>CM053026.1:707908779-708508779 GCA_028564925.1 Lithobates sylvaticus | reverse complement strand
TCGACGGACTAGGTCCGACAGTCTTTCCGATGGACTTTGCAGTGGAGGCCCGCCGGACTTTCAAACGAACGGACTTGCCCACACACGATTACTCCAAAAGTTAGATGGATTCGAACGTGATGGCATAGGACCGGACTAGAATAAGGAAGTTCCTAGCCAGTAGCCAATAGCTGTCCTAGCGTTGGTTTTCGTCGGACTAGCACACAGACGACCATATTTTTCGACCGGACTCGAGTCCGTCGGAAACATTTGAAACATGTTTTATTTCTTGGTCCGTCTGACTTTTAGGAAAGAAAAGTCCGCTGGAGCCCACACACGACCGAATTGTCCGACGGATTCCGGTCCGCCGGACCAAGACTTCCGGAAAGTCTAAACGCGTGTACGCGGCATTACTCTATCAAAAATAAAAAGTGTTGTGCAGCCACCTCACCAGCTTGAACTGCACTTATGGGACTCGCCATTTCACCAAGGGTTACTGCAGTACTGGATGTACGACCAGGATGTACTAGGCCATCCTGGTTTAGTTACACTTTTAAATCTGTAAATCTACTGATGCACTTTATCCTGCTAGCGGCTAAGACCACTTTAGCAGGCACTTTGAAATCAACCACGGTCTCTACTTGTTGCATGCGGCATAAAGTGCCCTGGATAATGGTACATGAGAAATTGGCTAGCATAATAAACAATAAACATGCCTTTTTCGAGCAAACCTCTGAACCATGGGTGGCATATGTGCAGGTACCACTTGCTCCCACCTCTGGATAGTATGTGAAGTCTGATGTCTGTGAGTTCCCGGTCTCCTCTTTCTGTTTTTTTTTTTTATCTCTTTCTCCCTTTGTTTCCTCTCTTCTCTAGTTCCCCACTTATTTTATCTTCTGGTTACTTTCAACCTACAGATTGTTTCTGCATTCTTTAAGATTATTATGTGCATGTAGAGAATACCAAATCCTCAGAGAGACTAGGGCTCCTTTTGTATATTAAGAACTGGAAAAAGTTATTTTTTTTTTATTTATTTTTTTTTTAGTTAGGAAATACAGTATATGAAATAGAAATCTTATAGCTATACTAATGTCTGTTTAGGTTGCCTCTTTGTTTATGGCCCTTGCTCTTGTGCAAATTAATGTTCTTATATAGTGTTGTCTTTTGTGCCCTGTACTGTGCCTTTGCAGCTTATTCGCTGCAGAATATTTTTTTTTTTTTTTTTTTAGTTAGGATATACAGTATATGAAATAGAAATCTTATAGCTATACTAATGTCTGTTTAGGTCGCCTCTTTGTTTATGGCCCTTGCTCTTGTGCAAATTAATGTTCTTATATAGCGTTGTCTTTTGTGCCCTGTACTGTGCCTTTGCAGCTTGTTCGCTGCAGAATATGGCTTTTGCTGTATGTAAATTTCTTTATTGGAAAAATTCATAATAAAATCTTTTGAACGTAAAATCTGGAAATCTCCATTAACTTATTTTCACACAATGGCTAGCACTTTCTCCTAGCAGCATTAGGGTCATCGAGTTAAATCCCAACCATGGCAATACTTGCATGTTCTCTTGTGCCTGTGCACTCCAAAGACATGCTGGTAGGTTACATAGTTAGTAAGGTTGAATAAAGACACCAGTCCATCCTGAGTGAGTGTCAACAATTATCCCAGTTTATTTAAGGTACCCATACAGTGACGTCAATTTACACAGTGCTCCACACATACATTGCACACTCACATCAGTCCCTACCCTCAAGGAGCATACAATCCAAGAGCCCCAACTCACATTCATATACTAGGGCCAATTTTGGATAGAAGCCAATTAACCTACCAGCATGTCTTTGGAGTGTGGGAGGAAACTGGAGTACCCAGAGGAAACCCACACACACACAGTGAGAGCATGCAAACTCCAGGCAGGTAGTGTTGTGGTTGGGATTTGAACCAGCAAACCTTTTTACTTCTAGGATGAGAGTGCTACCCACTACACCACTGTGCTGCCTTAGGTTATCTGGCCCCTGTCTAAATTGGCCCTAGTATGTATGTATGTGAGTTAGGAACTTTAAATTTTAAGCTCCTTGATGGCAGTGACTGGTATGAATGTATAATATAAATGTATAAAGTGTGTAAATTGACGGTAATATGTAAGTACCTAAAATAAATAAATTGATATCTTCGGTGTACGTTATTTTTAAATTAGGTTAAATCTGTGGCTTTCTATAATTTTTGAAACTAGATAAATCATGAATGCATGATTAGGGCTAATTTTTCATATTTAACAGACAGGTATAGTGCTAGAGCCTTATAAATACATAAAAAAAACAGATGAGCAGGGCTAAAACCACTTATATGCATCAGATGTGTTTCAAAGTCCAGCAGAGCAGTGTAATATGTTAGTGTACGGTACATAATAGACAGTTTGGATAGTTATAGCAATATTATTAACAATAGTAATAATAATGTGTTTTAGAGTCTAGGTTGTAAATTATACTTAGCATTGATTTCCTACACCAAAGTATAATAGAGAAATTGCTTTGTTAACTTATTCCCCTGCATTAAAATAAATTATTGACTGAATGGGTATGAATGTTCCACACAACTCATTATAAGCTTGTCACAGTGCAGAAAATATATGGACTGTGTAGAGAGAGAATATTAAGATGTCTGCAATCTGTAAGGTCAAAAGGCTTAACTAACTTTAAATGTTATAAATTACATTTAAAACTTACCTTTCCAGGCTAAAACTACTAAAAGTACAACTTTGGCTAGGCTATGGACATTCAGGTATTTATATATTGTCAACACTAGGGATGAGCCGAACACCCTCCGGTTCGGTTCGCAGCAGAACATGCGAACAGGCAAAAAATTTGGCAGAACACGCGAACACCGTTAAAGTCTATGGGACACGAACATTAATAATCAAAAGTGCTTGTTTTAAAGGCTTATATGCAAGTTATTGTCATAAAAAGTGTCTGGGGACCTGGGTCCTGCCCCAGGGGACATGTATCAATGCAAATTTTTTTTAAAAAAAAATGATGTTTTTTTGGGAGCAGTAATTTCTTTTTTAATGCTTAAAGTGAAAAACAATAAAAATGAAATATTCCTTTAAATATTGTGCCTGGGGTGTCTATAGTATGCCTGTAAAGTGGCGCATTTTCCCATGTTTAGAACAGTACCACAGCAAAATTAAATTTTTTAAGGAAAAAAAATTGTCATTTAAAACTGATTGCGGCTGTAATAAATTGTTGAGTCTCGGCAATATAGATAAAACTCATTAAATCCCCCCCAAAATCCATACCAGATCCTTATCCGAGCACGCAACCTGGCAGGCCACAGGAAAAAAGGGGAGAGCACCCCCTCCCTCCTGAACCGTACCAGGCCACATGCCCTCAACATGGGAGGGTGCTTTGGGGTAGCCGCTAGGGATGAGCCGAACACCCCCGGGTTCGGTTCGCACCAGAACCTTCGAACGGACCGAAAGTTCGCGCGAATTTTCGAACCCTATACGTTATAATGGACGCGAACGTTCGAAATCAAAAGTGCTAATTACAACGGCCAATATGCATGTTAATGTCATAAAACAGGTTTGGGGACCCGGGTCCTGCCCCAGGGGACAT
Organism: Lithobates sylvaticus; assembly: GCA_028564925.1. NCBI lineage: Eukaryota > Metazoa > Chordata > Amphibia > Anura > Ranidae > Lithobates > Lithobates sylvaticus. Next base: position 708,505,192 of record CM053026.1, on the reverse strand, counting down.
ATATCAATGCAAAAAGAACTTTTAAAAACTAACGTTTTTTCGGGAGCAGTCATTTTAATGATGCATAAAGTGAAAAAAAAAAAGTGAAATTTTCCTTTAAATATGGTACCTGGGGGGTGTCAAAAGTATGCCTGTGAAGTGGCATGTGTTTCCCGTGTTTAGAACTGTCCTTGCACAAAATGACATTTGTAAAGGAAAAAAAGAAGCCATTTAAAAACACTTGCGGCTTTAGGTTTGTTCTTAAGTAGAATCTGAACAGGTACATTATGAAGTGTAGCTCCATCCCAAAAAAAACTATTTTTAAGCTTTTTGGAGAACATAGGGAGGGGTTATCACCCCTGTAACATTTGCTGTCTTTGCACATCTGTTCAGAACATGTCACCTCACTTTCCGTCCCAATGACAAATGTTTTTGGAAAAGTGGGGTTTTAATTGAAACAAGGATTGGTGATAAAGTATCAGTAGAGAGGAGATACCTTTTTCCCAAATTAAATCTAACAGGATAGAATTTCCCTTCCTAGGGGTAGATTTCCTCTCACTTCCTGTTTTCTCTTTCCATTTGCAAGTAGGAGTCGTTTGTAAGTTGGATGTTTGAAAGTAGGGGCCTGGCGTATATACTATGCAGAAATTTGCCCTATTAGATGTTGGTGTAGCCACAAGACTGGTGGGCACAGGAATGGGCCCTGCTGTGAGTTAATAGATCAAGATTTGTAATTGCATGCACCTGTTGAACAGGGCAGAAAAATTGGGGGTGGTGGTGGTGGTGGACGGTGTTGCCACAAGACTGTAAGCTCTCACAGTTACTCTTGGTGGGCGCAGGAATGGGCCCTGCTGTGAGTTATTAGATCAAGATTTGTAATTGCAAGCACCTGATGAACAGGGCAGAAAAATTGGGCCTTTGGCGGTGGTGGTGGACGGTGTTGCCACAAGACTGTAAGCTCTCACAGTTACTCTTGGTGGGCGCAGGAATGGGCCCTGCTGTGAGTTATTAGATCAAGATTTGTAATTGCAAGCACCTGATGAACAGGGCAGAAAAATTGGGCCTTTGGCGGTGGTGGTGGACGGTGTTGCCACAAGACTGTAAGCTCTCACAGTTACTCTTGGTGGGCGCAGGAATGGGCCCTGCTGTGAGTTATTAGATCAAGATTTGTAATTGCAAGCACCTGATGAACAGGGCAGAAAAATTGGGCCTTTGGCGGTGGTGGTGGACGGTGTTGCCACAAGACTGTAGGCCCTCATAGTTACTCTTGGTGGGCGCAGGAATGGGCCCTGCTGTGAACTATTAGATCAAGATTTGTAATTACCCGCCCCTGTTAAACAGGGGCTGAAAAATTGTGCCTTAGGCACTGGTGCTGGTGCCACAACACTGCAACCCCTCACAGATACTGTACTTGGAGCACAGCAGTCACACGTGTTGCGAAGCATTTTTTAAAAAAATTGTAAGTACCCGCCCCTGTTAAACAGGGGCTGAAAAATTGTGCCTTAGGCACTGGTGCTGGTGCCACAACACTGCAACCCCTCACAGATACTGTACTTGGAGCACAGCAGTCACACGTGTTGCGAAGCTTTTTTTTATAAAAATTGTATGTACACGCCCCTGTTAAACAGGGGCTGAAAAATTGTGCCTTAGGCACTGGTGCTGGTGCCACAACACTGCAATCCCTCACAGATACTGTACTTGGAGCACAGCAGTCACACGTGTTGCAAAGCATTTTTTTAAAAATTGTAAGTACCCGCCCCTGTTAAACAGGGGCTGAAAAATTGTGCCTTAGGCACTGGTGCTGGTGCCACAACACTGCAACCCCTCACAGATACTGTACCTTGAGCACAGCAGTCACACGTGTTGCGAAGCTTTTTTTTTTTATAAAAATTGTATGTACACGCCCCTGTTAAACAGGGGCTGAAAAATTGTGCCCTAGGCACTGGTGCTGGTGCCACAACACTGCAACCCCTCACAGATACTGTACTTGGAGCACAGCAGTCACACGTGTTGCAAAGCATTTTTTTATAATAATTGTATGTACACGCCCCTGTTAAACAGGGGCTGAAAAATTGTGCCTTAGGCACTGGTGTGGTGGCATGGATCATTGAGGAGGAGGAAGAGGATAGTCAGTGAACATAAGAGGACAGTCACTCAGCATCAGCATAGGCAGTCTTGAAGGGATGTGACATTATAAATTATTCGGTTATATCCGCTTCAGGTGCCTGGTAGCTGGTGGTGATCCAAGACTGATTCATTTTGATGAAGGTCAGTCGATCAACCGAGGCGGTGGACAGGCGCACCCTATGATCGGTGACAAATCCTCCAGCAGCACTGAATGTGCGTTCGGAAAGAACGCTGGAGGCAGGACAGGCCAGTAGCTCAATTGCATACTGTGCAAGCTCTGGCCAGTGATCCATCCTCAGGACCCAGTAAGCCAGAGGATTTTCGGTGGGAAAGGTGTCCAAGTCTGACCTTGCCCCAAGGTATTCCTGCACCATGTATATCAGACGCTGGCGATGGTTGCTGGAACCGATCATACCTTGGGGCTGCGGACTAAAAAATTGTCTGAACGCATCGGTCAGACGTCCACCTTCCCCACCGCTCCTTCTGCTACTGACCGAAGCCTCAGCAACTTGTCGCCCAGGACCAGGAGTTTGTAACCTCCCAGTTTCTGGGAACGCGTTGCACAGACCTTTCTGCAAGGCCTCCCTGAGATGTCTCATCCTCTGCTCCCTCTGCGACGGCAAGATAAGGTCCGCAACCTTACCCTTGTACCGCGGATCAAGGAGAGTGGCCAGCCAGTAATGGTCCCTCTCCTTGATCCGAAGAACACGAGGATCCTTCCGCAGGCTTTGCAGGATCAGGGAGGCCATGCAGCGTAGGTTAGCTGAGGCATTCGGTCCGGAGTCTTCTGGGTCACTGAGGATGACATGATCGCCAGCCACCTCCTCCCAGCCACGTACAAGTCCACTGGTTTGTTGGGACTGTACATCATCCCTAAAAGACTGCTGCTGCTGATGCTGAGTGCCAGGCTCCACCTCCATGCTCACACAATCCTCCTCCTCCTCCTCCTCCTCCTCATCCTCTTCCTGTGTGATGGGTGGGACAGAAGGAACACTGTCCGGATAAAGGGGGCCTTGAGAGGCAAGGAAGTCCTCCTCTTCGTGCCTCTGTTCTGCCTCAAGTGCCCTGTCCATTATCCCACGCAGCGTATGCTCCAACAGGTGGACAAGAGGGACAGTGTCACTGATGCATGCACTGTCACTGCTCACCATCCTCGTGGCCTCCTCAAATGGTGAGAGGACAGTGCATGCATCCCTGATCATGCTCCACTGACGTGGGGAAAAAAAACCAAGCTCCCCTGACCCTGTCCTGGTGCCGTAGTCGCAAAGGTACTCATTGATGGCCCTCTGCTGCGTGTGCAGTCGCTGCAGCATGGCCAACATTGAGTTCCACCTGGTGGGCATGTCACATATTAGGCGGTTCTTGGGCAGGTTCAGCTCCTTTTGCAGCTCAGTCAGCCGAGCACTGGCATTATAAGATCGGCGGAAATGCACACAGACTTTCCTGGCCTGCCTCAGGACATCCTGTAAGCCTGGGAACCTGCCCAAGAACCGCTGCACCACCAGGTTGAGGACGTGAGCCATGCAGGGCACATGGGTGAGCTGCCCCTGTCGCAGGGCGGAGAGGAGGTTGGTGCCATTGTCAGAAACGACCATTCCTGGCTTAAGCTGACGTGGCGTCAACCACCTCTCGGCCTGCCCCTGCAGAGCTGCCAGAACCTCTGGCCCAGTGTGGCTCCTGTCCCCCAAACACACCAGCGCAAGCACGGCATGGCATCTTTTTGCCTGCGTACTTGTGTAGCCCCTTGTACGCCTACGGAGCACCGCTGGTTCCAAGGACAGAGCACTGGAGGAAGAAGAAGAGGAGGGGGTGGAGGAGAGAGGTGTGTCACAACCAGTAGCAGTAGTAGCGTTTTGGAGGCGTGGTGGCGGAACAACCTCCAACACTACTGCACCTTGTCCTGCATCCCTCCCAGCTGCCAATAGAGTGATCCAATGGGCCGTGAAAGAAAGGTACCGTCCCTGTCCATGCCTGCTGGACCATGAGTCAGCGGTAATATGCACCTTACCGCTGACCGCCCTGTCCAGCGAGGCATGGACATTGCCTTCCACATGCCGGTAGAGAGACGGAATCGCCTTCCGTGAGAAAAAGTGGCGTTTGGGAACCTGCCACTGAGGAACCGCACATTGAACAAACTCACGGAAGGGGGCCGAGTCTACCAACTGAAAAGGCAGCAGTTGAAGTGCTAGCAATTTAGCCAAGCTAGCATTCAACCGCTGGGCATGTGGATGGCTGGGAGTGTACTTCTTTCTACGGTCCAGCAGCTGGGGCAGGGAAATTTGCCTGCTGCAATCGGACGTCGGTGTACTGCAAGTACTTGGTTGTGACACACCTAATTCTACACCTTCAGTCCTCTCAGAGCAGCTTTCAGAGAGCACTGAAGGTGTAGTGGGGATGGAGATCCCAGCTGATGAGGAGCAAGGAGAGGTCCGCTTAGTTCTTTGGTGTGGGTCTTTTATGTGTGCCTGCCAATGAGCTGCATGGCAGGTCGACATATGTCTGGTCATGCTTGTGGTGCCCAAGCGGCTGATGTTTTGGCCACGCGAGATACGCTTGAGACAAATACTGCAAATAGCAGTGGTGCGATCTGATGCACTCGTCTCAAAAAAGGCCCACACCAAAGAACTTTTCTGATAACGTGCAGAGGCAGCGCCCTGCACAGGCGGAGCTCTGCGGTGTTGTGCAGTTGCTGTGCTGGCCTCTACCTGGCCTCCAGGGGGCATCCTGCCTCGTTGGACATGTGACGCCGCATCCTCCTCCTCCTCTTCCTCCTCCTCTTCCTCCTCCTCATCCTCTCTCCCTTCAGGCACCCACGTGGAGTCAGTGACCTCATCATCCCCTCCCTCTTCACCACTAGAGCAAACCTGGCAGTAAGCTGCAGCTGGTGGAACAGTACTGCCAGATTCCTCAAGCTGGGTATCATCATCCGAGCCTTCGAATCGTTGGGCATCCTCCTGGAGCATGTACCCAACACTGTGCTCAAAGAGTTCGGGGGACTCCTCAGGAGGACATGGTGGGTCTAGGGAAGGGGTGGCTGATGATGCCATTGAGTACGCGTTGGCAGCTGCTCTGCCAGTACCCTGAGCCTGGGTGAGAGAGGATGAGGAGGATGAGGAGGGCTTGGTCATCCATTCTACCAAGCCTTCAGCATGATGCGGCTCCACATGTCCAGCTGCCGAAAACAAAGACGCGCGTGTCCCATGGCCACGTGCTGATGACGATGCACGACCACGTCCACGGCCACGGCCACGTCCACTAGAAACAGAGCCTGCCTGCCCTGTGTTCTTGGCTCTGCACGCTCTGCCTCCCCTTGGCGGTCTTCCAGCCATTGTAGTCGGTAGTCCTGTGGGTGCTGCTGAGAAGAATATATAGGAGCTCTGTGTGATGCCACTAACACACTAGAAGTCCTATGGGTGCTTCTGCAAAGAAAAATATAGGAGCTCTGTGTGATGCCACTAACACACTAGAAGTCCTGTGGGTGCTGCTGAGAAGAAAAATATAGGAGCTCTGTGTGATGCCACTAACACACTAGAAGTCCTAAGGGTGCTTCTGCAAAGAAAATAGAGGATCTCTGTGTGACGGGACTAACACACTTCAAGTCCTATAGGTGCTTCTGGGAACAAAATATAGCTCTGTGTGATGGACTAACACACTTCAAGTCCTATAGGTGCTTCTGGGAACAAAATATAGGATCTCTGTGTGATGGGACTAACACACTTCAAGTCCTATAGGTGCTTCTGGGAAGAAAATATAGCTCTGTGTGATGGGACTAACACACTTCAAGTCCTATAGGTGCTTCTGGGAACAAAATATATGATCTCTGTGTGATGGGACTAACACACTTCAAGTCCTATAGGTGCTTCTGGGAACAAAATATAGCTCTGTGTGATGGGACTAACACACTTCAAGTCCTATAGGTGCTTCTGGGAACAAAATATAGGATCTCTGTGTGATGGGACTAACACACTTCAAGTCCTATAGGTGCTTCTGGGAAGAAAAATATAGCTCTGTGTGATGGGACTAACACACTTCAAGTCCTATAGGTGCTTCTGGGAACAAAATATATGATCTCTGTGTGATGGGACTAACACACTTCAAGTCCTATAGGTGCTTCTGGGAACAAAATATAGCTCTGTGTGATGGGACTAACACACTTCAAGTCCTATAGGTGCTTCTGGGAACAAAATATAGGATCTCTGTGTGATGGGACTAACACACTTCAAGTCCTATAGGTGCTTCTGGGAAGAAAATATAGCTCTGTGTGATGGGACTAACACACTTCAAGTCCTATAGGTGCTTCTGGGAACAAAATATATGATCTCTGTGTGATGGGACTAACACACTACAAGTCCTATAGGTGCTTCTGGGAAGAAAATATAGCTCTGTGTGATGGGACTAACACACTTCAAGTCCTATAGGTGCTTCTGGTAAGAAAATATAGCTCTGTGTGATGGGACTAACACACTACAAGTCCTATAGGTGCTTCTGGGAACAAAATATATGATCTCTGTGTGATGGGACTAACACACTTCAAGTCCTATAGGTGCTTCTGGGAACAAAATATAGCTCTGTGTGATGGGACTAACACACTTCAAGTCCTATAGGTGCTTCTGGGAACAAAATATATGATCTCTGTGTGATGGGACTAACACACTTCAAGTCCTATAGGTGCTTCTGGGAAGAAAATATAGCTCTGTGTGATGGGACTAACACACTTCAAGTCCTATAGGTGCTTCTGGGAACAAAATATAGGATCTCTGTGTGATGGGACTAACACACTTCAAGTCCTATAGGTGCTTCTGGGAACAAAATATAGCTCTGTGTGATGGGACTAACACACTTCAAGTCCTATAGGTGCTTCTGGGAACAAAATATAGGATCTGTGTGTGATGGGACTAACACACTTCAAGTCCTATAGGTGCTTCTGGGAAGAAAATATATGATCTCTGTGTGTGATGGGACTAACACACTACAAGTCCTATAGGTGCTTCTGGGAACAAAATATAGGATCTGTGTGTGATGGGACTAACACACTTCAAGTCCTATAGGTGCTTCTGGGAAGAAAATATATGATCTCTGTGTGATGGGACTAACACACTACAAGTCCTATGGGTGCTTCTGGGAAGAAAATATAGCTCTGTGTGATGGGACTAACACACTTCAAGTCCTATAGGTGCTTCTGGGAACAAAATATAGCTCTGTGTGACGGGACTAACACACTACAAGTCCTATAGGTGCTTCTGGGAACAAAATATATGATCTCTGTGTGATGGGACTAACACACTTCAAGTCCTATAGGTGCTTCTGGGAAGAAAATATAGCTCTGTGTGATGCCACTAACACACTAGAAGTCCTATGGGTGCTTCTGCAAAGAAAATAGAGGATCTCTGTGTGATGGGACTAACACACTTCAAGTCCTATAGGTGCTTCTGGGAACAAAATATAGCTCTGTGTGATGGGACTAACACACTTCAAGTCCTATAGGTGCTTCTGGGAACAAAATATAGGATCTCTGTGTGATGGGACTAACACACTTCAAGTCCTATAGGTGCTTCTGGTAAGAAAATATAGCTCTGTGTGATGGGACTAACACACTTCAAGTCCTATAGGTGCTTCTGGGAACAAAATATATGATCTCTGTGTGATGGGACTAACACACTTCAAGTCCTATAGGTGCTTCTGGGAACAAAATATAGCTCTGTGTGATGGGACTAACACACTTCAAGTCCTATAGGTGCTTCTGGGAACAAAATATAGGATCTCTGTGTGATGGGACTAACACACATCAAGTCCTATAGGTGCTTCTGGGAACAAAATATATGATCTCTGTGTGATGGGACTAACACACTACAAGTCCTATGGGTGCTTCTGGGAAGAAAATATAGCTCTGTGTGATGGGACTAACACACTTCAAGTCCTATAGGTGCTTCTGGGAACAAAATATATGATCTCTGTGTGATGGGACTAACACACTACAAGTCCTATAGGTGCTTCTGGGAAGAAAATATAGCTCTGTGTGATGGGACTAACACACTTCAAGTCCTATAGGTGCTTCTGGGAACAAAATATAGCTCTGTGTGATGGGACTAACACACTACAAGTCCTATAGGTGCTTCTGGGAACAAAATATATGATCTCTGTGTGATGGGACTAACACACTTCAAGTCCTATAGGTGCTTCTGGGAAGAAAATATAGCTCTGTGTGACGGGACTAACACACTTCAAGTCCTATAGGTGCTTCTGGGAACAAACTATATGATCTCTGTGTGATGGGACTAACACACTTCAAGTCCTATAGGTGCTTCTGGGAAGAAAATATAGCTCTGTGTGATGGGACTAACACACTTCAAGTCCTATAGGTGCTTCTGGGAACAAAATATATGATCTCTGTGTGATGTGACTAACACACTTCAAGTCCTATAGGTGCTTCTGGGAAGAAAATATAGCTCTGTGTGATGGGACTAACACACTTCAAGTCCTATAGGTGCTTCTGGGAACAAAATATATGATCTCTGTGTGATGGGACTAACACACTTCAAGTCCTATAGGTGCTTCTGGGAAGAAAATATAGCTCTGTGTGATGGGACTAACACACTTCAAGTCCTATAGGTGCTTCTGGGAACAAAATATAGGAGCTCTGTTTGCTGCCAGTGCCTGCCTGCCACGAACACACTACAAGTCCTATAGGTGCCTCTGGGAACAAAATATAGGAGCTCTGTTTGCTGCCACTGCCTGCCAGTGCCTGCCTGCCACGAACACACTACAAGCCCCTCTTTCTAAATGAATCTTTCTAAATGAATCTATCTAATTAAATCTCTCTAACTAAATCTCTCTAACTAAATCTAGCAGAGTGACACAGAACGATCCTGCTCTCTCTACGCCGGAACAGCATGTGACCGGCGCCGACGGCGTGGCGGCCTTTTATAAGAGGGGGCGTGTACTAAAGCCCCTGAGCTGTAATTGGCTACAGGCGTCCTGCCTGTAGCCAATTATGGCTCTTCGAGTTTCCGTCGCTGTGATTGGCCAAGCATGCGGTGTCACAGTGCATGCTTGGCCAATCATCAGCCAGCAATGCACTGCGCCGCGGGGCCGCTCGCATCACACGAACGTGATGCGAGCGGCCAAAATAGTTCTGGGCTCGCCGAGCGAGCGAACACCCGGTGCTCGATGCGAACATGGGTTCGCATCGAGCACCGGGCCCATCCCTAGTAGCCGCTATTGAGCATCTGTGGGTCATCCTCAAATGGAAGGTGGATGGAGCGCAAGGTCTCTAACATCCACTAACTCCGTGATGTCGTCATGGAGGAGTGGAAGAGGACTCCAGTGTCAACTTGTGAAGCTCTGGTGAACTCCATGCCCAAGAGGGTTAAGACAGTGCTGGAAAATAATGGTGGCCACACAAAATATTGACACTTTGGGCCCAATTTGGACATTTTCACTTAGGGGTGTACTCACTTTTGTTGCCAGCGGTTTAGACATTAATGGCTGTGTGTTGAGTTATTTTGAGGGGACAGCAAATTTACACTGTAAGGGTGCTTTCACACTGGGGCGTTTTTCAGGAGCTACAGCTCCTATAGCGCTGCTTTACCGTCGCCACCGCACCGCCCCAGTGTAAAGCCGGCCTTATACAAGCTGTACACTCACTACTTTAAAGTGTAATTTCTTCAGTGTTGTCACATGAAAAGATATAATAAAATATTTACAAAAACATAAGGGGTGTACTCACTTTTGTGAGATACTATATGGATATACACATATTTACATCCTATTGTTGTGTTCTTTGCTGTTCCTATTGCCAGAGGCTATTCATCAAAGGTAAAACCTTCACATGTTATGTGTCTATGTTATTGCACTTGACTGCTTTTATGTTTCAGTAAAAAAACTGATTCAAGTGCTTTCACTATAACCTGTGCCTGTTTACTGGTGTGGTTGCAATACCTTTAGTACCAGGTGTGCCAGAGGCTGAGATTGTCCTTAAAATTAAGGCGTAGAACAAGGAGCCCAAAATTACCAAGAAGGGGTGGTGCTATACGTTTATTCCAAAATTGGCTAGCTAGCCCCTGCAGCCAGACAAACAAGGGCGTGTGGATGACAGAAACCTTCCTGATTCTGTGAAAAGCTCTGACTGAGCTCTGACACGATCCTCCTCCCCTCTACTCCTTCCCGGACACCCCCATCATCTCAGGACCCTCCAATCAGGTAAGTGGACCACCTCACTCCACATCACATCACTAAATACTCCGCCTCAACTGCCCACCCCAGTCATGTTTGCCCTCCTCCAAGTTGTACTTTGCTCCAGGCCATATACTTTATGTCTTTCCACCTTAATATTGTAACTTGTTAATCTTCACCAGTCGGTGATCGACACTTACAAACCATATTATAGGAGCAAGTAGTATGGGAATATAGGATCTAATAATCGATGTCTGGTTGCATAGGAACCCCTGCCAATTTGTAGAGAAACTGTTACTTTGCAACATTAACAAGGGTGACAGTTTCATGAGTCATGTGTAATTATTGGTAAAATAATACAGTTAAAGACGAAAAACCTGCATGGGAGAACTCAGATTCAACCCAGATTGGTCCAATGCAAAAATAGCAGCAGGTATCCTTATATCCTGATTAGACTGCAGTCAAGCAAATTCTGCTTGGCTTAATAAAAAAAGTTAATGGGCTGCTATCTCCAAGGCAAGAGAGACACGAGCATGCTGGTCACCTGCTGTGATCGTACTAACGTTATGCCTGTCTTAAAAAAGCTCATGCATTAAATGAATCATGGTTTCAAATCATTAGTAAGACCTCATCTGGAATATGCAGTTCAGTTTTGGGCACCAGTTCTCAAAAAGGATATTGGGGAACTGGAGAAAGTGCAGAGAAGAGCAACCAAACTGATAAGAGGCATGGAGGAGCTCAGCTATGAGGAAAGATTAGAGGAACTGAATTTATTCACCCTTGATAAGAGGAGATTAAGGGGGGATATGATCAACATGTCTAAATATATAAGGGGTCCATATAGTGAACTTGGAGTTATTCACTTTACAGTCAACAAAGAGGACAAGGGGGCACTCTTTACGTCTAGAGGAAAAGAGATTTCATCTCCAAATACGGAAAGGTTTCTTCACAGTAAGAGCTGTGAAAATGTGGAATAGACTCCCTGCAGAGGTGGTTCTGGCCAGCTCAGTAGATTGCTTTAAGAAAGGCCTGGATACTTTCCTAAATGTACATAATATAACTGGGTACTGACATTTATAGGTAAAGTTGATCCAGGGAAAATCTGATTGCCTCTCGGGGGATCAGGAATGAATTTTTTCCCCTGCTTTAGCAAATTGGAGCATGCGCTGCTGTTTTTGTTTTTGCCTTCCTTTGGATCAACTGTGGGTATAGAATGTGGTATATGGGATTGTATGATATATATATTTTTTTTTTATTTGTGGTTGAACTGGATGGACTTGTGTCTTTTTTCAACCTAACTACCTATGTCACTATGTCAGTTAGAATTTGTGAACAAACTACCCAACACTCCAAAAGCCCATCGATAATGCCATTATTCCTACAACTCTACTGCCCACAAAGGTTTCCCAACAAAGAATAATGTCTTTGGTAGACATAGTCTAAAACTGGATTTTACTGGATTTATCCATTATTTAAAGTTTTAAATATTTCCTATACAAAGTAGTATTAAAGAGGAGCTCCCTTTTAATATAAGGACACTTACCTGTCCATGGATCCAGCAGTGTCCTCACCCATGATTCTTCAATTGGCTTTAGGTGCAGGTGCTGGCATCTCTAGTGAGGGAAACAGAAAGTGAAGCCTCGTGGCTTCACAACCTCTTTCCTAATGCGCATGCACGAGTTATGTTGCACCTTGTGAATGGTCCTGTAGTCTTCTGGGACCTGTGATGTGTCTCAGAAGACTGCAGGGGAAGAAGGGGGTGATCCTCTGTGGCGATCTGACCCAGAAGTGCAGGTACCTGCTCCCCCCCCTCTTTCCCCAAAAAGTGCCAAATGTGGCAGTGGAGGGTGCAAACAAGCAGAGCTTCCCCTTTTGGGTGGAGCTCCACTTAAATGTAATGCATGGTTAATTTCACATTTCAATATTGTGCAATATTCACAATGTTTTTGAACTCCTTGCCATGCAAAACAATGAACTATACGTCCAAGGCTTTTTCTTTCATCTTGCAAAATACTTTTCGACATATATGTTCTGTAGTGTCTCCCATTATTAAGCAAAATATCTAGGGGTTGTTTATTCTTTATGATTCTTTGTTTAAATGCCTGCAATTGTATCTCAGTTTAAGTCAGCAAATATTATGCAGCCTGCTCAGCAGACATCACGTTTAAAGGAAATTGCAGTACATAAGAGGTTGTCATGGAAACATCACGGCTTTGACTTAAAATTCAAAGCTTAGAAGCTGTTCTTGGGTGTAATGCAACAGCATCGGGCAGATGTGCAAAGTCTGTCTCATATCAGTCCATCTGCAGCGCTAGTTGAGAATGCAAACACCACAGCTGAATAAATACTATTTTCAGATGGTGGGATAAGACTGGGCTGCGCAGGGACAAATCATGTAGTTTATGTGCAGATTAAATATGTGGTAAAGCACACGCTTGAGGCTATTGTCATATTTTATATTTTTTTCTTGGCCTCTGCATAAATAGTAGACCCGCAACCCCCAAATAAATCCTTCACTTTGCTGGTGCCCCTTTTCATGTGATTGGTGCATTCGGTGCCAGGGCAAGGTCCTCCTGTACCCAAGGCAAGGTAGCCAAAGCGCACTCCCTCCCAAGCTCTTTAAATCAGCATAAAATAACAAAAAATTAAAACATTATAGAGAAAATTAAACTAATTCGATTTAACCAAATATTTTTGTAAAGTTTTTAGAGTTAGCTACAAGTTTTATTATGTTTTTTGCCTCTTTTAGGCACTAAGATCATGTTTTTTGGTGCAAAGGATTTTTTTAAATTTAAACTACAAACACTATTAAATACAAATTTTAAAAAAAGTTTACAAAAAAAACAGGCAATGCGAAGGCAGGAGAGGCTTCTGTCTTGGCTGCATTCGCAGCCAAGGCAAGTACCTCTTCTGCCTCGGCCATGCTGAGTGCATTTAAAGATTGACTTAGTTGTCCAAAACCTATTGTTCTGGAATTTTGGTGGACATGTGACATGACCTGTAGGCTGTCACAATGTTGGCAGCTTGTAGGACCCTGCTACTGTTCCCTTGTTTGGGTTGAACAGTAGCACCCAGGTTGGCCACTGGGGTTCTCATTACTCTAGTAAAGATGAGTGGTGGGGTAGCTAGAGAAGGAGAAGAGAGGACTAGTAATGTCTGCATTAGGCCCTTGTGCAAAGCACAGGGCCTCATTTTCTGACAAGATGTAGCACTACGGAAACTGGCCTTCCCCTCTGGGAAACACTGAGGAAGTTCCTCTCTCCTTTAGTGGGTCAAACCAGGGTAATAGGAAAACCATGAATATGGTTGCTCTGAGTAGAGGCTGGACTTCTGGAAACTCGTTATCAAGTGTGATGTGACTTTCATGTGCCCATGAAGAGAGCTCTGGTAATTAGGGAATTCTGATGTTCACTAAAAGAAAGCAAAGAAGGACATGGGCTCTGTGTCTCATTGTTCCATGGGATGAGGCCTACATTCTGGATAAACAAATATAAACCTGGTGCTGTCAAGGGAGGGGGTCTTAGGATATCAAGCGACTAATTTAATGCACAGCATGGTCTGGAAGCCAGAGAGTATAATCTCACCTATGAGAATGGGGGTCCACAATGGTGTGGAGTAGGGCCAGAGGCCTGGTGGGGGTACACGTAGTTCAGTCCTGAAAATACCACTTAGCCAAGTGCCTCCTACAAGCTTACCACTAAAGCTGTGAAGCAGGTATATGCTCAGTTTCCCTGGCCTTCTATGACAGTCAGGGTGTCTTAAGGCTGGTTTGTTCAGTGGGAACTTGTCAGGAAAGGATCCGTCCACTGGTAAGATCCATCATTTGGCGTGCAGTTCTGTAGTCCACCAGCAGGTGTCTCCTGGCAGTTTGTAACTGTCAGGAGAGACTTTTCCTGTTGTTATGTCATCTTTGGGCCGCAGTACTGCGTCCACCAGCGGATGGATCCTTTGGATCTTTGTTGGGGAACCTTTGTGGGCAGTAGAGTTGTAGGAATAATGGAAGTGTGGAGCAGACAGCACCTCTTGCAAACAGGTGTCACTTGATACCAATTACAGGTGTATAAATACCCGGAAAACACCAACATGTTTGCCTTGGTATCTTCCTCGTGCCCTGACCTGTACCTGCGTCCTGAACCTTGTAACCTGAGCCTGTACCCGATTCCATCCTGATCCTGTCCTCCTGATCCTGTGTTCCTGTACCCTAACCTTTAACCTCCATCATGATCCATCCCCTTCTGTCCTATCTGTTCCCAGTTCCTTTTCTACTGATCTCCCTGTGTATGACCTTGGCCTGGCTAACGTTTATGTCTCTAGAACATCCCTTGTCCTTCTGCTGATCTGTGTATGACCCTGGCCTGGCTGACATCTGTGTTTCTGGTACTGCCCCTTGCTGTATATACTGTTGTTGTTGGTGGGTTTGTTGGATTGGTTGTGCACTGTTTGTATTTTCTTATTTATTACTTATCTTAATAAATATCATTATTCACTTTACATGCATTTTTGGTTATCTCTGTGCAATCCACACAGTCTGGTCTATTAATTCTCCTGACAGATATGCATTATCCAGCGGACATGTTCATGCTCCACTCTGTGATGACTTAGCTTGCCTCTGAACATGATTTCCATTTGCTGCCTGACTCTCTGCTTGTTCTTGGTGTAGAGCCACTCCTGTTCTGTACCTTGACCCCAAGAACAACCTCAGCCCCTCTGACACACCTGGTTGAATGAAGTTGCTGCAAGCAATTATAAGAACTCAATATAGATACCTTTAACTTGGTTGTGATTTAGTACTAAGAAAATAAATGAAAGGCCGTTTAGTGGTAGATGAACTTAATGCATTGGTACAGGCTAGCATCAATGGTGGTTTGAGCATAAATGAGAATACAGAAGGTAGATTCAGATACAATCTACTAGTCAATATAATCTCTGCCAAAGTAACTTAGAATAGAGTTCTGTACCAATAGACAGGAATCAACACATAAATCAGCAAAGTCAGCAATAAACAGTGCATACAAGCATTAACTGCAATGTGAAATATAACAGTATAACTAGTCTAGAGTGCACTCTAGGAAAATGGCTAGGATATGGTGCAATGTCCCATTAAGCATATGTAATAGGTAAAGGGCTCTGTGTAGCAAATGTAAAGGGGCAGTCTTAACTCTTCAGCAAGCTAGTGTTGTGTTCAGTTGTTCAGCAGTAAGGTTACTAGATGCCTGTATGGTCAGTTTCCAAAGGGCTCAGTCTCTCTAATGTTGGTTAGTGAACCCCCCACAGCAGCTCACCAGTCCCATTGATATTGTAGCTCACTCACACACAGTGATCAGTACACTCTCTGCTCTGCACTCCAGATCCCGCTCAGTCTGCCAATTTGCAGTAGTAATGGTGCACATTGGACAGTGATGTGTACTATCTGGTCACCCTCATGGCAAGAGGAAGATGTCCTGTACAGCCTGAGAAAACCTCCTGGCAATCCCCCTCTGGGAAATGCAGTTCAAAAGTTCTTGATTAGTAGAGTCTCTCTCTTCTGGAATACAGTTCCCACAGTGCAGTCCTGCCTGACTCAGTCTATTGAACCCTTCCTGCTTAACAGCTTCCTCGTCTTGCTGCTATAGCTGTAAACCAGTTCAGCAACACAGGACAGTGTTTTTTTTCTCATGGGGTCCCCCTTCAAGTCCATACCAGACCTGAAGAACCCCATGCTCTTTTTTTATCCATGTGTTGACATTCACCTGCCAGCCAGGAACCCCCAGCTGACAACTGAATGTGCCAGGCAGGGATGAGTCACTGGTTGTTAGGATGCTGACAGTTGCTGGTTCCCTAACAACCAAGAAGTTCTCTTGACTGAACATCCATTCATTCAGCTGTTAGCTCAGGAATGTCTATTAGTGTTAGGATATTTTTTTGATGACTGTTCTTTAACTTTTATGGTTGTTTTCTCTTAGGCTCAAATGATAATGTAATGCTACATTCATGCAGGGAAAAGAATCAAACATAAACGGAAATTACACAAATATTACAAACATTATGGGTATTATTTGTTCAATTTGTACGAATGATAAGACATTTGAAAGCAAATTTTTTATTTTATTTTTTTTTATACATAAACCCCATAGTTTTTGAGCAGTGCATCCAAAAGCTGGAAGTGGGAGCAATGAAATTGCTGTCATGGTAGTACACTCTGAGTGTCCTTTCTTGATGCTGGGTATAAACTGTAGAATTATTTTTAACATCAAAGAATAAATCAAAGAATAAATCCAATATCTGTCACTTCCCTGTGCAACTACATAGTACTGTATAGCTGCAGTAGCCTATTACTTGCAGTTTGATCCTTTTTTCAGATAAGAAATATGTGTTGTATGCTCCGTCAAACTCTAAAGTGAAGAAAGGACTGTTTTAAGTAGCTAAGCAAGGTAATACATATGCAATGTTAGCGGCAGACACTTCAAACATGTGCATCCCCTCTTCTTTTTTTTTACGGGTTAGCTTTACCCTTAAAACACATAAGCTCGTTTGACATTCAAGAATACCAAAAATGTTGTAAATGAATGCTTTTATGTCTGCTTTTTTTTTTTTCCTTTTGCCTTTAAAGCAATCATCTCAAGACCAGGCCATTTTTTTCACAGTTAGCATCTATAGTCTGCACTAAGGCTCTATGCACACTGGCTTAAAAATTGTTGCTTCTACGGGAGTTTTGCCTGTAGAAGTAGCTCAATGTTCTCCTTTGTTTCCATGCACATTAGGACGATTACAGGCATATTTTGACCTCAGTGTTTAGAGGCAGGAAAAAACCCTTCTGGTTTGTGTTTCTGATTGGAGCTTTCTGGCAGAAAAAATGTTAACTCTCCTAAACTGGCTTAATCTCTTCAGCTCAGAAAGGTTCACCCCCCCTTCATGACCAGGGCATTTTTTTTTGGTTTACAAACGTTTTTATTTAGCAATGTAGAAAAATAATAAAAGATAATTATATGAACAGTCATTTTACAATCTTCATCATAAAATTGACATTAAACACATAAAAAGAAAAAGGTACATTTAAAGGCATTGTGTGTTAAAATATATCGATATTAAGTGGCATTCAGTCCTGTAGTATCAAAGTATTTCTATGGGTCTTCCAAGGTCTACGTTCAAATAGGTTCATTTTATCTTGTAGGGTATACAAAATTCTCTCCATTATCATTATCATATCTACCCTATCTCAGATGGAGGGTAGGGGCACTACGGGGGTCTTCCAGTGGAGAGCTATAGCCCACAGGGCTGATATGCATATAGTATGTATAAGACAATCCTCTTTATGGAGGATCCCTGGGATTGTCGCTCTGAGTAAACTCATGGAGATTGTGAGCTGCAAAGGAGTTCTAGCTATTGCAGAAGCCACAGCTGTTACTCCCTTCCATACTGAGGATAGAAGTCCACAATCCAAAAAGACGTGTTTAAAAGTGCCTGGAAGTTGACATCCCCTAAAGCAAAGCCCAGATATGCCTGGGAACATTACCTGGAGTCTGGAGGGGGGTGTAATACCATCTGGTCAACACTTTGTAGGCTGTTTCCCTAACCGCCAGAGACTTATGCCGCGTACACACGATCGGACTATTTGGCGAGACTATCCGGCGGACTTAATCCGGCGGACAATCTACCGGACTTTCCAGCGGAGGTCCGCCGGACTTTACAAACATGCGGACTTGCCCATACACGCCCGGACTTTTCCGGTGGACTAGATCTGGCGGACAATCCACTGGAGTTTTGGCGGAGGTCCGCCGGACTTTTGAAATGAACGGACTTGCCCACACACGGAGTAAAGTCCGTTAATTTTGAATGTGACTCCAGGTAGAAGGGACTAGCGAAGGAAGCCAATGTCGGCAAAATTGACACCTTGCTAGCCCCGTCGCCTGGTATGGATTTAAAGGGGAATCCCTACGGCGAAAAAACGGCGTGGGGGTCCCCCCGAATCCATATCAGACCCTTATCCGAGTGCGCAGCCCACCGGTCAGAAAAGGGGGTGGGGACGAGCGAGCACCCCCCCCTGAGCCGTACCAGGCCACGTGCCCTCAACATGGGGGAGTGTTTTGGGGAAGGGGGGCCCTGCGGCCCCCCCCACCCCAAAGCACCTTGTCCCCATGTTGATGAGAACAAGGGCCTCTTCCCGACAACCCTGGCCGTTGGTTGGTGGGGTCTGCGGGTCTTTAATAAGGGGGCCCCCAGATTCCGGCCCCCCACCCTATGTGAATGAGTATGGGGTACCATGTACCCCTACCCCTTCATCTGGGGAAAGAAAGTGTACATAAAAAAACACAACACAGGTTTTTAAAATACTTTATTAGACAGCTCCCTGGGTTTTCTCTTCTTCCGGGGTCTTTTCGCCGGACTCCTCTGCTATCTTCTGCTCTTTTACTAGCTCTTTTACTAGCGGAGGAGCTCGGCTTTCTCCTTCGTTGCTGCCGCCGTCCGGGGGTCTTCTCCCGACTTCGGGGGTCTTGTCTCGCTCTTCGGTTCTTCTTGCCGTGCCTCCGCTTTCTTATTCCAGCTCTTTTACTAGCGTTGGCCTGGCCTTCTGCTTCGTCGCTGTTGTCGCCGCCGCCGTCGCCTTCTGCTTCTTCTTCTTTCTTCTCCCGATGTTGACACGATGCTGTCTCCGCTTGTAATGACCGGGACGTGTTGCCCCGACAACCAACGGCCAGGGTTTTCGGGAAGAGGCCCTTGTCCTCATCCCCAAATCGCCCCCCATGTTCAGTGAACGCGGCCTGGTACGGCTCAGGAGGGGGGGCCGCTCGCTCGTCCCCACCCCCTTTCCTGACGGCCGGGCTGCGTGCTCGGATAAGGGTCTCATATGGATTTGGGGGGACCCCACGCCGTTTTTTTGGCGTAGGGATTCCCCTTTTAATCCATACCAGGTGACGGGGCTAGCAAGGTGTCAATCTCGCCTATGGAGGCGGCGACATTGACTTCCTTCGCTAGTCCCGTCTACCTGGAGTCACGTTCTAAATGAACGGACTTTACTCCGTGTGTGGGCAAGTCCATTCATTTCAAGAGTCCGGCGGACTAGCACACAGACGGCCGGATTGAGTCAAAACTTCTCTCTAAGTCCGCCGGACTTTTGGAAAGAAAAAGTCAGCCGGAACCCACACACGGGCGGATTTTCCAGGGGACTCTGGTCCGCCGGACCAAGTCCACCAGATAGTCCAATCGTGTGTATGGGGCATTAGTGGCACTATGTAGGTTTTGTAGCATGGTGCCCCAATCCTCCAGAGTAAATTTTTCATTACAATCAGCCTCCCATTAACTTTGATAGGGGAGCTCATCTGAAAAATATGCAGCCAACGTGATTTTATAGAGCGTTGAAATGATGCCTTTGCCTCTGGGAGAGTCTTGGCATATCTGTTCGAAGGATGTGGGGGGGGGGGGTAAGGCTATGAGACCAGGGCATTTTTTGCGATACAACACTACTATAGCGCAGGGGTTTGTTACCCAAGTTATCATGCTAAATAATGTGTTGTTCCTTAAGTAAGGGTTTGGCTCCCTCTAGTGACCACCAAAACTTTGTCAGGACTTTTTCTCTATATTTGAAGCAAACAGTTATGCATTTTGGGATTGGTAGTTTGATGAAGAAGTAACTCATGTTGTCAAATCAGTCTGGGAACTACTGACCCACAATGCCCAGTTCACATACACAAAAAGCCAAGTCACAGAACAGCCTGCTGGGTAAGCAGATAAAAGGACAGGCGTGGCATGCTTTCTCTCTCTCCAGACGCCATTCAACAACCAGCAGGGAGAGCTGGTGTGTGTGATCAGGAGGCTGCGGCCTGTGCAACGCGGAGCGGGATCGCCAGCCTCTGTGGAACTTCAGGATACAGTCCTGAGAGTCCAGCAAGCGGATCGTGTGCAGTGCCAGGACATTTGGAAGGTTTCCTGCATCCCAGCCATCTGGAGGAGCGGTACAGTGCAGCGGTGCCATCTTCAAATCAGACTGAGACATCAGGAGGAGAGTCTGGATGGAGCCTCACAGCCTCTGGGTCTATTGGGGTGAGTGGGCACCTGCCCATTACATTAGAGTGCATTATTAACTGAGTGAGTTATCTACAGTTATCTACAGACTGCTGGCGAGACTTGTAGATTCCACCTATCCACAGGCTGCATACAGCTGAACTGTGAGCTTTGTTGTTTCTTGTGCTGAAGAGCCAGTACTGTATTGCACCCACTGATAAGGAGGAATTTTTACAAGTGCCATATATGTTCAGTTACAATTACCAGCGCTTCATTTGTTCTACAGTCTGCCTTTTTCTCTCTTTGCATTGTGGATTACAAATACTGCAGTTTAAAACACAGGCTAGCTGAAGATATCTGAAGACAAGGAACTTTTATCATCTTTTACAAAGCGTTGCGGTTCTACTAGGAAGTTGGGACACTAAATTACAATCTAGGGAGAGCCCTTGAGTATAAGATAGACATTGCATTGTGTCATTACATGTGAAAGATATTACTTTACAATTTGGTGTTTGTGTTGAGGCTTCAGTGGGAAGGTGTATGATATAGGTCTTTGAGAATATTAAACATTTGTCCCACTGTACCCCTATATTCTATACGCTGATTATTGAATCTACTGTTCTCATAGCCATATCGATTTTTATGCACTGTCATTTACTGTTTATATCTGACCACATTGTTCCTTACGTTTATTACCAACTTTAGTAAACTTTCTGAGTGGTTAATTGATAATCTGTGTGTGTCTCCATTACTGCTTTAACTGGTGGAGGGACAGGATCCAGGGCTATGGTAAATATATTTCATGGTCTGTTGTTACTGTGTTTTCCTATACTGCTAGGTTCCACACTAATATTACTAAGCAGGTGTTCCAGAGGGGTCGAGTCTATTCCTGGGGTTGAGAGGCAGAGTGCAGAACCAAACATTCATCAGCAGCTCCTGGGGGGGTAGTGCTACACTACACTACTTTAACTGACAATTGTGCGGTCGTGAAATGCTGTAACAAAAAAAAATTGATGTCCCTTTTCACTTTGTGAGTACCCACTTTTATGAATTTTTTAACCATTAAATTATCATTGGTAATCCACTAGGTGTGCGCGCCTTCCATTTTCTTTGTCTTGTAGATAACCAAGTTACCTTTACACTCAACCTAACCCCCCACTCTAAACCTTATTTTAACTTCTAAATGTAAAGGCTAATTTTACAAATGGTTTCCTTGCAGGTTTTAAAGCAAAAAAAGCTGTCCCTAGGCTCCCAGTGTCATCACATTAATGATTTTTATTAAATGTGAGTACCCATCAGTATTATTAATACATTTTTGGATATTTATATGGTATCACACTATGGAGTTTCTTTCCTTTCTACATGTGGGCAACATCTAAGAGGTTAACAGTGAGGAGACCACTTACATCACAGACAAGGAGGCACTTGGAGAACACAGGGCAGGAAGTTTCCTCCCACTCCACAGGCTACACAGTGGCTCATACTGTGAAGGTGAAATACCTTCTTGTGGGGTGAATAATAGTGGTGAGTGTGTTTCTTATGGGGCACTGTTTTCCAAGAAGCACAGAATAATTTGAAGGAGCACATTGTCACTTTATTATTGGACTTTTTTTTATACACCAGGGTTTAAGGATGGTATATGCACATTTCTGAACCCAGTTTCACAGCAACAAGTCATATATGTTGGATTTTTTTTTGCACAGAAATGTCACTTTGAATTGCAGGTTTTGCAAAGGATTGTGTTTTTTTATAAAAAAAAATTCATTTGAACATAACAATATGCCTTATATAAGCTGTTAGGAAGTTTACACAGTAGGATTTTTTGTGGATTTTTGTGAATATACAAATACTTTTTTTCTGTACTTTTATTGTCACTTTTTGCATTAAATGCACCCGTGACACACACCCCTCAAGTATTTAGAGGTTGTAGGTCACCTCTTAATAAGAGCAGCGCCATACCTATTCCCTCTTTTTCACATTTCTTCTAGATTTACCTCAGGGTGAATTTATTGATAGAGGCTCCAGCTTCTTATTTTTCATTTTCACCATAAGCGCGGGGTCTAATCTTTTCACCTTTTTTTCTGACAAATAGAGCTTTCTTTTGGTGGTATTTGATCCCCTCTGCAGTATTGATTTTTTTGCACAAAAAACAAAAAAAGACAGACAATTTTGAAAAAAAATATATATATTTTTACTTACATAAAAAAAAAAAAAAAAATCTAATTTCTTCATCAATTTAGGCCAATATGTATTCTGCTTGAGAATAAAAATGAAATGCCAGCAACTCTGGAAATTCTTCTGTAATTTTTTATTATAACATGACCATTAAAATGTGACAACTGAGGCATTTCGGCACTTAGCCTTGTTCACAGCACATTCACCATAGAAAAATACAACATATACTGTATATACTCGAGTATAAGCCGAGATTTTCAGCCCTTTTTCTTAGGCTGAAAGTGCCCCCCTCGGCTTATACTCGAGTTGCTGCCGTCTGCCTACCTGATCTGCGTGTCATGCAGACAGACGGCGGCCATTCCTCGTCTCTGATAGGCCGAACACTCAATTTCCCAGCAGTCGGTGGTCCGCCTATCACGGGCATCCTCTCATCCTCGTCCGTGTTATGCGGATGTCTGTGATAGTCGGAACACTGACTGCTGGGAAAAAGTGTTCCGCCTATCACAGAGGAGGAGGAGGCGCGGCTTTTAAATACTGGAATAGCCGCCGTCTGTTTTGATATGACACTCTGATCGAGGCAAAACACACGGAGCTGTAGATAGGCACAGAGCTGCAAAACGGCACACGGAGGCTGCAGATGGGCACACAGAGGCATGCACAGGACACAGGTAGGCTGCAATGGACACAGGGAGGTACACAGGACACAGGGAGACATGCAGCTGCAGATGGGCATTGTTGACCCTCTTTTCCACTTACAGTACAGTTTCTCACCCTCGGCTTATACACGGGTCAATAAGCTTTCCCAGTTTTTTTGGGGGTAAATTAGGGCCCTCGGCTTATATTCGGGTCGACCTATACTCGAGTATATACGGTAAATAGTGCAAAAAATAAAAGGATAATGCATGTCACTCCCACTAATTAGATGATGTCCGTAATTGAAGGTAAACAGGAACACCGCTGCAGGTGCATTTTTTTCAGAAAGTGATAACAAGCAAGACATATCATAACATGAATCACTGAGAAAGAAAAGAAAATGAAACATGGATCAGTATGATTGTTAAAAAAGATAAAAAAAAAAAAATAGAAAAATATGTGTATCGCAACTGGAGAAAAAGGTCAACATCAAAGCTGAGATTCATACCTGAGGGCACTCTGGTATGTAAATTAAAGATCCACCTGACTTCTCTCTCAAGAAGCCTGCGGTGTAGATCACCCCCCCCCGGTAGTTTTTTTAACTTTTTCTAGGCCATAAAAAGAAAAAGCAGACATATTCCCTGCATGGAGATATTTGAACGGTTTTGATACATTGGAGAGTCCCTTGTCTGATGGATAAGATTCTCCATGGTAATGTTCTTCTATCCTTGTTCTCAATGGTCTTGTGGTGCACCCTACATATTGTAGATTGCAGGAAGCGCACTCTACTGAATAGACCACATTATCAGTACCACAATTAATGTAATCATGGATTGTGAGCTCTTTACCTGTGGAACATGACTTAATTCTACGGAATACTACGGAACGACAGGTGCTAACACCACAGACATAAGATCCTGTGGAGTGTAACCATGTACCTCCAGAGCCTTTGGACTGCTACAAACTGGGAGAGAGAATGCCACCCAAAATTAGTACTAAATCATGCATGAGTAAAGGGACTTAACATCTAAATTGAGCCAATGAGAGGCAGCAGTCCATTTGATGTCCTGTTTACTGGCTAGGACGACCGAGCTATCTTTAATATAACCTGAAAGCCTAATAACCAGAGGCTGTAGGTATTGATCCACCCAGTGGCCCAGTCTCTAAAAAAGTGACCCAATGCCCACAACTATGGGGCGACCTTGTAAAGGTACAGTATGTTTGTGTAACTTGGGCAGATGATGGGAGACCAGGACCACTGGGTTATCTACAGAAAGATATTCCACCATCCCAGAGGACAAAACTCCCATATCACATCCAATATCCAGAAGATGAGACAGTTGTTGTTTGAAAATGAGTGTAGGATTATTCTTTAAAACACTATATGTTGAAGCATCACCCAATTGACGTAATGCTTCTGTTCCATAATCTACAGCATTCATAACAACAACTGACCCCCCCTTATCGACTTGTCTGATCACCAATTCTCGCCGGGATCTCCAGACTTTAAGGGCAGATCTCTCAGCCGTGTTAGATTATCCTTAGAGAAAAAAGTTGTTCTCTCTCTCTTCTATTATTGTGACCAAATCCTGTTCAACTAGTGTCTGGAACATTTCTAGCACTGCGCTACACTTCTGTACTGGATAAAAATATTTATTCCCACTTTGAATGCTGTCATCTTGAATACTATAAGCACCCCCTGCCGATCCAGACTGTAGATTCTCCAGAGCAGATCACATCACCAGATCCTGAAAATTTAATGTATCTGGGGACATAATGAGCGATGTATCGCTATGGGGAATTACAGGTAGGTCAGCAGTGGGCACAAGCTCAGACTTGAAATGCTTTCTTAACACCACATCACGGACAAATCGGTTAACGTCAAGTATAGTTTTAAAAGCATCAAAATGTGTTGGGAGAGAAAGAAAGACCTTTAGAGAGAAGAGACATCTCTGAATTGGAAAGCTGAAAATCTGATAAATTGCATAGGATGCATTAACCGCTTCCCGACCGCCTCATGTAGATATACGTCTACAGAATGGCACGGGCAGACAAAAGCACGTACGGGTACGTCCCCTTTAATTTGCCTGCCCGTGGGTCGCGCGCGCGCCGCTAGCGGCTCGCTCGCGACCCAGTCGGGAGCTCCGTGACCACGGCCGCGGAACCAGCGGACCCGATCGCCGCTGGTATCCCGCGATCGGGTTATGGAGCTGAAGAACGGGGAGAGGTTTGTGTAAACAAACCTCTCCCCGCGCTTCCTACTCTGCCTGTCATTTAAATAGCACTGATTTCTGTATAAATTACAAATGTCCCAAAAATGTGTCAAAAATGTCCGATGTGTCCGCCATAATGTCGCAGTCACAATAAAAATCGCTGATCGCCGCCATTACTAGTAAAAAAAAATTTTTTTAATAAAAATGCTATAAAACTATCCCCTATTTTGTAAACGCTATAACTTTTGCGCAAACTAATCAATAATCGCTAATTGCAATTTTTTTTTTACCAAAAATATGTAGAAGAATACGTATCGGTCTAAACTGAGGAAAAAAAAAATGTTTTTTTATATATATTTTTGGGGATAGTTATTATAGCAAAAAGTAAAAAATATTGCATTTTTTTCAAAATTGTCGCTCTATTTTTGTTTATAGCGCAAAAAATAAAAACCGCAGGGGCGATCAAATACCACCAAAAGAAAGCTCTATTTGTGGGAAAAAAGGACGCCAATTTTGTTTGGGAGCCACATCGCACGACCGCGCAATTGTCAGTTAAAGCGACGCAGTGGCGAATCGCAAAAAGGGGCCTGGTCCTTTGGCTGCCAATTGGTCCGGGGCTGAAGTGGTTAAGGTGAAAAAACACAAACCTTTACAACCCCTTTATGGAATCAGATACCCAGAGCAAAGTTCCACACAGACTCCCAGCTTACAGAATAAGAGTCTTTAAGCCTTTAAGTTTTCTGTAATATAGCAGTTCCTTGGCTGGTGAATAGAGGGCTTTATGCATTCACCAGGTGAGTGACCATTTCCCTGTGAGGCTGAAGCACAGATGTCCATACAACCTCCTCCAGCAAAGTTCTTTTCCCCGGTACCCCAACTTGAGTTTAGCTTCTCCATTATAGGTTGGACAGCCTTAGACCTTGCTTGATATCCATACACATATAGGCCCTCTCTAGACAGCGGGCCAGGAAGGACAGCAGCACTGACTGCTTCCCTCCCCAGGAGTTATTGTTTACAAGCTTAAATCATTTTTTTTGCTAGAAAATTACTTAGAACCCCCAAACATTATATATATATTTTTATAGCACCCTAGAGAATAAAATGGCGGTTGTTGCAATACTTTATGTCACACCGTATTTGCGCAGTGGTCCTGCAAGTGCACTTTTTTTAATAAAAAAATAAGACAACAGTAAAGTTAGCACAATTTTTTTTTATATTGTGAAGGATGATGTTATGTCGAGTAAATTGATACCCAACATGTCACGCTTCAAAATTACGCCCACTTGGGGAATGGCGACAAACTTTTATCCTTGAAAATCTCCATAGGCGACAATTAAAGAATTATACAGGTTACATGTTAGCTTGCAGCTAGAATTATTGCTCCCGCTCTAACGATCGTGGCAATACCTCACATGTGTGGTTTGAACACCGGTTTCATATGCGTTCGCTTCTGCGCGCGAGCTCGGCAGGATGGGATACGTTCAAATTATTATTTTTTTCTTATTTATTAATTTTTTTGGCACTTTTATTTCTATTACAATAAATGTAAACATCCCTTGTAATAGAAAAAAAGCATCACAGGACCTATTAAATATGAAATCTGGGGTCAAAAAGATCTCAGATCTCATATTTACACTAAAATGCAATAAAAAAAAAATTATTTGAAAAAAATAAATAAAAATGTCCCTTTAAGACCTAGGGGCGAAGTGACGTTTTGACGTCACTTCCGCCCTGCAAGGGTATGGAGCTGGGTGAGGGCCATCTTCCCCTCTTCCCCTCACTCCATGCCAAGCAGGGGACAGGATTCGATCGCCTCCACCACTGCCGGTGGTGGTAAATGGGTGACCCCGCCCCCCTCTGACACCACAGGGAAAACCATAGGGAAGTCCCCGTGTGTCAAAGGGGGACAGGGTCACCGGAGGGCCCTGCCCTCCATTTTATAAGAGCTGTCACCTGAACAGAAGCGTCATACAGCATGAGACTCACATTGTGGCGGATCGGAGGTAGAAGTGGAGAAGAAGAAGCCGGACGAAGATGCCGGACGAGAAGACCAGAGGAAGAAGCGAAGGAAGATAGAGAAAGAATCGGGGGAAGAACAAGATGGAGGAAGAAGAACACCAAAGGAAGACCAGAAGAAGATGGAAAAAGAAGCGGGGAAAGAAGACATTTTTGACACTTTTTTTGTGAAATGGTAGGGGTACCCCGTTACCAACCAACAATTCCATAGTAGTCAGATTCATTTTGCATTTGTTGGATCTTCCCATGAATAGTAACATCAGTTTATACACCATACAAAACACACAATAATTCCAGTAATATGTCCCTTATCCTTATCACACGAGTGGAATTTCCGTCCGAAAAATATTGAATGGTTTTTCCAACGGAATTTCGCTCAAGCTTGGCTTGCATACACACGGTCACACAAAAGTTCTCTGAACTTTCGACCGTCAAGAACGCGGTGACGTACAACACTACGATGAGCTGAGAAAATTAAGTTCAATGCTTCCCAGCATGCGTCAAGTTGTTTCCGAGCATGCGTGATTTTTTGCGCGTCTGAATTGCATACAGACGATCGCATTTTTGAATAGGAACTTTTCCCGACCGAAAAATAGAGAACATGCTCTCAATCTTTTGCTGGCTGGAATTCCGCCAGCAAAAGACCGATGGAGCATACACACAGTCGCATTTTCCGACAAAAATCTCTCATCAGAGTTTTGCTGGCGGCATTTCTGATCGTGTGTATGCGGCATAGGAGGCTGAATACAGATCTGTTTAATTCTCATCCAAAGACCATTTCCTATAGAATGTTGCAAGAGTCTTTCTAAATCAGATGGGTTTAAAGTATACATATCTCTGACCTGCTGCAAGTCACAAAACCATTTTAAAAATCTGTTCAAATCATGGCAGGGAACCATTACTGTTTCTTTAAGATTTGCATCTAATTATTTTCGTTTCAAAGGCTTCATTACAAGCTGAACTTCCCCGATATTATTATTATTGTTAGAAACTCTAGTGGTCGCAGTGGGTGCAGCTGGCAATGAATTATCAGATTTAATATGAGGTTCTGTTTCATTACATAGAAAGTTTGAGTTTGTATTTTGCTGCAGATTGCTGAATCCAAGATTTGATGCATATCTGCATTCCTGAGATCTCTTCTCTAAATCCCAGGTATTTTCCGCAAGGAGGAATGTCTTATACACACTATTTGCATATCCACCTTATGGGCCATTGCTCTTCATTGGAAGTCCCCCGTAGTACCCCTATCCTCCATTCTAAACAGAATTGTTATGGTTATGATAATAGAGAGGATTTTGTATACCTTACAGGATAAAATGCACCTGTTCGAGCATAGATGGGATGTGTGGAAAGCCCATAGGCAGATTTTACTATCACAGGACTAAATGCCAATTTAGGTTACCAGACCTTGCATGAGCAATACAAGGTCTGGTACCCCTCCCCTACTTCTTTTTGTATTTGTTATTTTAGACAATAATTGATCAGTATTTTCTAATGATTTTCCTGTATGCTTTGGAATTGTTGTTCTTTATTTATTTACTGTCACGAGATTGTATAATTCATATACCTCAATAAACAAAATCTTTTGTAAACAAAAAAAAAAAAAAGGAAATATTTTAATCACCGCAATTGAGGCTCCACCTTGAAATTACTTCTTCAGCTTCCAGGTCAGGTCTTCTGGTACACGGCACTGTCTTTTTTTTTCAGTTTCCAGTCTCCAGAGAATAATTCTGGGGTTCCAAATTTGTTTCATTTTGTAGTTCAGACTCTCTTATGTCACAACCAGACATTAGAGTCACAGCACATCGCTTGGGTCTCCACCAGACTTCTGTCCACCTCACAGGATTGTTGTCACCATGGACTTCTGTTACTAAGTCCTGAAAATACACTTTTGGTCGCTTGAATGGCACCAATGTAGTGATGTAGTCGTGTGAGTGGGTAATTATTTAGTTATTATTATAGTGATGTGAGTAATTTCCAGCCGCAACCCGATTCTTTCAGAGAGATGCATTTACTGAAACTTCAGACAGAACAAAGTCCACAAGATACTTGCAACTAAGGATGAGCCCAACCCCCCCCCCCCCCCCCACCCCACTCGGTTCGCACCAGAACATGCGAACAGGCAAAAGATTTGGACGAACACCCGAACACCGTTAAAGTCTATGGGACACGAACGTTAAAAATCAAAAGTACTAACTTTAAAGGCTTATATGTGAGTTATTGTCATAAAAAGTGTTTGGGGACCCGGGTCCTGCCCTAGGGGACATGTATCAATGCAAAAAAAAAGTTTTAAAAACTAAAGTTTTTTCAGGAGCAGTGATTTTAATAATGCTTAAAGTGAAACAATAAAAATGAAATATTCCTTTAAATATTGTGCCTGGGGGTGTCCATAGTATGCCTGTAAAGTGGCACAGTTTTCCCGTGTTTAGAACAGTACCACAGCAAAATGACATTTCTAAAGGAAAAAAGTCATTTAAAACTGATCACGGCTGTAATGAATTGTCGGGTCTCGGCAATATAGATACAACTCAAAAAACAGCATTGGTGACCCCCTCCCCAGTCCATTACCAGGCCTTTTTGGTCTGGTATGAATATTAAGGGGAACCCCGAACCAAAAATTTAAAAAAATATTGCGTTGGGGTCTCCCCAAAATCCATACCAGGCCCTTCAGGTCTGGTATGGAAATGAAGGTGAACCCTTTGTCAAATGTAAAAAAAATGGCGTAGGGGTCCCCCCCAAATCCCTACCAGACCCTTCAGGTCTGGAAGATCTACACCGCAGGCTTCTTGAGAGAGAAGTCTGATGGATCTTTAATTTACATACCAGAGTGCCCTCAGGTATGAATCTCCACTATGATGTTGATCTTTTTCTCCAATAGGTTTAGTTTTTTTTGTGTTTTTTTGCGATACACATTATTTTTAACAATTTTATTTTGTATTTTTTTGATCTTTTTAAACGATGTGGTTTCTTATACTGATCCGTGTTTCCTTTTATTTTTTATGATACCTTCAATTACTGACATCATCTAATTAGTGGGAGTGACATGCATTACCCTTTTATTTTTTTGCACTATTTATATGTTGTATTTTTTAATGGTGACTGTGCTGTGAACAAGGCTAAGTGCCGAAACGCGTCAGATGACACATTTTAATGGTCATGTTATAATAAAAGATTACAGAAGAATTTCCAGAGTT
Organism: Lithobates sylvaticus; assembly: GCA_028564925.1. NCBI lineage: Eukaryota > Metazoa > Chordata > Amphibia > Anura > Ranidae > Lithobates > Lithobates sylvaticus. The sequence goes on along the minus strand of CM053026.1, from coordinate 708,474,705 downwards.
GCCGGCATTTCGTTTTTTATTCTCAAGTATCTTAGTTGGATGGAAGGAGGACATCCCAAGCCTGAGCACCTGGAGTAGGTGTGTCTGTCTTCTATTATTTCACCAGAGGCTTCACAGTCATGTTCTCTTACATGTTTATTGAAGTGCAATAAACATATAAAAAATAAAATAAACATAAGCATTTTTGTGAGTTTCTTAGTCAATGTAATCAATCAGCAGACTAGATCCCGACCCCATAATGTTTAGCAATAGGAGGACATGGAGGAAGGGGGAGGGAGGGGGGTGTCATTTACCACTGTGTATAGGCCCACATGTGTGACTCTATACTCATGTGGGCTGCACAGATAAGAAACAAGAGGAAATAAAGAGCTTAGAAGGGAACTGAAATATGAGCATGCTCTGTAGAGGACACAAACTGGTCTACATAATCTCAGCCTGCAGTGGGGATACAGAGAAGATGGGAGGGACAGCTGAAGTCAGTATGAACACTCCGTGCATGTTAAAATATAGTTTTTCATAGTCTGTGTTTATTGACACTTTAAGTTCAGATTTAACATATTTTTTAGTCTATTTATTTTCATGCACTATGCTTTGTTTTGAAATAGTTAGCAATAAGTATTTATTTTGAAAACTTTATCAGAAAAATATAAGCCTTGTTAAGACCTAATATGGAGAGTTTTGCTTGTTTCTTGGCTGCTCTGCTGTAGCTCAGGTCTGTTGAAGTAGTTGACTCATCACCACTTTTTAGATTCCAAATTGGTTCTCTATTTCGAGCCTCGGATGCTTACAAACTGTTCCAGTGTGTGGTGTGCTCAGTTGTGCAGCATTTTGCAGATCACTATGAACACCATTTTCTAAATCAAAAAATAACTATTAAAATGCCTTTATCCTTTTATGTTTGTGCATAAAAAAGGTGTGAGATATTTTAGTTTGGCATATTTCACTTGCTCTAAACTGTAATTTAGTAGAAAGATTTAGTGAAGGAGAGGAATATAGGGAAAGAGATCTGGGCTCTGATGATTGTATAGTGTTTATAGAAATGTCATTATTTATGTCCAGGATATATACATTATCAACCATAACATTATGACCACTTAAAGGTAAGTGGATAATATTGATTATCTTGTTTCAATGGCATCTGAAAGTGCGATATATTAGGAAACAAGTGAACATGCTGTCCCTGAAGTTGATGTGTTGAAAGGCAAAAAAAAAAATGGGCAAGCATTAGTGTTTGAGTGACTTTGACAAGGGCCGAATTGTAATGGCTAAACTGGGTCAGAGCAACTCCAAAACTGCAGCATGTGGGATGCAGTGGTCAGGCTCTATCAAAAATGATCCAAGGAAGGAAAACTGGTGAATGTTTGATGGCCAAGGCTCAATGATGCTCATGGGAAGCGAAGACTGGCCTGTGTCGTCCGATCTAATAGAAGAGCTACTATAGCTCAGATTGCTGAACAAGTTAATGCTGGTTCTGATAGAAAGGTGTCAGAGCATATGGTACAGCACAGTTTGTTGCGTAGGTGGCTGCGTAGGTGGCTGTGTAGCCTCAGACCAGTCACAGTGCCCTTGCTTATCCATGTCTACAGATAAAGGTGCCTACAATGGGCACATAAGCATCATAACTGGATCACGGAGCATGGAAGAAGGTGGCCTTGTCTGATGAATTCAAGAATGGTCTGAGGAACATAACAATGAGTTTGGGGTGTTGACTTGGCCTTCAAATTCTTCAGATCCCAATCCAATCGAGCATCTATTGTATATGTGGAAAAACAAGTCCAATCCATGGAGGCCCCAACTTACAGGACTTAAAGGATCTGCTACTGACAGCTTGGTGGCAGATACTACGGCATAACTTCAGAGGTCTAGTGGATGCCTCAACAGGTTTTGGTTGGTGGTCTCAATTTTATGGCCGATCAGTGTGTATATATATATATATATATATATATATACACACTGTACCTGTGTTAGTGCTCAGGTTGATCTCTGTGTCCCTATGGAGCTGCCATACAACCTGGACCTGTACATGGAGCTCTGTCTTCTGGCCGAGTTGATATTAGGCCCCATCTGACCTGACCATAAGCCCTACCCCTGTTATGTAATTTACTGTCCTCTGATTTGCCATAGAACAGTCGGATAACAGGTTTGGAGTTTTGTGCTGGGAGAGGACAGGACTATTAAGAGCATGAGCATACATAAAAACCTAATTTGAAGCCTGGGCTTATCATCCAAGAGGCATCGCAAGGTTACAGGGATTCATTGGGTGATGCAGGTATTTACTTGGCCTAAAATGTTCTTAACCACTTGCCTACTGGGCACCTTTACCCCATTGCTGCCCAGGGAATATTCAGCATTCAGCGCTGTCGCACTTTGAATGACAATTGGTCATGCAACAATGTACCCATGTGAAATTGTTATAATTTTTTTGTACATAAATAGAACTTGGTGGTATTTAATCGCCCCTAGGTTTTTTATTTTTTGCTAAACAAACGAAAAAAAAAAAACAGAACATTTTCAAAACAAAGTTTCTGTTATACAATTTTGCAAATAAGTAATTTTTCTCCTTCACTGATGATTACTGATAGGCTGCACTGATGGGCACTGATAAGGAGACACTGATGGGCACTGATGAGGGGGCACTAATGAGGCTGCACTGATATGCAGCACGGACGGGCACTGATAGGCGGCACGGACGGGCACTGATAGGCGGCACTGATGGGCACCAATAGGCAGCACTGAAGGGCACTAATAGGTGGTACTGATGGGCACAAATAAGCGGAACTGAAGGGCACAGAAGGCCATTGATATGCGGCACTGAAGGGCACTGATGGGCACTGATTGGCAACACTGATGAGCACTGATTGGCAACACTGATGAGCACTGATTGTCAGCACTAATGGGCACGGATAGGCAGCACTGATGGGCACTGTTGGGGCTGCTCTGATCATCGGGACACTGATGATCAGTGTGATGATTATCAGTGTAAATGTCCCCTGTCAGGATTGTCGGTTACCGGCTCTCTTCTCCTCAAGCTGTGACAGCACCTAAGGAAAAAGGAATGCCGATAACTGGCAAGTGTATTTACATTGTGATTAGCTGTAATTGGACACAGTTGATCAAACGGTAAAGGCCTGTTGTGATTGGCCCTTTACCCCAATCTGTGATCAGCTGTATCTCCAGGACAGAGCGATCACAGAGCACGTTGGACACACGCTGCACCGGGCGCCTGGGGGCAATTGATACCCTCCCAGAACTGTACGACCACGCTGTAGCTGTCATTTGGCTACAGTGTGGTCGGAAAGTTGTTAAGATAACAATAACAATGATAAAATATAGGCATAATGTGCATACTTGCCCCAATCCACTGAATACTGTAACCCCTGCCCATTCCCGCCTTCCAGGTGGCCATATCCAGATCACACTTTCTGGGCAGTCTTGTCAAAATCTTGTTTACTTTCCAGGTGTTCTTGCCCAAATCACACCCGCTTTCCTGGTGGTCCCTCTACCAATTATGCTGGAACCACCCACTCACTGTCATCAGTCACAATCCAGTCAGTTAATACCATTTTTCATGTTTATTAACCACTTTCAGACCGGACCAATTTGCAGCCAAAGGACCAGGCCCCTTTTTGCGATTCGCCACTGCGTCGCTTTAACTGACAATTGCGCGGTCGTGCGACGTGGCTCCCAAACAAAATTGACGTCCTTTTTTTCCCACAAATAGAGCTTTCTTTTGGTGGTATTTGATCGCCCCTGCGGTTTTTATTTTTTGCGCTATAAACAAAAATAGAGCGACAATTTTGAAAAAAATGCATTATTTTTTATTTTTTGCTATAATAAATATTCCCAAAAAATATATAAAAAAACTTTTTCTTTCCTCAGTTTAGGCCGATACGTATTCTTCTACATATTTTTGGTAGAAAAAAAATCGCAATATGCGATTATTGATCAGTTTGAGCAGAAGTTATAGCGTTTACAAGATAGGGGATAGTTTTATATAGGATGCGTCAGCTCACCAGTGCATATGGAGAAAGGTTCCCATCGAGCCCGATAATGCCTTACCCGGCAGATATGGGGGCGTTACTACATGGACTAAGCAATGACAATAAGAGGGAATGCATAAATATAATTGTATTCATTGATAAATTACCATCACCACCTGTGATGAATTTATGGGATAAATGTGCATAGAATTCCCCAAAGGTTGAGCTAGAGAGGGGGGAGAGATGGTTTGAACGTGAGGCAGGGGGAAAGTGGGGGAAAAAAGGGGGGGAAGGGGGGAGGAGGGGGGAGGGAGGAAGGGGGGAGGGGGAAAGGAAAGGGGGGGAAGAGGGAGGGGGGAAAAGGGGGAGAAGAGGGGGGGGGGGGGAAGGAAAGGGGGGGGGGAAGAGGGAGGGAAGGATAGTGGGGAGGAAGGGAAAGAAAGGAAAGGGGGGGAGGGAAAAAAACGGGGGGAACGGGGAAAATGGGGGGGGGGGAAAGGGGAGAGGGGAAGGGAGGGGGGGGGAGGGGATCCCCTCCCCCCCCCCCTCCCTTCCCCTTTCCCCTCTCCCCTCCCCCCCCCCCCCGTTTTTCCCCCCCCCCCCCCCCTTTCCTTTCTTTCCCTTCCTCCCCACTATCCTTCCCTCCCTCTTTCCCCCCCCTTTCCTCTCCCCCCTCTCCCCCCCTCTTCTCCCCCTTCTCTCCCCCCCCCCTCACAGGTGGTGATGGTAATTTATCAATGAATACAATTATATTTATGCATTCCCTCTTATTGTCATTGCTTAGTCCATGTAGTTACCGGCTCACTATACGCAGACTCAGCACCTGCGTTGTAGACCCAATAGCATTTTTATTAATATTTTTTTTTTATTAGTAATGGCAGAGATCTGCGATTTTTTTTGTGACTGCGACATTATGGCGGACACATCGGACATTTTTGACACATTTTTGGGACCATTGTCATTTTTTACAGCAATTAATGCATTTAAATGCATTGATTTCTGTATAAATGACACTGGCAGTGAAGGGGTTAACCACTAGGTGGCAGTGTAAGAGTTAAGTATGCCTAGGGGTGTGTTTTTTACTGTGGGGGGGCGTGGCTGTCAGCTAGTGAATGCTGATCTCTGCTCCAATCACAGGGAGCAGAGATCGGCGTCACTAGTTGCTAGGCAGAACGGGGAGATGCTGTTTATCTCGGCATCTCCCCGTTCAGCCGCCCCGTGAGACGATCGCGGGGGTCCCCGCGGCGATCGAGTCCGCGGGGACCGCGATTGGACTCACGGGGGTCCCGACCGGCGCGGGAGCGCGCCGCTCCCGGCGCGCTCCCGATGGCACGGACAGGCTAAAGGAGGGACTTATATATACGCCCTCCTGCCTGTACGTGCCATTCTGTCGACGTATATATTCGTCGTGCGCCGGTCGGCAAGTGGTTAAAGGAGAACAGCCAAAGCTCATTTGGCTGTACTCATGTGGATCACAGGAGTGCAGTTCATTCTGTACTCCTGTGACCCATCTGACATCACAGTGATAATGAAGTCAGGATCCGCCCACATGCCTGAACCGGCACCTGGCTTAGTCTCTCAGCCACTGAGAGCCTGAGCCGGCCGCTCCCACCTGTTCCACAGCCCAGCGCTCCAGTGAGCAATTGTGATGCTGTGATCCCAGGGCACCGTGTCATCAGGACAGAGGCCTGAGATTAGAGGCTGTCCTGACCAATTCAGAACAGTTGACATTTATGCTTGTGGCACCTGCAGATACCTGTGTTAGTCTTTAGTTTGGTCCCTTTGAAACATCTGGGGTCTTACACTCAGCCTGTAAACTGGGCGTTGATTACTCTCCAAGTTGACAACTTAGTATGTAGGACTGGTAACCCATAATACAAATGGACCAACAGTGGTGGGACACATTATCCACCAGGAATGCTGGCCAATATTACAATCTACACCATGCTCAGGTAAAGAGGCAAAAAACAGCCAAATTAACCTGTCTAATGCCCCGTACACACGTAGGGACTTTTGCCGGCGGACCTAGTCCAGCGGACAATCCCGCAGGACTTTCCAGCTAGGTCCGCTGGACTTTCCGAGGGTGTGGACTTGCCCACACACACGGACTTCTCCAGCGGATAATCCGCCGGCCAAAAGTCCGCGGGACTTTTGAAAATGAACGGACTTGCCCACACACGGAGCAGTCCGTTCATTTCGAACGTAACAGGTTACGTAGCTAGCGTAGGCAGTAAACCTGTCATGGATTTAAAGGGAATCCGAAAAAACGGCGTGGGGGTTCCCCCCAAAAAAGACCCTCATCCGAGCACGCAGCCTGGCAGGCCAGGAGGGGTGGGGACGAACGAGCGCCCCCCACCCTATGTGAATGAGTATGGGGTACGATGTACCCCTACCCATTCACCTGAAGGTGTAAAATGTAAAGTAAAAAAAAAACACCCACACTTTTGAAAAAATAGTTTATTGCACTGCTCCGGGGGTCTTCTTCCGTCTTGGGGGTCTTCTCGCCGGACTCCTCCGCTCTCTTCTGCTCTTTTACCTAGCTCTTTCACGAGCAGGGGGAGTCCGGCTACCTTCTTCGTCTTCGCCGCCGTCGTCGTCTGGGGGTCTCGAGCCGCCTTCGGGGGTCTTCCGGGGGTCTCTTCTGTTCTTGCGGCGGTCGTCGTCTTCCGCGCCGCCGGCGCCTTGTCCTTCTTCTTGTCCTTCTTCTTGTTCTTCTTCTTCCGATGTTGACCCGACGCTCTCTCTGCCCGGAATGCCTGTGCCGGTCTGCGCTGAGACTTATATAGGGACATGGGGGACAGGGTCACATGCACATGTCACATGGTGACCACGCCCCCTTGCGATGTCACAGTCCCAGCATCCTCCGGGACTGTGACAACACAAGGGGGCGGGGTCACCATGTGACATGTGCATGTGACCCTGTCCCCCATGTCCCTATATAAGTCTCAGCGCAGACCGGCACAGGCATTCCGGGCAGAGAGAGCGTCGGGTCAACATCGGAAGAAGAAGAACAAGAAGAAGGACAAGAAGAAGGACAAGGCGCCGGCGGCGCGGAAGACGACGACCGCCGCAAGAACAGAAGAGACCCCCGTAAGACCCCCGAAGGCGGATCGAGACCCCCAGACGACGGCGGCGACGACGAAGAAGGTAGCCGGACTCCCCCTGCTCATGAAAGAGCTAGGTAAAAGAGCAGAAGAGAGCGGAGGAGTCCGGCGAGAAGACCCCCAAGACGGAAGAAGACCCCCGAAGGCGGATCGAGACCCCCAGACGGCGGCGACGACGAAGAAGGTAGCCGGACTTCCCCCGCTCGGTAAAAGAGCTTGGTAAATGGCGGGGGAGTCCGGCGAGAAGACCCCCAAGACGGAAGAAGACCCCCGGAGCAGTGCAATAAACTATTTTTTCAAAAGTGTGGGTGTTTTTTTTTACTTTACATTTTACACCTTAGGTTCGTCCCCACCCCTTTCCTGGCCTGCCAGGCTGCGTGCTCGGATGAGGGTCTGACATGGATTTGGGGGGAACCCCCACGCCGTTTTTTCGGCGTGGGGAGTCCCTTTAAATCCATGCCAGGTCACGGAGCTAGCGCGGCGGCATTTACTGCCTACGCTAGCTACGTAACCTGAAGTCACGTGCTAAATGAACGGACTTGCCGATGAGCGGCAAGTCCGTTCATTTCAAAAGTCCCGCGGACTTGCCCACTAACGCCGGGATTATCCGCTGGACTGCCAAGTCCAGCGGATAATTTGAAAACAAAACTTCAAACTTTGGCGCCAAAAAGTCCGCCGTACTTTGGCGCCAAAAAGTCCGCCGGCGCCCACACACGAGGGGATTATCCGCTGGACTTCAGTCCAGAGGATAATCCCGCGGGATTGTCCCTTCGTGTGTACGCGGCATAACAGTATGACCCCTTTCACACTGGGGCACTTTTCAGGCGCTACAGTGCTAAAAATAGTGCCCTGAAAGAGCTGCTCCTATGTCTCCAATGTGAAAGCCCTGAAGGCTTTCACACTGGAGCGGTGCACTGGCAAGACGCTAAAAAATGTCCTGCTAGCAGCTTCTTTGGAGAGGCGAAAGAGCGGTGTGTATACCGCTCCTCTACCGCTCCTGCCCATTGAAATCAATGGGCAGCGCGGCTATACCACCGACAAAGCGCTGCTGCAGCAGCGCTTTGCGGGTGGATTTAACCCTTTCTCAGCCCCTAGCAGGGGTAAAAGCAGCCGAATAGCGCCACGAAATTGATGGTAAATTGCCGCTAAAAATAGCAGCGCTTTACCGCCGATGCACCCATTGCCCCAGTGTCAAAGGGGCCTGAGTGTTAAAAACACATTTGCAAAAACAGGCATAAGCTACAGAGCCCCGCCAAGGCACCCTATTACCTGTACTTACCTGTACTTACCAGATGGGGGCAGCGGCTCACTTTTTGTATGCTTAATTTAGGTCAGGTAACACACTGACACCTTTGCAGCCACGGTGCTATTGCTGGGTGCTCAGTGTGTCTCTGTACCTTTAAGGAGTGGTGGGCTCCCTCCAGCCCATCTGCCCTTCATCTATCCCATCAAAATGCATGTGCTCTCACTGTGGAGTCTTATAAGTTAGAGATAGGAACTACAGGTAACAGGGTGCCTTTCTGGGGCCTGTAGCTTACATATGTATTTGCAAATGTGTGCAGACTAAACCCCTTTTTTAACGCATACTGTTAGACAGGTTAATTTGGTTGGTCGCAAGCTGGTTGGATTTTTCCTTGGATTTTTCCTTGGCGTTTTCCTTGTCTCAATTAACATTGGTTATTTTTAATCCTTATGCTGCTAGCATTAGTAAATGGATAGGAAGATATATTATATTTACGTGTTTTAAACTTTTTTTTTACATTTCTTCAGTTACTTTCTGCTTTCCATGTCTAGACAAATGATGCCATACATCCCAGGAGTCTTCAGGAGAGGAGCAGGGGTTTCTTGTAATGGAAGTGATGTTCTATCACGGCCATCTTGGTACACCCCACACTCGGCCGCAGTAAGCTTACAGTCTGAAGTCGCCAAGCAGACGTCTTTTTACACCCACCGAAGTCTTGCATTTCACACTTATTTTTACCATTAAAATGAGTTTATATCATGAAATACAGTATTTAGAAGTCTGTGACACAGTTTTGATGTTGAATTTTAAAAGCAGCGGTCTTCTGTCAGATTAGCAAACATGTGAGATCAGCAGGCTTGCTGCTGCTTTTAAAATTCAACATCAAAACACTTCTAAATACTGTATTTCACAATATAAGCTAATTTTACTGGTAAAATTAAGTGTAAAATGTAAGACTTCATGGGTGTAAAAAGATGTCCGCTTGGCGACTTTAGACTGTAGGCTTAGTGTGGTCGAGTGCGGGGTGTACCAATTGCTGGACTCCACATTGCTGGACTCCAGGACAGGTAAGTGTCCTATTATTAAAAGCCAGCAGCTGCAGTATGTGTAGCTGCTGGCTTTTCATTTTTAAATTTTTGGGTGGAACACCGCTTTAAATAGCGATTTTAATTTGTTGTGCTCAGATGCAGTGTAGTTGTGCTTTTAGTAGAATGTATTTTTTGTGTTTGGTGTAAAGCCAGTTCTATAACATGTTTGAGAGAAAATAACAACCATGTTTGTTTGGGAGCCTGATACATTGGCTAGGATTTTATACATTTATCTGTAATATCACAAGTGCTGGGATCTTTGCCTGATTTTTAAAGATGATGCATAGAAGGTGGGAGTATATTTAATTTAAAAGCATTTGAAAAACTGTGAAAGAAGAGGACATAATATTTTGACATTTCACTTATAAAACAGTTTAAGAAGGAAGCAATCACTGTGTTTAACTTTTGTACTAATATTGTAGTGTCCAGGGCTTTTTTTTCTCAGAAAATAGGTGCAGGAACTCAACAGTAGATAACCCCCTAAACCCCCCTCACGCACACAATTTTGCCAACATTGGAAGGGTCTTATACCGGGAGTGCATTACATACAGAGTGCAGAGTTGCAGAGTTCCAGGGGGAGTGTTACAGAATGCAGAGTTCAGAGGTGTACTACATGAAGAGTTCAGGGGGTGCTGTGTACATATTGCAGAATTAGGAGGTGCACTGCCTACAGAGTGCAGAGTTCCGGGGTGCACTACACCGAGTGCAAAGTTCAGGCGTGCACTACACACAGAGTGCAGAGTTAAGCATTCTTCCACAGCTGCTTACCTCTGCATCCCCCGTCCACATCTCACTTTCACTCCTCTTCAGCTCTGACCTCTGTATGCAACTCCCCTTCCACTGCCCTCATCTTCTCCCTCCCTCCTTAAAAGCTCCACCATTTCCACATGTCTTACTTGTGTTGCTGTATTACGCTGAAGCACCCAGCCGACTCTAGTACCTCTCCACAAACTCAAAGTGGCTCTACTTCCTCACTTGCAGGTAGACCATCCAGTGGGGGTGCCAGGATCTGCACTGCACCCAGGCACCTTCATCTCCCTTCTCCCCATCCTGCACTCAGTGGGAGTCGCTCAGGAGATCATATCTGTGGAAGCCATTGGCCATTGTGAACACAGAAGCCAGACTTCTGTGTTTACAATTGATAGTGGTGAGTAGGGAGCAGTGGACCTGAGCCAGAGGTGGTGGAACTAAGTTCCAGCTGAAAAAAAGCCCTGGTAGTGTCCTTTTTGGCTCCTTTCAAGTGGGGTAAGTGTTGAATAATAAAGAGATGGAGCAAAGAGATGCCCCAGAAAAGCCCTTGGTGAATCAATGACGGTATATCCAAAAAATGATAATAAACTTTATTACTGTATCAAAAAAAGTGTGTTAAAATTCCAAAAAATGTTACATAATACAAATAAGGGGTACATCCCCATCATACCCGACAATAAAAAAACATACATACAAAACAGGGGGGTACGTGATTAAATAACCTTGTATAAGCACAAGACAAGTATAGAAAATCATTTGTTTCCTCCCAGTCGTTATTAGTTCTGCTGAAACATGCACAGTTCATAGGAACACATCATATAATTACTACTAGTGTGGAAGGAAAATGAGGAACCCCCCCTGACAGGTCCTCATTGATATCTGTAGCATCTCAGTTTGGACATCAGTATTCGCTTAGCTAAGACAACAGTCTACCAACTATTAATTAAATATTTAATCAGGAAACTTTCTCTAAATATGGACACCAGTAATGAATGGCAATCTAGCTAAAAATGTCATCAATATTAAGTCCTTAAAACAGTGTTTTTTTCCTAGGCAAATACCAACATATTACCTATACAGCAGCACCATTTAGTTCCCTTTAGCTGGGCGTATGTGGGTATGTGTATGAGTGGGGCCCATTGGTCTGGCACCTTATTGTGACAACGTTGTCGTGTTTTGTATGTATGTTTTTTATTGTCGGGTATGATGGGGATGTACCTCTTATTTGTATTATCTAAAAAAATTTGGAGTTTTAACACACTTTTTTGATACAGTAATAAAGTTTATTATCATTTTTGGATATACTGTGGTTGATTCTTCAAGGGTTTTTCAAGGGCATCTCTTTGCTCAGTCTCTTTATTATTTAATAGTTTATTTTCGGTTTGAAGGCATCCCGTCTAAAACATGACAAATCGGTAACCCTCCTTTCTCTAATATAGTTGAGTTATCTCAATAGTAGTAAAGTGAATTCATGTCTGTTTTTATTTTTTACATACCTGTATGTGTTGACGAGGACATCAAGTGCAATATATTGTCCGAGGGAAAAAGAGATACCATACACGTAGGTCAGCATAATACTGCTGACGTTTATGTAAAACCTCTTGTGGATTACAAATTATCTTTCCTGTAGTTGATTTCAGCAAAGTAATTACAGGTGGTTCAAGCAATTCTTTAGTTAGATATACTAGCAGGGTTCCACATCCACTGTGTTAACAAATCCTCTAGGGAAAGAGGTTTTTGTAACAATATTGAAGCCTTGGTATACGCAGGTTTTCATCTATCATGCTAATTTGTTTACTCTGGAAGAATTGGGTAAATTTATCAATGTGGCCAATTGAAATTACTGGTAAATTTCCAATTTCAGTGATTGGTTTTGGTCTCACAACATTTTAGTTGAAAGAAGGGGATGCAATAAGTCACGCTGCCACTATAATGTGAACCTGCAACTTGCCTCTAAGTAAAGTAACATGTTTGTTGGACAGCATGCACCAGCACCAGAAAAAAAAAAGCATTTAAAATAGACGTTTTCTGTCATAGATTAACAGTTACGTTAACCTCTTCGTTGACCCAGGTCTCCATCCTTCCCTCTGTTCCAGAATTACAACCTCCGGCACAGTATTTGACACTAATGCTTGTGTCCCCCACCATGCACTGTTCCATCCTTTGACCCCTAAGTACAGGACCCTTTAATTATGTGGAGGTTGATGAGAATGGGGAGGGGGGACAACGACTGGATATTGACACTGCCAGAAATTTTATTTTCTCCGCAGACTTTGGGGGACAATTCATCATTGGAGTTGTGTTTGGGTGGCGGAAAGCTGAATATTTACAATCTTCCTTTAAAGGAGCAGATTTTCTGGGGAATTTTAAGTCATTTGAAAGTTTCCTCTTTGGGATGATCCACTGGATGTTGCTGCTGCACAGACTCAGGGGGAGAGTTGGACATGTGCAGTGTATGTGGTTGCGTGTTGCTATGGAGGGTGGAATTTATGCAGAAGGAAAGTAATGCCGCAGCGCATTGGTTCAGATTACTCTGCTTGTCCTATCTGCCCAACGAAGCCAAGGCTATTCTTCACCTGTGCTGCCTAGTGCTCAGCAACACTTTCTTTATGTTGTATTAGCACAATATTAAAATAAATTTACAGCATTGGGTACCCTATGAATGGCAGTATCTATTGCTAGTCTCCCCCTTCCTGAATATACCACTATGTCAGGGCTGGGCTCCGGCTATTTACAAGTAGCTCTTTTCTTTTAGTGCACAGAGGCTGCTCAGCTGTCAGTTAAAGCAGTTGTAAACCCATTTTTTTTATTTTTACCTACAGGTAAGCCTATAATAAGGACCTTGCTGGGAAGAAGACTCTTGCGTGCATGTGCGCGAGTGAAGTCATCGCAGCTCCGACCACTCACAGCGCCGGAGCCGCGAACCCGGAAAAGACACGCCGAGGGCAAAATGTCAGCTCCCTCGGCGTGGACCAGGATTAGATACTGACGCCTTGTTCTAAGGTTAGTATTTCATAATGAGCTAGTATGCAGTGCATACTAGCTCATTATGCCTTTGCCTTACAGGTTTTTTATTTCTTCTGCAGGTATACAACCACGTAAAATTCCAGCCACTCATTTGCTCATTTCCTCAGTGCCCTTGCATGGTCTATGATATCCAGTGTGTTCCTGTGTATAAACAGAAAAGTCAATGCTACTACCCATATGACACATAGATAGCAGAGCTCGATCCACAGTCACTGGCCTTTGCAGAGTAATGTGGAAATTACCTGCACTCCGGTTGTTGCTCTTAAAATTTTAATTTCTTCATTTTATTGAGAAGCCGCAGTTAACAAACGCAGATTAAGTCAGTTGACGCGTTTCAGCTTATAAGGCCTTAGTCATAACCACATTACAGACGTAAAACTTTGTTCCTGTGTATGACTTGGCCTGGCTGACTTCTCTTCCGATATCTGTTTTTGCTCCTTACTATGCAAATTTCTGGCTCCCTGACCCCAGCTTGTCTGATTACTCACTCTGGCATCCAAACCCTGGCTTCAGTTTTTTTACTACATTGCGGGAGTGTGTTATTTTTAAAGGTGTGATTTTAACTGCATTTTCTGTCTTCGCTGGGTTTATGATTCCTGACACACTGTCAACAGGAAGAGAGCAGAGAAATTACCTTTTTAGTCTGTTGGTGCTCCTTCACTATGCTATCACAGGCATGGGGTGGGGAGGATTTCTAGCTGCATTGCATATTTGCAGCAGAGAAAAGTGTGGTCACCAGATAAACTATGCTGTCCATCTGGGTTGCATAAATCTCAAAACTGGATGGACAGAACTACAACTCCTTTGGCAGATATACACCGTATATACAGTAAATGAGTGCCTCAGTTCTATATTTAGCTATTTTTCTAGCTTCAGCTTTAGAAATTGTAAATTATACATTTTTTTTTTTACAGTTTGGGATAAAGGAGTTCTATTTTTTAGAGTTTTATTTACATACCCTGAACAAACAGTAAAAACACGTTAGCCCCTTGAGTACCAGCCTGTATTGCCCCTTCATTTCTAGGCCATTTTCCAGTGCTCTAATACTTTGTCAATTACTCTGAAATGCAACACTGTGTCCAAATACATTCTATATCATTTTGAGAGAGATAGAATTTTTTTGGTTTAACTGTATATATAGGAAAAGTGACCAAAAATTACTTTATGTTAAAATAAAAGTGACAGGACAGTATAAATGCTCCCAAAATTCCCCCTTTTTAGAAAGTAAACACCATAAGGTGACTTAATTTTTTGCTACACTTTTTTGGAAATGAAGAAACATACTGGCATGTCACATACAGGTCACATACAGTGGGAGAATGGAGATGGAGAGGTTAATATGCAGATGCTCATAGTAAGGAAGGAGAAGACTTAGGTATATACAGGTCATGTGGAGAAACACTTTGAAGATCAGATGTATAGGGAAGGAGGGGGTGAAAGGGTTAAAGCTGACACAGAAATATATCATTATCTCTCCTGGAAGAGGAGTTATAACCCCCTACGGCCCCACCCCTTACTCTATCCAGAATGGAAACAAGTGTTTTTGTTTAACAAAGAACTTTATTTATTTTTGTACAGTACATGTCATAGCGTCAGATCAAATACAATCGTGTGTAAAGGTATCACATCAGGGAGAGCAGATACATAACAAAAATCCTACATTGATCATACATTGTCAAGACATTGTCAGTTAAAGTTAGCCGATAAAATATGTTCAGTGGAGAAGGCTGAATGAAAAGGCAAAACTAGTACCTGAGGCATCATTAGCACATCATAATTTGTATTCAGACGGACCATATCATTACTTTCCTACCCAACCCTCCCATTTCAGAAGAGCATTATTTCCAATATTGAGGGCCTGAGGCCCCTAGTGATCTATAGCAGACACAATGAAAGGGAATCTAATCTCTCTCAGTGGGTGGTTTACCCTATTTCCCACCCCTGCAAGCATTCCAGAGTAGATACTACGGGAGATCGAAGTGTTTTTGTTTAGTCTACTTTAACCACCTCAGTACAGGGCACTTACACCCCCTTCCTGCCCAGGCCATTTTTCAGCTTTCAGCACTGTCACACTTTGAATTACAATTGCGCTCATGCTACACTGTAACCATGTGAAATTTTTATAATTTTCTTCACACAAATAGAGCTTTCTTTTGGTGATATTTAATCACTGCTGAGTTTTTTTTATTTTTTACAAAAAAAAAAAGCCCCAAAATTATGAAAGAGCTTCCTTAGTTTCTGTCAGTAAATTTTGTAAATAAGTAATTTTTCTCCTTCACTAATGTGCGCTGATGAGGCTGCACTGATGGGCACTGATAGGCTGCACTGATGGGCACTGATGAGGTGGCACTTATGGGCACTGATGAGGCAGCCCTTATGGGTACTGATTAGGTGGCACTGATGAGGAGGCACTAATATGCCACACTTATGGGCACTGATAGGTGGCATTTATATGTGGCACTAATGAGCACTGATAGGCGGCACTGATGGGTGGCACTGGTGGATACTGATAGGTGGCACTGGTGGGCACTGATAGGTGGCACTGATAGCCACTGAAAGCCAGCACTGACTGGCATCACTAATGGGCACTGATTGGTGGCACTGGTGGGAACTGATTGCTGGCACTGGTGTTCACTGTTGGGCACTGATTGCTGGCACTGGTGGGCACTGATTGCTGGCACTTTATTGTAATCAGGGCACTGATGATCTGTGCCCTGATTATATCTCTTGCTGTCCCCTGCGAGGAGTGTGGCACTGATGCTGGGGGAAATACTTGCAGAAACTGGCACTGATGTTGGGGGTTATTATTGCTGCTGCTCACATTAATAATGTGGGTTGTTATTGTGTAAACTGACACTGATGCTGGGGGTTATTATTGCTACTAATAATATGAATGCTGTTGGTTGTTGTGTAAACTGGCACTGATGTTTTCGGTTATTATTATGGAAATTGCCATTCATGATGGGAGCTATTATTTCCTAAACTGTCACTGATGCTGGGTGGATATGATTGCAGAAACTGGTACTAATGCTGGGGGTTATTATTGTCTAAACGGGCACTTATGCTGGCAGTTATTTTTAAGGAAACTGACATTTATGCTGGGGGTTACTATTTTTAACTATTTTTAAAAATTTCCCCTTTAAGACCATTGGGCCAAGCGGGGGCCATCTTTCCCTCACTCGGCTCCTTGCATGTCAGGGGGAAGGACGCGATCGTCTCCGCCACTACCGACGGCTCCGTAAGCGGAGGTCATGACCGGAACATGGCAGGAGGGGGGGCCCTCTCCTGCCCCTGATAAAAGTGATTTTGCAGCTAATGCACCACGGAGACAACTTTTATCTGAAAGACAGCCGCTCACCCTTGTTGAAAATACCAGGGTTTAGGCAGCTATCTGAAAGACTTTATAAAGCATTCAGACTTTATAAAGAATGCAACAAGAGATATAAGGGTGCAAATAGGGTGGCTAAGATAAAACACGAAAGACACGGAGGTAAGCAAAAAAAATTTCCAAGAAATTCCTTAAGTATGTAAACAGTAAAAAAGGGAGGACAGACCATATTGGCCCCATAAAGAATGAGGAAGGACATCTGGTTACATAGGATAGAGAGATGGCAAAGGTATTGAATTTATTCTTCTCATCAGTCTTCACAAGGGAATCAGGGGGCTTTAGTAACCAAAACTGCAGTGTTTATCCTCATGACACATCACAGGAAGCACCTCCATGGTTAAGAGAGAACAGAATTAAAATTAGACTTGGGGAACTTAACATTAATAAACCACCGGGACCAGATGGCTTGCACCTGAGGGTACTCAGTCAAGTAATTGCCAGACCATTGTTCCTAATTTTTATTGACAGTCTACTGACTGGAATGGTACCAGCTGATTGGAGAAAAGCCAATGTAGCACCAATATTTAAAAAGGGCCAAAAATACATCTCTGGGAATTACAGATCAGTTAGGCTAACATCAATAGTATGCAAGCTCTTGGAAGGGATGATAAGGGACTATATACAAGATTTTAGTAATGAGAACGTTATCATTAGCAGTGATCTGCATGGATTCATGAAGAATCGTTCTTGCCAAACCAATCTATTAACCTTCTATGAGGAGGTGAGTTGCAATCTAGACAAAGGAAGGCCCGTAGACGTGGTGTATCTGGATATTGCAAAAGCATTTGGCACAGTTCCCCATAAACGTTTAATGTACAAAATAAGGTCTGTTGGCATAGACCATAGGGTGTGTACATGGATTGAAAACTGGCTACAAGGGCGAGTTCAGAGGGTGGTGATAAATGGGGAGTACCCGGAATGGTCAGGGTTCTGTGCTGGTACCAATCCTATTTAATTTGTTCATAAACGACCTGGAGGATGGGGTAAACAGTTCAATCTCTGTATTTGCGGACAATACTAAGCTAAGCAGGGCAATAACTTCTCTGCAGGATGTGGAAACCTTGCAAAAAGATCTGAACAAATTAATGGGGTGGGCAACTACATGGCAAATGAGGTTTAAAAAGGAAGTAAACCCTCATAAAAAAAAAAAAAAAAAAACCTGCAAGACAAAGGAATAATGAGTTAGTATGCATAGCATACTAACTCATTATGTATTACTTACCTCAGATCGAAACCCCCGCAGCGGTCCACATCCCCCCCTCCGGCCGCCGACATGTCACCCTGGAGTTACTTCCGGGTATCGCGGCACCAGCGCTGTGATTTGCCAGAGCCGCGATGATGTCAATCCCACACATGCGCCCGGGAGCTGCTGGTAACGGCACACAGACTGAAGCAACGGCACATATTCACAGACTGAAGCAACGGCACATAGGTGCAATGCCAAGCTGCTGCTAACAAAGCAAACAGAATATTGGCATGCATTAAAAAGGGCATCAACTCCAAAAATAAAACAATTCTCCCGCTCTACAAGACTCTGGTCCGGCCGCACCTAGAGTATGGTGTCCAGTTCTGGGCACCAGTCCTCAGGAAGAATGTACTGGAAATGGAGCAAGTACAAAGAAGGGCAACAAAGCTAATAAAGGGTCCGGATAATATTAGTTATAAGGATAGGTTGCGAGAACTGAACTTATTCTCTCTCTGGAGAAGAGACGCTTGAGAGGGCATATGATTTCAATTTACAAATACCGTACTGGTGACCCCACAATAGGGATAAAACTTTTTTACGGAAGGGAGTTTAACAAGACACAGGGCCACTCATTAAAATTAGAAGAAAAGAGGTTTAACCCTAAACTACGTAGAGGGTTCTTTACTGTAAGAGCGGCAAGTATGTGAAATTCCCTTCCACAGGCGGTGTTATCAGCGGGGAGCATCAATAGTTTCAAAAAACTATTAGATAAGCACCTGAACGACCACAACGTACAGGGATATACAATGTAATACTGACATATAATCACACACATAGGTTGGACTTGATGAACTTGTGTGAGTTATGTAACTATGTAAGAAGTACCAGAGCATTCTTATTCACTAGCCGGGGATGGTGAATACGTGGGAAAGCTTCAGCAGAGTGCCAAGCCAGGGACCCAGTGGGTTAGCAGGGGTAATGATTGAGGAGAATACAGCGGGTTAGCTGTGGAAGAGCTCAGGGGATCCAGTGATGTCTGGGATCTTGAAGTCTAGTGAGAGACCGGGAGCTCAGTAAGTGAAGATCTACAGTAAGATACTGTGAGATGTGAAAAAATAATTCCAACGTGTTACTGTGAGTTACGTGTATGGATCTCTATTGACTGTTCAAAGTTCAGTTGCAATAGGAGACAGCAGTTCTACAAATACAGTTGTTGCATCCAGCTTAAAGGCCCTCTACCTGTATAGCTGTCTGCCTATTTTTGTCTCTGAGTCTGTCAATTGCTATTGCATCTACCTTAGGGTGACCTGGCCCGAAACCCTCTCTCCCTCAGTTCTTGTTAAGAGACAATAAATCTCTTTTGTTCGCATCCAAAAGTGACTGGCACCTATGTTTTCAACTTGCATTACACCCACCATGCCTAGAAACCCATACTGTGAAGAAGGATGCCAGCTCTCCCTAACTTTAGAGGTCACCATTAGGCTTTTGGAGGACGGGGATGCAGCCACACTTGCACATGATTGGGTATTCTTTGTAAAGTGAAGCTTTACTTCATTTACTTAGCCCGGGAGCAACTTGCAGAATGCACAGTCTATTTGTGCTTAAGAAATCAACCCCTATGAGTGACAACCAGTACTGGGACAAGATTGTTCAGCGCCCAGGACAAGGAACCAGATCTGTGCCCCCCCACACTGTTAATACATGCTGTAGAATTGGTGCCTCACCCTCCATTTTTTGCCTCCTTGCCCCACTGCACCTAGGGCAGCTGCCCCTCCTGCCCACCCCTTGTCCCACCCCTGGTTACAACACCCCATAAAATGCTTGTGTAAAGTTTTTATTGGGGGGGGGGGGGTAGGTTAATATAATATGGCACATTCTATTACCTCTTTGCTCTGGAGTATTCTGGATTTTTTCCCTTCATTAGTCCATTTATTTCAGCTATACTTACAGACATCTCCATTAAAAAGAATTCAATAAAATAAAACAATAGTGAAGGGAAGTTTATGTGCTTGCAAATCTAAATGAGATCGCTATCAATGCAATAATTCAGATTTACCTAATTCTCTATTAAATGACAAAGGAAAAAAATATTTTGTCACCATTTTTAACAAGGCTTTTATAATGTTAGTTAATTTTGCATGCAATCATTTTGATCTTTCTTTTGAAGTTCACATGTCTTAGAACTGATTATTTTGCCAAGGCAGCTGCAATTGATTAAAAGTCTCCTATGCGCTTTTTGATTAAGATTTGAAGCAGCATAAAGAGCATCAAAGTTTGAATATAGTTATAAGTATAAGAATCTGCAGTAGCTCAGAGCACAATGCTGGAAGTAGCTTAATGTAGCTTAATACTCAGGATTCTTATCATATTCTAGGCTATTCTAGGCTATTCTAGGTATAATTGAAGAGCAACTCCATGCAGTTAATGAACGTCTAATGCTGCACAGCGGGGTAGTATTCAAGGCAGAAAGTGGGCAGCCTTAAAGAGTAACTCAACTTTGTGGGAGAAAATGGGAAATAAAAAAAATAGAAAAGATTAAAGTGTAGCGCACCCCACTTAGGAGCCGCTGATGAACTGGAATCCCCCACCCTGCACAGCCAGGCACACCAAATTTCCACAGGCTCCCAGAGTCTTTTTTTTTGTATTTTATTAGGGGATAAAACTTGGATGGGGAGTAGGGGTATTATGGGATACCCACTAGACTTCAGAAAACTCTTCAGGGACAACTCTCCTATTTACAGTTGATATACACTGCTTCCTCTTCCTCTAGTACTTCACTTGCTTGCAAGAAGAACACAAACTTAGATTGTTTGTTGCCCCCCCCCCCTCCCCCGCCTGCTCACCTTAAAAAAAAAACACCAGCCACCACTGGCCCCCAGGCTCCTTTGGGTTTATAGTAAAGTCCAGTGTATAGCTTACATTTCTGTGGCTACTGATCCCAGCACCACCTCTTCAGGCACTGCCAGCCTGCCTGGATGCAGCTGCCCATTTCACTAGCCCTCCTGGCTACTTTTCCTCAGTCTTCCCAGACTGACACTCTTTCCACAGTTCTCCCGGATTGCACACTCACCAGCCCTCCACGCTGACTTCTCCCAGAGAACTCCGGGACGTGCTGACCTGCTTCGGCTGTCCTCACACTTGCTCCCGTGCCTCCAGGAAAAATATCCTCCATGTGTTGTAGAGGGTCCCTCCAGCATCCAAGCCCCAGGCACGAGGTCACCTCCCCCCAGACTAGGGGGCACCCTCAAGGGCCACCGACAGCCTCCTCAGCACTCCTTCTCCATCTTCCCCCTGACTGCCCCTGCTGGCATGACCCAAGAGTATTTAGGAGGTGCCCGCCCCTGCCAACCCACATTGCTGGGGATTGACTGGGGCCCTCATCAATACTCCAAGCAGCGCCTCCTAGACTCCACCCTCTACTTCAGGAAGCTTCTCCAAGGTTCCAGAGAGCAGTAGAAGTTACCAGAGGTGCTGCTTGATGAGTCATCCAGCCTCCCTGAGTCGCTCGTCCCTGACTCAGATTCAGCTCAGGCCTGGCTGCCAGCCAAGCCAATTTTACCTACTCTAACAACTATTTACACTAGCACACTAGCTAGAGGGTGCTGCAATAGCATATACCATTGCTACGCAAGTCATGCAGTGTGCTGAAAGGCTGAGCCAACTGCTGATCAGGAATCTGGATGAAGCCCGACATTCTTGTTGGGATCCTTCTAGAGCCTGGAGCATCTCTGTGACATCAACTGACAGCAGGCTTTAGCCAACTGGTGGCTGATTCTGGGTCACAGGAGAGCACAAGTAAGTGCACTCCTGTGACTCACAAAAGAAAAGTGTCCAGAAAAGCTTATTTCTCTGTCCCTTGATGCTCTGTACAGAAAACATGTGATACTCCTGGGTATGGAGAATCTTAATTTACCCCATGTGAAAACACTAAGCCAGTCACCAAGCATTAGCTCTGCCACACTCATGACATTTATAACTTGGGTTGCAGAGTTTGACATGTGGCACCACCTGTCAAACTCGCCCATGAAGATCAATGGGGTTAAATAACAATTGTGCACTAAACACAGTAGCAGCTCTTGAACGGTTGTCAGCCATTGCTATACCACCCTCAAAAAAGCTTATCACCTGTCTGAAAGAAGTCATAGCCCTCTGTAAGCTACAACCATACCTGCAAACTTACTGGGATTGGCCTGACAAATCTGGAATTTTGAAATGGTTGCTGTGTAATTGCTGAATGAATAAAATCTTAAGAATGCCAGAATTCAAAGCGGTAGTAAACTTTACAAGAAAAAAAAGAAACTTCCCCCTGCAAGGTAATGTCATAACGTGCTAGTATGCGCCACATTATGAACATTACCTTGAAACTAAGCCCTCCAGAACTGCGCTGTCACTACTGCAAGAGCTTCCATTTTCACCTGGTCTTCCTTCTGGGTTCATGGGCTCTGGCCACTAGAATGGCTGAGCCGTGATGATGTCACTCCCATGCATGCATGCAGCAGTCTCGGCCATGGCATAGATCTCTGAAGGAACAGCATGAGTATGCCGTTCCTTCAGAGCATATGCGCCGGTGACATCACCAGCTGAAGAGACACTGAATATCTCCTAAACGTGAGATATTTCTTGTACCTATAGATAAGCTTTATTATAAGCTTACCTGTAGGTACAAGTGTCCAAGAGGAGTTTACTACCACTTTAAACAATGCAGCAGCAAGTATGATGCCATTTTTCTCAGTCATCTATGCTGCCCTCCCTGTGATTGCCACCACAGAGAGAGTAGAAGGGGTGATGTATGACAAGCAGTGTATAGTAACGTCAGCTATGGACAACATGGACTTGTAAGATACAATCTTGGCTGCTTTGAGAGGGTTGGAAAGTATTGCAGGAGGGGACGGTCCATTAGGCCAACATGGTGCCAGACTTATACATTTGTATGGGTTTTCTTATTTTTTTTAAAGCCACATGATTAGAGCCTGAAGCTTTAATTGGCTTGAAAAAGGTTGGGCTTGGGACACAGAGCACCCACCCACTTGTGACAATAGCGAATTAATATTTGCTTTTGTCTTGCGGCTTCTCCTCCCAGCCAATCAGGACAGGGGGTGGATCGGACTGGCTGGGAGGAGAAGCCGAGTAAGTCAGGGAGGGGTGAGTACCAGGTGAGACCGTCGCCATGGTGGGTGCAGGCTATGGGTGGATTTTGGGGGGTTTGTTTGCTGCCCTCCCTCCCAAAAGTTTAGCACCAGCCGTCACTGAAATATTTTCTTTTGCAATGTTCATAGTTTTACAGAGTCAGTTTTGGGATTTACTATAAAAGCTAGTTGGTTTGTGATCTGTTGTCTCTTTTTCCTATTAGAATAGTATAATTCTGTCAGCGCATGACCTCTTGAGCTGTATACCATCTTTAGATTCCTTCTAAAGGCATTTAATATAGTATTGGCTTGATTAGGTAGAAAAATAGAGACGCTTGCTACAAAGTGAACTTTTAGGTAAAAATGTCTCAACATTGGTGGGAAACAGCATTGGACTGAGACTGGGCTGGACTCATTATGCACAGAGAACAATGACAGCATGACTAGTGTACTCAAATTGTTAATGGAAGGTGTCTGTCAAATTTGCAATGCTGGTAGCAGATGTCCAGACTCCTAACAAAGTTTAAATTGTATGTGTTGCTATCTGGGAAGGCTGACCCAGCAATGCCTCCTACTTTTGGCACAATTTGTCCACACCCAGAAGAATTCAGTGTGGCACTCTTAACAGCACCTCCAATATCAGGATATACAATTGTCAAAAGTTTCCAGGTATGACTGTAGATGGGAATATTACTACACCATTTATCTTCCTGGGTACCATTAATTACATTCAGGCCCAACTTGCGTTGTATGTTGATGTTGTAACCCAAGTCCTTGTAACATACCAGTCAGCATTAAAAACTGTAGCACAAATGCTTTCTACCCCTCCTCTGGAAGATCCAGAGGTCTCCAACTTACTGTTCCCCAGGTACAGACCACCACAACAGGAATAAAACAGTTGCAATCCCGAAGGACTTTCATATTTTCCTTACTAACAATAAGGAGAGACAAACATCTTTTCTGTAACCATTAACAGCCAACAAGTCCCAAACACTAGAATCTGGTCATGTCCCCAGTTGTCCTACTTTAGGAATGTTCATGTCTTCTATCTTCCTGGCTAAGTCTATGAGAGAGGAATGTTTTCAGGTGATACCCAGCCAGGGAAAGCCCAGATCCAAACTGCCTACGTCTTTTCTGCTGGGAGCCTCAAGTCTTCCCCTAGGAGTCAATCCCTCCTTACTCTCCCAGCACTTGAATTAATTAACTATTTATATACTCTATAGGAAAGGGAGACCTTTAGTGGCCAAAAACAGGAACTACACCAGGGCCACTGAACACCCTTTTACATGGCTACCACTTGAGTGAATATAAAGGCCCGTACACACAATCGGACTTTTTGACAACCAACATGCAAATTAGCTGTTTTGGACCAACATCCGACCGTGTGTACGCTTCATCGGACCAACTTTTTCCAGGTTTCATCAGACTTTTGTTGGCTGTGCGAACGGACCAACTTTCTGCCAACAATGATGGACCAAAGTCCGACCGTTTATACACAAAACCAACGGACTTTTGTCCAAAGTACAAACACGCATGCTCAGATCCAATGCAAAAGATCAGACATCAATATAGAAGTTGACCAAAGGTGGCGCTGGAGTATTCGAACGTCCTCTTTTGAAATGTCGTCAGTACGTTGAAACGTCACTACGTTCGTGTTGGTTGCCTAAAAAGTCAGATCGTGTGTATGCAATACCAACTTGGGGCCAACGCCCTTTGGACAAAAATCCACGGGAAAGTTGGTCCACGGTCCGATCGTGTGTATGAGGCTTAAGGCTTACTCAGGCTCGCTTCTCCTGCTTCCAGTAGATGAATAGAGAGCTGTGAGAATGAAGCAATAATGAGTATGGTATGTTCTGGTGGTTGGTGATAAAGAAACCATGCCTGTGTGTGATAAAGAA
The DNA here is from genome assembly GCA_028564925.1 of Lithobates sylvaticus. Classification (NCBI taxonomy): domain Eukaryota; kingdom Metazoa; phylum Chordata; class Amphibia; order Anura; family Ranidae; genus Lithobates; species Lithobates sylvaticus. The sequence goes on along the minus strand of CM053026.1, from coordinate 708,449,915 downwards.
TTTTGACCACGGCCTGGCTTTTCGTTTACGATTCTGTGTGCTATTTTCACAATAAATGTCTATTGGCTGGATGCGTTTTAATTGTTTTTAGCTTTTGGAATTTATTATTAAAGAAAGAAAAATGGTATGCTGTGAGTGCCCTGGATTTTGTTTTCTTGGATTGCTGTACTAGACACTTACCACCCTGATGACCCGCTGCCTGCCTCCCAGTCTGCTGTCTCGGTGCTGTCCTTCCAATCTGCTGTCTCGGTGCCGGCCTTCCAGTCTGCTGCCCTGGTGCCAGCCTTCCAGTTTGATGTGCCAGCTTCCCAGCCTAATGTGCCGGTCTTCAAGTCCGATGTGCCAGTCCTCAGGTCCGATGTACCAGTCCTCAGGTCCAATGTGCCAATCCTCAGGTCCGATGTGCCAGCTTTCCGGTCCGATGTGCCAGCTTCCCGGTTTGATGTGCCAGCCTCCCAGTCGGATGTGCCAGTCTTCAAGTCTGATGTGCCAGTCCTCAGGTCCGATGTGCCAATCCTCAGGTCCGATGTGCCAGCTTCCCGGTCCGATGTGCCAGCTTCCCGGTTTGATGTGCCAGCCTCCCAGTCTAATGTGCCAGTCTTCAAGTCTGATGTGCCAGTCTTCAAGTCTGATGTGCCAGTCTTCAGGTCTGATGTGCCAGTCTTCAAGTCTGATGTGCCAGTCTTCAAGTCTGATGTGCCAGTCCTCAAATCTGATGTGCCAGCTTCCCAGTCTGATGTGCCAGCTTGCCAGTCTGATGTGCCAGCTTGCCAGTCTTATGTGCCAGCTTGCCAGTCTGATGTGCCAGCTTGCCAGTCGGATGTGCCAGCTTCCCAGTCGGATGTGATAGCTTCCCAGTCGGATGTGCCAGCTTGCCAGTCTGATGTGCCAGCTTGCCAGTCTGATGTGCCAGTCCTCAGGTCCGATGTGCCAGCTTCCCGGTCGGATGTGCCAGCTTCCCGGTCCGATGTGCCAGCTTCCCGGTCCGATGTGCCAGCTTACCAGTCCGATGTGCCTGTTATCCAGCCTGCCCTTACGGTACTTGCTGTTCGGCCTAAGGTCCCAGTGTCTGCTGCCCAGCCCGATGTGTTACTGTCTGCTGCCCAGCCCGATGTGTTCCTGTCTGCTGCCCAGCCCAATGTGTTCCTGTCTGCTGCCCAGCCCGATGTGTTCCTGTCTGCTGCCCAGCCCGATGAGTTCCTGTCTGCTGCCCAGCCCGATGAGTTCCTGTCTGCTGCCCAGCCCGATGAGTTCCTGTCTGCTGCCCAGCCCGATGAGTTCCTGTCTGCTGCCCAGCCCGATGTGCCTGCTGCCCAGCTTGACGTGCCTGCTGCCCAGCTTGACGTGCCTGCTGCCCCGCTTGATGTACCCATGCCAGATGCCCCGCTTAAGAACCCGGAGCCCGCTGTCTGCCCTAAAGTGCCTGATGCCCAGCCTGAAGTACCCCTGCCCATTGTTCTGCTTGATGCCTTAGACTTTGGACAACTACAACCAGTTGGAGCGTCCGGAGGCCGCTCCTTTGAGGGGGGGTACTGTCAAGAAATGTTCCATCCGCTGGTAATATCTGCCTTTTGGCATGCAGTACTGCGGTCCACCAGCAGGTGTCTCCTGGCAGTTTGGAACTGTCAGGAGAACCTTTCCCTGCTGCTGTGTCATCATTGGGCTGCAGTACTGGCATCCACCAGCGGATGGATCTTGGCAGTATGGGGCAGACAGCACCTCCTGCGCTCAGGTGTCACTTGAGGACAATTAGTTCACTCTTATAAATACCCGGCAAGCCCATACATGATTGCCTTGGTATCGCTCTCTCCAGGTGGCCCAGGCCGTATTATCTGTACCTGAGCCTGTATCTGATCTATCCCAATCAAATCCTGGACCTGTCCCTCCTGTCTCCTGCCTACCTTGGATCCCTGCTTTGCAGCCCATCCATCCGTCCTCTCCCTCTCCTGCTGGTTCCCCATCCTTACCCATCTACTGACCCCCTTGTGTATGACCTCGGCCTGGCTTTTCGTTTACGATTCTGGTATTGCCCATTTATTGTATATATTATTTGTTTGTAGTTTGTGGTTGGTAGTGCACTGTTTGTTTTCACTTCTTGTCATTTATTTAAATAAACACTTATTATTTCACTTACATGTGTTTTGGGTTTCCTCTGTGCAGTCCACACAGTGCCCTGGATTTTGTTTTCTTGGATTGCTGTACTGGACACTATCCAGGAACACCGAGACCCACTGCTGTGGTTTTATAGAGGTGAGAAGTGTGGGAACTTTAAGAGCAATTACTTTAACATGCACATGTGCATTTGTTTTCGTCCGAATGCATTTTCGTCCGAATTTCAGGTATTTTCCTTATAGTTTTAACAAAGAATAATGAAAGTGCAGAATCCGAAAAACGAAAGATCCGACATAAACAAATGCTTTATTTTCGTTTTCGTTGTGATAACAGTTTGATATAAATAGGAGATTCAATGCTGACAAAAACAATCTGTGTCCATCGAACCTGTGGTCGAATGTGCCTAACCTTAAATCTATTAGTCCAAGATTATTCTACATAGAGAGAAAAGATTCAACAGAGAGAAAAGATCACTGCTGGAATTGAGTGGGGGAAGTAAAATAAATATAATGATGATGATGAATGTTATTGGCTGATTGTAACCAAAGAGGAGGAGCAGTAAAATAGCTAGAACTAAGTACACATGTACAGCCAACTTACTTTCACTTACGATTGCTAGCAGAGAGAGACACACACACTGAATTATTTCAGAAGACAGTCAATCTTAGCTGGTCCGTTTGTCAGAGAACCTGAATTATTTAGCAATTAAGCATAAGCACAGCAGCAGAACAATAGTGAAGCAAGCTACAGTTCAACTTAACTTTTTCATAATAATCTGCTGCTATTGTGTTAGTGTTGTGAACTTGATAGTGATACTAGTGTTGCTAGTGTTGTGATAGCCTCAGAGGCTGCCCGTGTTGTGGGGGGGGGGGGCGGGGGGATTTATTATTATAGATTCTATATTATAGATTGAGATTCTATATAGATTCTATATACCCTATCTTTTTACCTGTCTGATCAGTGATCACTATCACCAGTCCATTTTCTGTTTGAAATATATACATTCAACATGGACAAAGATTCGTCAAAGCAGCGGAAAACATACTGAGGTGGAATCTTTGGCTTATGGTGTCTGGCGAAAGTTCTAAGAAGATTCGACGGAGCAGCTAAACTATACGGCATCTGACAGTTTAGCTTCTCTGTCGAATCTTCTTTGAACATTCGACAGATACCATAAGCCTTCAATTACAGATTCAACCTTAATTCCTTTGGATTTTTGGATGAATGCAATTTTTAACGAAAAACTAAATAAATAAAAACACATTTTTACTCCTAAATAAATTAATTTTTCAGACGAAAACGAAATTCCGAAACGAAATATTTCAGTGTGCACATGTCTAACATGCACTAGTCTGAGTTCCTTTCAGAGTTAAGGCAGCTATAGAAGGATTGAAATTTGACTGGTTCTTCGCTGATTACTGCCAGTATTTATAACTACTAGCAGTGATCATTGTATTTTGCCAATGGAAAGGCTCCCCCGCTCCTCGCTGGCAGAACACAATAGTGCTGCGAGAGGGATTCCCCCATTAACACAGACTGTTGATGGTGGAATCGAGCAACCTGTGGTTGAAGGAAAAAAAAACTACATAATGTATGCCTTACTAGCCCCCCCCCCCCCCGAGTTTCGGTGAGTGCCATACATCTATTTTACTTGAACCTTTTGCTTTGCCCTGCATGAGCCACACAAAGGTGCCCTTTAATTTGGCAGCATCTACCTACCTGCGTAATTCATGGCTGAAGAGCTTTCATCCATAGAAGAATAGATTTAACAATGATGTCAGGGACTTGTAAAAAAACGCAAACAGGGCAGCATTGATATGTATACAATATTGTTATAAAAATGTGCAGCCACAGATCCCGAAGATTGTCTGCATTAGAAGTGAAAGGTTCTGTCTGCGAAGGACTACGATTTGTCAGCATCACACTGCTACTTGTGATGTACTATAAGAACCTTAATTCAAATTGCCAAGTCACAAAGAAAGTCACTGCTGTCTCGAGGCAGGACATCTGATATTCTATTACGTTGACTCACAGTTTCCTGCCGATTTCACGTCTAAACTTCAAAGCTGTGGGAAGGAGAAGAAGGAACAAATCTCAGATAATGCCATATGTAGATAGAAGCTCAAGATGCTTTTCCTCTACTCTTCATTGTGTGTTATTTTCTTTGCAAACAAAATTCTGATTTTTTTAAAAATTACAAACAGAAAAAACAAACTTTTCGTTAGAGAAATGTTAAGGTCTGCTTTTATAAGGGCTCTGGACATTGTGTCATCCTTTATTTCCCATGGAGGAAATGGGAGGCTTTTCTCTAGGTGTCTTGATTGCTCATTTCAACACTTTCTTGTTAATGTTTGCCACCTTGTCTCCTCATTTTCATACATTTTTTCATGTTATTTTTTTTAATAACAGGACAACTTATTTGCACAGCGATGTAAAAATGTGTTAAATATAGCACAGGGCACAGTCAGGCTTTACACTTTTAGAGTCCACTAAGAAGAATATTACACTTACATATATGCCTCCAGACCTTTTTCTTTTTTTGGTTATGTGAAGAAAAGAAACTGGTTTGAACGTCTTTTAGGATTTTAATTGGCATGTGTAAAACCACTGGAGAGATTTACCCCAGCTTCCTGTCCTGGTGACACAAACATTAATAGATAAAGCATCTCTTTGATGTGAAGCTGTAATAAAAGCCTTTTATTGATTTTTTTTTATGCAAGTGAACATGTTATCCCTAAAAGCTGATGTGTTGAAAGCAGGAAAAATGGGTAAGCGTAAGGATTTGAGTGACACTGACAGAGGCCAAGTTGTAATGGCTAGACAAATGGGTCAGAGCAACTCAAAAACTGCAGCTCTTGTGGGATGTCCCTGGTCTGCAGTGGTCTGGATCTACCAAAAGTGATCCAAGGAAGGAAACCTGGTAAACTGGTGACAGGGTCATGGGCAGCCAAGGATCATTGATGCATGTGGGGCTTGAAGGCTGACCCATGTAGTTTGACCCAATAGAAGAGCTATAGAAGAGCTATAGACGGCTGGCGAGGGTATGGCTGACCACTCCTTGCGCAAAGTGTCACTTCCGGTGATAAGTGTTTGGCACTTGTACACAGGTACTTTGACTAAGGCACTTCTACAAAAAGCAAGTACAGACATTAGTGTTCCACACCAATTTACCAGGAAGTTCCCTTTCATCTTTTAACTTTCCTCAGCCTTCTTTCTATTCCCCTCTCTCCACCCTCCAACATGCTCATACTAATCTTCTTTGCTAGAACATCCTCTCTCCTCAAACTCTAATTTCTTTACCCCCTTTCCAGCCAGCAACCTGTACATATCGCTCTCACTTCTGCCCACTTAATATTACTGCACTTATCACCTCCCGCTCATTCTAAGCCCACGCAATGTCACCACTTTCACTCCACTACAGCATATGCCCTCATATAAATCCCACTCCCACCTTACCACCCTCCTACTACTCCTAATGTCTGGGGACATCGCACCAAACTCTGGCCTTCCTCAGCACCCCCTTTTGTGTGCCCTCTGGAATGCCTGCTCAGTCTTTAACAAACTTGCCTCTGTCAACTACCTTTTCCTCTTCAACTCCTTTAATCTATTTGCTATTACCGAAACCTGGCTCCAGGATTTTTGCCAATATCTCTCCAGCTGCCCTCTCCTACAGTGGCCTCCTCTGGACTCACTCACTAACTCAGATCCAGTGGATGAAAAGGAGGTGGTGTCTGACTTCACCTCTCCCCACAATGTACCTTCCAGGTTCTTCCCACACCTCCCTCTCTTTCTCATGAGGAGCAGTACCCCATGTGACCTAAAATGTGACAATCATAAAAGAAATTAACTAAGAAAAATAGGATGTGTATGTGATTAGAGGTAAGAAGATCACATGATAGTACATAAATGCAAAATATGTACTATTAACAACATAGGTAGAAGTGTTGTATAAATGGGTGAATTTCGCATAGATATGAGAGGTAAGTAAAGAAAGTGACAGTGTGGCCCAATAAAGAAGGGTATGTGAAAAAAGGCTGCAACTGAGCCACCAAAATAAGTTGTGTAGGGAAAAATTCAAAAAAAAAAAAAACACGTTACCCAAGTGTCCCATATCCCATAAAGTCCAGCTGATGGCCACTGACATAACACTCAAAGTCTGATCAGCTGGGAGGAGTATAAATACTCCAATGTAGCCAATGGGTAACCGCCAACGTCACGCGGACCGCTGATTAGAGGGAAGGCGTCCCCACCTGAGCAGAAGTAGCTGCTCGACAGTTGGCACCATGATTCCTTCATAAAAGCCACCTGGATGTAAACACAGCGTAGGCGCAATGACTCCAAGTTTGACCTCATACACTCAGCACTGGGGGCATGGCGTTGATGCACAATGTGCCCCCACGTCACAAGGGCAGGGAGGGAAGGGGAGGGCCCGCAGTGCACATCACAGCTCCTGGGACTGAGATCCCCAGCCAATAACCATAACCCAAACCACCCACACCCAACCCCACAGATGGCTGGAAGGAACGTAACTAATAGATGGACATGTAAAGGTAAACTTGGCCACTCCCCGAAAACCTGTCTAAGAAAAAAAAAAACATTGGGCCAGGAACTACAAGAGACATATAAAGTATTAACTATACTAGTTTAATTGTCAGTGGAAAATACTAAGGAAAAAGGTAAATATGGTAGTTGGAAATGCATGCTGTCATCCCTATTTGGTTATTTAGCAATTATTTGGCAATTAGCATAAAGAGAGAGTTTGGGACTTAATGTGAAGCAAACGGCTGAGTTGGACAACATGAACAGGGAGTGTATGGCGGGTATAAAATAGTAGATAACTTGATTGCATCGTGTCATATCATGTACATAGTAACATATCATGAACCAATTTCATGATTACATGGTTTTATTACATATGAATCACATAGTAGAAAGATAACATAGTAACATAATAACATGTGGGTACATGACCTTAACAACATGAGAAAAGGGAATCACCAGACTCTAAAATCTATGTTCAAATATTATATCAGGTCCACGACAACTTGGTATAGGCCAATAAAAACAACATAATATTATACATTGGTTAGATATCACTCTTGAATTATAAAATCATAATAAAGGCATGTATATAGTTTTGACGCGTTTCATGGATAACCTCCAATCTTCAGGAGAAGATGCAAAAATCGGTATCTATAAACATATTGTAAAATTAATTAATATAACTGGCCAAGGAAGGGGGGGGATGGAGAGAAACATTGATATAGATAAATAGGGTGATAACCATGAATCACCCATAGGTAACTTACAGATAAACTGTGAGTGTAGGTGACAGAGCCATGGGCTGGAACCAACTGGGGGAATAAAATATCATCAGTCCCGGGAGCTGAGGTGGTGAACCCCAGGGGCAAGATGGTGGAGAGCCAGCAAAAAACAGACATTCTTGGGGAGCAGTACCCCTGTGCATGTTGTCCAACTCGGCCGTTTGCTTCATATAAAGTCCCAAACTCTCTTTATGCTAATTGCTTCTAAGTTGGAGTGCCGCCTTAATGCAGATTTATCATAACCATGAAATCCAGAGTTTCCAGAGCTCCCCTTTAGGACACCTTAAGCCCTGTCCACACATACAGGCATCTGCTTTCAATTCCTGGTGGCAATTTTGTCAGAATGTTTATACTGAAATAATAAAATAGTATGGTAATTATGAAAATATGCAAATCTTTGATTTGGAAGATTTACAATTTTCTACCAATACCAACAAGAAATGTAAATTTGTTTATCCTTATATGATACTTATATATTTAAGACCTGTTAACTTGTGAAATATCTTCCGTGACTACGGACTTACCGTATATACTCGAGTATAAGCCGAGTTTTTCAGCCCACTTTTTGGGCTGAAAAAAGCCGCCTCAGCTTATACTCGAGTCAGTGAAAAATTTGCCCGAATGGAGGAGAAAAAGGGGCGGGGCCATGCCGCTGGGTGACACTCGTGAATGGCCCGGCGCCCCTGTGAGTTTCCCCTCCCTCTGTGTCAATTTGCCGCGCCGCGCAGCGCGCACCGCACCATCCCCCCTCCTCACGCTCTAATGTAAAGCAGGGCAGTCCTACGATTCCCCTTCCTCCCCCACTTGCCGCTCTGCAAGGATGTCCCACCTCCTCCTTGCTATGGAAAGCAGCCACATAGCGATGTCCCGCCTCCTCTGGTACAGCGATCCAATGATAGGAATCACTGTGCAGTGTGTGATAGGAGGCGGGACATCGCTCTGCACGGGACATCATCATCACAGCGGGACATCAGCTCAGCATCCTGAGGTAAACAAAATATTTCATTGAATACACCGGTATTGTGTCTTAATAATTTCTTATCCAGAGCAAATGTTTACAATGGCTACTGCATATTTAATGGGCACAGGGCAGGCTGTGTATGGTGCTGTATATTTAATGGGCACAGGGCAGGCTGTGTATGGTGCTGTATATTTAATGGGCACAGGGCAGGCTGTGTATGGTGCTGTATATTTAATGGTCACAGGGTAGGCTGTGTATGGTGCTGTATATTTAATGGGCACAGGGCAGGCTGTATATGGTGCTGTATATTTAATGGGCACACGGCAGGCTGTATATTTAATGGGCACACGGCAGGCTGTATATTTAATGGGCACATGGCAGGCTGTATATTTAATGGGCACAGGGCAGGCTGTATACGGTATTCAATGGGCAATGGCAGGCTGTATAATTAATGGACACATGCAGGCTGTACGGTATATTTAATGGACACATGCAGGCTGTACGGTATATTTAATGGACACATGCAGGCTGTACGGTATATTTAATGGACACATGCAGGCTGTACGGTATATTTAATGGACACATGCAGGCTGTACGGTATATTTAATGGACACAGGCAGGCTGTACGGTATATTTAATGGACACATGCAGGCTGTACGTTATATTTAATGGACACAGGCAGGCTGTACGGTATATTTAATGGACACAGGCAGGCTGTACGGTATATTTAATGGACACAGGCAGGCTGTATGGTATATTTAATGGGCACAGGCAGGACACTGGTAGAATGTATATTATGAGCCCTAACACAGGCTGCTCTATGCAAACAGTCATGTCATCACTTTCTGTAATATCAGCCTGCATTAGGCCTCAAAAGATACGGTACCCGTACAAGTCTTTTTTTTTTTTATCCTGTTAGAAATGGATCCCAATACTTCTACCGGTAATCCTGGACCAAAAGAAAAACGCAGGTCATTTGAAGCTGGTTTCAAACTTAAGGTTGTGTCAAGAGCAGAAGAAAGCAATAACTGTATTGCAAGTAGGGAATTTTGTGTTGATGAAAAACAAGTGAGGGAGTGGCGGAAAAAGAAAGCTGACTTGGAAAAGATTCCAAAGACAAAAAAAGCTCAACGTGGTTTAACAACTTCATATGGGGCTCTAGAGACTGAATTGCATAAATGGGTTATGGAGTGTCGTCAAAATGGTTACTGCGTAACACGCATGGGAATTCGCTTACGTGCCCTTCAAATGGCTAAAGATGACAAATTAAAAGCACCAGGCATTGAAAAATTTGTTGCGTCAGCAGGATGGTGTACCCGCTTCATGGATAGGTTTGCCCTATGTTTGCGGCAAAGAACAAAGATTTCACAGAAGTTGCCAAAAGACCTTGATGAAAAAGTAATGTCATTCCATTCATTCATCATAAAACAAAGAAGGATCCATAACTATGACCTGGGAGATATTGGAAATATGGATGAAACACCTATGACCTTTGATCTTCCAAGCAACAGAACTGTGTCAAGTTTGGGAGACAAAACTATTTTTCTCAGAACCACAGGAAATGAAAAAAAACATTTCACAGTTGTTCTGTCATGTTTGGCTAATGGAACTAAGCTGCGGCCTGTCATTATTTTTAAAAGAAAGACCTTGCCTAAAAAGGTCCAATTCCCACCACGGATTACAGTGCGCGCACATATTAAAGGCTGGATGGATGAAGACGGAACAAAAAATGGCTGGAAGAAATTTGGAAAGGACGACCAGGAGCAGCCTTAAAGAAAAAAACATCATTGCTAGTTTGGGATATGTTAAGAACCCACACATCTGATGACATAAAAAAAATGGCAAAATCTTCTCAAGTTACTTTGGCCGTTATTCCAGGTGGGCTTACATCTGTATTGCAACCGCTAGATGTGTGCTTAAATAAACCTTTCAAAGACCGTGTGAGAAAGATGTGGCATGAATGGATGTCATCTGGTCAAGCCTGACTGACAAAAGTTGGAAATCTGATGAAGCCCGACATAGAATTGATAGCACAGTGGGTTCATGATGCATGGGAAGAGATTCCGGAGGACATGGTGCAACGCGCCTTCAAGAAATGTGGCATTAGTAATGCTATGGATGGCAGTGAAGACAGCGCTTTGTTTGAGAACGACAGCAGTGATGGTGATGGCTGCGAACTCAGTGATGATGACAATGTCTATGCTGATAACCTCACACCAGCTAATGCTGAAGCTCTGGACATACAGATGATGAGGAGGAATCCAGTTTTGAAGGATTTTAACTCTTGTGTTTTAGCTTGGTTGCTGAATGAGCTAAGGTTTTTGTACTTTTAAAGTTATTGTTGATACCATATTGTTTTTATTGACCCTCTTTTCCACTTACAGAGCTAGTTTACTGTTTTTCTTTGAAATAAATATTCAAAAACATTATTGGTGTCTATTTTTATTTTTGAAATTTACCGGTAGCTGCTGCATTTCCCACCCTAGGCTTATACTCGAGTCAATAACTTTTTTCCATTTTTTTGTGGTAAAATTAGGTGCCTCGGCTTATATTCGGGTCGGCCTATACTCGAGTATATACGGTATGTAAACTATTTTTGTTTACCTTAACCACTTCCCGACCGCCCCATGTACATATACGTCGGCAGAATGGCACGTACAGGCAGAATCACGTACCTGTACGTGCCATTCTTCAGGCGCGTGGGGGGTCCGATCGGACCCCCCCCGGCCGGCGGGGACGGTCGGGATCGCTTCAGGAGCGATCCGGGATGAGGGGACGGCCAGTGGTTTCTGGCCACCCCCTCGCGATCGCTCCTGGCGAATCAGATGCTTCCTCTGTCTGTGTCAATCAAAACACAGGCAGAGGAAGTGATGTCACGCTCGGTGCGCCGGTCTATGTGACCGGAACGCCGAGCTGTCGACATGTACAGGTTAGTGCACCAACAGTACACTGACACCAGTACACATAGGCACACAAAACACCCCCCTGTCACCCCCAGATCACCCCCCAGATCACCCCCTCCCCCCCCAGTCACAGTGTCACTAATTGCAGTGATCATATTTTTACTGATCACTGCATTTAGTGTCAGTGTGACTGTAATAACTGTCAGTGCAGTTAGTTTTAGGTCCAAGGTAGCCCCCTACCCCCCCCTAATAAAGGTTTAACCCAGGGGTCTCAAACTGGCGGCCCTCCAGCTGTTGAGAAACTACAAGTCCCATGAGGCATTGCAAGGCTGACAGTTACAAGCATGACTCCCACAGGCAGAAGCATGATGGGACTAGTAGTTTTGCAACAGCTGGAGGGCCGCCAGTTTGAGACCACTGGTTTAACCCCTTGATTGCCCCCCAGGTAACCCTTTCACCCCCTTTTGCCAGTGTCACTAAGCGATCGTTTTTCTGATCGCTGTATTAGTGTCACTGCTGTCGCTAGGTAACCATTTTTTTTTTTTAGGTAACCGCCATGTTTATATAGGTTCATAAATAGGTTTATAGGTCAGGTACCCCCATATTACAACCTAAATAAAGGTTTTAACCCCTTGATTGCCCCTAGAGTTAACCCTTTCACCAGTGATCACTGTATAACTGTCACTGGTGACGCTGGTTAGCCAGTTAGTTATTTCGTTATTTAGGTTCCCCGTCAGGTTTTTATATAGCGTCAGGTACCCCCATATATTACCTAATAAAGGTTTTAACCCCCTGATTGCCCCTAGTTAACCCTTTCACCCCCTTTTGCCAGTGTCACTAAGCGATCGTTTTTCTGATCGCTGCATTAGTGTCGCTAGGTAACCATTTTTTTTTTTTAGGTAACCGCCATGTTTATATAGGTTCATAAATAGGTTTATAGGTCAGGTACCCCCATATTACAACCTAAATAAAGGTTTTAACCCCCTGATTGCCCCTAGAGTTAACCCTTTCACCAGTGATCACTGTATAACTGTCACTGGTGACGCTGGTTAGCCAGTTAGTTATTTCGTTATTTAGGTTCCCCTTCAGGTTTTTATATAGCGTCAGGTACCCCCATATATTACCTAATAAAGGTTTTAACCCCCTGATTGCCCCTAGTTAACCCTTTCACCCCCCTTTGCCAGTGTCACTAAGCGATCGTTTTTCTGATCGCTGCATTAGTGTCGCTAGGTAACCAGTTTTTTTTTGTATTACTGTTACGGGTGACGCTGGTTAGTTAGCTTGTTTTTTATACTGTCAGGGCACCCGCCATTTATTACCCAATAACGGTTTAACCCCCTGATCGCCCGGCGGGTGATATCAATTAGGTTTTAGGGTCAAATAAGGTCTGCGTCGCCCCAGGTTAGTGCCAGTACTGCAAACACCCACGCGCAAAGCATACACCTCCCTTAGTGGTATAGTATCTGAACAGATCAATATCTGATCTGATCAGATCTATACTAGCGTCCCAGCAGTTTAGGGTTCCAAAAAAAAACGCATTGTTAGCGGGATCAGCCCAGATACCTGCTAGCACCTGCGTTTTCCCCCTCCGCCCAGCCCAGCCCACCCAAGTGCAGTATCGATCGATCACTGTCACTTACAAAACACTAAGCACACATAACTGCAGCGTTCGCAGAGTCAGGCCTGATCCCTGCGATCGCTAACATTTTTTTTGTGGTAGCGTTTTGATTCAGTCGCTTCAGTCAGGAGCTTTTTTTACCTGTGAATCTCAAAAAAATAAAAAAAAATAAAATAGTTGTCGTTTTTTATTGTTCTCTCTCTCACTCTATTCTCTCTCTATTGTTGCTCTTTTTTTACTCCATTCTATTCTGCAATGTTTTTATTATGTTTTATCATGTTTTATCATGCTTGCTTTTCAGGTATGTAATTTTGTTTACTGTGTTTTAGTGTTAAGCATTTTTTTGTTTTCAGGTGCGCCATTCAGTTGCAACGCGGATTTATTTATCTTGACAGCAACAGCGTTTGCTCCCACGATACATAAAGCCGCGACTCCAACGCTGTAGGAGGTGATTTCACCACCACAGTTAAAAAAAAGAGCATATATGCCGAAGCATGGGGGCAGCAGGGGGGGGGGAGGAGCGATTGGCTCCTAATGCCACGTACATACGGTCGAAATTCCGACCGTGTGTACACGGCATAACTTTTGCGGGAGGATGCCCCCATGCATCGGCATATATAAATGGTGCATGTATGCCCATCATTAGAAGTGGGTGGATGAAGGGAGGTATTCTAATGGTGGGCATACCCACCAATCAATCTCTTTTTTTCATTCAGCCAAGAGGCTGCATGAAAAAAAAAAGATTACAATATATGTCCAGTATGTTGCTGGACTTTGAATGGTTATACCAGAATGATGCCTGCAGGTTTAGGTATCATCTTGGTATCATTCTTTTCAGCCAGTGATCGGCTTTCATGTAAAAGCAATTCTAGCGGGTAATTAGCCTCTAGACTGCTTTTACAAGCAGTGGGAGGGAATGTCCCCCCTCCCGGATATAAACCGCGCCATTGGGAAATTGGGAAAGCATTTTATCACACCAATCTTGGTGTGGTCAGATGCTTTGAGGGCAGAGGAAAGATCTAGGGTCTAATAGACCCCAATTTTTTCAAAAAAAGAGTACCTGTCACTGCCTATTGCTATCATAGGGGATATTTACATTCCCTGAGATAACAATAAAAATCATAACAAAGAAAAAAAATGGAAGGAACAGTTTAAAAATAAAAAAAAAAAGCCAAAAAAAAAAAAAAAAAAAACAAAAAAAAAAAAAAAAAAGCACCCCTGCCCCCCCTTCTCTTGCGCAAAGGCGTACACAAGCGTTGGTCTGGCGTCATATGTAAACAGCAATTGCACCATGCATGTGAGGTATCACCGCGAAGGTCAGATCGAGGGCAGTAATTTTAGCAGTAGACCTCCTCCGTGAATCTAATGTGGTATCATGTAAAGGCTTTTAAAGGCTTTTAAAAATGTATGTAGTTTGTCGCCACTGCGTGTTTGTGCGCAATTTTAAAGCATGTCGTGTTTGGTATCCATGTACTCGGCCTAAGATCATATTTTTTATTTCATCAAAAATTTGAGCAATATAGTGTGTTTTAGTGCATTAAAATAAAAAAAAGTGTATTTTTTCCACAAAAAATGCGTTTGAAAAATCGCTGCGCAAATACTGTGTGGAAAAAAAAAAATGCAACACCCACCATTTTAATCTGTAGGGCCTTTGCTTTAACATTATATATAGTGTTTGGGGGTTCAACGTAATTTTCTTGCAAAAAAAAAATATGTTTTCATGTAAACAAAAAGTGTCAGAAAGGGCTTTGTCTACAAGTGGTTAGAAGAGTGGGTGACGTGTGACATAGGCTTCTAAATGTTGTGCATAAAATGCCAGGACAGTTCAAACCCCCCCCAAATGACCCCATTTTGGAAAGTAGACACCCCAAGCTATTTGATGAGAGCAATGTTGAGCCCATTAAATATTTTTTTTTTTTTGTCCCAAGAGATTGAATAATGAAAAAAAAAAAAAAATATATATATATATTTTTTTTTTACAAAAAGTTGTCACTAAATGATATATTGCTCAAACATGTCATGGGCATATGTGGAAATACACCCCAAAATACATTCTGTTGCTTCTCCTGAGTACGGGGATACCACATGTGTGGGACTTTTTGGGAGCCTAGCTGCGTACGGAACCCCAAAAACCAATCACCGCCTTCAGGCTTTCTAAGGGTGTAATTTTTTTATTTCACTTCTCACTGCCAATCACAGTTTCGGAGGCCATGGAATGCCCAGATGGCATAAAACCCCCCAAAATGACCCCATTTTGGAAAGTAGACACCCCAAGCTATTTGCTGAGAGGTATTGTGAGTATTTTGCAGATGTCGCTTTTTGTCACAAAGTTTTGAAAATTGAAAAAAGAAAAAAAAAAAAATGTTTTTTCTTTACTTTCTTCATTTTCAAAAACAAATGAGAGCTGTAAAATACTCACCATGCCTCTCAACAAATAGCTTGGGGTGTCTACTTTCCAAAATGGGGTCATTTGGGGGGGTTTTGTGCTATTTTGGCATTTTATGGCCTTCGAAACGGTGATAGGTAGTGAGGAGTGAAATCAAAAATTTGCACCCTTAGAAATCCTGAAGGCGGTGCTTGGGTTTCGGGGCCCCGTACGCGGCTAGGCTCCCAAAAAGTCCCACACATGTGGTATCCCCATACTCAGGAGAAGCAGCAAAATGTATTTTGGGGTGCAATTCCACATATAACTATGGCATGTGTGAGCAATATATCATTTAGTGACAACTTTTTGAAAAAAAAAAAAAAAAATCTTTTTTATTTTTGTCTTTATTCAATCACTTGGGACTAAAAAAAAAAAATATTCAATGGGCTCAACATGCCTCTCAGCAAATAGCTTGGGGTGTCTACTTTCCAAAATGGGGTCATTTGGGGGGGTTTTGTACTTCTCTGCCATTTTAGCACCTCAAGAAATGAAATAGGCAGTCATAAATTAAAAGCGGTGTAAATTCCAGAAAATGTACTCTAGTTTGTAGACGCTATAACTTTTGCGCAAACCAATAAATATACGCTTATTGGCATTTTTTTTACTAAAGACATGTGGCTGAATACATTTTGGCCCAAATGTTTGACTAAAATTGAGTTTATTAGATTTTTTTTATAACAAAAAGTAGAAAATCTCTTTTTTTTTCAAAATTTTCGCTCTTTTTCCGTTTATATCGCAAAAAATAAAAATCACAGAGGCAATCAAATACCATCAAAAGAAAGCTCTATTTGTGGGAAGAAAAGGACGCAAATTTCGTTTGGTTACAAAATTGCATGACCGCGCAATTACCAGTTAAAGTAGTGCAGTGCGAAATTGAAAAAAGACCTCTGGTCCTTTGGCTGCCAAATGGTCCGGGGCTGAAGTGGTTAAACTATATGATCCTTCTCAAACAAACAGATCTCCTCTTACTCTTAAAAAATTGTTATATTGTGCACAGCTTGATAATTTGATCAAAGCTTACCGGTATATTTTAGATTTAGAATGGATCAATGGTTTAACACATACTATAACCAATCCAATTCTAAAACTTTTAAGTCAGTATAGTGAGATATCACAATTTATGTACCGTATCTCCCTTGTTTTAGAAGCAAAACAAATTCATACTGCAGTTAGAATTCCCTTCACTCCAAAACAGAACTAACAAAAGATTGGATTAGTCAAACATATGCTCAGCCAAACAATTCAATTACCTAAAAAGGTATAATATGGAAAGATACCAAAACTCTAAGAAGACTGTCATTTTGAGAAGATTCCGTTATGATGATGATGAGTCCCCCAGAGGGACCTCTTCCAACCTCCCTACATTTCTCTGTCTTTCAGTGAGGTATCGATAGCTCCCTAGAGATCTCTCTATAGACTTCCCATGGCTCCTTTTCCCATCAGACCTCCCATCTCTCACTGCTCTCTGTAGCTACCTTTTATCTCACCCTAAAAGTGGGTGTATATCTAATTACTATGCAGCTGATGATGTCATATGACAATGGTGTTTATACGTTTCCATGACAATCATATATGCGCGGCCATTTTTGATTCTTACTATTTTCCCCTCTAGGGGCAGTGCTGTATCAGAAATTACCTTTAATGTGATTGACATGACCTTCTGACCTTGGCTTAGCAAAACACCATTAATTGTCTAAAACTGTCCAACATGTGTCAATTTCCTCTAGCTATCTCATCTCCTCTTAAAATACATGACTTGGGAAAAGGTATCCCACACCATTAGTTGTGTTGGTAAATGCCATTAAAGTGAAGTCATACTTTGAATCACAACCTCACAAGTACAGCTTCTAATACTTTCATGCCAATACAATCCTAGAACCTGAAGTCATTATTCTAACAATAAACATAACAGTTTCATGAACAAACTCTTCATAGGATCTCACACTTACAACCTTATAATAATAGTATATATGTGGACAGGTTTATAAATTAATAAACAATACATATATACTATAAACATTATAAAAGAAAACATCATTTAAAATACAATACGATAGGAATTGTGAATAAGCCCTCTGGTTTCTGTGGCTCAATTCTGGAAATACTATTTAGTGTTGCAGACTCATGGTTCTCTTATCTTGTTTATTTAACTAAGACCTCTCAAGATTTATAACCTGGGAATATGGTACTACCCTTACAGACTCTCACTATAACACAGAAAATAACTTTGGCAACAATGCCTATTCATGGGCCATGAATTTCGATTCAACTGCAGAGCCAAAATGGCTCCTCTCATGTCCAATATATATGAATATGAAAAATATGAAAAAATATACAATATGCGACTATATATATATATATATATATATATATATATATATATATATATATTCTTTTAACCCCAAATGCTCTGACAATGTTTGACATGGAACAGATTTACTTTCATTGATGTGACATGGTAACCTGTCCTAAACATAATGGCATAGTGATAATGTAATTGCCCAAGTGTGCGACCCAGAGCAAGCTCCCGCTAGTGCCCAAGTGGCATTAAGGCGGCACACCAACATAAAAGTGAGGCTCTGACACAGTTCCTCATTACACTTCAAAATGCTTCTCTCACTTAAGTTATGCAGCATGTATGAACTGGTACTGCAGAACTTGCACTGGACTGCCCCACTTCAGTAACATGTCACCTCACTCCCAATGACATTGATCCTTATGTTTCACTTGGATACTAGGACGCTCACTTGTACATATACTCTGCTTATTCTTCTCCCAAGGCCTCACTACACCTTCCATGACTCCCAGGCTAGGTCCTTAGTGTGCCCTGTGCCACGAGGTCAGTCTCAGTATGTGGGAACCAGTCACTAGGGAAGGAGCACCAAGCTCCTTCACTACCAGAGCCATGTCACTCACTTCCTGACTGGCTGGCTGATAATGCACACGACACTACGACCGCAGTCATTAGCAACAGCAATACAGCCTCCTCTGGACTGCTTCACTGCATGTTAGACCTCTGTGCAGCATCTTCACTAACGCCTCTCCGTCCATTGTCCAGCCCTGTTCTTTGGATATGCCATGCATGCACCCCTTTAGTGAATTCAATACAGGTAATTTAGGTAACAACAAAGTTCTTTTACTGAAATAATTAGTTAATACAGATGAACAGTTCTCAGAGACATCTTCCATACACAGTCCTGTACATAATCTTCTAAGTGCCCTTTAGTTTTGCCCCCAGTGCTCCCTTTTGCCTCTTGAGGTAGTCATACCTTAATTAGGTGAGAAAGTCTTTTAGTCCATTTGTTTCAGCAGCATTAGTACTCAGCAGCACTCTCCTCTTTTCATGCAGAGAGCAACCAAAAATTACTTTTTACCTAGTTGCAGTTCCCCCTTTATCTGTTTTGTCCATCAGAGGGCAGTACCTCTCAAAAAGCCTGGAAATACCCGGCCAGCAGAATTAGCCTTTACCTATCAGGTATTACCACCTCTGCTGGGAAATATTAACCACTTCCAGCCAAGCCTATTGTCAAATGAGGGCTGGGTGGGACTTTTGTCATTCCCGGTGGACATCATATGACGTCCTCCAGGAATGCGCCTCACACGCGCATCTGCGGCGCAATCTGTCCAAAGACACAGCCGATGACAGAACATGTACTGGGCCACTGCCGGTATCATGTGATCGCTGTGTCCAATCAATTGTAAACAATGGATGGCTTTCTTTCATGTCATTCATTGTGTACAATTGAGTTGCTAGCTGTGTTTGGTCAAACTGATCACATGGTAAAGACTGGGCCAATCACAGCATGTCTTTACCATGTGATTTGCTGTGGCCATTAAATACATCAAATCCATTGGTATATGCAATCATAACGTGTAAGAAAATAAAAATCCTGATCACTTCCCCAGAGTAGTACAATGTTACTATGGTGACACTAAATGGATTGAACTCCTATCATAGGACATATGAAGTTGCCATCATCCTTGCAAATAGTAAAATTCAAAGAACCTCTAAGAATAGGATTTTTAAGGCAACACATACTAATTTATAAAGAAATATATAAATTTATTAATAAATACATGAAAAGTAGTTTTTCAACAGATACAATGTTCATCATACAAAAAAGTGATATTAAAAACAAGACAAACATTGTGGACGATACAGATGAAACTGGTGATGATTCCAACGCGTTTCAAAAGGCCATTTTGACACTCTTCCTCGGGGAACTTATATCACTGTCTATAGAGTATATCAAAGAACAACATATTTGTTACAACACAATTTAAGCATATTCCCATACAGTGACCCAAAACAAATCGGGGGGAGATGACCCATACTTCTACAAGACAGCCCGGGAGAAAATGCCTGCAATATATACTGGCGTTTGAAGAAGAAAATAGCACAAAGCTACATGAAAACAAAAATATCATAATGACAATGTTAGGTAAGCATCAAAACGAGGCAATAAAGCCCTCTAGTAGATTGCTTACCATAGTGTATAGGTAGAAATCCTCAACAGGTCCCGTCATCAGTGTCCCAAAGGTTAGAATATCCTCATTCAGCAAACTGCTGAAGAGGGGGAAAGATGCCAAATGACCGTCTCAGGCGTCCTTATATACGATGGTCCGGGTTCCGTCCCGCCCCCGTGGGTGCTTCCTGATGAACATAACAAGACAAAATAACCCCATAATGTCTAAATCTCCTCCGTGCCTCACTCACGAACACTCCCTTCCACGTTCAACCCACCCATATGGAGATAGAACAGAAAGAGATAAGGAATAAAAATGCACCAATCCACATAGAATTTGAGGTGGTAATAGGGGAAAAAAACAAGGTTTTTGGTCATTCATCAAATCTTGAAATAATAAAGATTCAAAGAAGTTGGAGAGGGCCATAACTATCAGCCTCAATCAATTTTTTTGTTTTGTTATGTTTATAATGTTTTTGTATGTTAATGGATTTGCTTTCCCAAGGGGATACCAGCCCTTTAGTTAGATACCTCTTTTTGATAGGATGGGACTCCATATATTCTACCTGGCACAAACTGAGCCTCTGGGACTCTATCAGTCCCCTTTTGGAGGCTCATAGTACTCTCCCAATGGTGGAATTCTCCACCAAAGGGAGAGAAAGGTGCCAGTGGTTTAAGTCCTTTTTGGCCCAAGGTGAGGTACTGCTGACATTGGTATGTTCAGCAGATACTTTCACGATTAGGGGCCTCTTCGGTTCACTCCTGATTATATTGCAATATTTGATTGGTCCTCCCCCTTTATTGCCTTCCCACTCCATGTAGCCAACCCGGTTTGGGAATTTATTTAATGGGGTTGGTGGATTTTTGGTCCACCCTTTCTTGTTTTGCATTGTTCCATCACCCTGTGTAGTTTAGCTGCAGCCAGGTTACTGGATGGGCGGGCCGGTGGGCTCACCTATCGCCAGGGGAGTCGGATGTGATGGTTTGCATCCGTTGTCTTGGTGATGGGGCATGGCCGCCACGCTGAGTCTAGTATGGGCGCTTTCTGTTGTGGGAGGGGTGTGTGGCACGCATCTGTCTTGATTTGTGGGTGCACCGCCCCCACCACATGATATGCTTTTGATGATGCGGTGCGCTGTAGCTACGTGCTGCTCTGTTGTGCCTTGGTTAATGGAGATGATGCGGTGCGCGGACGCGCGCCGCGTCATCAAAGTCAGGTGGGGCAACGCCGTCCCGGTGCACCCTGGTTACTGTAGTCACTGGGGGCGCACATAGAGATATGTGCGGCGGCGGTTGCCGATGACGCGATGCGCTGATTGCACGGCGCGTCATCGGGAATCACCCACGGGGGCTGGACGGAACCCGGACCATTGTATATAAGGACGCCTGAGACGGTCATTTGGCATCTTTCCCCCTCTTCAGCAGCTTGCTGAATGAGGATATTCTAACCTTTGGGACACTGATGACGGGACCTGTTGAGGATTTCTACCTATACACTGTGGCAAGCAATCTACTAGAGGGCTTTATTGCCTCGTTTTGATGCTTACCTAACATTGTCATTATGATATTTTTGTTTTCATGTAGCTTTGTGCTATTTTCTTCTTCAAACGCCAGTATATATTGCAGGCATTTTCTCCCGGGCTGTTTTGTAGAAGTATGGGTCATCTCCCCTCTCTGAATTAATGATATCTGATGGGGTTGAAGGTCTGGTATCCCTGGGAAAGCAAGTACCACATATAATGTTTTTTTGATGTAAGTATGTACAAAGGTTGTTTATGGGTTGGTTTTTGCTGACTATGTGTAACCCGATTTGTTTTGGGTCACTGTATGGGAATATGCTTAAATTGTGTTTTAACAAATATGTTGTTCTTTGATATACTCTATAGACGGTGATATAAATTCCCTGAGGAAGAGTGGCAAAATGGCCTTTTGAAACGCGTTGGAATTATCACCAGTTTCATCTGTATCGTCCACAACGTTTGTCTTGTTTTTACTATCACTTTTTTGTATGATGAACATTGTATCTGTTGAAAAACTACTTTTCATGTATTTATTAATAAATTTATATATTTCTTTATAAATTAGTATGTGTTGCCTTAAAAATCCTATTCTTAGAGGTTCTTTGAATTTTACTATGGTGACACTATGTTAACTGTATTGCTCTGGCTAGTGTGTTAAAAAAAGAAAGAAAGAAAAAAATCAGTGTCCCTGATCACCACCACACCAGTTATGTACCGTCACTGGTGACGGTATGTGGAAAAAAAATTATGAAAAAATTGTTGTTTTTTTTAAATTTTCTTCATTTGCCAAAAAATTGTGACAAAAGATTACAACTTTAAAAAAACTCACCATGCCTTACTAAATACCTTGGACTGTCTACTTTCCAAAAAGGAGTCATTTGATAAATTCTTGTCCCAGCATTTTCGGGCCTCAAGAAATAAGTTAGGCCGTCAGTACATCAGGATTGATTCATTTCCAGATAAATATATACCATAGTTTATGGACTATGTAACTTTCCTACAGACTAAATAATAAACACTGATTTCAGTTATTTTCATCAAAGAAATGTAGCAGAATACCGTTTGGCCTAAATTCATTAAGAAAGATTGTTTATTTACAAAATTTTATAACAGAAAAACGGCGGAGGGCACTGGAGAGAGACCACTTTTATCTTGAAGGGGACCGCCTGCGGAAGAAGAAGATACTGGGGTTATGGCAGCTAGCTGCTTCCATAACAACGGTATTCCTACTCAAAGAAGCAACGTAAAACGATGGCGGGTGGTCCGTAAGTGGTTAAATACCATCAAAAGAAAGCTCTACTTGTGTGAAAAAACTGATAAAAATGTCATATGGGTACAGTGTTGCATGACCGTGCAGTTAGCATTCAAAATGCAACAGTGCTGAAAACTGAAAATTGGCCTGGGCAAGAAGGTGCTTAGTATTAAAGTGGTTAAAGTGTCATTAAACCCTGATTAAGAAAAAAGTATCATTACATGATATATAACAGAGTGCTTATGCTCACAAAGCCACTAAAGCTTTTTTTTGTGTAGAGTGAAATATACCTGAAATATACCTGGTTGATCCTGCCTTCAGCTGTCTCTCCCATCTTCTCTGTGTCCCCACTGCAGGTTGGGATTTTGTGGACCAACTGGTGTCCTCTATGGAGCATGCCCAATTTCAGTTCCCTTCTAAACTCCTAACTTTCTACTTTTAATTATCTGTGCAGTCCATATGACTAATAGAGTCACACGTGTGCATGTATACACAGTGGTAAATGACACCCCCGCCCTCCCTCCTCCTACACATTATCCTATTGTTAAACACTTTGTTTTAATATAAATCAGTTTTAAATATGTCTAATAATTACTAATGCCTAAAGTAAAGTAAAAAAGAGTCCCGGATGCAGATGCCGTCTGGACAAAATAAAAAGCTAATGTCAGTCATCTTTAAAGTAGTATTAAAGTCAGAAGGTTTTTTATCTTAATGCATTCTATGCTTTACAATAAAAAGCCTTCTGTTTGCAGCAGCCCCCTCATACTTACCAGAGCCCCATCTCTGTCCAGCGATGTCCACAAGTGTCTCGGCCATCTGAGACTCTCCCTCCTGATTGGCTGAGACAGCAGCGCTGCGCCATTGGCTCCCGCTGCTGTCAATTAAAGTCAGTTAGGCAATCAGGAGAGAGAGGGGGCGGGACCGGGCTGTGGCTATGTGTCTAAATGGATACAGGGAGCTGTGGCTCGGGTGCCCCCACAACAAGCTGCTTGCTGTGGGGGCACTCAACAGGAGGGAGGGGCCAGGAGCATCAAAGAGGGACCCGAGAAGAGGAGGATTGGGGCTGTTCTGTGCAAAACCACTGCACAGAGCCGGTAAGTATAATTGTTTGTCATTTTTATAGAAAAAAAAGAGACTTTACAATCACTTTAAAGCGGGGTTCCACCCAAAAGTGGAACTTCCGCTGATCTGCTTCCTTTTGATAGGTACCCTTCCCCTCCTCTTTCCCCTGCCACAGGGCCAATTAGAAAGCACAGAGCTCTTCGCAAATGCGCAGTAGGGAACTGGCTGTGAAAAGGCTTCACTGCCGGTTTCCCTTACGACGAATGGTGGCGACAGCAGGCGATTCGAAAATCAGCTGGGGTGCCGACATTGCGGGCTCCCTGGACAATAAGTGTCTATGTATTAAAAGTCAGCATCTACAGTATTTGTAGCTGCTGACTTATATTTTTTTCCCCAGGTGGAATACCACTTTAACTCTACCTACACCATATTAATGGACAAAAAAAATACACATTTGATGTTTAATAAAGATTTATTGGGAACTGTAAAAACAGCTATTTGATATTTATAATCTAATTTGAATTGTTCTCCTGCAGCTATTTTTTTTAGTCATGTGACTGGCACAGCACTAATCTGGGCTTGCTAGACACAGGCTCATGCTGTAGAGATCATACATCAGCAGGGTAAAAAAAAAAACATTCCCAAACATCTTTCCCTGCAGATGCCAAAGAACAGGGAAAGATCATGTGACCACACAACAGTGCTGCAGGAATAAGCTATAGCTAAAACCTTGTGAGCTGCCGAAACTAAACTAAAGCTAAATGAAATGAATAGGTAACAACTCTAAAAAATAATAAAGAATAATAAAAAATATAGCTGCCAGCACTCCCCACACTTCCTCAAAATGTGGCAATTGCAAACGTATTTACCCAATGTGCGGCGCTAAAAGAACATATAACAAGATAGCACAAATAAACAATATGCTAAAAATAAATAAAATATATCCCAATAATGGTGTGTCATGGAAATTTATAGATAGGCAACTCCTATCCTCATATTGATTAGTGGTTCCAAATTAATAATAACTACTGCAGTAGGGAACAGACACAAAAGATACGCTCAGCATCTTTCCAAATAACCGTTCTCCTTTATTATGACGCAATTCAGGGGTTTTATACACATGATTACGTAGGTATCACATTAATATTACAATTGTTCATTTATGGTAACAAGGGGTGTATCATAGGCAGGCTTATTCTAATCAGGACTCGAAAGAATGTAAACATGTACTGAAAACATTATTAGTGCCGTGTGCACAGTGAGGGCAGTGTGCAATACATACAAAATGGAATACAATTATATACAGAACTTACAAATTTCCATTACATCTCCTCTCTTTTGATCAATATTTTGATCACTAACCACACCTGCTATCACCTTTAACCTGGAACCTCCACACGCTTAGGTGGAGGTAGTCCTGGCCAAAGAGGCAAAAACTCCATTGTGGAGAAAATAATAGCTGAGCAGCTTTTTTCATTACAAAATGACTTTTCATTGTGAAAAACAAATGATTGATAAGACATATTTACAGAGTACTGGCTGTACACTCCTGTGGCCAGAATGGCCTTCTAGCTTAATTGTTGGTATGCTGACTTATCAGCACATGTAAACACAGACAATTCTACATAAAATGGAAGAGGTACAAAAGACAAATATGACTTCAACATGGCTTAACTACTTTTCAAATATATATCCCTTACATTAAAGTAATTTAATCAATAAGTACCCTAGACTGTGATTGCAAAAGGGAAACAAATCAAACACAAAGATTTCTTTAATTTAGTCATTTTTGCAGTGTCTGGTGTGGATCCAGGTGACTTTTCCTTCAAGTTTTGCAAAACTGTACATGAAATAGATGCTGTATTGAGTCTCCAAACATTTCCTTATATATATAAATGTCTCTTAACAATCCACAAGTCACCTGGCTTTAGTTTTAGATCCTTCCAAACTTTTAGGATCTGGAATTGGGGAGAAAACACATAAATGAGTTTGTCAAAAACCTTTAAAAGATCAGCAACATTCTCTGTGAGATCCAAATGGAGGACTTCAGCTGCTGAGACAAAATATAAGCAAGTGAATAACACACTCCCAAACCAAATCCCATAGGGAAAGAGTCCAACATCCCCTTAGGGGCTTGATAAATTATAAGAAAACGCTCAGGCAAAAGTTTCTTACTCTACTTTGTCCGCTACATTGTAGACAGTAGGGAGTGTAAAAATAAAACCTCAAAACTTCTAGTAAGGACTCTTCTATAAAAAATTATTTCCTCTGTTACTCTCTGTACTTACAAACTACTTCTGATAACACTTATTACTGTGGCCTTTGCAGTAGCATTGGCCACTGGACATCCAAAAAACATGTCCATACAGACAAAATGCATACTCATAAGATCCTGACTTGGGAAACTGGATATATCTTTTGTAATCTCTGGAAGGGATGTTCAGCTTTTGGTAACACCTTTGGTAACAGGTAAAACAAGAAGTGGTATGTTATAAAAACAACTGTGGTGAACCCTGGCTCTATCCCACGCTCATTTACTAAGGCAGCCATAACTGCTTGTGACTGATGACACGGTCCATGTGTCAAGCTGGAGGGAAAAGAGTGGCTGGCAGACATAAATGATCACCTTTTCCAATGTCCTGTTTCATAAGAAGTTGCCCACTGTGGACCACTTGTTCTTCTCGTTCTGGGGTCCTTAAAGTTGAATTATTAATCCCAGCTATACTGGGCCAGAACTAGGGTGGAATCTGTGAGTTGCACAGACCCAGCAAGTGTCCGGGGCTGTAAATGCAGCATCCTTAGTCGGTCTGCTTCCATGTGTGAGTTTTAATGTTAGTATGGCCACCTCAGCAAGAACCGGGAAGGCTAAAAACAGCCGATCAAATTAACTTAGCATGCTTGATTGGTTTACCTGCCGAAGTAAAAACAAACTTCTGGCCCTTCAAATGGAACCAAAAGCTCTCTAATTCTCTACTATCTATATAAATATATACTCTTTTTATAGCTCACAGGCTTTTCTAAAACATGGAGCTCTGCTTCTTGAGCTGGGGAAAAGGGATCCAATGACTCTATATACAGAGTATCCTTCTGGGTGATAAACTGCATACTCAGTATAAAACCGGGAATAACTCTACAAAATATTAAATATCTGGTTCTTCAGGGAGTGTGTCCTGCACTGGGCTCACAGCAGCTGATTCCTACGTCATCAATTTAACACATGTGGTCTCCCCCGTCTACAGCCTCCTCCAATAGGGGCAATAAGGTGGCTGGATTAAAATGTACACATTTTTCATTGTTAGATTTGTACACAAACAAACAAAACAAACTCCTATTTTAAACCTTTTATTAGACAAACATTTAGTTAGCTGTATATTTGCTGCGCAAAATGTCGGACCATTAAAAATTTAATATTTGACCAAAATAATGTCTAACTTTGTCTAATAGCACCTTTGCATAAAGGTACAGCTCTGATATATCGGGGTGAACCCTTCATTACTGGGTCCAGCTTGCTTAAATATATTACAATGGCTTGTTTTCTATCATGCTGTTTGTGTAAGAACTCCAGTTCAAGTTCATGTTTCAAAAAGACAACTTTTTCCTGGCAATATTATAATAAATGATAACAATACCCTGCGGTCATGCAGAGATGTCCATAAATCCAAAATATTCTTCTGCTTATACCCACTGCACTTACGAGGAAAAGGGGCACATCATATCACAATCCACACATTCTGCTTTGGATTCAAAAATAAAAATAAATAAAAACAAACAGAAAGCGCTCAGCCACATCAAAAACTATAAAACAACTGGCTGCAGGTGGGATCTATCCTAACAGGGTGTGTGGACTTGATGTGATGGATCTGTCATATTTACATTTTATTTATTATTACTCTCACATCATGGACCGCACATCAATTTATTATCAGACTTTAAGATTTAATTTTTGTAGAAAAACTTCTTATGTATCCCATCCATCTTGGCTTTGTTAAACATTATGGCAGCTGTATTCCAATTAACAACCTCATCTTAATCTTTTTTCTTTCCACTCAATAAATGTAAAATTACAAAATTGTTATCTTAAACTAAACTAATACCATTTTTATAAATTCCCCATTAACCTGGATTTCATTTCCAATCAAAGGTTGTCTAAACCAATTTCAATATATCTATATTGTTAATAAAATTGTTAAACTCCAATTAGAAATTAATACTCAAATGATAATTTCAATATCACACCCTAATATATATATCCACAGATAACGTTCCTTAAAGGGGGACATATTACTTAATTTTACTTAATTCCCTATTAAATGCACTCTTTCCACTATCAAAGGATATTCAATTTGTGTAATACACGGTTAAATGTAACCTTCATTTTACCATGTTTGGAAAACAGATTCAAAAATAATTGTGATCACATTGTTTCTCATTAGATTCGTTAACCCGGCACATAAAGTTATAAATGTTTTGTCTAAAAAACTGAAATTGGCATGGTGTCCTTCCAGCTTATCACCAACCTCTCATCCCAGCTACATTCTTTCAGGAGAGGACAAAGGAGGGGGTCACATCTGCGTACATGACACACACAAGCGATAGAACTAAAGGTTCCAGCATTCACACACATACACAAAAATCTCTCTAAAATCGCTTACATTTTTCCCATTTGTACACAACGCATGCATATCATTCTCTCACATTCTTTTAACTCTTTTAAATACTTCCTTGATAAATTTCTGCTTTTCTTATTTTGTTCTGATATCCTTTGCATCCAATGTATTGTAATACCATACTTCACATACTGTACCTTCTATGATCAGACGGGCAGCCATAGTGCTCATCCCATCTTTCCTCTCTGACAACATATAAAATATTTTGTTTTAACTCTCATGTCTCTATTTCTTGGCTTTACTAGTTGTTGTGCCTGACCCCAAATTCATCCCACAACTTAACATGAAAATGTCCCTTTCTGTCTAGTGTTAATTGTCACCCTTCATCCATCCTGCTCACATAGCTGTTTCTCTAGCTGTGTACTCTGCATGATTCTTAGTCCCTGTGGACTTCAGTGGTAACCCAGTTACCCATTGTGGATCCATGTCCACTTTAACCATTAATCTAGGGGCTCAGTATAGGCGGAACCGCACCTTCGGTTCATATATAGCGCTCCTCTTGCGCTGGGCATTTTTGAGGGTCTCTTACCCTTCATTCCCTTACTTGATTTAATACCCATAATGACTGGCCAGTCTTCTCTACGTGTGCCTATACCCTCTTGCCTCTAAACTACTTTTTCTAGCAGATGTACTACATATACCTGTGAACAGCACTATTCTTCTCTTTCTTATCTATAACACTCCGATGGACAGTAGACAGTGACAACATAACATATTTAACCACCAATCAATACAGTTCGATTAAGGGGAGTAAGATAGATACCCTTTGTCCCGAAAATGCCTTACCGATCAAGGAAGTCTGATAACTCAAATGTAAGCAAAAGGCTTACCTCAGCCGGCTGATTATCAGAAATTCCCGGATCGTCTCAAGCTCCTCGTTTCGGATACTCAGGGTCACCTTTTAACCCCTCCTGGGAAAAGCTCGCCACCTGTCATGGAAATTTATAGATAGGCAACTCCTATCCTCATATTGATTAGTGGTTCCAAATTAATAATAACTACTGCAGTAGGGAACAGACACAAAAGATACGCTCAGCATCTTTCCAAATAACCGTTCTCCTTTATTATGACGCAATTCAGGGGTTTTATACACATGATTACGTAGGTATCACATTAATATTACAATTGTTCATTTATGGTAACAAGGGGTGTATCATAGGCAGGCTTATTCTAATCAGGACTCGAAAGAATGTAAACATGTACTGAAAACATTATTAGTGCCGTGTGCACAGTGAGGGCAGTGTGCAATACATACAAAATGGAATACAATTATATACAGAACTTACAAATTTCCATTACAGGTGCAAGTGCTCAATAAAAATAATATAAAGCGCAAGTGCTCAGTGTATATTAGAGTTGCCACCTCATTCCTTTAAACCCGAACACATATGAATTACACAGGTTTTGAAGCTAGTTTACTGCAGATAAGGCACCAAGTGAGTTTAATTACCTACCACCTTAATCAGCCACGGAACCTGTGTAATTAATATGTGTTCAGGTTTAAAGGGATTAGGTGGTAACCCTAGTGTATATACACAGTTCTCAATAATGTTTAAAAGCAAACTATAATAATAGTAATAAATGGTGTCTTCATGCAATGTACACTCTCCCCCTTCAGGTGTGCCCTCGCCTTAAGGGCTTTAAAAACAAGCCTGCAGTAAGTGGTAACAGCTTAGATGGTCATTATCCATATAGTGGCTGGTTAATGGTAAGCATAAATCCCATATTCATCCACCTACTGGTAAGAACGCTGATCAATAAAGCCAAAACTTCCACTTGATGTTTCAGTGATCACCTCAGAGTGATCAGTAACCATATCCACATTTACTTACTACCCTACAAGTAACAGGTGGGGGAATCTCAAATGGAAAAACTAGACCTCCAAAAATCTAGAACTGTATTAGATGATTAGAGGAGGAACAATAGAAGGCAAGATACTGAATATACACATATATATATATATATATATATATATATATATATATATATATATATATATATATATATATATATATATATATATCAAGGCATTTAAATAACTGTATTTATTTAAATTTCCTTATTAAGGCCTTTGGGCGCCAAAGTATCTAAGGTATAGATCCAAAATGTTTCCTGTTCATATGAAAGTTGAAAACGCTCAGCAGGTGAATAGGTTTCAGGTATGGATTCAATAATCCACACCTGAAGTTCAGCTGTATTTTTACTGTGGTGTTTGGCAAAATGTCGTGGGACACTGTATTTTGGAAGACCTTCTTGAACGAACCGCTGGTGCTTACCGAACCTAGCCCGCAGTGTCTAGTGCCTGCAGGAATAAGCTACTTGGAGGATTTAAAAAAAAAAGAAATACAGTGGCATAATATATTTGACTGAATTATGGCAATTAACACTAAACTCTGTTTAGTATAACTTTAACTAAGCAGTGCAATTAACATAGCATTTTAATAGAAAACACAAACCAACCACAACCAACACTGGTAACATAGCAGTACCTTATCAAGCACCTGCTTACAAGCTGCTCACCAAATAATTTTGCTTGCCTAGAATTGCTAAATAATAATTACAAATATTAAATTCTGTTCTTTCTGTCTCAGGCACAAAGCATGTCCTGTGTACTAATGATAAGTTTCAGTACAATACACCACCTACTGTTATGACCCTACAAATAAAGTAAATACAAATAAGGAATGAAGGCAAAGCAAACATTAGACATTGGATTAATTGCCATTCCCAGAGTTATATCTCCAGATGTTCCTCACACATCTCTGTAGCTGAGAGGAAGCAGTCGTCACATAGTAACCATAACATTCACGTCTTGTTTATAATTCTTTTTTTTTTTTTTTTACAAATAACGTTAATTGTAGATAAACTTGGTTGTTTGATGTGGATAGGAACAATTATCAGAAGAGCTGAACCTTTTCATGGAGCTATAATTGCTACAGCTGTGTCCTGATTAGAGTCTGTCTCTCCACTTCATTCTCTATATCTTAGTATTGAGAAATGGCATTCCAACGACTGATATATGCTGAAAGGGGGAAATGAATTGGCTGCTTGTTAGTGCAGACATCCCTTAATTGAGCAATTGCAGCATAGGGAAATGCAGAGTACTCAGAAAAATGTGTTACATTTGTTGCAAAGTGCATGTAAACCCCAAATCATTTTTTTTGTATTTTTGACATCATACTTCACTGTATACGATTTCGGCAGGAGGGACTGCAGTTTGGTGGGCCTTCCTTCTAAGGTCATTGCAGCCCCCCCCCCCCCCGGCCGGAGGACAGTGACCCAACTGCAAGGCCTGATCCCCCAAGAGTAGCCTGGCGTACAGAGGAGAGATCAAAAGAAGCGTTTTATTCAGCACTGAGATACAATGGGCCATTAGGCCGCCAAAAGAATTTCCAGGAGACCTTGACAATTCTTGGTTGTAGAGTTCACATCACACCAGGTGAGAATATACCTGGAGAGGAGGAGCACTTGTGGTGACACATTGCTTGTCATTTGAGCACCAGTGAGGAGTGGAGGGGGTAAGAAGCATTGTTTGTGGATCACAACTGGTTGAAGGAGGCTGTATTTCAACTTGCATGGGCTTTACTTTGGATTGCACTGATTTGATTAAATTTTTCGCATTGTAAAGGGAATGTTTATGTGATCATTTTGGATTTATGTAACACTTGATATAGTTTTTAACACTCATTATTTGCGATTGTTGACATATTTTTTTCATATATTAGTATATTGAGCACTACAGCGTGGCACAATTTGAATATTTTTAGTTTGGTGGGCACACTGTCCCACATGCTCTGGTCATGTCTCCGTATTCAGAGTTTTTGGAAGTCAATCTACAAACTTTTCTCGGATGTAACAGGGGTTCAAAGCACTTTTCAGGTTCTTCATCCTCCCCCCCTCTCTGTCCCTCTCCTCATTTGAAGCTCACTGTATTTGTCTATTTTCTCCAGTTTCTTTGAGAATTACTGTGATCTATTGGCCTCCTGGACCAGTATCAAGCTTACTTGATGACTTCTCTGCCTGGCTACCCTACCCTTTCTCTTCTGAAATCCCAACAATCATTCTTGGCGACCTCAACATCCCTGTTAATCTTAACACTCCCGCTACTTCTAAATTTCTGAACCTAACCTCCTCTTTTGACCTGAAACAATGGGCAAATGCTTCTACTCACTCTGTTGGCAACTGCCTTGACCTCATATTTTACCTACGCACTCCACGCAACTCCAACATTCCTTTTCCTCTCTCTGATCACCACCTTATTAGTTTCACTCTCTCCTTGTCTTCCTCCTCCTTGCCTTACAACTACCAAACAATTACCTGTAGAAACCGTCGCCATCTTAACCCTTCTCTTCTTTTTCTGCTACAGATTGTCTCTATGCCAAAATCTCATCCTTGTCCTGCCCCAACCTGGCCACTTCTATCTACAACAGTTCACCGTCATCCACCCTGGACACCTTGGCCCCCCTCATTACGCACAGAATCAGGCCCCCGACCGCAACAACCCTGGCAGACAGACATTACCAAAAGCCTCAAAAAACAGAGCCGTGCTCTTAAGAGTCTGTGGCGTAAGACAAAGTCAGAGCAAGATTTCAGCCAATATAAATCTGACCTCGAAAAATACCATTCCTGTCTCCACGCTGCCAAACAGACTTACTTTATCACTCTCATTAAATACTGCAGCTGCTGACTTTTAATAATCGGACACTTACCTGTCCCAGGGTCCAGCGATGCACAGGATCGAAGCCCCACTCGTCTCCCCCTCCGCTCAGCGGCGCCAGCATTTTAACTGTGGGCGCCCCGCTGTGGCTTCACAGCCAGGCACCCACAGCGCATGCGCGAGCCACACGCCGTCACTGCCCGCGCAATCTCCTGGGACCTGTCACGTGTCCCAGATGATTGACAAGAGGGAGGGAGGCGCTTCCTTCCTGCCCCAAGGGAAGTGATGTCAGGAGCCCAGGCGCCGAAGGAGGCAGAGTATGAGGGACCCCCTAGCAACAGGCATTTAGAGGTAAGTAAAAAAAAAAATTCTCTAAATGTTTATTTTTTTCTTTTTGTAAGCACATTAATACATTTTTTTTTTTTGGGGTGGAACTCCACTTTAACACCCTCTCATGGAGTCCCCGTCAACTCTTTTCTAACTTTAATGCTCTACTTCGTCCGCTATTACCTCCACCCACTAACTTACTCAATTCCCAGGAGATTGCTAATCACTTCAAAAATAAGATTGAGACAATTCGTTGCGAGATCTCCTCCACTCTACAGATATCTCCCTCCCTTTACACTCTTTGTCCTCCTGTACAATCAAAACTCTTGTTTAACGCTGGACCCCGTTCCTTCTCAAATACTTTGTCACCATCTGACTCTATCCTATACTCTTTAACTCATATCTTCAACCTCTCCCTCTCTACTGGCATCTTCCCCAACCCTGTGAAACATGCACTAGTCACTCCCATACCGAAAAAGGCCTCACTGGACCCCACCAATCTTAACAATCTAAGACCCATCGCCTTACTCCCTTTTGCCTCCAAACTCCTTGAACGTTTAGTCTACAACCGACTGAGCGACCACCTCATTAAGAATAACCTTCTTGATCCCCTTCAGTCTGGATTTCATCCACAGCACTCCACAGAAACTGCTCTCCTAAAACTCGCAAGCGACTTGCTAATAGCTAAAACCAACGGACTTTATTCCATACTCTTACTCTTGGACCTCTCCGCTGCCTTCGATACAGTTGATCACCCCCTCCTCCTCAAAAATCTAAATTTGCTCGGTATCCATGGCTGCGCTCTCTGTTGGTTCGAATCTTACTTATCTCACCACACCTTCAGTGTCAGTTACAACTCTACTTCCTCCTCTCCAACACTTCTTACCGTTGGGGTCCCCCAAGGTTCTGTCCTTGGAACTCTACTATTCTCAATCTAAATAAGTGGGGGTTGGTGCTGCACTGTTCAAAAGAAAACCAGATAGAGGAGCAATGTGCTGCTAAAGGTAGCAGTACACATGGAAAAAAGTGAAATAAATAAACAGAAACAACTCAATATTGCAAATGCTATCCACAGTAGATAATAAAGTGACTGTTAACAAAGTGCAGAGTGCAAAATACTAATAATGTATATTTAAATACTGCAATAATTCTTCTATATATAAGGATATGTGCAAAAATTAACTGTGCAAAAATGCAAAATAAAACTGTGCAAAACAGCAATAAAGTCCTCTCTTCTTTGTGCAAAGAACATCAAGGTGCAAACAAAGGCGCAGAGGAAAAATAATAATCTCTTCGTGCAGAGACACACATTAGTGAGAATGGTCTCTTGCCTTGCGGTAATGAGGTAACCGCATGTGTATATAAATCTATAATATTTCCTTCTTTCTTATAATATAATCCTGGATCAGTATGGATCTAGAGATGTCTTTGTCTCTCAGTGGATGCAAGGAGAATATTTAGAAAATAAAGGGGGTTCTGTATTGTGTAGTATTTTTAAAACAGGTTGCTTGTATTAATAGTAAACAATGAGGGTACTCACATTCAGTAAAAAACAATAGACAGTACTCCACGAGTGGCGAGCTCGTTTGCCAGCGTCAGTCGAGGTGCCTTTCCATTCTGTCTGGTTTTCTTTCGCACAGCGCAGCACCAACCCCCACTTGTTTTAATTTCTGTATGGGTATGGATTGACCCCTATTCGGTGCTTGCAGCAGTTCCATACTTATTTATTTTCCACTTTCACATGGTAGCGCAGGAATAAAAACATACCTTATTCTCAATCTACACGTCCTCCCTGGGTCAGCTGATAGCCTCCCATGGCTTCCACTACCATTTATATGCTGATGACACCCAAATCTATCTCTCTACCCCTCATCTCACCCCATCAGTCCTCTCACACATCACTGATTTACTAACAGACATATCAGCCTGGATGTCACACCACTTCCTCAAACTGAATCTATATAAAACTGAGCTCATAATATTTCCTCCCCTTCCCCTGACTTCTCTGTCAAAATCAATCGCACAACTATCAGTCCATCCCCACATGCCAGGCTGCTAGGGGTAACCCTAGACTCTGAAATGTCCTTTCAGGCCCACATTCAATTCCTGTCCAAATCATGCCGCCTTAGCCTCCGCAACATCTCTAGAATATGCCCCTTTTTAACCAATGACACCACCAAGCTTCTAATTCACTCCCTGGTCATCTCTCGCCTCAAAAACAGCAACTCACCCCTCATTGGACTACCTTTACATACACTATCCCCACTTCAATCCACAATGAATTCTGCTGCAAGACTCATCCACCTTATCAACTGTTCAGTGTCCTCCACCCCTCTCTGCCAATCCCTCCACTGGCTTCCACTCACCCAACTAATAAAATTCAAAGTACTAACAATAATTTTCAAATATCAACCAAGCCGCTCTCTTCGGTCCTCCCAGGACCTCCTGCTCTCTAGCTCCCTTGTCACCTCCTCCCATGCTCACCTCCGGGATTTCTCTAGAGCTTCTCCCATCCTTTGGAACTCCCTACCCCAATCTGTCCAACTGTCCCCCAATCCCTGAAAACCCTTCTCTTTAAAGAAGCATATCCTGCTTCTAACTAATACACTGTTTTACATTCTCCATCAGCTCACCCCCGACAGCTATTACCTTTTGTATCAATTGACCCTCCCTCCTAGATTGTAAGCTCTAGCAAGCAGGGCCCTCTTATTCCTCTTGTACCAAATTGTAATGTAACTGCAATGTCGGCCTTCATTTTGTTAAGCGCTGCGCAAACTGTTGCCAATATATAAATTCTGTATAATAATAATAATATAATATAGGGGGTATCTGGGGTTGAGGGGGCTCTCACCACCCCCCTAATGTGTCTTTAGTTAATACCTAGACATAGATTCTGACAGATCCATACGACAACATTACTCTCTGTCACTCAAACCTGAATGACACATAGCTTTGGCAACATTGTGATCATTATGTTGTACCACGTTTTTTTTTTGTTGTTGTGTGGTTTTGTTACTTATTTGAAACCCAATAAAAGCTTTAAAAGTAAAAGGTATAACGTCTACAAACTATGGGATAGATTTTTTGATTTTTTTTCTTTACTAGTAATGGTGGCGATCAGCGACTTATAGCCGGGCTGCGATATTGCGGCGGACACCTAACTGATACTTTTAACACTTTTTGGGGACCAGTGACACTAATATAGAGATCAGTGCTAAAAAATATGCACTATGACTGTACTAATGACACTGGCAGGAAAGGGGTTAACATCAGGGTCAATGTTAAATTTATTTCTAGGGAGTGCTTTATAACTGTTTAATGGGTGCTTGTACTGTGGGATGGCAAAGATCTGTGTTTCTACTTAACAGCAAAACAAGATCACAGCCTTCCCTTGTCACAGAACGGCGATCTGCCTTGTTTACATATTCAGATCGGCGTTCTGTTTGTGCCTCGAATGATCGGTGGGTCCTGGAAGACATCGCTTTTGATGGACCCGCTGATTGGCTCTCCCTGTGTCCAATCACAGCAAGAGCAGGTCTCCAGCGGCACGCATGTGGGCCCCAGACCCGGATGTGCAGTACATGATTCTGCACAGAGCGGCTGCCCTGACACAGTAAATGTGCGTGGGGCGGTCCACATCAGGTTAATATTATCTTTCTCTATCAACTGATAATGGTATATAAGGATGGTACTCAGGACAAGCTTCACCAACGCTGGGAACCCTGATAGGCTTATAGAGTGCACACCTGGAAAGTTCAAGTATATCTTTTGCTTTCCTTTTTTTTACTGATGTCTACAAACCGTATTCCTCAGTGATTTGTTGTTATTATGTTGGTAATTTCTTGCTATGTGATTGTATGTTATACAGGTAATGTCACTGTTATTTTTCTTTTTCTCTACATAAAATCCAATAAACAATATTTGCTTAAAAGTAGTAATGTACTAGCAAGCGAACATGCAGCCTAGCAAGCGAACATGCATACACTGCAAAATAATGAAAACTGCACAAACAATTGAAAGCTACACAAACATGGACTCTTTACAGCATTGTCTATGTGACTCAGAGGACACATTACGATGGTGGCTGCATAACATAACCTGTGTAAACTCTATAGCAATAGAGAGTCTAGCTGAGAATCACCACTTCAGTAAAACAGTACAGAATACAAACAGCTACCTGCGATTATCCACATAGGAAGCTTCCACTACTGTGTTGTCCAGGGTAACTCTGGTGAAGGGATCCAAGGAAATGGACTACTCTGGAACCATTTCAGGAGAGACTCCCTACAGTAGCATGATCTTCCAGAGAGGGTGTGTGCTATTAGATGGCTACCAGCATCCTGGTCCTTACAGTGAGGAGCTTCTCACCTGGCTGCAGATCACTTGCACAGCTACCAAGGTAGCTCTGTTGTCACAGGTAAACAGATGGAAGGATCCAAGGATGAAGCTCCACCCCACACAAACTGGAGTACAATTGGGATCGGGCTTCCCACACTAGCTGGGTGTTTCAGAGAAGCTATTAGGCTCCTGCCCAGCTGGTTCTTAGAGCGCAGGGATACACACCAGGCCTCTTACCTGGCTGCAGATCACTTACCCAGCTACCAAAAATGTGTGGCCCCTATGAACTCCTTAGGGATGGAAGCAAAGTTCTCATGCATGCTCCTTTAGTTGGCCATTGGCTTGTCTACCAGGTCTGCCCATACATCAGTGCAAACAAATGGCAACCACCCCAACCTTTAACTAGCATTTACAGCAATGAGCACATGGAAGGGAACGCACATCAAAAGCAAACAAAAATTCCCAGCTCACTTACCAGCTAGCCTGCAACAAAACCGATTGACCCTGTCTAACATTTAACGTTAAAAACAAGGGGTTTAGTTGCACGCATTTGCAAACATATGTGCAAGCCGCAGTGACCCCAATTTATTTGCTGTCCTAACTCTATATTTTTGAAAGTCTCCCAAATTGGAGCACCTATATAGCAGTTGGCAAGATTAAGGACAGGTTTGCCTGGAGGGAGCACACCCCTCCTTAAAGGGATGCACGGGACACCCAGCAAGGGCACAATGGCAGCTGAAGGTATCCCGTGGATGCCCCCACCAATCCACATACTGTGCTAACAAATGGCAACCAACCCAACCTTTAAGTAACCTTTGCAGCAAGGAGCACATGGAAGGACGATGCACATCAGAAACAACAAAAATTCCCAGCTCACTTACTACCTAGCCTGCAACATGCCTGAAGAAGACCAGACTGGCAGCCCAATGGCCAACTGCACTGTACCAGGCAAGTTAACACTGGCTGAGAACAACTGGTGGCAAAAAAGAAAAAAATTAAAAAGCTTACATGCCTGGCTTTTGCTGTCTGGGAGGGCTGTGTAAATCTCACAATAATATCCATATACTGTATATATTTAAGTTGTGTATGTATCTGTTTTTCTGTCTTTCAGATTGAATGTGTATGTAAACCCAAAACCAACAATTTTATACACTGCAGCTTACTAGTTCTTGGTATGGTTGGCTCCATTTGTTTTATTTTTTCCAGCTCCTTTTGCTTTATTTACACTTTGTAATCCTGCAAATAACACACTTCCTATTCCTGGATGACTATGTCATTCCTTCACCGTATATATGGAGGATGACTTGGTTGTCACCCTAGGCTGTTCTCCTGATATGGACTTTAAAGATGTTCATATCTTTT
This sequence comes from Lithobates sylvaticus, assembly GCA_028564925.1. NCBI lineage: Eukaryota > Metazoa > Chordata > Amphibia > Anura > Ranidae > Lithobates > Lithobates sylvaticus. The sequence continues at coordinate 708,410,921 of CM053026.1, read as the reverse complement.
CTTTTCCATTACATGAGTAGCACACCAATTGGTAGTTTAAAGAAGTTGCATCAACAGGTGTTTTCTGTATTATCTTAAAATATTCTTAGCTTGAAAAAAGAAAACTAACACATCCACCATATCTAAGGACTGTAAGTGTAGCACTGACCCCCAAAGGAGCGGCTGAGTTTTTCTGGGCTTACCGATTACCTCCACCAGCTCGTAACTCTTGTCCTTGTCTAGGGGTTCCCAGGGTTGATGACCCAGTAACTGTAGAGACTAACACCTGAATTCCTTTTTAGGATTTTATTTTGCTTTAAACAGTTGAACAAACTCAGTCTCTAAGTTGGGAATAGAGGGTATAAGGATAAAGTTTAGCTCAGGTGTTTGAAACTGCTGACTTCAATAAAAGTTTCTCTCTGTACATAATCCAGGGAATAGCCACTCGCAACTGGATTCTTTAAATGCTGGATAAATCCTTGAGCTTGAATCTAGCACCCAACAAGTAATTCTAGCTTTGCAAAGTCTCTCACACTTGGTTGAAAAACTTAGTTGTAACTGGAAGGTCAAGGTAGGAACTTTTCTTACTGTACCAGAATCTTTCATCGGGTCCGGCGATACTGTAAGAAATTGTGGATTCAATCAATGTCCATGGCAGCTCAGCTTCCAGGCTCTTACTGAGCAGCCAGCCTTGTGCGTGGCCCTCTTCTGAAGAGTCCTCCCCTGGTTGCATGTAGAGTTGCTGGGCCTCTCCAAACCCGAGACGGCACCGGAACACCTTAGAATCCTCCTTTCAGTAACTGCGCCTCGAACTAGCCAGTTCCGAGGCTCGGAAATGAGGCCATGAGGGCCTCTGGGGGCTGGTCAGGAGGACCAGGACCATGGAGTCAGCAACAACTTCTGGACCGGAACCCAGAACCACGTGACTTTAGCACCTTAAGTACCCTCTCCCGGAATACACAGCGAGACAAAGGCGCCCACTGATTGGCTCCGAGAAGAGATTGGTACCCAATGCGTCCAACCAGACTGCATTCTAAGGCATGTCACAGGTGCAGACCCCACCTATGACCAGGCAGAACCTCAATACAGCCCAGCCAAACTAATGCCAAAGCATAATTTAGAACAATTAACCCCAAAACTCAACTACAGTTCTGGGCAAAAACTAAATTTAAAGACACCGAGTACCGGCGCTACATAAGCATATATTGCATTTTTCTTCTTAGGTTATATTTGTAATTATCCTTTAATGTACAGTGCTGAGTAATATGTTGGCACATTATAAATAAAAAGTTACAGTTATAATAATAGATTTGTTACTTTTTTCTGCACTATGCTCCTTGATCATACCCTTCACATGTGTTACATTTTCCCTTTCTCTTTATTTTCGAAAAAAACATAATAAAATATTGAAGAGAAAAGGCACTCAACCTGTGGTGTTGCTTTTTATATGGTCATGAAAGTCTGCACCAACTTCTTATATCCTTATAAACTACTGTATGAAGTGCATTACCATACATATATTTCATATTTATCATCTCTAAAAATAGCGCCTGTTCACCGCATGAAAAAATCCGGCCCCTTTAACTCCAGTGTGAAAGCCGGCGGGCTTTCACACTGGAGCGGTGCGCTAGCAGGACGGCAAAAAATGCCAGAATAGAATGTGCTTTGTTTTACCTTGGAGAACAGCTAGAATGCATTACTAGGAGCACAATTTCTCGGATCCCCCTATTAGCAGCTGTGCACTAGCTTGGCATTTAATGAATTTCCGAACAGCAAAGTAAGATAAGTGCTAATATTGCATTCACTAAATTATTTCAGCTTCTTGTCCGATTCTTCCCATCCACGAGGGAATAATTATGCCTTTACACTGGGTTAGAGAAAACAGGGGGGGAAAAAATCAGATTCTGATTCGACTTTTCCATGCAAGCTGAAAGTTAATTAACACATAAGCAGCTTAAGTGATGAACTAGATACATCAAATGCAGAGAAATGAACAAATATTGCTTTACTGCTTTCTGACCATTTTACATCTCCCAAGTGACCTAGTACAAGTACCTTTGCAAAGAATACATAAAGAACATTCTTGTCGTAAAAACAATGGCATAATAAAATGGCACGGAGTCTATATACTGTGACATAGAGAGTATTAAAACTATGCTAAGACTTTATGACACAGTGTTGTGTACTTGTAATGATCAATAAGCAACTTCCAGCCCCGTTTATTATCAGTTGACGAAATAGAGATTTTGTGCTGAATGTGAGTTATAGAAATGGAAGGTTTTGTTGTGTTGATCAATGACCACGTTACAATTATTACTTGGTATGATCAGAATTTTCAGTTGTGGTCATTTGTCCTTTGTGATGATGCTGTATTGGTCATGCATTTTTTTCCATTTATTTTATATGATCAAATAAAAAATGAATGCAGACCTACATATAAGAATCTAAGCTAAGGCAACAACAATATTCCACGTACAAATATGGAAGGTTCAAAACGTATTAAGGTAAGTGCGAAAATCCTTTAAATCCTAATCTATACTTAAGTACTAACCCTCTTTTCTCTGAATGGATGGGGGGTTATCCATAAAATGTCACTTTAAACCAACTAAAACTAATTGTGCATCTCTGAGTACATATCTTTAGCTTAAATATTTCATTATAAACCAAACTGACTTTCCAAGCTTGTACGTTCTGTATTTTTTTCTTCATGAAATGGGACTCTAGAGAAATGTTTTGCAGTACTGGATTAACGTATCAGAATTATTCACAAACTATTTATCATTTATGAGCAAAACTTGAGCAGATTAATTTTTCAGTTCTACGAGGCCTAAGTACACTGCATTGCATATTGTGAGAAGGGTATCTATTTTACTTGTGTTTTAATTGCAATTTTTTGCATTGTTCGAGGATCTGTCTCTTATGGACAAAAACTGCAGTCTTTGGGTTCTAGATTTAAAACCAATCTGAAGCTTCAAGCACTTCAATACAGGGCACTTATACACCTTCCTGCCCAGACCAATTTTCAGCTTTCAGCGCTGTCGCATTTTGAATGACAATTGTGCAGTCATACAACACTGTACCAAAACTAAATTTTATCATTTTTTTCCTGACAAATAGAGCTTTCTTTTGGTGGTATTTGATCACCTCTGGGATTTTTATCTTTTGTTAAACAAATAAAAAAAAGACCAAAATTGGTGAAAAAAATATTTTCTTTTCTGTTACAAAACTTTGTAAATAAGTAATTTTTTTCCTTCACTGATGGCCACTGATGGGGCTGCACTGGCAGGCACTGATAAGGCGGCAGATAGATTAAGTGGGGTGGGTGGCGCTACCTAAAATGAAGGGACTAGAGCTTAATCCCTGACCAATAGTGCCCCTCTGATGGTCCAGTAAAAAAGTGATCACTAAATTAAATGGTAATAACACAAAAATATATATTAATTAAACATGAGTGTTTAATCCTGGGTGTACACACCAGCATATGTGATAACCGTGAAACTATGTGCTCCTAAAAGTGTCACCACATAAAACAATATTACTAGATAATAGTGTATATAACATATTACTAGATAATAGTGTAAATAACATAAAACTGAAAATTCCAGTCCAGCATGTGAACCACTTGAATATCCAACCAAAATTATGAGAGTAACTCAAAAATATGTGATCTTCCCACAGAGCAGTATATCTTAAATAAATACCACCCACAAAAGGTTAAGTGACACTAAACATGTTCACAAAAGTTAAATAAAAATTATATATGTATAAGTCCAATAACAATGTAAAAAATTATATATTTAAAAATAATGAAGCTCCAAAATGACCAAGTGCTCCAGAAGGTGTAACCAAAAATAGTGTTCAAAAGTAAGATAAGGTGACTCTTGTGCTCAGCAGATCAGGTGACTCTTGTGCTTCCCCTCAAGGATCCCCACTCACCAGCTCCTATTACCCCTGCAGGGGTGGTGGGCGTATATAGATGGCCGTGGGTGAACTCTCCTGATGACTTATCCAGCAACACACCGATACACTGATAGCCCCTCTCACTGGCTTCTCCAGCTACTGCAGCAAATCAGGAAATCCACACCAATCTTCTTTTATACTATCACAGTATTCCCTTTTGTCAATTCTTCAACTTCCTGGTGGACCACAACAAAATGGTAATTTTGTCGTGGTCCACTAGGGAGTTGAAGAATTGACAAGAAAAGGGGGCGGGTGTCATATTGCCCTGCTCTGTCTATTGTGTATTTATTCTTGCAGTTCTGGCTGTGTGTGACTGGGCTGACCAGGCTGAAACAGGATTCATCCCTGGTAAAACCCTGAACCTCTTCCTGGATACTGTGATAGATTGGCTGAAACAGCAGTGTTGTGCCATTGGCTCCCGCTGCTGTCAATCAAAGTTAGTCAGCCAATGAGGAAAGAAAGGGTACCGGGCCAGGCCACAGCTTTGTGTCTGAATGGATACACAGAGCTGCAGCTTGGCTCAGGTGCCCCCATAGCAAGCTGCGTGCTGTGAGGGCACTCATCAGGAGGGAGGTGCCAGGGGAGCCGAAGAGGAAGATGCAGGCTGCTCTGTGCAAATCCTCTGCAACAGAGCAGGTAAGTATAACATGTTTGTTATTTTTAACAAAAAAAAAAAAACATGACTTTAGTATCACTTTAAACCCCAAGTTAAAAACTGCTGTTATTCATTTCAGTGGTGCTAGTCCCAATGCAGAACCACCACTCTGTTGACTGTGCAAAGGCAAATAATGCCACAATACCTGCACCCTACCTGACAGATGATTAATGCACTGCAGATTTTTATGCTCTTTATACTTTGTTTTCATGCTACCGACGCATAGGCTTTCAGTGCAGGACAAGTTATGTAGAAAAATACTGGTTGATTAATGTCAAGGCATAGTTTAGGGATTGGATTAGTGTTAGTCATAGTGATTTAGTGTTTTAGGGGTTACATGTTCAGTGCCTTAAGAGAACATTTTTGCGGTTAAGTGTTATGGTATGTACCATGGAAATATCTTTCTTTAGGGTTAATCATTGGAGGGTAAGGAGTGGTGGGGTTAAGTGGTAAAGTATACCTGTTTTTTTTTTTTTGGGCAGAGTAGGGATGGTTAAAACCCCTACCCTGGTTATCACCAGGGTCACTACAACTATTGTCCCCATTGGAAGCTTTACCCTCTATTCCTGCTCTGGTGACATCCCAATATATGGGATTTTCTTTCACTTTTACTCTTGGTCATAACAGGAAAAATGACAGATAGAGAGGTGAATCTCCCTAATGGGAGCACAGACGGCAGAAGAAACATGACAGGTGTACTAATCCCCCCACCCCCCACTCTATCATACTGTATCAAAAAAAAAAAGAAAAAAGGTTTGCTTTTAATTATAAGGCAAAAATAATACTAAAATTGTGGGAAAAATTATTTTTTACTGTCTTTCGTTTAAAATAAAAATGTCAGCATAGTGCAACCCCCAACACACACACCATATGACCCCTTTGTGGAAGACAGTATGTCTAAATTGATCCACATTTTTTGGAAATGAAGAAACATGCTGGTGATGGGTTATCAGTGCCCATCAATGCCACCTATCAGTGCCCATAATTGCCACCCGTCAGTGCAGCCTCATCAGTGCCTCCTGATCAGTGCCCACCAGTGCCGTCTCATCAGTGCCCATCAGTGCCACCTATCAGTGCTCATCAGTGCCACTTATCAGTGCCCATCAGTACAGCCTATCAGTGTCCATCAGTGCCACCTCATCAGTGCCCATCAGCGAAGGAGAAAAAAATACCTGTTTGTAAAATTTTAGAAGAAAATATGAAAAATGTTTTTTTTTTTTTTTTTTTTTTAATTTTCGGTCTTTTTTTTGTTTGTTTAGCAAAAATAAAAAAACCCACTAGCGATTAAATACCACCAAAAGAAAGCTCTGATTGTGTGAGAAAATTACAAAATTTTAATTTGGGTACAGTGTTGCATAACCGCACAATTGTCATTCAAAATGGGAGAATGCTGAAAATTGGCCTGGTTAGGAAGGGGGTATAAGTGCCCAGTAAGCAAGTGGTTAAAAAACAAAACATAATTTTATAGGCTCATGGCACAATTTGAAGATAGAAAATAATCAGCATAACACTAGTAAGAGCACAGAGACTTACTAAGAAGAGCAGAGATTACATTATATTTAGAAAGCAGCTAAATATAGATTTAAAAAAAAATATTTTAAACATAGTGGATATGTTTATGTGTTTACTTCCCTGGCGATATTCCAGAGTGTAGCTGGGGGGGATTTTCAATACCAAAAGCGGTAACCCCGAGCCACACTCGGGATCGCATCGCAGGATCCAGGCAAAGTTACTTACCTAGTCCCCAGGATCCTGCGATGTCTCCCCGCTGTGTGTGCAAGCCGTCCTCCGCTCGATCTATGACAGTCTCGGGCTCCATTCCCTGCGAGCATTGCAACACATTGGGGACAGAGCCCAGCGCCAAATTCAAAAAGTGAAAAACACAAAACACATACAGTACACTGTCATCTTACAGATTACATTACTGTATCAAATCATTTCACATCTCCTTTGTCCCTAGTGCTTTTTCCAGTGTCCTGCATGCAGTTTTATATTATATATACTGTTCTTTCTACCTGTAAACTTGAGAATGTCCATAGCAACCAAAAAGGGTCCCTTTACATCAAAAGCGGTTTTAGACCAGCTAGAAAACAGCTATAGTAAATTAGAATCAGTTGCAGAATTGAGCGATAGTAAATTGAGGGGAAATCCGTCATCAAACACTGAAAGTAACGACAGCGACAATTCTGCAACTGAGCAAATTTCAGGGTTTTTAAATTGATTACATTATTGAATACATTTTATTATTATTATTATATAATTAATTATATTATTATTTATTATATTATAATTTATGATTTTGTGTTTCAAACTTTATCATACCCGGGATGTCTATTAGGATGTCTATTAGACTCTTGTTTGGAAAGATTTAAGTGAGTTATTCCAAAGAATTACAGGCCTACAACATAAAACACCAAATTTCAATGCAAAACAATGTACCGCTTTCAGCATCAAAAATCTGACATAATCATACCGCCAGGGAGGTTAAGTAAGGACTTTTAATTTTAAAAGTTTAAATATATTTGTTTTAATCTAAATTGGTAGTGAAAGTGACTGTGGAAAACAGGCTTTAGAATTGAATACCAGGATTTTCCAGGTAGGGAGATTCATCAAATTCTAAATCTACCTGTGAGCCCCAAAATCTGAGACACATTTTTATACAACAGCAGGTTGGTGTTTTGTCTTACCTTACTCACTTTCCATGCCTTACTATAGTTGATAAAGCTGCCAATAACAATGATGGGCCAATAGGGTGGCATGGGAATGGCTATTTGTATGTTAATGCTTAAGATATTTGCTAAATAACTATAGAAGCCAACAATGACTAGCAGTAATATGTATAGTAAATACCAGAAATCACAAAACTGACTATTCTGATTGAAACACGAGATGTTGTCAAGTTTTTAAAATGACTGGTACTTGCTAAAGAGATAGCAGAAAAAGGGGGTTAGTTCAAGTATTTACAACAGTAAGTGACTATAATTACACCTCACAAAACCAGATCAGTTTAGCTGTCATGTTGTTGAGGCACACCTAAAGAGGAATGGGCTCTGCCTTATTTACAGAGCTAGTTTTCAACATTACAGACCACATTAAAAGAACATCCCTTGCAGCTTTATTCCTCTACTATTTCTGACTCTAGCCACACATTTTCTAGAGGTGGACAGAATAGGTAAGCAAAAGAAGGAACAAGTTATGATGATTTGTACATTTTGGAGCTTAGCATTGACCCTGCTTCCCTAGGAACTGACCCACATGTGTCACTATGATAATTTAATACAGCATAGAAGTTAGTACTGGACATTGAGACATTGATATTTATTTACTATAGCGCTTATGCGGCAAATGCGCAAATGTATAGTCACAAATGGCTAAAAAAGGGTACATTTATGGAAAATTGTATTCAATATAGAGCACGCAAAAAAGTAGTCACAAAATCAAATTCACTATAGGTCACTATAGGTCACAGACAACAACAACAGTCTAAATCAGTAGTCGTGGTAGAAGCACGGGATTTGCACATGGAAAACATTTTTTGAGCATGATATGATAGCCTAAATGGTCCTTTTTTAAAGGTAACTTTATTGTACACAAAATACTGTACATGAGTACAAAAATAAAAGAGAACACAAAAACATAGCAGTGCTCAGATATCACTATATAGAATACATAGTATGTACACCCAGTACAGGTAGATCAAGCAGCCTAAATGTTTCTTAAATGGGTGGTAGTTTGAAGATTATCTGCTTTTAAACTGTTTAAAAAATTGATGTATAAACTGAAATATCATTGAAAGTCTGAGAAGTGATACATTTTCCCTCTTTCTATGACTATGTACCAGCACAAGTGTGCATACTCAGACAAGCAAAATAGTCACAATTCTATTCTCATTTATTTTTAACCAAGCACTATAGTAAATTTGCAGATTTGCGATTGACAAACATACATTTGTGAACATGAAAATGTTCGTTGTATAGGAAAAATGCAAGTTTCAACCATTGATTTTAATTTTGAGATTGTGAGGAACCATGAATCACACTGAGACAGAAGTGCAGTAAAAATCACACTTTTTAATAAAATGGTAAAATGGCTTAAACGGAGCAAATGTTGTCAAAACATAGCCAGGGTTCGGTAACCAGAGCGGGTAGTCAGAGTAAGTCAGAGAAACAGGAATCCAGAGATCAGCGTAGTAGAGGCAGTAAACAGGATCAGGAACCAGTAGGGAAGTCAGCCAGACAAAAATCTTTAACAGGAAAACACAGCAGAGAGTGTCCGGATATGTTGACCAGGTGAAGGCACAGGAGATCTGATCCAGGCAGTTTAAATAGCCAGCAGGGAATGAAGACCAGGTGAGTCACTGTGGAATGAAGAGTACTGGCAATTAATGGAGAGCTGAGCATGGAGCTCTGAGAAGAAAGGGCTGAGCCCAGCTCTGACAGTACTTCCTCCTCAATGACCCCTCCCCCTTGGAGGAACACCAGGTTTGGAGGGGGAAACGTCTAGGATGAGACCCAATAGCGTTCCTCCAGGACATACCCCTTCCAATGAGCCAGGTACTGTATGCACCCACAGAGCCTATGGGAATCAATGATAGATTGTATTTCATACTCCTCATGGTTCTCAACCTGAACTGGGTGAGGACATGGTACCAAGGTGGTGAAGCGGATGCATACCAAAGGTTTTAATAAGGAGACATGAAATACATTTGAAATACGCATATTAGAAGGAAGGTCTAAAGCGTAAGTCACTGGGTTGATCCTACTAAGAATACGGAAAAAGCCCAATAAACCGTTGTGCCAGTTTCAGTGAGGGAACACAGAGTCAGAGGTTGCAAGATGACAGCCAGGCCCTATCCCCAACTTGGGAGGGAGGCGCAGGTAGGCATCCGCGGTCAGTACGGAATCTGTACCTATCATTGGCATGTCGCAAGGACTCTTGGACCTGAACCCAAGTGGAACGAAGACCACAGAGATGCTCCTCCAATGCAGGAATGCTCTGAGAAACAAATGAGTCAGGCAACATGGATGGTTGGAAACCATAATTCGCCATGAATAGAGACAATTGGGAAGCGGTATTGACGACACTATTATGAGCAAACTCCGCCCAAGGTTTGAAGTCTGACCAGTTGTTATGGTGGTCAGAAATGTAGCACCACAGAGATTGAGGCTCCACCCATGTGGCAGCACAGTGGCTAACTGGTTAGCACTCCTGCCTAGCAGCGCTGGGGTCGTTGGTTTGAATCCCAAATATGCTGCTACCCGGTTAGAGGTTTGTAGGTTCTTCCTCTGTTGTGGTGTTATAGTTTCTTTTTCACAAGTTATTACATATTTGACGGGTTTCACATAATATAAACCCAAGAAATGACATTATAAATAAAGCGAGTGGGGGTTTGCACCAAATCTATAACTGTGTGTTTTGGAGAAGAGATGAATGTATAAGTCTGGTGTGATCCTGCACACATATTTTAATGTTTTATGCTGAGGAGGAATGACACATGTGCTTTGTCAACAATTTGTGTGAAGCAGCCCTCACAAAGTTGTAATTTCCTGTTTTGGCCCCTTGTTTTGGCCCCTCCACATTCCCAACAACTTACAACTTAATTTTTTAGATTTTTGGCACCGATCATGGCCAGAGCCTTGGACATTTGCTATTTTTGGTTTACCCTGCACAGATACATATGCTGATGCATTCTTTCATTTGGAAAGAGTGTGTTCCTGATGAACAGGTGTTTGAGGCATACATAATGAGACAGAATCAATTACACTGGTGGGTGTGTTCTTTACTGGGTGGGTGTAGGTGTGCTATCAATCCTACCTATGTTATATAAAAGCCTTCAGTTGCTTTGCCTGAGAATAGTCCAGAATGTTTGTTTGCAGTGCTTATATTTTTTTACAAATAGATATATATTTTTTATTTGGGGGGGGAGTGCATACTGGCTGACCCACACACCACTAAGGCTGTGGTTTGATGATTGCTTTATCTGTTTGCTGGATTAGTTTTGCATTTAGGCCTTCAAAAGTGTATTTTTGTCAGCATGGTTTGCAAATTGTGTGTCTTTGTCCAGTCCATGTGTTTATTCTTTGTGAGCCTCAGCAGACCTTTATCTTGTTCTAGTTACTTATAAATCTCACATGTTAGATTTACAACTGCTAATGTTAATCTAGTTTATGTAATAGTTTAGAAAAGGAAGCTTCTTGATAATTCCAAACATAAATGTGTGTGTATTTTGTTTGTGCGCTGCCTTTTTTGTTTTTGTATTAATTTTGTCTGTTTTTGCTTTTAATTACTGTATATACTCAAGTATAAGCCGAGTTTTTCAGCACATTTTTTTGTGCTGAAAGTGCCCCCCTCGGCTTATACTCGAGTCAAGCACTTTTCTGCAGCAGAGAATGACATTTTCCGAACCGACTTTGGGGCCCCGTATTTGGGGCCACTTGGTGCTAGGAACCCCAAATTTGGTGTGCGAACCCAGTGGAACTATCACTACAACATATCCAACGGACATGCACATGCCCCCAGGAAGTGTACTGCTGCTCAGGATATAAGACAATGGCCAGGTAACTCTACTCTTGTGAAGAGCTGCTGCTGATCTGCAAGGTAAGTGTGGGAGGTGTCTTGTTCCCTTGGTTTGGGGGGATGTGCTGGTTAGAATTGTTTTTTTTAGGGGGGGTGTGGACTGTTGTGTGTAGTGATCCTCCCCACACATTCACTTCCTGCACATGCACACATATCTCTACCTCTTTCTATGCACATTAGACTTCCTAAATTTGTACATGTTCATGTAAATATAGTATCTACTGTGTATATATGGTCAAATCTCATTTTTAAACGAGCAGTTGGTGCAGAGCGCACGCAAATAAAAACACTGTTATTAACTAATTGCTTCAAATCTACATAAAATACCACCAATGTAAATCCATCATCAATCACGACAGCCGCCAGGCCCCAAAAATTAGAATACAAAATCTAAGGCCCCCCACAGCAAAGGCTACCCACCCACTGTCTGCTCCTCCATCTGTCAGTTGTTAAATGGGTAAGGGGTGGGGCAAACTAGTTATGTCACCCAGTGGCCCCACCCCCTTGTGACAGCACCAACGGTGCATGCCTTTCCAGGTCTGCCAGTGCAACGGGTGTCGGGATTGACAATGGACCTACATGGGGGAAAGATTTTTGCTAGTTTAAAGTAAAAAAAAAGGACTTGGCCAAAACTGTGTGTTTACAGATTTTTAGATGTGTGCAATTTTAGGGACCAATTTTTTGGAGCACAATGTACCCCATAATACTTCACGTATGGGGGTGGGATCTAGGGCCCCCCTTGTTAAAGGAGGCTTCCAGATGTTGTTAAGCCTCACACCCACACACACCCACAATCACCATCCAGGGTTCTGGGGGAAGTGGCCCTTGTCCCCATCAATATGGGGACAAGGTGCGTTGAGGGTGGGGGTCAAAACCTATCCCTACTCTAGCAACATTTTTTTTTTTTGCTTTTTTGTGTGCTTTTACTGGAGAGATTTTCAGTCACTGCCTGGGGTAGTCTCCTTAACAGGGGCACAGATAGCATTAAAACTTGACCTTCCCAGTCAGTTGCCTGTTAGAAGACTGAAATGATAAGGGTGATCTTTCTTGTATCTCCTGCTCAAGCACCCCTGGAAGTGGAACAGATGGTGCCAAGGGACACGAGGAACATAAGAGCCAGTAGATGTTACCTGCAGAACCTCGGATTGAAGATGCTGACCAAGAAGATTGTCAAGATGATTCTTGACGTAGTCTAGGATAGGCATTAGGTAATAGCATAGAACAGAGTCAGAAACAGTAGGGATGTCACAGAGCAAGCCGGGGGCAGCAATGAGCAGGCAGCGCCAAACAAAATCATCAACCAAATCAAGATCATAGGGAAAGCTGAGGTCAGGAACTAGTAGGCAGCTTTACAAAGTAGGATCCAGAATCAGGGTAAGGCAAAGTCAGGTCAGTAACAGGAATCATTTGCAGGATACAGGTCATAACACAAAAACAAGCTGAAGACAAGTCAGCACTGAGTGGGAGCATTTCTTAAATAGCCCTCTTGGCACCAATACTGACTGTGGAGCTGCACAAACGACAGTGTGAACACTATTAGGCACGTGAACAAACACAAAGAGACTATCCTCGACTCTATCTTCAGAACTGTGAATAAATGTATGCTCATGATTCCAAGCCAGCAGTCCAATTGATATACAGTACAAACTGGTATATTGATTATAGCATTGCCACTCTCTCTTTGAAAACATTGCAAGCTTGCACACATATATGGAACATGAAAGGGACATGAAGCTAAAGTTCTACCAGAAAACCTTGCTGAATCTAGCTGGAAAAGATCTTATTAAACTAGAATACTTAATTTGATTATTATCCAATTCTGCTCTATAAAGTAATTCCTAATTTAATATCTTGCCTTATGAAGTATTCCCTCATTGGTCCATCACAGCCACTGATTAATAAACAGTTTAAAACAGCAACAGCAAATGGTCATAAACTTTGTGAACTTCTTATAAACCGTCTTAATAACCCTAAATGAGGATATTGCGTTAACTTAAACACAATGAGATTACCATACTTTAGAAGATGGTCTCATTTGTAGCATTAAAAGGAATGATAATTTTCCGTAAGCAGGAATATTCCCAATGGCTGATCAGATAATTCATTAGGAACTAGCAAAGCCGTCTCATTGCTGATGTGTCTAGAATGTTTGAAATGTAATAGGAATTCAAACAGCTGCATTTTAATTAAACTGGAATCTAATGAACTTGAATACAGGCAATTTGACCAATCGGGAATTAAGACAGGCTTTCAAAGACAGACAAAGAATTAATCCAGCTTCCATCATCTACATACTTACCATGCAGAGCGACAAGAGGCAAAGTTCTTGGGTGGAATAATTACTTTTTATTATGCCACTGTAGAAATGTTAGCTTAGAAACAATTACAGCTCCACAGGGGAGCCAAGTGCATATGTTGCTGATCAAGTGGTGTGAATCATGACAAAAAAAAAAGCATTAAATCCTGGTAGTGATTTATCCATCAATTAAAGGGAATATACAGTGTTTATACTTGTTTAGATATATATGTGAATGTGATCAACTTAACCTAAATGGAAATAAACCCACTTACCCAGTGAACATTCCAACGCTAGATATGTACAGCAGGTACCTAAGGGGAATGGGGGTATCCCAGGAGTCCTAAAAGAGGTTGCTCTGGTACAAATGTTGACCAGCTTTTGTGGCTGAGATCCCAAATCACCATTTCTTATTTCATACTTTATTGGTCATTAAAGGTTATTATTATTGATAGGACCAATAATGATGTGCAGGAAGCAGAAAAGGTCAGCTCTTGACATAACAAGCTGGCCAAAATATGCAGATTAAAATTTGAGGTTCCTTAGGAGTTTGTTGTGGTTTGTGATCATTTTTGCTGCTTTATAGATCTAGTAACAGTTTAGTGCACTCTTTGTGGTTGCATGAGGCCATTTAAGGATGAGCCCAAAGAGCTTTAAGTGATGGAGAACCAAATAAACACATCTACTGCAGCACAATCACATATTGTCCCCAGGAGCCAGCCAGGATGGTGCTCCTCACTTGGGCTCTGAACAGGAAAGGAATACCACCCTTTTTCAGAGTAGCCACATTACTATTTTTGAAGGCAATTTGACACTGTAGGGCCTGTTTTGATGGGCTTTGGGTTGTGTCAATGGGAAAATGCAGCATGCTTTTGACATCAGTTTAGGACACTTCTAAGAGCATTCAGAATTTACTGACAGGTGCATTTAACCTCCAACTGACCAACTTAGGAATTGAATTTGGCCTGCTTTAGGCTGCCTTGCATCCCCAAAAATGTGGATGGGATGCGAAGCTAAAGCAATAAAGCATGCAGATATTAAATGTTGCTTACCTTCCATTGTACCTTCCACTGCATTTACTTTACCCCACCCCTTTAGATACTTTTATAGCATTACTGGATTCGTTAGACACGCACACTGTATGTAATCTTCTTATTATGGAACTTAACTAAAAAACTTTCAACACTGATCAGGCACTGACAGCAAAAATACAAAAAAACTATGTTATTGAACTTTGGTTACTGCATTTGGTATTTAATACAATATCAGTCTTTGTTCTTAGAAGTTTATCGCAGTATCCCAAGAAATTGAAATTCCTTGGAGAAACATGGGACTTAACCCATAATCCCCTGAAAACAGGGAAACCCCCCAGAGCAATCACATATTAGCCCTAGCCTCCTCATCCCATAATGTTTTAAAAGTCATTGTTTTTCTGTTCTTAGGTGTTACTAATCAGGCACCCCTGATTTAGGAGAATGTTGATAGGGGATATTACTGCGCTAACTCCATTAGTGAAGAAAAATTTACAGCTACTACATAAGAATGAACATTGCATAAACATTGAACAATATATCAACAAGTATTGTGTGTAAATAATAAAAACTTTGTAAAAAAATCAATCTCAAATGAATATAAAACAAAACATGTATATAATGAGTAGAAACACAGGTGAGAGAGTCCCAAAGGTGAAATAATCCTATGGTAAACTTGTTTGGAGTCCACCACGAGAAGTTGTTGCTCAGAAGTGGGGTACAAAGGCCTCAGCAGGCATGTAGAGCTTCAGGGATAGTGTGTCCTCCACCCGAGATAAGGGGTATACACTCTTACCAGAAATAGTGGACTCAAAAGTCAGCGACAACAAGTCAATCAAGCGAGGATAGCCCGATCAGCAGATTTCCAAACCCCCATTTCCATATAAGCTTACCATAGGATTATTTCACCTTTGGGACTTTCTCACCTGTGTTTCTACTCATTATATACATGTTCTGTTTTATATTTGACATTGATTTTTATCACAAAGTTTTTGTTATTTACACAAAATACTTGATATATTGTTCAATGTTTATTGTTTTATATTTTTAGCGCTACATTTTTCACTGATCTTTAGGAGAACAAGGGGGCAATACAAATGCTGGGCCATTTTTAACTTTAATGCAGGGGATGCATTACCATAGCCTTTACAACCACCTTAACCTGTTTATGACCGCCCACTGTCATATGACGACAGCAAGAAACATCTGTTGTTCCGGGCCGCCGTCATATGACGGCACTAATTTTGCGGCCGCTAGGGGGAGTGCGCACTTCGCGGGGTCGCACGCCGCGTCGCTGGGGACACGATGCGCGTGCCCGATGGCCGCGATGTCCACACCCGCGATTGCCCAGTAACTGAGCAGGACATGGATCTGTGTGTGTAAACACACAGGTCCATGTCCTGTCAGAGGAGAGGAGACCGATGGTGTGTCCCTTGTGCATAGGGACACCGATCGGTCTCCTCCCCCAGTCAGTCCCCTCCCCCCACAGTTAGAATCACTCCCATAGGGAACATATTAACCCCTTGATCACCCCCTAGTGTTAACCCCTTCCCCGCCAGTCACATTTATACAGTAATCAATGCATTTTTATAGCACGGATTGCTGTATAAATGTGAATGGTCCCAAAAATGTGTCAAAAGTGTCCGATATGTCCGCCGCAATATCGCAGTCATGATAAAAATCGCAGATCGCCGCCATTACTAGTAAAAAAATAAAAAAATTAAAATAATATAAATTTATCCCCTATATTGTAGATGCTATAACTTTTGTGCAAACCAATCAATATACGCTTATTGAGATTTTCTTTTACCAAAAATATATAGAAGAATACGTATCGGCCTAAATTGAGGAAAAAATTTGTTAAAAAAAAAAAAAATTGGATATTTATTATAGTAAAAAGTAAAAAATATTGCGTTTTTTCAAACTTGTCCCTCTGCTTTTGTTTATAGCGCAAGAAATAAAAAACGCAGAGGTGATCAAATACCACCAAAAGAAAGCTCTATTTGTGGGAGAAAAAATATAAAAATGTTATTTGGGTACATCTCTGCATGACCGCGCAATTGTCATTCAAAAATGCGACAGCGCTGAAAAATGGCTTGGTCAGGAAGGAGGTGTTCGTGGTTAAGAAGGGAGTGGTTAAAGAATTCCATTTGAGAATCTTTGGTGCAATTTTTTAGTAAAGCACATTTTTCAAATGGATGATGAAAGGGAAGTTGCATATTGCAAGGTATCTTGTCCCAGAGATTAGTGAATGTGATGAAATTTCCCTTTGCAAGGAATAACCAATCAGGTGCAAGGAAAATGAAAAAAAAAAAAAACAGCATTTTTGCTTGCATTTGATTGGATGTTGGAAGTCCACAGACCTTCACCTCATTCACAAAGCTCTGGGGAAAATTCCCTTGCAACTTCCTTTGCAAAGTGAACAGTCTGCTTGCCTTTAGTAAATCAAACTCAAGTCCAAATGCAGTGCAGAACATCAAAATAATTAAAATAAAATTTACCCCAATAATTCTTCTCCTTCACTGAAAATGTTTTACTTAAAGTGGAACTTTAGTCAAAATTTTTCGCTAGATTACTTCAGGGTTGCCCATTTTGCAGGTATAGCTATATAAACCATTAAAAATAAGCAAATGAGCAATATATGTTTTAAAATCCAGTGATACACTGGGGTTGATTCACTAAAGGCAAATAGACTTTGCACTTTGAAAAGTGCAGTTGTACTTTGCAAGAACAGTTGCTCCAGAGCTTAGTAATTGAGCAGGAGCTCTGCTAACTTACATAATGTGCAAGCAAAAATGCTGTTTTTTTTTTCCTTGCACATGATTTGGTATTCTTTGCAAAGTGAAGCTTCACCTCATTTACCAAACTCTGGAGCAACTGCGCTTGCAGAGTGCAACTTTGCAAAGTGCACAGTTTATTTGCCTTTAGTAAATCAACCCGAGTGTCTCACCCTGCTCTGCACATGTTAAGCTCTCTCTATTTTTTGGCACTGTGCCAAAAATCAGAACCACTGATAGGAGGTCAATTTTCTGACAGCCTAAAGATTTACTGCTGCTCAGTGTCTCTGGGCTTCAAAATGGAAGCCCCCAGCATAGAAGAAACAGGAGTAATGCTGGAGGCACTTTACTGCACACACTAATTTAGGTAGCATATTTATTAATAGGGAATGTATGTTCCTTGTTAACAAACATTATTTTTTATCAAGTTGTTATGAGTACAATTCCACTTTAAGTGTAACTTCAGTTTGGACTTTATACATACGGGTCTAAAAAATATTGGAATTAATTAAATATGCCAAAGTGAAGGAAATCCCCTTTTAGACACGTTTCTCTAAAACAGGTGTCCCCATTACAAGATTTCCCATCTGTTTTTGTTCTGATTAAAATCGTAACATTTTGTAATTTCCATCGCTTTTTGTTACAATGAACACCGCAACAAATAGTAATAAAAAGCTGACAGCTGTTCTAACTCGTCCATGTTCCAAAACTGAAGAAAAAAATATGGCTAGAGGTACACTTTAAGTATGCCAACACATTCAAAAATCCAAAGAAATCTATAAATACATTTATAAATGAGTGAATATACTGACTATAATGGGTGTTATATTAATACTCATCAAGCAGAGACTTGAAATCTATGAAATGACACACATCAAAGCTTTTTCATATATGTTTTAAATTGAATTTATGTAAATGATGCCATGTACAATAAAACAATAACAAACAACTGTGTCAACAAGAATCTCATTACCGATAACATAGATAATAGAATATCCCTCCCACAAATTAATAAAAAATGTTCTCGTCTATTTTTCTTTTTATTAAATTGATAGTAAACTCTATAAAAGCTCTTGAAAGGAGCTTGATTATATTTTCAATTTCTGTTAAATGAAAGATTTTAACACTCTGCCATAGAAAACAAAGATATACTGGGGCCGTTTTAAAAAATCTAATTGTTTCTTTGATCACAGGATTTTCAAAACATTTTGGTTTCTCTTTTAGCCACTTTACCCCCAAACAAGGTTTAAAGGCAGCATTGGTATTGATGCTGGGCATCATTCAACCCATAAGACTTAGGACATAATTTGATGAAAAAAGAGGTAGTGCGGGGTACAGCTCAGGATTTTCAGTGGATTCTGAAGTCTTGGGAAAGATTATTTTATTAACCACTTGCTTACTGGGCACTTAAACCCCCCTCCTATCCAGACCAATTTTCAGCTTTTGGTGCTCTCACACTTTGAATGACAATTACTCAGTCATGCAACACTGTACCCAAATTAATTTTTTGGCCTTTTTTTCCCACAAATAGAGCTTTCTTTTGGTGGTATTTGATCACCTCTGTTTTTTTATTTTTTGCGCTATAAATGAAAAAAGACTGAAAATTTTGAAAAAAAACCCCACATTTTTCTTTGTTTCTGTGATAAAATTTAGGAAATTATTAATTTTTCTTCATCAATTTTGACCACAATTTATACTGCCACATATCTTTGGTAAAAATAACCCAAATTAGTGGATATTATTTGGTCTTTGTGAAAGTTAGAGAGTCCACAAACTGTGGTGCAAATTATACAAAATTGATCACATCTGATGTACTGGTGACCCGAACAAGCCAGGAAAGAACAAATGAACCCTTTTTTGAAAGTAGACATTCCAAGGTATTTAGTAAGAGGCATTGTGAGGTTTTTGATGTTGTCATTTTTTCCCACAATTCTTTGCAAAATGAATCCCCCCCCCCCCCCCCCCCCCCACAAAATTGTCATTGTAATAGGTTATTTCTCTCACATGGCATGTGTATACCACAAATGACACCCCAAAATAAATTCTGCTACTCCTCCTGAGTATTACGATACCACATGTGTGGGACTTTTTCACAGCCTGGCCACTTAGAGAGGCCCAACATGCAGGGAGCGCCATCAGGTGTTCTAGGAGCATAAAATTACACATCTAACTTGTTGACTACCTATTACACTTTTGAAGGCCCTGGAGCACCAGGACAATGACAAGTGACACTGACGTGGTACTGATGACAGATGGCACTGATGTGGCACTGATGACACGTGACACTGATGTGGCACTGATGACAGATGGCACTAATACGGGGCACTGATGACACGTGACACTGATGACAGATGGCACTAATATGTGGCACTGATGACAGACGGCACTTATACGTGGCACTGATATCACGTGGCACTAATATGTGGCACTGATAAGAGATGGCACTAATACGTGGCACTGATGACAGATGGCACTAATACGTGGCACTGATGACACATGACACTGATGACAGATGGCACTGATACGTGGCATTGATGACAGGTGACACTGATAACAGATGGCACGTGACACTGACAGGTGGGACTGATGACAGATGGCACTGATACGTGGCACTGATGACAGATGGCACTAATATGTGGCACTGATGACACGTGACACTGATATGGCACTGATGACAGATGGCACTATGTGGCACTGATGACACGTGGCACTGATGTGGCACTGATGTGGCACTGATGACAGATGGCACTTATACATGGCACTGGGGACAGGTGGCACTGGGGACAGATGGCACTGGGGACAAATGGCACTGGGGACAGGTAGCACTGGGGACAGGTGGCACTGGGGACAGGTGGCACTGGCAGATGGCACTGGGGACAGATGGCAGTGGTGGCAGTGGGGACAGATGGCAGTGGTGACAGATGGCAGTGGTGACAGATGGCAGTGGGGACAGATGGCACATTCATTTTTTTTTTTTTTTTTGCACTTACGGCCGCTGCAGCCGTTCATCTCTCCCTCCTCACACGCTGTCTCTGTGTGAGGAGGGAGAGCGGCGCTGAGAGATGATCTCATATGTTTACATATGAGATCATCTCCCATTGCACACGCCGATCGTGCTGTAAACGGCCGCTGTGATTGGTCGTTTACAGCGATCTGTGATTGGCTGTGTCCAAGGGACACGGCCAACACAGAATTTCCCCGATGCGCGCTCGTGAGCGCGCACAGGGAGCGAGGAAAGGGGAGGACGTCATATGACGCCCTCCCGGGAATTGACATCCGCGCCGAAGCCGTCATTCGGCTATGGCCGGATGTCAAGTGGTTAAAGTGTGTTGCCTAGTTTCTGTGAATATGTGCATACACCTCCAATCATTGTAGCAATATGGACATATACATTTCTAGATCCAAGAGATCTTACACAAAATAGGTAGTTCCATCCGCAATACACATTTATTGATAGGTTACATAATATATACAAATTACACACCAGACAGTATTTACAACACAATGTACAGTGTAGGTCCCCTGGCTTCCATGATATTTACAAATTACCCACAGAAACCATATTTACAATACAATGGGGGTTATTTACTAAAGGAAAATCCACTTTGCACTGCAAGTGTACTTGAAAGGAAAGTCGCTGTAGATCCGAGGGGGACATGCAAGGAAAATAAAAAAACAGCATTTTAGCTTGCACATGATTGGATGATAAAATCAGCAGAGCTTCCACTAATTTCAGATCTACCCTTTAGATTTAGAGCGACTGCACTTGCAGTGCAAAAAGGATTTGCCTTTCGTAAATAACCCCGATTATAGGATGCAAGTATAGCGTTAGATTACTTATTAACTTCAGGTCGGCCCAAGGTGACTGCTGTCGGTTCCCACACCAAAGAGGGACTTAGCTTGGTTACAAAGCATTCTATCCCCCCTCCTTTATATACTGTGGCTAATATAATTCTCCCTAATTGGTCACTGTACCAAGTAAATGTATATTGGGCACAGCCTGATGGCTGTTGTTTACTAACCAGGTGAGATGTGATACGAGAAAACAAAAGGCCAACCTTTTAAGTTGAACTAATTACCGTAACACCAACACAACACTCAATACTTTATATATATTTCCTTGTAACTGAAATATATTTCTAATTGCAATATTACTTATAGCTGTTAATGGAGATTTCACATAAACCCATTATGTAACAGTCGCCCCTCTGTGGACAGTGAAAAGGCAACACATAAATTAATGGTTTAGGAGTAACTTCCTTTAATATTTGGAACTTTTGGCTTTGCCTTCTGAAATAAAAAACTCTTTGAAAAAAAAAAAAAAGTTTAAACTCTCCATCTCTACAGTCCACATTTCTGGATCTCATTATCGGTAGTCATCACTTGTTCTGGATGTAATACGTAGATAATAAAAATAAT
Organism: Lithobates sylvaticus; assembly: GCA_028564925.1. Lineage (NCBI taxonomy): Eukaryota > Metazoa > Chordata > Amphibia > Anura > Ranidae > Lithobates > Lithobates sylvaticus. Next base: position 708,389,228 of record CM053026.1, on the reverse strand, counting down.
AAGAAACAAAACACACATAAACAAAAGAAGAAAAAAAATCTTTGTTCTCAACAGTCCAATAATAATAGTACAAAAATCCATAATGCCAATCTGGTCATGTTGCCCTTGCTTCTGGGACAGCCTTCCATGGTGATTCCAATTGGATACAGCATACAGCATACAGTAACAGCCTTTGGACCAGCTTTCCTGGCTTTCTAAGATTATACTTTATTAATGTGGACAAAGGTAGGGAAAGAAAAACACGAGTACTTCTAATGCCTCGTACACACGAAAGGACTATCCCGCGGGATTATCCGCTGGACTCAAGTCCAGCGGACAATCCCCTCGTGTGTGGGCGTCGGCGGACTTTTTGGCGCCAAAAGTCCGGCGGACTAGGTTTTAAGTTTTGTTTTAAAATTATCCGCTGGACTTGGCAGTCCGGCGGACAATCTGGCAGTCCGGCGGACAACTCCCGCCGTTAGTATGCTAGTCCGCCGGATTTTTGAAAATGAACGGACTCGCCGCTCGGAAAGTCCGTTCATTTAGCACGTGACTTCAGGTAGACGGAGCTAGCGAAGGCAGTGAATGCCGCCGCGCTAGCCCCGTCACCTGGCATGGATTTAAAGGGACTCCCCACGCCGAAAAACGGCATGGGGGTCCCCCCCAAATCCATCTCAGACCCTTATCCGAGCACGCAGCCCGGCAGGCCAGGAAAGGGGTGGGGACGAGCGAGCGCCCCCCCCCCCTCCTGAGCCATACCAGGCTGCGTGCCCTCAACATGGGGGGTGCCCTGGGGAAAGGGGGGCCGTGCGGCCCCCCCACCCCAAAGCACCTTGTCCCCATGTTGATGAGGACAAAGGCCTCTTCCCGACAACCCTGGCCATTGGTTGTCGGGGGTCTGCGGGCGGGGGGGCTTATCGGAATCTAGGAGCCCCCTTTTATAAGGGGGCCCCCAGATCCCGGCCCCCCACTCTATGTGAATGAGTATGGGGTACGATGTACCCCTACCCATTCACCTAAGGTGTAAAATGTAAAGTAAAAAAACACACAATTTTGAAAAAATATTTTATTGCACTGCTCCGGGGGTCTTCTTCCGTATTGGGGGGTCTTCTTGCCGGACTCCTCCGCTCTCTTCTGCTCTTCTACATAGCTCTTTCACGAGCGGAGGAGGCCGGCTACCTTCTTCGTCGTCGATGCCGTCATCTGGGGGTCTCGATCCGCCTTCGGGGGTCTTCCGGGGTCTCTTCTGTTCTTGCCGCGGTCGTCGTTTTCCGCGCCGCCGGCGCCGCCTTCTTGTTCTTCTTCTTCCTCTTCTTCTTCTTCTTCTTCCGATGTTGACCCGTCGCTCTCTCTGGCCGGAATGCCAGAGCCGCGCTGTGCTGGGACTTATATAGGGACAAGGGGACAGGGTCACATGCTCATGTCACATGGTGACCCCGCCCCCTTGTGATGTCACAGTCCCAGCATCCTCCGGGACTGTGACATCACAAGGGGGCGGGGTCACCATGTGACATGAGCATGTGACCCTGTCCCCTTGTCCCTATATAAGTCCCAGCACAGCGCGGCTCTGGCATTCCGGCCAGAGAGAGCGACGGGTCAACATCGGAAGAAGAAGAAGAGGAAGAAGAAGAACAAGAAGGCGGCACCAGCGGCGTGGAAAACGACGACCGCGGCAAGAACAGAAGAGACCCCGGAAGACCCCCGAAGGCGGATCGAGACCCTCAGACGACGGCGTCGACGACGAAGAAGGTAGCCGGCCTCCTCCGCTCGTGAAAGAGCTAGGTAAAAGAGCAGAAGAGAGCGGAGGAGTCCGGCGAGAAGACCCCCAAGACGGAAGAAGACCCCCGGAGCAGTGCAATAAAATATTTTTTCAAAATTGTGTGGTTTTTTACTTTACATTTTACACCTTAGGTGAATGGGTAGGGGTACATCGTACCCCATACTTATTCACATAGGGTGGGGGGCCGGGATCTGGGGGCCCCCTTATAAAAGGGGGCTCCCAGATTCCGATAAGCCCCCCGCCCGCAGACCCCGACAACCAATGGCCAGGGTTGTCGGGAAGAGGCCCTTGTCCTCATCAAAATGGGGACAAGGTGCTTTGGGGTGGGGGGGGCCGCACGGCCCCCCTTTCCCCAGGGCACCCCCCATGTTGAGGGCACGCGGCCTGGTATGGCTCAGGAGGGGGGGCGCTCGCTCGTCCCCACCCCTTTCCTGGCCTGCCGGGCTGCGTGCTCGGATAAGGGTCTGAGATGGATTTGGGGGGACCCCCCATGCCGTTTTTCGGCGTGGGGAGTCCCTTTAAATCCATGCCAGGTGACGGAGCTAGCGCGGCGGCATTCACTGCCTACGCTAGCTACGTATACCTGAAGTTACGTTCTAAATGAACGGACTGCTCCGTGTGTGGGCAAGTCCGTTCATTTTCAAAAGTCCCGCGGACTTTGTCCAGCGTGTGTTGGGAAGTCCCGGGCGTGTGTTGGGAAGTCCCGCCGGACTAGGTCCAGCGGACAAAGTCCGAACGTGTGTACCCGGCATAAGACGCATGCATTCAAATGAATGCTTATCTTGTAATTCTGAGTAGTAAGGACCTTTGATTAGAATTGCCATAGATATACTGCAACATAATAATGAGACCCTTCCCCAGTGACACGTGTAACAATTTGAATGGTTATGCCCTTCAGCCAGGTTGTCTGATTTTCATCACCCATCTTTCTTCATCCATTGTCATATGCCTGCAAGTAACTCTGCCCCACCTTCTGCTGAATACCACTGTGTGTGTGTGTATGACCCTTCAAGTGTCCAGGGGGATCTTGTTGCCATCACAACTTACCACTAACTCCTTTTACTGAAACTGTGTTCAGTTATACCCACCCTGATGGGCTAAAACCTTGGCTGGTGCCAAACATTTGTGCATATAGCTCCATCCTTGGCTACCGTGTGTAGCTACTGTACGAGTCCTGCCTTTAGCAGGCTACGGAAGAGGTCATAACCTTGACCCCTTTCACACCACGCTGACCATAGCGTCGGCGGTAAAAACGCCGCTATTTTTAGCAGCGTTTTACCGTCCAATTCGCGGCGCATTTCGGCCGCTAGCGGGGTGAGAAAGGGTTATAACCCCCGGCAATACACCGCAATAGCAGCGTTTTGCCGGCGGTATTACATCGCTGCCCCATTGATTTCAATGGGGAGCAGAGGTGGAGGAGCGGTAAGCACGCTGCTCCTTCACCGCTCCAAAGAGGCTGCTGGCAGGACTTTTCCTCCGGGTTTCACACTGGAGACAATGGTGCAGCTGTTTTAGGGCGGATTCTAGGCGCTATTTCTAATGCTATAGCGCCTGCAAAACACCCTTGGTGTGAAAGGGGTCTAAGAGGTCTCAGTGCAGATTAGCTAAGCAGACAAAAATTATTTGATTTCAAAATACGGATAAGTGTGATGTCACCAGTTACTTGTGGCTTCAGGAACAATCACACTAAATTACTCTTAGTAACTACAATTGTACTATACTCCCTGCTATTTTCCAATCACTATGAGTCTCACAAGTCCCAGTATATCTATATGATATTCAAGCAATGCTCTTTGAACTTAGTTATGGCACAAAAAAGAAAACTGACCAACAAAAAAAAAAGTTGACCAATGACCACATATGATGATTGCCACATATTAGGACTGTAGAGAGGATTGTGTGTCACATATACAAAGAAAATAGTCACATGACTGTTGCTAAACCCTGGTGTTACTGTTACTATTGTCATAGTTGGTAATAGCTACAATGACATCAATTTATATAAAACAATTATCCAATGTCGAAAGAGAAAAAAAACAAACAGAACTGATTGGATGAGTCAAAGAAGGCTGTCGTTTACTACCCAGGTGAGATGTGATCAGGGAATACAGAAGGCCAACCTTTGAAGTTGAATGAATTACCGTAACACCAACACAACACTCAATACTTTAAATATATTTCCTTCTAACTGAAATATATTTCTAATTGCAATATTATTTACAGCTTTTAATGGAGATTTCACATAAACCCATTAAGTAACAAGTGGTTGTAAAGCCTTCCTATGCAGTAGAAAAACCTTCTGTGTTGCATCTCCCCCCCAGACCCCCATTTTTTTTTGTTTACCTGAGCGCAATCTGATCCAGCGATGTGCACAAGCTCAGTGGCTCCAGCCGCTGTTGCCCTGCTTATTGGACAGATTAATAGCAGCAGGAGCCATTGGCTCCCGCCGTTGTCAATCAAAAGCTGTGACAAGGGTGCAGGGGGGCGGGGCCGAGTCTCACTGTTTGTGTCAATGGACGCAGCAGCAGAACTCAGGAGCGAGCCTGCACGGGTGCCCCCATGAAAAGCGGCTTTCTGTGGGGGCACCCGATGAAGAGGAGGGGCCTGAAGCGCGGGCGGGGGACCCCAGAAAAAGAGGATCAGGGCTGCTTTGTGCAAAACCTTTGCACAGAGCAGGTAAGTATAGCATATGTTTGTTATTTAAAAAGAAACAAAAATAACGTTTACAATCACTCTAAATAAAATTTTTGCCCAAAAGTGGGCATTATCTATTTGCTTAGCAACAGATATTGTTTGCAAACAAAACTGAATACTTCAGTCCAAAATTACCAATGAGCTTTTTCGAGAAAAAAAAAAAAAACTCTCCTTTTTAGACATTAACAGGTTGTGCAGGAACTGCTAATTGAATTACTAAGCAATAGTAAATTAGTTTGATCTCTTTAGACTGAATCCCTTGGAAAGCTGTACTTTTGGGCCAGACAGAATAGTCATCTTTGAGGAGCTATGATCTGCTCAAATTATTTTTCTGAATAACGATCGAGTTAATTATTTTTAGGGAGATAACTTTCAAGTTTGCAGGCACATATATGAGGTTGTGTTCTGCCTCAAAGGCTTTACAATATCTCAGTGCAGCCTTTCTCAACATTTTCACCCTTGGAAAAAAAAACCTTGATATAATTTTAAGGGCCCCAGGAACCTCTGCTAAAAATGATATACCGTATTTATTGGCGTATAACACGCACTTTTTCCCCCTTAAAATCGTGGGAAATCGTTGGTGCGTGTTATATGCCGATCCCCGTCGATCTCCCGCTGATTTTTAAGAGGGGAGCGAGCAGAGCCGATATACCGAAAGCCGCGTGTATTTTCGGCTAGTCTCGGCTACTCTCGCAGTCCCGCCGCTGACTGCGAGCAGAGCCAAGACTAGCCGAACTCAGATTTCTGTATGTTGTCGGCGCTCGGCTCCTCTCGCAATCAGTGGAGGTGGGCGGGACTGCGAGAGGAGCCGGCCCGAGACTAGCTGAAAATACATGCGGCTTTCGGTATGTTGTCATGCGGCGCTCATCCTCTCCACTCAGCGCCAATTTTAAATTAGCAGCTTGACAGAACTGGGCAAGGCTGCAAAGGCACTTAGCAAGGCTGCACTGGGTAAGGCTGCAAAGACAGTGGGCAAGGCTGCACTGGGCAAGGCTGCAAAGGCACTGGGCAAGGCTGCACTGGGCAAGGCTGCAAAGGCACTGGGCAAGGCTACACTGGGCAAGGCTGCAAAGGCACTGGGCAAGGCTGCAATTATGGACAAGGCTGCAGATGGACACTGGACAAGGCTGCAATGATGGGCATTTAAATAAAGTTTTTTTCCTTAAACTTTCCTCCTAAAAGTTTTTTTCCTTAATATTCTTTCCTAAACTTGGGGTGCGTTATATACGCCGGCACGTGTTATACGCCGATAAATACGGTATCTATGTTTTATAATAAAATAGCATGATCAATAAATTTCCAATCGTTTTAAATAAATAATAAGGATTAGGGTATTTTTATTCTCATTCCAGAAACATGCTCTACATGAAAAGAACAAAATAGTGTACTGAGATAATAATAATAACAGCAATAATAATAATATGGCTTAGCTAGAAGATTTGATACCCAGAGTAGATCATTTTACAACACTGCCTTGTCAATATTAATCAGGAAAGCTAATAATAATGGGCAGAAAAGGAACAGACTGTGAAAACTGTAGTGTCCCCTTTCACTAGTTGTTGGTAGAAAAGTGTACTCTTACCTTTGTGGTCATGGGAGAAATGCTTCCTTACATTGGAAGTCATTATAGGTAGAAGAGCAGTCTATCACTGCTCAACAAGCTCCTATAAATGGAGGAAACCTAGGATTCCACAGAACCCAGGCTGAGAAAGTTTTAATGTGCAAACAACATTCAGACTTGAAGTTGAAAGGATAATTTAAAACAAGCTCAAGGTATTTTTTTTTTTTTTTAATCAAGCTTTATATTTGCATGTACATCATAAGGTGACATTTTTTAATTACTAAAAGATTTAATTGATAAATAGACAAAGGCAGCATCAGAATGAGAGCTCTAGATGCAGTCATATTACATTGTCAGAATGCATACAAACTTATAATGGCAAATGACATGTCATGAACAGGAATGTATAATTAAATAAGGTGAAATGTTCTTTAATAAGATAATTATCTACTTATCTTAATCAGCATTCCTTTTGTATCATTTGTTTTTTCATAGAATACAACTCAGATGGCTATAGAGGTAAAAAAAAAAGTACAAAGTACATGCAGGGAATATCATGTACATAGTGTTGCTGAATCCGTGTCCTGAAATGACAGTAACAAGAGCTATGAGAATTCATCCTTATGTTATCACATTCCCAGGTTCCAAGATTCCAAAAACGAATCACATTCCACACCAACATTCCATAAAGGTATAATAATAACATATGTATAATATAGCTAATAATATAGTTAGTCATGTCATCATTGTTATTGTTTTTTGTACTGTACCTAACATAAGAAGGGTTATTTTTAATGTTTTTATGTTTCCATTGCAATGCTAGCAGGTTAGCCTATGTGAGAGTTAGATGTGACAGACTCAACTTTTAGCACAACTATAATAAAACATTTCATTCTAATCACTATTTTAGGGCACCTAATTCTTGCACAGCCTAATGATTTGAAAAGGCACACACGTGTCTATATAAGGTCCCACGGTTAACAGTGCATGTCAGAGCACAAAGCAAGCCATGAAGTCCAAGGAATTGTCTGTAGACCCCCTAGACAGGATTGTATCCAGGCACACATCTGGGGAAGGGTACAGAAATAATTCTGCCGCATTGAAGGTCCAAATGAGCAGAGTGGCCTTTATCATCAATAAATGGAAGAAGTTAGGAACCACCAGGACTCTTCCTAGAGCGGGCCACCCGGCCAAATGGAGTGATCGGGGGAGAAGGACCTTAGTTAATGAGGTGACCGAGAACACGATTTCACTCTGACAGAGCTCCAGAGTTTCTCTGTGGAGATAGGAGAACCTTCCAGAAGAACAACCATCTCTGCAGCACTCCCCCGATCAGGCCTGTATGATACAGTGGCCAGACGGAAGGCACTCCTCCTCAGTAAAAGGCACATGACAGCCCGCCTGGAGTTTGCCAAAAGGCACCTGAAGGACTCTCAAACCATGAGAAACAAAATTCTCTGGTCTGATGAAACAAAGATTTAACTCTTTGGCCTGTGAATACTTTCTGGATGCACTGTAAGAATGAAGTTAAATATACATTTTTTTTAATATGACTCAGAGCCAGGGCTAAAAAAAATGGGAAGGGTGATAGTGGTGGTGGGGGGGGGGGGGGGGGTCTGCGAGGGGGAACGTGTATCCTGGGAGCAGTATTGAAATGTGGATGGGGGGGGGCATTGGATGCTCTGTTCACCGGCCCTTTACTGACAGGAGTGACTGCAGCATTACTGACACAGGGACATATTTCCTTCCAAGGACACCAATGATGCAGGGACATTTTCTCCTTCCAGAGACACCCCTGGTTGCAGGGACATTTATTCCTTTGAGTGACACCACTAACACAAGTGCATTTTTACCTTGCAGTGACACCACTGATGCAGAGACATTCTTCACCACTGCAAGCTCCATATTTGTTAGCTGATTTTAGAATCTTCAGTTTGCTACGATATAACAAAACTATTGGTACCATTTCAGTGCATGCCACAAATGTTACATTGTTTTTGGTGGAGAGTTCTGCCCCATCCCCTCCACCATTTTGGGGGGAAAGGCACAATTTGCCATCTTCGCTCTGGACAATGTAGTCCTGACACTGCTCAAAACTGCCTGTAAGAATATGTTTGGAAGAATGATAAGCAATACCCACACACCAGACATCTTTATTTTTCTGCTTCTTAGGAGCTTTTAGAGCCGTGAGGACCCCAGGGGTTTTATACGAAGAGGGTTGTTATTTCTCTAGAACTGCACATGGGTTTAAGAAGGGGACCAGATAGATAATAACAATACCAACTGATGCACTTTTTTAATTGGGTAATGTTCTACTTGGACTTCCAGGTTGGGAGTTGTGAGTAAAGCCATGTTAGTTTCCTGCTAAATGTTCAGCAGTACAATGTAGATGTACAAGCAATAAGCATATCTTGTGTATTCTGACTGGTATTCTACATTGTTTAGTTATTTGCTATTGTGGGCTGGACAGAGGACAGCAAGTAGCTCAATGCTTGAGCGGTGAAGCCCCCCCCCCCCAACCAAATTTTGAGACAATTTTGCTGTGATTCCGATTTAGTGGTTTGTAACATTCTGTAATAATCTTGCTTTAAGCAAAGCCATTGGAATTGTAAGTATCCATGAGGCTTTTTAGGTTGAATTCTATTACATGAAGTAGGCAAGACTCAGATGTGTCAGATGTGAGAAATCCCATAAATGTCTGTTCTGCATGTCAGCGGTGTCACAATTGCAAAAAAGAGCAAGGGCAACAATGATGTGCAGGATGTTGTTGTAACATTTAATGTTGATTTAAATGGCTTAATTACTGAAATGGTTACCACTGCTATAAAAATATATGCTATTGTAAATACATTAAATCAGATCTGCAGGGTATTTTCTTTACAGAAACTGCAGTAGGAACATTTGCAAAGCAACTTCAAATTAGACTCTGGTGCACACATTAATGGCATTGATTAGGCCAGATTTTTCTGAGGGTGACAGCAGAGTGCCATGCTTGCATAATGTGTAGAAAAAGTATCCAGCACCTGTCAGCCCATCCAAAATCTTCCTTTATTAGATCAGCTTAGGAATATACAGGACAACCAGATAATGCTTTTTAGCCTGCTAGGGACTTGGGTGGTTCTAAAGGCTTAGGCTACTTTCACACTGGGGCGCGGGGCGTCAGCAGTAAAGCTCCGATAAAAAAAGTATTTTAATACATGTTGTAGATTTCAAAGCTTTGAAAATTATTATATTAAATTAACATGTTAAAGCTCATAAAAGATTTTAGCCTCTGGGTTTACATACAACTTAAATTGAATTCGGACTAGGAGAAAGCCAAGTATTGTGGTCTTATTTAGTCATCATAAAGCCCAAACCAAATACAGATAACTAGCTAAAATTGCTGCAATCATGAAACTGAAAAATATCAGAGTTGGACACAATTCTAAGAGTGGACAATCAGCTGGCAAAATTCAATCAACATCTTTCTGATGGTTTTTCACCTCTGAGAATTTTTAAAGAAAAACACAGTTGGATATTGAACAGAGTAATGTACCTGACAAAATGAAAGAACTCCTTGTAGGAACATTAGTGTACTATAACATGTCCCAAAATGGCCCAATTCAGATAGATATTTCCAAACAATAACTTAACAGTGTGCTGTTGAAAAAAGGTAAACCAGTCCTTTATATCTCATAGGACATAAATTGGATCATACTATGACTTAAATAACAAAAACATCAGTACATTCGTAAAGCACAACAGCATGTTTTACATTATGCTCTGTTTTCTGAACTTCAAAGTACCATTTATTCCAATAGATAACGAATGAAGAACAACAACAACAACAACAAAAAAAAACAGGGAGGGATAGAGAGTCCAACCATGCAACCAACCTCTTCTATAATGATGGAGTTCCCTTTACAGCATTATGCTAAAAGAACGCTGTTGGCTACCACAGGCTACACACATCAGTCATGCTTTTTTTAATGAAGAATGTAGAATAGAGGAAACTTCAGTGTCTATCAGAACGTGGCCAGTGCTCCCTCTGCTATGAATAGGCCTCTGTCACCAACAGAGTGGTCATCTATCCCCAAATAGAAATTATATGTGCGCCATTGTGTTTAGATTTAAAAAATGTCATATGCACATGTAAGGACGATAAAGAACTGTGGAATTAGATCATAAACTCTTGTAACTAATCGGCCCCAATGTTATGCCTACAAAAATAAGACACTGCAATGACATGTAGGATTGACAACATGATTTCACTTGCATAACCAGACCACAATTTAAAAACAAGGGCACTGAATTTGAGAATAATGTCTACTTAAAGTGTTTCTAAACCCAGGACCCTGCATTCACTATATCTGGTATCCCACAGTACACAGAACATGGAAATCCAAATATTTTATTAAATATAAACTGTTAAATACCTTTCCTCATCAGCAGTATACAGTTGTGCTCATACGTTTACATACCCCAGCAGAATTTATGATTTCTTGGCCATTTTTTTCAGAGAATATGAATGATAACACTTTTCTTTCACTCATGGTTATTGTTTGGCTGAAGCCATTTATTATTAATCAACTGTGTTTACTCTTTTTAAATCGTAATGACAACATAAACTACCCAAATGACCCTGATCAAAAGTTTACATACCCCAGTTCTTAAAATCGTGTATTGCCCCCTTTAACATCAATGACAGCTTGAAGTCTTTTGTGGTATTTGTGGATGAGGCTCTTTATCTTCTCAGATGGTAAAGCTGTCCATTCCTCTTGGCAAAAAGCCTCCAGTTCCTGTAAATTATTGGACTGTCTTGCATAAACTGCACTTTTGAGATCTCCCCAGAGTGGCTTAATGATATTGAGGTCAGGAGACTGAGATCCAGAACCTTCACTTTTTTTCTGCTGTAGCCAATGACAGGTCGACTAGGCCTTGTGTTTTGGATCATTGTCATGTTGGAATGTCCAAGTATGTCCCATGCGCAGCTTCCTGGCCGATGAATGCAAATGTTCCTCCAGTATTTTTTAAAAGATCAGCGATCCACCTCCGTGTTTCACAATAGGAATGGTGTACCTTTTATCATAGGCCTTTGTTGACTCCTCTCCAAATGTAGTGTCTATGGTTGTGGCCAAAAAGCTAAATTTTGGTCTCATCACTCCAAATGACTTTGTGCCAAAGGGTTTGAGGCTTGTCTCTGTGCTGTTTGGTGTATTGTAAGCGGGATACTTTGGCGACTCGACCATGCAGCCCATCTTTCTTCAAATGCTTTCCTCCTTATCGTGCATCTTTAAACAGCCACACCACATGTTTTCAGAGAGTCCTGTATTTCACCTGAAGTTATTTTTTGGGTCTTTCTTTGCATCCCAAACAATTTTCCTGGCAGTTGTGGCTAAAATTTTAGTTGGTCTACCTGACCGTGGTTTGATTTCAACAGAACCCCTCATTTTCCACTTCTTGATTAGAGTTTGAACACTGCTGATTGGCATTCTCAATTCCTTGGATATCTTTTTATATCCCTTTCCTGTTTTATACAGTTCAACTACCTTTTCCTGCATTTGGGTCTGTCAGTCCAGAAACTCATTGACCTTTTATACACACACTAATTACAAGAAAACAGATCACAAGTGAGGGTGGTTACCTTTAATAGCCATTCAAACCCCTTTATGTCAACTTGTGTGCATGTTATCAGGCCAAAATCACCAGGGTATGTAAAATTTTGATCAGGGTCATTTGGGTAGTTTCTGTTGTGATTATGATTTAAAAAGAGTAAACACAGTTGATTGATAATAAATGGCCAAACACTAATCATGAGTGGAAGAAATATTCTTGTATCATCATTCATAATCTCTGAAAAATGGCCAAGAAATCATAAATTCTGGCAGGGTATGTAAACTTATGAGCACAACTGTATAGCACTCGTGTGACTTCTATAAATGTCTGGCTGAGCTTAAAGCTTATAGGAGGAGTTTTGATTCTCCTCTGACTGTCCTATGGAGGCTGCATGACCCCTGACCCTCTGCCTGGACAGTGCTGATTGGCCCTGTGTCCTGTAGCAGAACACACAAAACTGAGCATGTGCAGAGTGCCCCCAAGGCTCTGTGCTACCAAGAGATGGATTGGGGACTGTGGAAGGGGAGGATCAGAGAAAACAGGATCAAACAGCCTTTTTTACACAATGCGCAGGATTATCCCCTTAGGTTCCACAGTGAGTATAACAAGTGTGCTTTACTGCATATACAGGCTGATTTTACTGTTGTGGATTTAGTAATACTTTAAGTATGGCCAGCTATACCATTTCAGATAAGAAAATGAGACACTGGATAGATCATACAAGTGATGACCTTCGGATGTTGGTACTGGAAATCATTCTAAATAGTTGGACCTCAGCAACGTGTTCATGACATCTAGCATGGGCAGAATTTTAGAGCTCCCACCAAAAGTTGATTATTATGAAGAAATTAATGGATAAAACAAGGTGCCATGAAATGTCCCAGGAAAAGCTGAGAATGTCGATTTTGCTTGTGAGACCACTCTTTTAAGGAACATTAAAATAAGCTTTGACCTAATATGCAAAACTATCATGAATAAGCAGCATCTCTGTGTGTTAAACAAACCTATACTCTGGTTGAGGACTTTTTTTAGACCTTATTTATTTTATTTTTTTATTGACATTTACTGTAGTTTTTCATTTTCATAAACATGGAATTCCAATTGGGCTTGCTTGAGACAATGGTCCCCAATTTGCTTTGGAAGACTAAAATAGATGTACTAAAATGTACATTTTCCATCCTTAAAATGGACAGATTGCATTGTTCAAACTGTCTAATAGACATGTGCAATTTGTTTCGTAACAAATTGAAATTCAGACGGATAATGCATCAGAATGTCCAAAGAAAAAAAGAACCAATTTCCTTTTTATTTTATTTTTTTAATTTTTATTGTAAATAGTAACAATACAAAATTATAAAAGGTAAACAAAGAAACAAGTTACCCCTTAGAGGGTCAGTACAGAGTACAGTTTACAGACAAAAGCATTTGGTAATTCGCTTGGAGGGCTGTAATCCACAACCTGATCACATGTAGAGTGAAAAGGAGGGTGATAAACAGTCTATTAACCTAGACACTGGGCGGAATTGAATAACTCATAGTTAAGTATCAGGAGACATAGAATCAGCGTCTGTTCCCCGACGCCCCACGCACCCCTAGAGGGATCTTGCTGTGCGTGGGAGGGATTGGGACCAGCGCCTCAGGTAGTGCCAGTGTGAGACGTTGGAGTCACTGCTCCTTAGAACGGGACTGCAACCCCTATCTGGGGTGAGTATGCCTTAGTGGACCAGATTATGGTCTCCCACTTAAAGGGGAGAGGATGAGAGGAAGCCTGATGAAGCTATGGTTACAGCATATTACCAAGCAGGCTGCCTTTCTGTACCTTCGAACATTAAAACAAAAAGAACCAATTTCAACTAATACGAAAGAAATTATAATGAAAATAACAAATAAATTCTTCGTGATTTGTTAATTCTTTAAGGGCCAGTTCACACCAGACACAGTTCCGTTCAGTTCCGTTTGCTTTTTTTCTACACTAAAAATGCATGCACAGTGTTTTCCATGTATTCCAATGGCTCTAGTTTACATCATGCAGTCAGTTTCTGGTTAGTTTACGGTCAGTTTCTGGTGCGGAAACTGACCGGAACTGACTGTATTGGTGTAGAAAAAAAACGAACTGCACGGAACTGCATCGAACTGCATCTGGTGTGAACTGGTCCTAAAGGTGTAATAAAACAGCAGGTCGCCTCAGAGTAAACCTTACAGTCCAATCAGCTGATTCATTTTGTGCTGGAGGTTGGATTACTAATACTGGCAAAGTGCATTCCTGAGAACTGAGGGAGAAGGGCGTTGTATTTGAGCAGAGGAGACGAGTTTTGAGAAGCAGCAGAAGAGATACTGTGTGTGTATGTTTTTTAATGGATTCAAGCTTACAACATCAGGTTCATCCTGGTACCAGCAGCAGTGGCTCAGGGCAACCACTGGCAGAGTGCATTTCCAAGAAGGGTGTTGTATTGTATTTGAGCAGAGGAGATGAGTTTTGAGAAGCAGCAGAAAAGATATTGTCATTGTGTGTGTTACTGGATTCAATAAACAAACAACTTTTTGAATTACGAATCGTTATCACAAATATATATATATATATATATATATATATATATATATATATATACACACACATAAATAACGAATTATCCAAAATCAAAACAATTAAACAATAAAACAAATTGATTCGTTATATCGAATATCTATACTCTACAGAAATAACAAATTATCCGAAAACGAATTAACGTAACATATTGAATATAACAGAATGAAATTATTTACTTCACGAATGAAAACTAAACTAAACAAAATTTTCAGTCGTGCACAAGTCTACTGTCTAACACCTACTCCTAAAGGTAAAGCAAAATAGAGGAGATCCATTGGACAAAAAGTGCAAGTTAACCACTTGCCGACCGCCTCATGCAGATATACTGAGGCAGAAGGGCTCATACATGCAAACTAACGTACCTGTACGTTGCCCTTTAAGCGCACGCCCGCGGCAAGCTCCGTGAGTCAGGTCCCGGTTCCTGTGTACTCGATCGCAGTGGGGAGACCTGCGATCCTCTCAAGGAGAGGAAGAACGGGGAGATGCTAATGTAAACAAGCATCTCCCCGTTCTGCCTAGTGACAGTGTCACTGATCTCTGCTCCCTGTGATCGGGAGCAGAGATCAGTGACGTGCCACACATAGCCACGCCCCCCACAGAATCACTCTCCAGGACATGCTTAACCCCTACACTGCCCCCTAGTGGTTAACCCCTTCACTGCCAGTGTCATGTACACAAGAATCAGTGCATTTGTATAGCACTGATTGCTGTATAAATGATAATGGTCCCAAAAATGTGTCAAAAATGTCTGATGTGTCCGCCATAATGTCACAGTCACAATAAAAATCGCTGATTACTAGTAAAAAAAATATTATTAATAAAAATGCCATAAAACTATCCCCTATTTTGCAAACGCTATAACTTTTGCGCAAACCAATCAATAATCGCTTATTGCGATTTTTTTTTACCAAAAATATGTAGAAGAATTCGTATAGGCCTAAACTGAGGAAAAAATATGTTTTTTATATATTTTTGGGGGATATTTATTATACCAAAATTTAAAAAATAACGTGTTTATAGCGCAAAAAAAAAAAAACGCAGAGGTGATCAAATACCACCAAAAGAAAGCTATATTTGTGGGAAAAAACTTCAATTTTGTTTGGGAGCCACGTCGCACGGCCGCGCAATTTTCAGTTAACACAACGCAGTGCTGAATCGCAAAAAGTGCTCTGGTCTTTAGCCAGCAAAATGGTCCGGGGCTTAAGTGGTTAAAAACCACAACAGGAGTGCGTTAACAAGACATTAACTGTGTTACAGGATGGGGACCATGTCATAGTTTAAAGGCCTGGAAGAACATAGCTACCAAGTCCTGTAGCTTTACAATTACAATTTCCCAGATTGTATATGGCACAGACTGATGATGATGGATTATGTAGCACTGACCCCCGAAGGAGCTGCTGGTTTTATTTGGGCTTACCGTTACCTCAGGTGCTTGCTTCTCCGTCTAGGGGATCCCGTGGAAAGTGGCCCAAAGAATGTTGAAACTGACACTGAATCCCTTTTTGAATTATTTATTTAGAAAAAAAAACAAAGTCTCTTAATAAAGGGTAGAGGGTTAGGGGTGAGTTCAGGTACTTAAATTGCAGGGTGAAGGTATTAGAAGAATCCAGGGGATAAAACTGTTCCACACACTGGATCCAGCAACCCCCGGACAGGCCTCTCTCACTAGGCCTAGCAGCCGGTGAGATGCTCGGTAAAGTCTCTGCCACAGACTTGTGAGTTACACTTGAGCGTTACTGAGGTATTTGAATGAATTTAAAGAACTGACACATGGTACCAGTTTCTCTCAGCCGATCCTGCGATACCGTATGAGTGTTGATCCAGGTTGCGTCCTTCAACTAAGTCTCCAGGCTCCTTCAGAGAAACCAGCCTTGCGCACGGTCTTCTCCTGAAAGAGTCCTCCCCTGGGGTTCTTCAGTTGCTGGGCCTCTCCCTTCAGATGAGACGGCACCGGACCATCCCTGGATCAGTAGACTCTGAAATTCACAGAGACACAGGATGCATATTTCCGCACTCCAGGCCAGGAGGGTCATAGGGCTGGGTCAGGAGGACCACCCGAACCAAACAGACAGAAAATAATCCCTCACCAACATGGCCTCGGTACCTTAAATACCACCCCCCAGAAGCACAGCGGAGAACACTCCCACTGGGCTGGTTCCGAGCAGTAAGTGGCATTCAATGCATCCAGCTAGACTGCGTTTCTACTCTTGCCAGCGGAGACAGCGACACCTACGGTCAAGGAGAACCCAGTGCAACCCAGCTGGACTGGTACTGAAACCAGAAATTTTGAGAAATTATCCTGAAACCCAACTGTGGCTTTAGGCAACTTAATTTTTGAAAAACAATAGCGCCTGCTCGCCAGCGCTACAATTACAATCAATAAGACCACTGAATTTAAAGCAAATAACTACTTTTTTTGTACATTGAATAAAGACTATACCCTAAGTGAAAACACTCTGATGAAAAAAATCAAAGCCACAATTTGGACCTAAGATAATGGAAACAAAAATTGATTCAACAAACACTAATGGATTGGCAGCAGAAAACAGAAATATATTGATTATAAATGTATGTTGGGTGGTGAAGCCTCGCCAACATCCTGATTTATGAATATGCCCTATGACTGTAGTTTTTGGCTATGCCATATTTGCTTTACTATATTGGCACTTGAGAAGTTGAGAAGTGTAGCTAAAATTACACTCTGGATGTGCAGCAATGCAGTTTTGATACAGAAAGCATGTCTTCTGCATCCTGTCTCCAAGCACACAAACAGACACCATTGTTTCTGCATTTCTCTACTCACACAGTGCCAAAAATATGTGCATGTGTAGAGCACGGTGAAACTGTGTATTCTAGGTTTTTAAACAGTATAGACACTTATTTTTAATGCTTTACATTCATTTAGCTATACCTGCAAAAAGGGCCAGTCTGACGTGATCTAGCAGGTTTAAATTTTCTAAGTAAAGTTCCATTTTAAAGTAACCCCGTCATAAAACAATATTTTTGTTGTGGACTGCATTTTCCTATCATGATGATGACCCTACCTCTCCATGCTTTGTATAAGAGCCACAGGGACAGGAAGTGGAAGAAAATCTCCCTAATGGGGTTCAAGACAAAAATAAAGACCTGTTGGAAATTTTAGCTGTTTTTCACTCTAAAACTAAATTAAAGAACTTGGCTGGAGTTAGACTTTAACAGTAAGCCTTTTTCAACCAGAGTGCCTTGAGGTTTCTTCAGGGGTGCCATGGCGAAATGTCTAAAAATTGTCCCAAAATTGTAAAGAAGCCAGTGGGTAGATGAAGCCTGCCTTTTAGTTAAAAGCCTGCCTTTTAGGTAAAAATGCCATAAAACTATCCCCTATTTTGTAAACGCTATAACTTTTGCGCAAACCAATCAATAATCGCTTATTGCGTTTTTTTTTTACCAAAAATATGTAGAAGAATACGTATCGGCCTAAACTGAGGAAAAAAAATTTTTTTATATATTTTTGGGGGATATTTATTATAGCAAAAAGTAAAAAATAATGTGTTTTTTTCAAAAATTGTCGCTCTTTTTTTGTTTATAGTGCAAAAAATAAAAACCGCAGGGGCGATCAAATACCAACAAAAGAAAGCTCAATTTTGGGAAAAAAAAAAGGATGTCAATTTTGTTTGGAGCCACGTCGCACGACCCCACAATTGTCAGTTAAAGCAACGCAGTGCCGAATCGCAAAAAGTGGTCTGGTCTTAAGCCAGCAAAATGATCCGGTCTTAAAGTGGTTAAAGTTAGTTACGGTATGCATTTATTCTAAGATATTCATTAAGTTTTCCATTTTAGGCTGCTGATATAATGAGATTATAGACTATAAATGTCAGACAGACTTTTTTTTCTCATGAATGTTCTAGATTTTGATTTACTGCTATTCCAGAATTTTCAGCCGTAGACGAAAAAGAAATGACTGGTCTGTGAACCAGAAATGTATCTCGGAGGAAAACAAATTCCACTTATCTCTAGGAAGCTTTCAGGGTAAAGTAAGCGGTTTTTCAGTACTATTACACATAGCCAAACAGCAAAACAGAAAACGTGATAATTCCACAATATTTTCTCTAAATACATAATTGAGTTGTCTGGGTCTCACTATATCTTTGTAAAAGCATGTCTGATAATGTTCTGCAAAATCTTACCAATACCCTTCAGCTTCATGTATAGATCAGAGATACCTTTATTATGTTCGTTTTTATAACAGGAACACGTTTTTCAATAAATAAAACAAAAATTTCAATGTGCAGTAACCCAAATCAACCAATCAGAATTCACTGTTCATTGATATGTTTGAGATAAGGAAACTCGGTTAGTTGGAATGAGAAACGAAACTTTGCACTTTTGAATGTCTTCAAGAGGTAAATAAGTACCCTCTATACTTGCCACTAATCTCAGTTACCCCAATTTATCTTTTTATCTAAAAAGTTCAGTAAGCCAAAGCAACCTGTCACAATGCACCTGCTACCTTTAATCTAAAATCTAAATGGTTTAAACAAATCTAAATACTTTACTCTAAATGCTTTTATTGCTGTCTGTGTCCCACAAAAATACAAATCCTTTACCAGGTTAAAGAGTAACTCCACATTTGTTGAGCTAAAAACATGCAAAGCATCCAGAATCTGCTAATTACAGCTGCAATAGGTAAATAACAGTGCAGCGCTAAGAATATATACAGAAACAAAATAACAGATTGCTCATAGCATAAAATGTTAAAAAGTCCCCTTTGGTATAAAGATGGATATAAAAGTTGACAGATAAGATGATAAGGGTGTTCATAGACATTCATGTGGTATCTCCTAATCAGTGATTCCTCCACCAGCTAGCCAAACCGCTCACCTCAATCATTGGACCCCTGAGCTAACAGATGGGTCAAACAGGTGTTCGCCACTTAAAGTGGTCACAGATGGAAGCTTGAATGTACAGATGAATAAGATACATTGTCCAACCACTTTCACCAACCGCATGTTGTCACTCTTAAATTGAGATTATAGACTATAAATGTCAGACAGACTTTTTTTTCTCATGAATGTTCTAGATTTTGATTTACTGCTATTCCAGAATTTTCAGCCGTAGACGAAAAAGAAATGACTGGTCTGTGAACCAGAAATGTATCTCGGAGGAAAACAAATTCCACTTATCTCTAGGAAGCTTTCAGGGTAAAGTAAGCGGTTTTTCAGTACTATTACACATAGCCAAACAGCAAAACAGAAAACGTGAAAATTCCACAATATTTTCTCTAAATACATAATTGAGTTGTCTGGGTCTCACTATATCTTTGTAAAAGCATGTCTGATAATGTTCTGCAAAATCTTACCAATACCCTTCAGCTTCATGTATAGATCAGAGATACCTTTATTATGTTCGTTTTTATAACAGGAACACGTTTTTCAATAAATAAAACAAAAATTTCAATGTGCAGTAACCCAAATCAACCAATCAGAATTCACTGTTCATTGATATGTTTGAGATAAGGAAACTCGGTTAGTTGGAATGAGAAACAAAACTTTGCACTTTTGAATGTCTTCAAGAGGTAAATAAGTACCCTCTATACTTGCCACTAATCTCAGTTACCCCAATTTATCTTTTTATCTAAAAAGTTCAGTAAGCCAAAGCAACCTGTCACAATGCACCTGCTACCTTTAATCTAAAATCTAAATGGTTTAAACAAATCTAAATACTTTACTCTAAATGCTTTTATTGCTGTCTGTGTCCCACAAAAATACAAATCCTTTACCAGGTTAAAGAGTAACTCCACATTTGTTGAGCTAAAAACATGCAAAGCATCCAGAATCTGCTAATTACAGCTGCAATAGGTAAATAACAGTGCAGCGCTAAGAATATATACAGAAACAAAATAACAGATTGCTCATAGCATAAAATTTTAAAAAGTCCCCTTTGGTATAAAGATGGATATAAAAGTTGACAGATAAGATGATAAGGGTGTTCATAGACATTCATGTGGTATCTCCTAATCAGTGATTCCTCCACCAGCTAGCCAAACCGCTCACCTCAATCATTGGACCCCTGAGCTAACAGATGGGTCAAACAGGTGTTCGCCACTTAAAGTGGTCACAGATGGAAGCTTGAATGTACAGATGAATAAGATACATTGTCCAACCACTTTCACCAACCGCATGTTGTCACTCTTAAATTCCAACTGTAGTACCATGAAAAAAACAATAAAAAAATATATAGTGCACACTGTGTGGCTAAAATACTCTCTTTTTATTCATAAAAATTAGGTACTCACAGAAAAAGCACTGTAACCCCAGTGCTAGGATGAATGGCATGTAGTGGTGTCGTTATACATGTAGTGGTGTATGTAGTGGTGGATGAGGTGGCTGCAGTGACGTCACAAAGTCCTCTCGCACGCGTATTGTCCCTAAGCGAGACTTCCTCAGTATTGTATCGTCCCTTCGCCCTCGGAAGTCCCGCTTAGGGACGATACACGTGCGAGAGGACTTTGTGACGTCACTGCAGACACCTCATTATGCCTTTGATCCCCTGCTGATTTTGTACATTTGCCCACTGACAAAGAAATTATCAATCTATGATTTTAATGGTAGGTTTATTTTAACAGTGAGAGATAGAAAAACAACAAAAATATCCAGAAAAATTTATTTCAAAAAAGTTATAAATTGATTTGCATTTTAATGAGTGAAATAAGTATTTGATCCCCTATCAATCAGCAAGATTTCTGGCTCCCTGGTGTCTTCTATACAGGTAATGAGCTGAGATTAGAAACACTCTCTTAATGGGAGTGCTCCTAATCTCAGCTTGTTACCTGTATAATAGACACCTGTCCACAGACGCAATCAATCAATCAGATTTCAATCTCTCCACCATGGACAAGACCAAAGAGCTATCCAAGGATGTCAGGGACAAGATTATAGATCTACACAAGGCTGGAATGGGCTACAAGACCATCGTCAAGCCAGCTTGGTGAGAGGGTGACAACAGTTGGCGCGATAATTCGCAAATGGAAGAAACACAAAATACCTGTCAATCACCCTCAGTCTGGGCCTCAATGCAAGATCTCACCTTGTGGAGTTTCAATTATCATGAGAACAGTGAGGAATCAGCCCAGAACAACACGGGAGAATCTTGTCGATAATCTCAAGTCAACTGGGACCATAGTTACCAAGAAAACAATTGGTAACTCACTACACTGTGAAGGACTGAAATCCTGCAGCGCCCGGAAGGTCCCCTGCTCAATAAAATACATATACAGGTCCATATTAAGTTTGCTAATGAACATCTGAAGGAATCAGAAGAAAACTGGGTGAAAGTGTTGTGGTCAGATGAGACCAAATCTAAGCTCTTTGGCATCAACTCAACTCACTGTGTTTGGAGGAGGAGAAATTCTGCCCATGACCCCAAGAACACCATCCCCACTGTCAAACATGGAAGTGGAAACATTATGTATTGTGGGTGTTTTTCTGCTAAGGGGACAGGACAACTTCACTGCATCAAAGGGACGATGGACCAAGTACCATCAAATCTTGGGTGAGAGCCTCCTTCCCTAAGCCAGGGCATTGAATATGGGTCGTGGATAGATATTCCAGCATGACAATGACCCAAAACACACGGCCAAGGCAACAAAGGAGTGGCTCAAGAAGAAGCACATTAAGGACCTGGAGTGGCCTAGCCAGTCTCCAGACCTTAATCCTATAGAAAATATGTGGAGGCAGATGAAGGTTCGAATTACCAAACGTCCTCCTCAAAACCTTAATGACTTGGAGAGGATCTGCAAAGAGGAGTGGGACAAAATCCCTCCTGAGATGTGTGCAAACCTGGTGGCCAACTACAAGAAATGTCTGACCTGTGTAATTGCCTACAAGGGTTTTGCCACCAAATACCAAGTCATGTTCTACGAATACTTATTTCAATCATTAAAATGTAAATCAATTTATAACTTTTTTGAAATACGCTATCTGGATTTTTTTGTTGTTGTTCTGTCTCTCACTGTTAAAATAATCCTACCATTCAAATTATAAACTGATAATTTCTTTGTCAGTGGGCAAGAGTACAAAATCAGCAGGGGATTAAATACCATTATTCCTCATTGTCTATACAATATAAAAAAATCTATTAACCATACCCATAAAAGTTATGCTTCAGGAAATATAGCCTTACTTGTATTGCCTGCAAAAAAAAACCTTTTATTATCCAAGGATACCACCAGACAGTGTTCAATGCATTATGCCTATACTGTGCATGCATTAAGCATATCTGCCTCAGCTTGAAATGTGGACCAGATGTTTCTCTTCCATGCAAAATGTGTGTTAGTTTGTAACAACCTAAGAAAGATAATTACATGAAAATTAGGCTGGCACTGAACATTAGCAACATCGAGAAAGCAACAAATGCTGTGTCCTGGCATCCCTCCAATGAATACTTTTGTTGTTGTTACTGTGGTTGTTGCTGTTCTTATAAAATAAGCAGCATGATTTTTCTATAATTTCCTGAATACAGGAACATGTCCATATTAAGGGTTTTCAAAGTATTTTTTTTCTGGAATTGTCTCTTTATTGCACACTTGTTAGGAAGGAAAAACATTGTTTTTTGTTCTTCTGATGATAAATATATTGTAGAGGTGTCCTGTTTAAGGAGACACATGTTGCTTTGGCTATTTGGAACAAGGTGGCAGCTTGCTGATAACCCACTTCCCAACAAGGTATACTCACTCACTCCAGTGTTAAATGGTGTTGCAGCTTACTCAAGGGAATAACTTCAAAACAGGATATAGCAACTTTACAATAAAATAATGCACCTGGGAGCTAAAAATATGCATGCATGTTTCACATTAGTGGGATAACCTCTGGGGGAATCAAGGATGCAAAAGGATCTATGGGTCCTCTAGGGGTCCTAGTAGATTCCAGACTCAAGAATAGCATGCAATGCTGAGCTGCAACAAGCAAAGCCATCAAACTACTAGCATGCATTAAAAAGAGTATTTACTCAAGAGATAAAATTATAATTCTGACACATCTTGAGTATGCCATCCAGTTCTGGTCACCAATCTTCTGGAAGGTTGTCCTTCGAGAAAGTCTAGAGAAGGGCAACAAATCTAATAAGTGGGCTAGAGAACCTCAGGTATGAGGAACGACTACAAATAAACATATTCTCCTTGGAAAAGAGACGACTAAGAGGGGATGATGTAGTGCTATACAAATCCTTGAATGGGAACACCAGCTTTGGAAGAAGAATTTTTAATCTGAGGTCTCTAAAAAGGCACGTGGACAAGAAGTGGTTCAATCCTAAACCGCGTAAGCGGGTTCCTTACTGTTAGGGCAGTAAGGATAGGGAATTTTATTCCACAGTTGGTGTCGTCAGTGGAGAGTGTAGATAAGTTCAAAAATAGATGTGTTTCCTAGTGACCACAATGCAGGGATATGGAAAACAGTGGACACGCACACATTCATGCACACACTTAGGTTGAACTAGATGGATCAGTGTCTTACCAACTATGTAACTACGTGTAATGCCATAACCCCTGGGGCGGCTATGAATTTTCTGGGCTTACCAATTACCTCATCCTTGTAGCTCGTTGTTCGTTGTCTAGGGGTTCCCAGGGTTAGTACCCAGTAACTTCAGACATGCAAAAGTCCTTTTAAGGATTTTTATTTGCAAAGGGTATCGTTCAACTATAACACAGTCTCTCAGTTGGGAATAGCGGGCACGGGTGATAAAACTCAGGCACTTCAGAACTGCTGACATCAATCAAATATCTCTTTAGATAGCCCAGAGAGTAGCCACTCGCAACTAGGTACTTCACTGCTGGATAAACCTCTAACTTGTGGATTTAGCAGAAATTTGCAAAGTCTCTGCCACAGACTAGGTTGTAACTGAAGATAAATTAGGAACTTATTAAATACCCCTTCCCAGACTACACAGCGGGGCCAGACGCGCCCACTGATTGGCTCTGAGAAAGATTGGTACCTAACACGTCCAACCAGACTTGGTTCTCAGCCTGTCACAGGTGCCTCACTGCCTCACTCATAGGTGCTTCACTGCACCTATGACCAGGCAGAACTCCAGTACAGCCCAGCCAAACTGATGCCAAAGTAAAAGACCTGAACAATTAACCCCCAGGACTCCGTTACAGTACTGGAAAAACTAAATTTGCATTATAGCGCACACTTTAGAAAAGTGTCGGCGCTACATACGTATGCAATTTATCCTCAAAATTTTCAGCAGAAGCTTCTTAATTGTATATTTATTTCTTATTGTGTAGCTCAGCCCCCCTCCTGTTTTCAATGAACACAGAGCAGGCACACAGGAAGAGAAGAGAGAGAAAAGTGCTAATTCTAGATTCATCCTAAAGCTGACACCATTAAGCATACAATAAAGTTCTTTTTATTTTTTTACAAAACATTAACATGGATCTTGCTTTGACTTTCATCTGTTAGGTTGATGTTAGTTAGTGGAAGGAAAAGCTTTATTACCGATGCAATATCCTATAATTTATATGCGACTAAATGTAACAAGTAATTGAATGCAATAAGTATACAAAAACAGAACACTGCATAAAAGCAATACTTTACCTCTTAAGCACATTTAAATACACATTAGAAGAGCCTTGCATTGTTTCAGGTTGTTGTTACCTCTCAGTAAGCTTTGCCGTTATAATCACTCTATGAACCCGAAGAATGTGTAGGAAGCCTGAAACTGTTTACGTACTTTAACTTCTTCCATCTCAGCTCTGCAGGAACACATTTAAACGCCTTTCAACTTTCTAATAAGCTGACATAGGATTTTATAAACTGTATTTCCTATACTTGACACCAGGCTAGTGTTAAATATTTAATTCTTTAATTAGATTTCTGGGTGTTTATTTATATAGAATACATTATATTAAACAAAAGTGTTTGAAGAAGTTAGGAATTTTGCTTATTTTTACAAGCAAAATCAGATGCTGATAAATCAACTTTTAATTCAACTTGGTAATAGAGTGGGACTTTATAATTGAATCTTACAATTGTTGTTGGCAGGCAAAAGCAGACACAGTAGACCAGCCTTATACTCACTGTCTCATATTCACTGCATGATGAACGGCTCTAAATTTTAGTAAAGGCCATACACACCCCTGGGTGGTAAGTTTTAGGGGCGTGGCACATATGTTTGTGCTTAAAGTTGTGGTAAACCCTCTCCTATACCCAGTGAAGTTAAAAGCCTCAGATGATACACAGCGATGAAACAAATCTCCCTACAAGTTTTACTTTGTATATCTGCTGTCTTTCCCTTTCTACACTCTGGGTGGGGAGTCTGGGCTTACACTGTGTGAGAGCTGATTGGAGGAAAGGCACACCCCCCCCCCCCTCCACATAGGCAGAGGAACGAAGGAACACACAGAGCTGTACTCTGAATAGACAAGCTCTCTGCTTATCTCCCTCAAGCTCCCACCCCAACACAATTTTTCAGCTGCTGTTATCTCATCTGTTGGAGAGCTTGCCAGACGTGACTATTTCTGATAACAGAGGACTGGAGCAGCAGAAATACACGGCACTTAGAGCCTTGGGAATAGATAAGTAAAGACTAAAGATATATGTGCCTAGGTCAATTTCATGAATGGGGTTTACAACCACTTTACCCAAAATTTCAGGAAAGTTGGAACAGGTATGACATGTCAGTAAAATGAATTGGAATTAATGGGAAGGACAAAATGAAGGTGGTTTTTGATGATTTTAAAGGGTTTGTTGAGCTTCAAACAGAGGTTAGGAGAACTCTTTACAGCTATACTGAACATGTTATTTTTTTCTTTTAATACATTTTTATTGAGTTTTTCAAATGTTAATAAACCAATAAAACAGTTCAAACAAATAAGGTAGTTCAAAACACACAATTTGCATTGTTATACTATCTGTCATAGTATAAGATTCATTAGTAATCATTGTTGTTAGCCTTATAAGTCAATAAAAGTCAATAGCCCAAGAAGGTATCACGGGCTATTATTTTTCTTTGTCCATATAAATCAGTTTGTATCAAATATCTTACACGCATAGAGTTAATTGCTATGAGGCGTTCAAAGGTATGGTTTCGGTGGACTTTTTTTGTCAGAGAGGTTTATAGAAGGGTTATCTTTCCAGTTACGAAGTTATAAGATACGGGTCTCTAGAAGAATATTGGTAATGACTGGCTTGAAGTTGGGTGGCAATCTCTCTATTCCTAAATCAAGGATTGCTATACTGCACATATTATTGTACCTTAAGACCCTAACAGTACCCTAACGCTTACCCTAATGCTGAATCTAACCTCAAAATAACACTAACCCTAACAATTATTTATTAAATAATTAACAAAGTTATTTGATTGACATAACTTTGCCAAGTCATCTATCCCCTAGCAATCAACAACGTCATAGTTATACAGTGTCAGTGTGTCACAGCTAGAAGCAAAGGGGGAACTTTTTATTTATTATTTGTTTTGGTCGTTTTGCCAACTTTTGCTGCATGTTGAAATTTGAATGAAATTTAGTGCAAAATCAGTAATTTCACTGTAAAATCAAGATCGCAAAATCAGCCGTTAATCAGGCAGTGTTTAACAGCAGGACTCAAGGCAAACAGCTATTTACACAGCTAAAATACTTATATGCATCTATGGTTTTGTACAAAATTGGGTTTTGAGAGTAAAGAGCCATATATGGAGGCAAGGCTCTCTTAACAAAATGTGGAACTGAAAATGAATATAAGTGCCACCATAAGTGCATGTGGTCAGTTGCAGATCAGGGAAAATGTGGTAGTGTTTTATATAGATATGGTTAAGCCCATCCACCCAAAGAAACCATATAACACTGCCTCTAACCAGCAATGTAACACTCGTGTAACAAAAAATAACGAAACTTTGTGCATTACCTATTATTCAGATAGAATGGTGTAAAAAAAAAAAAAAAAAACATACTCACAAAAGTCCATCAGCTATAGACATCAAGGGAAATGTTGACCCCCATGCAGGAATGCAGGAAATTTCATGTGGACTTGGACATCACTCAATAATAAGCCAACAAGATGCCGTGTTTTGAGGGAGAAACCCTTAGAGCTTGAAATGTGTCGGCGTGATTGCTTGTTTTTCAGTGATGTTCCTTGATTTCTATAGCCACGGGGCTTTTGTGAGAATGTTTTTGACACTTTTCTGTTTTAATAAATGGTTTTAAAGGTAACGCACAAGGTTCTTTGCATTCTTTTTAGTTATTTCTTGTTCATTACAGAGATTTCTCCAGTTGGAAGAAGGCAGCATACCTGAGGCTTACCATCATTTGAGTGGATTACTACTTAGATCCCAGCCTTACAGCAGAACATTTTTACTATGATGACTGCGCTGATATGATTTTTTTTTTCTTGTATTATCAGCAATTTAACACATATATAAACCTGGGAAAGTATTGTATTGGAAAGAGAGGAAGTGCACACTTTTTTGCAGCAAAAGCGTGTTAATTTAATAAAAATGGCCATTAGCAGTTATTGGAAGATCTACCTGGATTCAGGATCATAACATACCGTCAGCACCCCAGAGCATATACCCTGTTACACTCAGGACAACACAACATGCAGCCCAATACAGTTAGCACTGTAAAGAAGAGCAATAGATGTTGCCTGTGGTAGTTCCTCTGGATGTCTACTAGATGTCCCTGTAGATGGAGCATGAGCTGTGACTTTAGAAGTCAATGGGGTTAATTGCCAGCCCTGTCTCTGCTAGAAGAGGGTCACCATGGGAAGAAGGTGCAAAATATATTGCATGATGGTAAGCCGCGAGAGGGGGTAGGTAGCCAAGACTGGGAGAGGTGGTCATCTGTATTCTTTGTAGATGGACCTTTAAGGCTCAAGATGCAGTAAGAAGGCTCTTACCCTGATCCTTTTCTCTTGAGAGTAACCAGGTCATGCAAGAGGACTTTGTATTATAGGACTACTCACATCCCCCTGTTCGGGGATGTGAGATTTTTGGACCCCCCCCCCCCATCTTCTTGTCTCTACTCTTTCTGAATGAGGTTAATTCTTTATTGTGAAATTTCTACTCCCACACTTCACACTTCTAAAGGAGGTTGGAATCTGATTGGAAGTTATGAGAAAAGCCCTAACTTTGGCATATTTTATATTTTATATGAAAGACAGCAAGGAGCCTTTAGGGGTGTTCCAAGATCACTAGGTCACCAATAAACTGGATTGGGCTGGATTGGTGCACTACAGTGGCATTTGGGTTGAAAATTCAAGCACTGAGCAGGTGAACTGTACTGTACATAGTCACATGAATAAACAAAAAAGGTCAGTTGGAGTGGAAGCTAATTCATCTAATGGAATGTTTTTTATTGTGATTAAAAAAACAGAGCACTTGGAGAAAACCCATACAACCTCTGTGCACATAGTAATATGTGATATTTGTATGTAAAACATTGTGCTGCATAATAGATAAGCACAAATTTAATCATTTATTAACAACATAATTACACAATTATTTTTCTTTGGCATTGGTTAATAGTCTCAGATGGAATTTTTTTAGATGACGGACAATATAAGATACATTTTTCTTGG
Source organism: Lithobates sylvaticus (assembly GCA_028564925.1). Lineage (NCBI taxonomy): Eukaryota > Metazoa > Chordata > Amphibia > Anura > Ranidae > Lithobates > Lithobates sylvaticus. The sequence goes on along the minus strand of CM053026.1, from coordinate 708,360,486 downwards.
TAAATGCAGTGATTATCTGTGCCAACAATAAATATGAAAACACGGGAAGCCAAAGCAAGGGCTGAGTATTATTTTAAATATGTTAAAAATAAAATAAGCATTATTAAATGTTCTTACATTTTGCTGTTTATTACATTTATTCTACAGAAAGATAAACATGGCTTTGTGTGTATAAGCTATTTTTATGCAAATTTCTGCTGTGGTTTTCTATTTACCTATCTGTAACATTGACATTCAAAAAATAATTAGACCCCTTTCACACTGAAGGCTCTCTTCAGGTGTTTTAGAGATAAAAATAGCACCTGTAAAGTGCCTGAAAAGCGCCTCTTAAGACTCCCCAGTGTGAAACTCAGAGTGTTTTCACACTGGGGCGGTGCGCTTGCAGGATCGAAAAAAAAAACTCCTGCAAGCGGCGTCGTTGGGGCGGTGCGGGAGCACTGTATACACCGCTCCTAAATCACCACTGCCATTGAAATCAAAGGGCAGCGCCGCCGGCCGAAGCGCCTGCAAAAAGATTCAGCAGCCGGCGGTTTTACCCCTTTCCTCGGGCCAATAGCGGGGGTTAAAAGCACCCCGCTAGTGGCTAAAAAGTGCTAGCTATAACTAGCGGCGCTTTACCGATACCGCTTTGCCGCTATCGCTTTATCGCTAAAGTGGTCTATGCCCCAGTGGGAAAGGGGTCTTAATCATTTGTCTTGCTTGCATGGCTCCAAGTGAAATATAAATGCATGCCTGGGTAGATTAATCTAGAACTTTTTGCAATTGTTTTGTCAGGTTTATATCTATCTTTCTGGCCTTAATTTTAAACTAACATAAAACTATCATGTACCCAGAGCAACAAATCATATTACTAAGCAGCAAGGTTAGTAAGAATCAAGCAAACTATCCCCTATACAGTCCATATCTAATTGCCATGATGCTGGCAATCTGAATCACTTTGTTGCTTTTCTTGCCATTCTTTCTCAGTTGTTCTATCTACTGTATGGAGAAAATGTACATTTACTAAGCCAATTGATGGTATTTCACTCCCCATATTAAGTCTCCATAATGTACAATTAAAAATTGAATAATCAGGTAGTCCAACAGCCACTGAGTAACTTGCTAACCACAGGTGAAAAGTCTATTGAGAGCACCAGACCAAAAATCAGAGTCCTAAATGTTGAATTATTATTATTGTCATTTGCTCATAACAAGGTAACACTTTTGGAGGCTCTGCCACTCCGACTTCCTAAGGCCCACAGTAAAATACATATAGTGAAACTAATCAGGCAAAGTAATAAAAAAATGCAAGATATAATAAAATTAAAGGCTAAGTTGACCTTTTTTTTTCTAAATTCCAGCTCCCCTATGTACCAATATAGCATTCATGTTCTTTTTTTTGCAAAAATATCAAAGTTTTCCATAAAATCTACAGACACATACCTTACTGTCCTCCATCCATGATTCCAAACGTATCTATTGCTTCTGTCTTACGTCCTTAAACACTGTAGGTTATGACACAGGAAGGAGTTGACCAGCTGATCTCATTAGCACACACCCTGCATCATCCACCCTCCCACTCCCAGCTGCATGTTTTTTAAATGAAATGCAAACAATCAGTGATCACCATTCTCACTAAATATACAATCAGATTGCATAGTGCATGGCCATCTATATATAAGTACATAGGAGGGAGTGGACAGAAACACTCAGCTGTCAAGCCCCGTTCACATCTCTGCATAGTGGAAACTCACATTCCCACATGCGTTTTTTTTCTTTAGCGGGGGGGGGGGGGGGTTGTTTTGGAGCATTTTCACTCATCACACATAGGGCAGCCCATTCACTTGTATGGGCTCCCCTACACTTAGCAATCGCCCCAAAGAAGCTTCAGAACTTTTTTTTTAGAGTGGAGCCTGGTGCGTTTTTTACTGTGATTTTTGGTGCAGCGCATTTCTGAGCCTCATTGTTCTTGTGTTAGCCAATTTCACTTTCAGGCCCCATTCACATCTAGAAAACACATGAAGCAAACACACATTTTTGCCATGTGAAAAAACGAGGGGCAAATGCTGCAAAACACACAGTAAAAAACACGCAACCCACAAAATGCCAAAATGTCCCATTAACCACATATAGCACAGCCAACTGAAATCAACGGGCTGCCTTATGCATGTTACAGAAAAAAACGAGCCGCAAAAAATTAGCTCCCACTATACCAGATGTGAATGGAGCCTAATTGTTCTTTCACTTTCAGGTCCCATTCACATCTGGCATCTGGCTTCCACTTAAGTGGAACTGACAAAAAAATAACATAGACTGAGAGGAGGGACATGGTTAGACAAGAAAAGGGAAGGTGTTAGCTGGACATGGGAGGAATAATGACTGGCAAATCTGTCCAGGTCTGACTGGCCTAGCAATTTAGGAAACCCGATTGTAGAGGTGATTTCTATTGAAGTCTATGGTGAAAAAGGGGGGGGGGGGGTTAGAGTTTGGCGGATCTTGATCAATTCTGGCCATTTTTAGTGGAAAAAGGAAAACTACCGTCAAAAAGTAATATGAAGCTGGACACTGTCTTGGACATCCTTCCGGGGCTGAAGTATTTTTGTAACTTAATTCTGCATAAAACATTTAACAGTGTAATTTCATAGGATAATTTACGAGGGTGTGTTTAGGGGCGGAATTAGGGGTGGGGCAGGTTAGTATTTACATGGGGCAACTGGTGGGGGGTAACTCTTAAGGCCTGGCTAGTAGATTAGGACTTAAAATTTTGAGCCCTAGTAATCATAATGTCTCTTTGTTCCATATAGTGCTGTACAAACTGATGGCACTCATAAAACCTGTAGAATAATTATAAAGCAAATTTTGTAAACTGACCCTAACATCACCTTATATAGTGTGTCAGCTTTCCCTATGCTTCCACTACAACACCTTCCAATGCACCAACATAATGGCTTCTCTGTCCCCTCCTTTTATAGTGTGGGGTCTTGTGTAACTAAAAGCTCCGTTATTGGTGATTTGAAGCCTGCTGACCATAGTTCAAAGGTACTAGAAACAAAAGAAGTCAGCGTGTGTGACAAAAAAGATGAATGACAGATGTGTGTAAGCACAAAGCTGGTATGACATTAGTGAGAACTGTGTAATGATGGGGAAAAACCGACTAGTAGGCAGTGTACTTGGAGGAATAAGGATGATGAAAATCGAGTGTAAGATAGAGAGGAAGCATAAAAACTAAAAGGAAAAAAAAGTTATAATAAAGAGTAAGGATGAGCCCGGTGTTTGATTCGAACCCATGTTCGAATCGAGCACCGGGTGTTCGCTCGCTCGGCGAGCCCAGAACTATTGGGGCCGCTCGCATCAAATTCGTGTGATGCGAGCGGCCCCGCAATGCATTGCGGCCCGCGCAGTGCAATGCTGGCTGATGATTGGCCAAGCATGCACTGTGACCCCGCATGCTTGGCCAATCACAGCGCCGGCAGCGAGGAGAACCATAATTGGCTACAGGCAGGATGCCTGTAGCCAATTATAGCTCAGGGGCTTTAGTACACGCCCCACGGTATAAGAGGCCGCCGCGCCGGCGGCCTCGCATATTATGTTTCAGTCAGTGTCAGCGTGTCAGTGTGCTGCTGACTGCTGACAACAATATGTGCTCTATTTCTGGGGATATGTGTGTGCATGCTGTTAGAACAGCATTGCAGTATCACATCTGGGGGGTGTCTATAGGTGGCCTGTGAATGGGGGCAGGTTTCCTGTGCTTAGAACTTTCCCTGCAAAAAAGTGTCATTTTTGCAGGAAAAAAGCTATTTAAAATCACTCGCGGCTAATGAATTGATGGCTCCTGTAACACAGAGAACTGTCATTCATTAATAAAAAACAAAAAAAAAGCATAGGGGTCCCCCCAAATTCAATAACCAGGCCCTTCAGGTCTGGGATGGATATTAAGGGGGATCCCAGCCAAAAAAAAAAAAAAAAATGGCGTAGGGTCCCCCTCAAAATCCATACCAGACCCTTGAGGTCTGGTATGGATTTTAAGGGGAACCCTAGCCAAAAAAAATGGCGTGGGGTCCCCCTCAAAATCCATACCAGACCCTTATCCGAGCACGCAACCTGGCAGGCCGCAGGAAAAGAGGGGGGGACGAGAGCGGCCCCCCTCCCGCCTGAACCGTACCAGGCCACATGCCCTCAACATTGGGAGGATGCTTTGGGGGTCTGAGACCCCCAAAGCACCTTGTCCCCATGTTGATGAGGACAAGGGCCTCTTCCCCACAACCGTGCCCGGTGGTTGTGGGGGTCTGCGGGCGGGGGGCTTATCGGAATCTGGAAGCCCCCTTTAACAAGGGGACCCCCAGATCCCGCCCCCCCCCTGTGTGAAATGGTAAGGGGGTACAAAAGTACCCCTACCATTTCACCAAAAAAGTGGCAAAAATGGTAAAAATGACAGGAGACAGTCTTTGACAATTCCTTTATTAAAATCTTCTTTCTTCTTTCTTCATCCTTCGGTTTCTTCATCTTCTCCTTCCTTCATCTTCTTCCATCTTCTTCTTCCATTTTCTTCTTCCTCCAATCTGCTTCTTCTTGCGCTGGTCTTCTCGTCCTTCTCATCCGGCATCTTCTTCCGTCGGCGTCGGTGTCGGTGTCTTCTTGGGCCGCTCCGCGCAATGGGAGGCTCCCGCTGTGTGAGGCTCCGCTCCATCTGACAGGTCTTTTATAATGGAGGGCACCTGGTGACCCCGCCCCCTCTGACGCACAGAGACGTCATGGGGAATTCCATGATGGCTTTCCCCATGATGTCAGAGGGGGGCGGGGTCACCAGGTGCCCTCCGTTTTAAAAGACCTGTCAGATGGAGCGGAGCCTCACACAGCGGGAGCCTCCCATTGCGCAGAGCGGCCCAAGAAGACACCGACACCGACGCCGACGCCGACGGAAGAAGATGCCGGACGAGAAGGACGAGAAGACCAGCGCAAGAAGAAGCGGATCGGAGGAAGAAGAAAATGGAAGAAGAAGATGGAAGAAGATGAAGGAAGGAGAAGATGAAGAAACCGAAGGATGAAGAAAGAAGAAAGAAGATTTTAATAAAGGAATTGTCAAAGACTGTCTCCTGTCATTTTTACAATTTTTGCCACTTTTTTGGTGAAATGGTAGGGGTACTTTTGTACCCCCTTACCATTTCACACAGGGGGGGGGGCCTGGATCTGGGGGTCCCCTTGTTAAAGGGGGCTTCCAGATTCCGATAAGCCCCCCGCCCGCAGACCCCCACAACCACCGGGCACGGTTGTGGGGAAGAGGCCCTTGTCCTCATCAACATGGGGACAAGGTGCTTTAGGGGTCTTAGACCCCCAAAGCATCCTCCCAATGTTGAGGGCATGTGGCCTGGTACGGTTCAGGCGAGAGGGGGGGCCGCTCTCGTCCCCCCCTCTTTTCCTGCGGCCTGCCAGGTTGCGTGCTCGGATAAGGGTCTGGTATGGATTTTGAGGGGGACCCCACGCCATTTTTTTTGGCTAGGGTTCCCCTTAAAATCCATACCAGACCTCAAGGGTCTGGTATGGATTTTGAGGGGGACCCTACGCCATTTTTTTTTTTTTTTTTTGGCTGGGATCCCCCTTAATATCCATCCCAGACCTGAAGGGCCTGGTTATTGAATTTGGGGGGAACCCTACGCTTTTTTTTTTTTTCATTTTTTTTATTTTTTATCAATGACTTTTTTTTATGAATGAGTTTCAATGAATCACTGTTCTCTGTGTTACGGGAGCCGTGAATTAACATTAGCCGCGAGTGATTTTAAATAGCTTTTTTACTTTCAAAAATGACACTTTGCGCAGAGACAGTTCTAAACACGGGAAACATGCGCCCCTTCACAGGCATACTATAGACACCCCCCAGGTACGAAATTTAAAGGAATATTACACTTTTATTGTTTCAATTTAAGCATTATTAAAATCACTGCTCCTGAAAAAAACGGCCGTTTTAAAAAAAAAAATTTGCATTGATACATGTCCCCTGGGGCAGGACCCAGGTCCCCAAACACTTTTTATGACATTAACATGCATATTAGCCTTTAAAATGAGCACTTTTAATTTCGAACGTTCGCATCCATTATAACTAATAGGGTTCTAAAGCTCGCACGGACTCCGTTCGCGGGTTCTGGTGCGAGCCGAACGGGGGGGGTGTTCGGCTCATCCCTAATAAAGAGTGTGAATACATAAAATAGGATGTTAGAGTGAGGGTTTAGGAAGTAAGTATATAATTCCATGGAGATGCCCCAAGTTGTTTTCCGTTATTGGGAGGGGGTGATCAACACTTTGAAAGATACATTTGAAATAAGTTTGGAAAAGGAGGCTATAGTATGCATTCTGGGGTATAGGCAGGAGCAGGGGGAAAGGAAAAGTACTACAGTAGCCATCCTGAGGTGTATGTTCCAAGCTAGGAAATTGATTGCATTAAGATGGCAATCAAAGACACCCTCCACAGTAAGAGACTGGATCGATACAGTAAATTAAACTCTTTGTAAAGAAAGAGCAGTGTATACAAAGAAAGGCAATCTTAAGGAATTTGACAGGACGTGGAGGCTCTTGTTGGACAAGAAGGGCCATCCCGTATAGAGTGTAAAGAAGGTAATAGCCCAGAAAAATATTCAGAATAGTTAATCCACCAGGGAAAGGAAAGATTAAATGGGAATAAAAACCCCAAGTTAACTTGAAGTTAAATTAGAAGTAACCTAAGATTAGCCTGATAAACTTGACATAAGAATATTTTTTTTTTTCCACTTCAGTAAACACTTCATCGAGAGACTTATTTCAAACTTTACAGCTCAACTATGTCCCTTCTCGTTTTCACATCATTGTGGTCTAGTTTATTATTGTTTACATTTTTATTATACATTGTCAACTCTCACATACATCAATGAAGAGACACTTTTGGTTGCTCCTCTCGAACCTTGTTAAAACCCCGTTCTTCCCCCCCTACCTACCCCCCCTTCCCTCCTTACCCTCCCGGTTTGCTATCGTTACTAGGGTTCACTTCCTCTTCTTGTTTAGTTTATTTCTATTATATTTTCTAAATATTTATCGGATGTCTTAAATTTTTCCCAGCATTCCCAGGCCGTGACATATTTCTGATATCGCCCTTTTTCTCTACTTCCTAGATATTCCATCTTGTTGTAGTAGTCTATCTGTTCGTACCATTCTCTTATGGCCGGTTTTTCGCTTTGTAGCCATTTCTTTGGAATTAACCCTTTTGCCCCCCCATTTAACAGTTTGGGAATAATTGAGTTGTTGTATTTTTTCCTGGGGGTTTTTGAACCATGGAACAAGCACTCCTGTGCATTTAATTCTATTTTCTCATCCGTTATTTCTGTTATAGTTTTCACTATTTCTTGCCAGAACTTCTTTATTGTTGGGCACTCCCACCAAATATGGGCCATTGTTGCTCTTTGATTACAATTCCTCCAACATAGTGGTGACCCTTCCTTCTGCATTTTATAGGTTCTCTCTGGCGTCCAGTACCACCTAGCTAGTAATTTATAGTTCATTTCAATGGTTCTCATATCCCAGTTATTATTGTACATTGCCCCAATCATCCTCTCCACTTGGTGGTCATCTAATTTTATGTTTAATTCCTTCTCCCACTGGTCGATGTAGGCTGGTCTTCCTTGCCCCTCCAGGTCTGTCAGTATCTCGTATACTTTTGAGATTCCCTTTTTCAATGATTTTTGTGTATAGCAAAATTTTTCCAAGAAAACCAAATCTCCTTCGTCCCTTATTGGTTTTGGACGTGTTGTTACCAAATGATTTAATCGAAGCAGATTCCATTCACTTATCTTCCATCCTTTTAATAATTCTATTTCTTGTCGTGTTCTCATCTTCCCGTTTGTGGTTATGTCTCTCATCTGTGGATTTTTTATTTTGTGTGCGGTAAAAATCTCTTCCCCCGGTATTGACATGAACTAGGTACTCACCGAGGCCAAGATGCCGAGAGCGGTTGCCCTTGCGACTCGGCGCCCACTGCCCTGAAAGTGATACAGGGACGGTTGGCACCAAGAGGCACAAGCCACCGGTGGGATGGTGACCAGGCGTGGGCTCCTGTTGTTGTAGAGAAGGGTAGACTGGAACAGGATAGTACGTCCACGAATTCCTAGTTAGAAACACGGCAAGCAGACTGGGAATCAAACACAGGCAGGTTAGATGAATGCAGGCCGGGGGTCAAACACTGGCGGGTTAGGTACAAGGTATCCTTTAAGCAGGAGAGTCCAAGGCAGGCTGGGGATAAAACACTGGCAGGTTAGAAGGGAGTCCAGGGTACAGGCCAAGGTCCAGGGCAGGAGAAGGTAACAGATCCAAATAGGCAAGCAGAAGGTCAAGGTCAGGAGAAGGCAGAGTAGTCAGGACGATCCGGGTTTGGCAACAGGTAAGACAATCTTCAAGGGTCAAGTACAGGATACAAACAGGAAGCAGCTGTCAGACGAACCAGCGTCTGTCTGGGCACAGAGGCCCTCCTTTTATAGGGCCGTTGAGGTCACATGAGGGGATGCCGCGCTACTGCGCATGCGCGCGCGCCGCTTGGCGGGAACACGAGTGCGCACTCGCCGCTGCATCTTCTCTCTGTCACTGGCTATGAGCCGGGAAGCCGAACCCGTGCGCCTGCGCACTAGCGTGCGCAGCGGACGGAAACCCTGACAGTGCCCCCCCCGAGGGGCGGCCTCCGGACGCCCAGGCTCTCCATCAATTTAGGGTGTTCTTGTCGGAAGATCTTGATTAATCTTGGGGCATGGAAGTTTCTGGATGGTTCCCAAGAATTATCCTCTGGTGGATAGCCCTTCCATTTTACTAAAAATTGAAGCTGACGACCCACCTTCCTGCAGCCAAGTAATGACTCTACCTCGTATTCTTCTACTCCATCAATTGTTATAGGTGGAGGAGGAACTTCTTCTCTGTTTGGAAAAGGACTGGGGACCAAGGGTCTCAGTAGCGAGGCATGGAATACTGGGTGTATTCTGTAGGAACTGGGTAAGGCAAGTTCAAAAGCTACAGGATTTACCATCTTCTTGATTTCGAATGGCCCAATGAACTTGGGACCCAACTTCCGTGCAGGACACGCGATCTTAAGATGGGTAGTTGCCAGCCATACCTTTTCTCCAATCTTGAAATGAGGGTTCTCCTTCCTCCCCTTGTTGTGATATTTCTTATATCCCTCCTGGGCCTGTTGCATGGCGTCTTGAAGTTTTTTGAAGTTGGTTTGAATGTAACTTATCCGTTCTTGTACAGCGGGAACCCGAGATTCAGAGACAACATTAGGGAGAAAAGATGGATGAAACCCAAAGTTAGCCCAAAACGGAGTCTGATTTGTGGTCGAGTGGGAAGAGTTATTATATGCAAATTCTGCAAAAGATAATAGAGAGGACCAGTCGTCTTGTGCGGAGGAACAGAAACACCGTAAGTATTGTTCAAGAGTTTGATTAGTGCGTTCAGTTTGTCCATTACTTTGTGGGTGGTAGGCAGATGAAAGACAAATGTTGATATCCAAGGTTTTGCAAAGCTCTTTCCAAAATTTTGAGGTGAACTGTGGGCCCCTATCCGAGACGATGCTCTTGGGTACCCCATGGAGTCTAACAATCTCCTTGACAAAAATGTTGGCGTTCTCCAGGGCAGAGGGGGTGCCGATCATGGGCAAAAAGTGGCTCATTTTGGACAGCCGATCCACTACCACTAGAATGGTAGTGAAGCCTTGCGATGGAGGCAATTCCACGATGAAATCCATCGAAATGTCGGCCCATGGTCGTTCTGGAATGGGTAGAGGCCTTAGTAACCCCCATGGCTTTGTTCTAGGACCCTTGTTTCGCTGACATGTAATACAGGAAGATACGTATTTTTGGCAATCCTTTCTCCAGCCTGGCCACCAAAAGGTGCGAGAGATATGTTCTGCTGTTTTTCGTACCCCAAAGTGACCAGCTAGTTTATGATCGTGTAAAGTTCTCAGGACTACAGGTCTTACCTCTGTAGGGACAAAAATTTTGTCTTGGAGCCAGAATAGATTTTCACGTCTTTCTAGGGTGTCCAGAATGGGATCTTTACAGTGAGCCGAAGAAGTGGATAGAGCGGAGATCAGGTCAGTGGGTGTGAGTAGTAGAAAGTTCTGAGGGGTAAGAATGGTGCTGGGTTCTGATACCTGGGAGGACTCTGGGAAGATACGGGATAGAGCATCTGCCTTGCCGTTCTTTGACCCTGGCCGGTAGGAAATGTGGAATGTGAATCTTGAGAAGAAGAGTGCCCAACGGGCTTGACGGGGTCTTAAGCGTCTAGCAGTGCGAAGGTACTCAAGGTTTTTATGGTCTGTAAAAATGGTGATTGGATGAACTGCTCCTTCAAGGAGGTATCTCCACTCCTCCAGCGCGGATTTAATGGCCAATAGCTCCCGGTCGCCAACATCATAGTTCTTCTCGGCCGGATTGAGTCTTCGGGAGGCGAAGGCCACTGGGTGTAACAGGGCTGTCGGCCCATGGCGTTGGGAGAGGATGGCACCTGTGGCAGACTCCGAGGCGTCCACTTCTAGAACGAAAGGTAGCAGTGGGTCTGGGTGCCGTAAGATAGGGGCAGACGTGAAGAGAGTTTTTAGTTTGACAAAAGCCTCCTGGGCTTCCTGGGACCACTGAAAACGGCTGTGTAGGCGGGTCAATTGAGTGATTGGGCCCACAATGGCAGAGAATCCGGCGATGAACCTCCTGTAAAAATTAGCAAAACCGATGAACCTCTGTACAGCTCTTTTGTCCTTAGGAGGTGGCCAGTCTACCACTGCCTTGACCTTTTGTGGGTCCATGGAGGTGCCCTTAGTGGAGATGATGAACCCCAGAAACTGTACTGTAGATCTTTCAAACTCGCATTTTTCAGCTTTAAGATAGAGCTGATGGGCTCTGAGGATGGAGGACCTTCTTGACGTGTTCCCGGTGCAACTCCAGAGTGGCTGAAAAAACGAGGATGTCGTCTAGGTATACGACTAAAAAGTCATCCAAGTATTTTCTAAAAATGTCATTAACCAGGTGCTGAAAAGTGGCTGGAGCATTACAAAGGCCAAATGGCATCACTAAGTATTCATAGTGGCCAAAACGAGACCTGAAGGCTGTCTTCCACTCATCCCCTGCACGGATTCTGACAAGGTTGTAGGCACCCCTTAAGTCGAGTTTAGAGAAAACTTTAGCTGACCGGAACCGCTGGAAGAGTTCAGGAATAAGTGGTAGAGGATATCGGTTTTTGATAGTAATTTTATTAAGTTCCCGATAATCAACGCAGGGCCTGAGTGAGCCATCTTTCTTTCCAACAAAGAAAATACCAGCACCTGCTGGAGAGGTGGATGGCCGAATAAAGCCTTTCTCGAGATTCTCATCAATATAGGCCTTGAGGGCCTTTAGCTCGGTCTCCGACAGAGGAAATATGCGCCCAAAGGGAATTGCGGAGCCTGTGAGCAATTCGATGGGGCAGTCATAGGCCCGATGTGGTGGTAGGTGGTCGGCCTTCTTTTTGTCAAAGACATCTTTAAAGTCCTGATAGACCGGAGGAATATGCTGAAGGTTTTCTGATGTCGAGATAACCGATAGGATGGAGCGGGGAGTTGGAGAGATGCAGTGTTGGTGACAATATGGTGACGAGAAGGAGACCTCCTTCCTGTTCCAGTGAATTTGGGGGTCATGAGCTTGCAGCCAAGGAAGTCCAAGGATGATGGGAAACATCGGGGAAGATATGAGATCAAACCGTAGGAACTCTTGGTGGCCAGAATCTGTGGTGGTGAGGATAGGTGAAGTCTCCTGAGTTACTGGACCAGATTGTGGAAGGGACCCATCAGCCAAGTGGACCAATAGAGGATTTGTTTTGTTGAAGCAAGGAATGTGCCATTCCTTGGCGATAGAGATATCCAGGAAGCAGCTGCAAGCACCTGAGTCAATCACGGCTGGTAGCCGGATCTTCCTTCCCGCTAGCTGTAGGGAGACAGAAAGAGTCACATAAGTTTGGGCCCGATTGACGGCTTGACAGTTCATGAAAGGCTGAGATGGCAACTTATTAGGCCGGATGGGACAATTCAGGAGGAAATGTCCGGAACCCCCGCAATAGAGGCACAGATTGGATCTCCGTCTTCGTTGCCGTTCTTCCTGGGTAAGGCGGGGACGAACTAGGCCCAATTGCATTGGCTCCCCTTCAGAGGCCGATGGACCGGATGGGACGGTTGAATAAGCAGCTGGCATCCTTGGGGGAACCCATATTGGTCGGGACCCTTGTACACGTTCTGAGCGACGTTCACGCATACGTCGATCCAGCTTGGTGGCTACCTGGATCAACTCCTCCAAAGAAGTAGGGGGCTCAACCCGGGCTAACTCGTCCTTCAGACTTTCCCTTAATCCCAGTCGATACTGGTAGAGGAGGGCTGCCTCATTCCAGGTGGTATCGGCAGACCATTTGCGGAACTCCGCCGTATAGTCCTCCACAGGCCTTTTACCCTGAGAGAGGGTATGCAGAGTGGCCTCAGCCGTGGCCTTACGTTGGGGGTCATTGTAGAGTTGGCCCATTGCTTCAAAAAATGTATCAACAGTATTAAGGAGAGGGTTCCTTTGTTCCATGAGGCCGTGGGCCCAAGATTGGGGTTCCTCGGATAGCAGGGAGATGATAAACCCGACCTTGACAATTTCTGAGGAGAAGGTTCGGGGTTGCAGGGCAAGGTACAGGGAACAAGCATTTTTGAAGGACCTGAACTTCCTGCGATCACCCGAAAATCGCTCTGGTATTGGTACCTTTGGTTCAGGCACGGCCATCATCATGGCAGGTGGAGGTTGAGCCTGAGGTGCGGAGGTCCCACTAGTAGACCCGGAAGCTGGACTTGCTAGGGGAGTGGCCGTGGTCAGTTGTTGGAGTCGAGTATCGACTTGGGCATAGCCTTCCTGTAGTTTCTGTACCGCTTCCGTGAGGGCAGACACCTGCTGACATAGCATGTCCAATGGAGAACCCGCTCTGTTGGCCTCTGTCATGGCTGGTTCGTACTGTCATGAACTAGGTACTCACCGAGGCCAAGATGCCGAGAGCGGTTGCCCTTGCGACTCGGCGCCCACTGCCCTGAAAGTGATACAGGGACGGTTGGCACCAAGAGGCACAAGCCACCGGTGGGATGGTGACCAGGCGTGGGCTCCTGATGTTGTAGAGAAGGGTAGACTGGAACAGGATAGTACGTCCACGAATTCCTAGTTAGAAACACGGCAAGCAGACTGGGAATCAAACACAGGCAGGTTAGATGAATGCAGGCCGGGGGTCAAACACTGGCGGGTTAGGTACAAGGTATCCTTTAAGCAGGAGAGTCCAAGGCAGGCTGGGGATCAAACACTGGCAGGTTAGAAGGGAGTCCAGGGTACAGGCCAAGGTCCAGGGCAGGAGAAGGTAACAGATCCAAATAGGCAAGCCGAAGGTCAAGGTCAGGAGAAGGCAGAGTAGTCAGGACGATCCGGGTTTGGCAACAGGTAAGACAATCTTCAAGGGTCAAGTACAGGATACAAACAGGAAGCAGCTGTCAGACGAACCAGCGTCTGTCTGGGCACAGAGGCCCTCCTTTTATAGGGCCGTTGAGGTCACATGAGGGGATGCCGCGCTACTGCGCATGCGCGCGCGCCGCTTGGCGGGAACACGAGTGCGCACGCGCCGCCGCATCTTCTCTCTGTCACTGGCTATGAGCTGGAAAGCCGAACCTGTGCGCCTGCGCACTAGCGTGCGCAGCGGACGGAAACCCTAACAGGTATAAACAAATTTGTTTCTGTAAGGGGCATTAAAGGTGAATTAAATTCCCATTTCCCTTTCCTATGTTTTTCATCCCATACTGTGAAAACATTTTTAGTTATCTCATGAGTGTCCTGTCCTATCACCCTTAATTTTCGGGGTACCCAACTATTTTTATGTAGTGTACTTTTGCTTATTGTGTTTTCTATCTCCACCCATTTTTTTCGGTATTCTCGTTTGTCCATTCTATCATGCGTGCTAAGATTACTGCTTTATAGTATCTACTTATGTCTGGTGTGGCCACACCCCCGTATACCCTATCCCTAGTAATTAGTGCATATTTTATTCTTGGTTTCTTACTTTGCCAGACATATTTAATTACCATTTTTTTTATAATCTTGAAAAAAAATTGTGGGATCTTTATTGGAAGCATTTGGAATTTGTACATTATTTTTGGTAATATTACCATTTTAAGCATGTTAATTCTTCCCATCCAGGCTAGTGACTGTAAACTACGTTTTTTCATATCCTCCCTCACTTCGTTAAGTAGTGGGATATAATTTGTAACATATAGTTTTTCATAGGTTGCAGTTACCTTAATCCCCAAATATTTTAGTTCTTTTACCCATGTAAAAGGAAATTCTCTCTGAAGGTTCTCCTTTTCTGTCTTTTTTTCTCCGATATTTAGGATTTCAGTCTTAATCGGATTTATTTTGAAGTTTGAGAGCTCCCCGTATCTTTTTATTTCCTTAATTACATTTAGCAAAGTCACCCTTGGATTTGACACGTATATCAGGACGTCATCTGCATAGGCAGCTCTTTTGTGTGTTTCTCCGCCTACCTTCACCCCGCTCACGTCCTGATTTTTCCGTAGTGATTCAAGAAAAGGCTCCATTGCTAAGACGTATAGGAGAGGTGATAAGGGGCATCCTTGACGCGTTCCATTGTACATCTCAAATACCGGGGACAACCTCCCATTCTCCTTCACCATCCCGGATGGTCCCTGGTATAGGTTCCCAATCCATTTCATAAACTTTGGACCTATTCCGAGATATTTCAAAGTATCCATCATGAATCCCCAGTCTACCTTGTCAAATGCCTTTTCTGCATCTATTGACAGGAGTAGAGCTGGGGATTCATTCAGGCCTTTTTTCCTCAACATTAAAATTGTTTTGATTCCGTTATCCCTTCCCACTCTACCCGGAATGAAGCCATCTGATCAGGGTTTATCCATAATGGTATTAATTTTTTCAACCTATAGCATATATTTTTGTGTCGGCATTTAACAGGGCGATTGGTCTGTAACTCGAACAGTTAGTCTTGTCGTTTCCTTCTTTAGGTAGTTTAGTAATGTATGATAGTAGCGATTCTCTCCTTATTTCCTCTCCTTCTCCTGTACCATTTAAATAGTCAAATAACCATGGAGTCAACTGTTTTTATAATACTTGATTGTAAAACCGTCCGGGCCTGGGCTTTTTCCATTTGGAGTTTCTTTTATCGCGAGCTTGATTTCTTCTTGTGTTATATTTTTTACCAAATCGTTCAATTTCTCCTGTTGGATTTTTGGTAGGTTTGCTTCTATTAAGTATTTTTGTGTCTTCCTTTTTCTTTCTTCGTGGTCTATTTTCGCTTCGTTATTATTAATAGAGTATAATACGCTATAATATTTCTGGAACGCTTTTGCAATTTCTGAAGTTTTATTCACTACTTCTGCTTTTTCATTTTTGATCTTCTCTATGAAGTTAGACGATTTATTTTTCCTTATCAAGTTTGCAAGGTATTTCCCTGGTTTGTTCGCCCACTTATATCTCTCTTGCGCGACTCTGTTATAATTGCATCTTCCTTCTTCTTCCAGCAGGTTCTTCAGTTGTTCTCTTTTCATGCTGAGATTCCTAAGAGATTTTTTCTCGCTTGTTTTTTATGTTTTTGTTCTAGAACATATACTTCTTTCGTAAGTCTCGTAAGTCTTGTCATATTTCTTTTCCTTTCCTGTTTTTTCCCTGCTCCAATAGATATCAATTTTCCTCTGATGACAGATTTATGTGCCTCCCAGATGGTTGCTTTTGAGAGATCTTCTGTTTCATTCTCCTGAAAATACCGTACAATCTCTTCTTTTATTATTTTTTGATTTTCTTTGTCCTCCAATATATCTTCGTTTATTCTCCATGGTCCTTTTCCCATCTTTTCTCCAGCTACTTTCATTTTCAGCCTAACAGGAGCATAGTCTGAGATTGTGATTATTCCTATTTTTGTTTCCACAATTTCATCCAATCCTCTATGTTCGATCATTATGTAGTCCAATCGTGAATATATTTTGTGGACAGCAGAGTAGAATGTGTAATCTTTTTTGTTTGGGTGGTGTATCCTCCAAGGGTCTACTATTTGGTATTCATAGAGTAAGTTTTTCAATCTCTTTGTTTGCCTCATTTCCCTATCTATTGTGCTTGTCGTGGTATCCATTTTATGATCTACTGGGTAGTTAAAATCCCCTGCTAATATCAACCTTCCTTGTTTAAATTCGAGTAGGTCCTTCAGTGTTTCCAAGAAATATCTTTTAGGATTCCTATTTGGGCAGTATATATTCGCCAGCGTATATTTGGTGTTCTGCATTGTTCCTGTCAGAAAAAGGTAGCGGCCTTCTGGATCAACTTTTCTTTTTTCTATTTCAAATCGAACATTTTTACCTATACCTATTGCCACCCCTTTCGCCCCTCTAAAGCCCCATACACGCGGTCGGATTTTCTGATGGAATCTGTCCTATCGGACAATGTTGTCGGAAATTCCGACTGTGTGTAGGCTCCATCAGACTTTTTCCGTCTGATTTTCCGACGGACAAAGTTCTATCTCCTGCTCTCAAATTTTCCGACAACAAAGTCCTATCGGACTTTTTCCGATCGTGTGTAGCGAATCCTGACGGACAAAGTGCCACGCATGCTCAGATCACATTACAAGACCAAAGCTATTGGCTACTAGCCTCTACGTAGTCCCGTCGTAGGCAACAAACGTCACCACGTTCAGAATGATCGGATTTTCCGACAACTTTGTCCGACCGTGTGTATGCAACATTAGTGTCGGACAAAATCCGTCGGAAAAAATCCGATGGATTTTGTGGTCGGATTTTCCGACCGTGTGTACGGGGCATAACAGGCGAATCTCCATAGACCCAAACTGGTATGTGTCTAGAATATATTTTGACATTTGAGTCCAAGGTAATGTGCGTTTCCTGTAGAAATATTATTTCTGCTTGGTTCTTTTCTAGTTCTCTTAGTACCAACTGCCGCTTGGCCGATGAATTTAATCCTCGTACATTATATGTCAAAATCTGGATATTAATCGTCTCTTCCATTTATATTCGCACCCCCGATCGTCCCCCCCGGGGAGCCAGAGAGGCAAGAGAGGGGGTCCCCCCAAGGCGACAGCCGGGGACCATGAAAACTTCAATACATCCATTGAGGCCCCTATTCCTTCTTGTTGCAAACCTTTGATCACCCCTACCCCCTATTACTATTGGCTTCCTGACTTATTTCTGTTTTTTTTTTCTGTTTTGATATATATGGTTAAAATCTATGTGTATTTATCAATCCTAGCATTTTCTAGATAAAATAATACCCACTTGATTTTTATCAAATGTATTGTTAAAATGCTTATAAAAATAAAAAGTAAAAAATAAAAAGTATATAATTCCAATGATGTGTGACAGCATAGGAAACCTGCAAATAAAAAGTGACAGAATATGGAATTGGGTATGTTGAAAAATATGGGGTGTACTGTGCAATGAGGATAATACTAAGTGGTATGTGCCAGAAGGTATGAATACAATAGAATGAAGTGATGGATAGAACATGCAGAAGATACGTGACGGTCACTAGAGACTCATTTAGACCATCAGGGAGCAATGCTTTGACTCTATAAATGCCATTACCTTTAGAATCTCTTCAAATGTTTAGACTCTAGGAATATCCGTAATGATTGTGGCTTTAAAGAGGTTATAATTCTTAATGTGACAAGAACAAGAGGATTTGATGGGCCAATTCATTCCTGTATAACAAGGTGTGATTATAGTGGTATTTTGACTAATGCCGCGTACACACGACCAGACTTTTCGATGGACTAGGTCCGACGGTCTTCCCGACGGACTTTCGGCAGAGTTCCGACGGACTTTATGAATGAACGGACTTGGCCACACACAATCACACCAAAGTCCGACAGATTTTGGACAACGTTTTTTGTCCGTAGTACTAGCATACACACGAATGGTTTTCTCGATAGGAACTGAGTCCGGCGGAGTTCCGGCCGAAAAATTTGAAACATGTTCTATTTCTAAAGTCCGTCAGATTTTTGGACAGCAAAGGTCCGATGGAGCCCACATGATCGAATTGTCAGACAGATTCGTTCCGTCGGACCTTTGCTGTCGAAAAGTCCGGTCGTGTGTATGTGGCATTAGGGTTTGGCCACCTAAATATTCAGAGACACCATATTAAAAACACCCAAGAATAAGGAGTGTCTTTGAGTTGTCCATGCACAGTTTTTTAGGCTAGAAGCGTTTTTCAACGCTTCAGCTTCTAGAAGAACAAAAAAAGATTTTTTTTTGTGTTTTTGGGAGCAATTTGCCAGGAAAAAGCACTGGTTTCCACTGTTATTTTTTTTTTTTAACCAGCCGCCCGCCTGTGTCATTAACAACCAGTGTATAGCCGGTTGTTAAGGAGCGGGCCAGGAAGCCGACCGCTGCATCCTTAACAATGGATGACTCATTAGCTGTCAGCAGGTTCACCGCCGACAGCTGAATGTAAACAAAACAATTGCCGGCAACAAAAATTGAGACAAAAAAACAGCGTGGGCTACCCAATGGCAATTTTTTTTAAATGATTTGGGGTCCCCGTCAAAATCTATACCAGACCCTTATCCGAGCATGCAGCCTGACAGAGGCGGGAAGGGGATGGGAGGACGAGTGAACGCCCCCTCCCTCCTGAACAATACCAGGCCACATGTCCCGTACATGGGGTACTTTGGGGCAGGGGAGCTCACCACCATAGCATAGCACCTTGTTCCCATGTTGATGAGTACAAGGGACTTTTCCCCACAACCCTGGCCAGTGGTTGCGGGGGTCTTAACAAGGGGGCCTCCAGATCCCACCCCATCACTTGTGGCTTGTCACTTGCCACCCTGCCTGCCACTAGATGTGGATTATCACTTGCCACGCTGCCTGCCACCAGATGTGGATTGTCACTTGTCACGTTACCTGCCTTCAGATGCAGCTTGTCACTTGACGCGCTGCCTGCCACCAGATGCGGATTGTCACTTGCCATGCTGCCTGCCACCAGATGCGGATTGTCACTTGACACGCTGCCTGCCACCAGATGTAAATTGTCACTTGCCACATTGCCTGGCAGTGCCACCAGATGTGGATTGTCACTGCATTGGTGGCAGCACTGGTCATACCGGCCGCACCCACAGCCCCGCTGCAGAGAGACCACGGCCCGATAGTGGGCCACGGACCGGTGGTTGTGAACCCCTGCTATATGCAATTTGAATGGTAAACATTTGACTCAATTCTAAAATAAGCTATAAATCTGAATGTAATGTATGAGTCCATGGTAAACCTATAACATGTTTTCTTACTTAGTGGAGGGTGAAGATGAAGTTTTCCTTTAAATCTTTATTTTGAAAGTGTTCCTATAATCCATTTTTCAGTGTCAGTGGAAAAAGTATAGACAGACATTCATAGATCAAACATACATGATGCTATTTTTAACACCGAATGCTCTTTTTCTTCGTGCAGTCACCAAATTACATCTCTTACACAACATGCATGTCAGCATCTCTTTGCATCTGTTCAACTGTAGGCACTACTAGAAAAATGCCTGCAGCAAAATACGCTATATATTTCTCTGAAATACATACACTGATCATATCTAAAATATAAATGAGTGTAAGAAGACGGAGGAAATCAGGTTCAGAATTGTGATTAAACAGTTGATAAAGCAGCGTAAAATATCCCAATATTCTAGTCTTTCATTTTGGTGTGGATGTACATTTATCATCATTAGAGATAAGTGAAGTTATTTGCTGATACCCTGGAGTGAAAATACAAACAAATGGTGACTCTGTACTTGTCACAGAGGATAAGACAACTGTCCATGGAGGTGCAATAGGCTCAGGACTTTATCGATTATATGGCCTGTAACCCTGGAATCATCTGACCCAGGGTTGTCCAACTTATTCCTGCAGGGGGCTACTATGTGGGGCAGCACTGGGCTAAGGGGAGCAAAAATGAAAATTGTGATTGACTAATAAAATTATATTTGTTGTAGTGTAAAGGTTGCTTAAAAGTGATTCTCCTTCTAACACATGAAGCCAACCTTAAGCAGGGATGGCTATTTAAATTCACTATGCGGTAGGCTTTAGTCAGCCAAAACTTGATTGGTAGTTTCTCTTTGATAGGTCTCTCCTGGCCTCTGGTTATTGTAGTTTCTGCCTGCTGTTGGTGAGTGTCCCTGGCAATGGTGTGGGAGTTGTGAATATTTATATTTCTCTGGCCAACCACTAGAATGTTTATTGTCAATTATGCCAGCTGAGAGAGGGTGTAGGTGGGGCAAGGAGGATAGTACCCAAGTTAAGAAATATGCCACAACATAGTCTAGTTGCAGGTTTACAGGATAACAAAGCAGGCGGCAATCTGTAATCACTAGCACTAGCAGTATAGCTGTAGCAACTGCGGCAGAACACTTAAGTAACAGTTCCAGGCTCTCTTATATTAACAAACTCAGTAACTCCTGTAGTACCAGGTGCAGCAGTACTGCTAGTGGCAGGCACCGTAATGCTGGTGTTTAGGGGTATATCTTCAGCACCACAAGATATCACACAGGCACTGCCTACATTACTGGAGTGGCATCTCCTGAAGGGGTGGATGACTGGTAGAGTGGTGGCACAATCTTTTTTTGAGGAAGCTGTACAGGTCATGCGAAGTAGTTCTAAAGACTGGTGGTCAGAAAGGCATCCAGAGGTGTCCCTAATCTCTCCCTACTTGCACAGAAATCTTTCCCTTAAGCTATCTCTCTGTCCCTGGTCCTTTTGCTACCCTGTCCACTCACGATTGCATGCCGAACCTGGCAGGGCACTTCTATTTATTAAAACTGCCCTAAACAAAGATGGCCACCACAGGTCACTGAGAGTTGCAGCGTCCAATCGAACAGCTGCCTCTCCTGTGACACCTACAGAAGCTGCAAGGGAACATCTTCCCCCAAGTGGCAAGGTGCCACCTGCTGGGTGGAGGAGAACAACACCTGCCAACGAGGGCATAAATATTCATAAGTCACCTTCAGATGGTTGTTGAAGCCTGTTGCCTAAGGAGAGTGACCATGTGCCAGGATACAGGCTTAGGCTTGAGGCTAAATATGCTGAACAAGGGCATTGAAGCAACATTTAGTCTAACTGGGAAAAAGAAAAAGCTAGGAAAGCTTGGACCTCCACTGAAATGTAGTGGCCTTTCCCTAAGGAGTCAATCGCTTAACCAACAGGTTGGTTTGAGGGTCCTCTATCTGTGAAGACTATAGGTACTTTTTGTCCCTTATCTAGAGTGTCTGGTCCATGGGTGCCCTAAATTTTCTCACAACAATGTTGAGTAATAATCAATAAATTTCACTTCTTGCAATGGAAAAGTGACTGGCACCCATTGGTTCAGATTTCTCCACTATAGTCTAAGACTACAACCCATAAAATGCTAACCCACCCTCCTGCCTCTGAGTACCTTGCATGCTACACACATCTGCCAGCGGATAAACAATTTTGAACGTGGTGACGTTTGTTGCCTACGACGGGACTACGTAGAGGCTAGTAGCCAATAGCTTTGGTCTTGTAATGTGATCTGAGCATGCGTGGCACTTTGTCCGGTCGGACAACCGTACACACGATCGGATTTGGTGTGATCGGACCGTGTTGACGGAGTACCTTGCATGCTACACACATCTGCCAGCGGATAAACAATGCCAGCGGATAAACAATTTTGCTGTGCTCCCCAACTTTTGGACCCTTGGAAATCCACAGAATTTGGCTTATGGTGGAGCATGTGACCATCTTCCCTTCTTTTCAGGATGCAGTACTTGGCTTCTGAGCTGCCAACTGACAGATCTGAACACTGGGGGAACGGTTGTTAACCATGTGCAAGCTTTGACATACTGCAGACCCACACAAACCTTACACAGGGATTAAACGAATGAACAGGGTGGCGGGGCATGAAGGAGGTAAGTACCAGTGGAGAGGGGTGTGGGCTATCAAGAGATGACATATTGCCCTTTACAACCTATTTGTGGAAAGTCGTTAAGTTTATTAAAACTACTGGGAATTGTGCCAGTGTAGTTTCCTCTCTGCATTGCTTTTATTGGAAAGTCAAACTCAATTTACTTCGATGTAATTTTTAGAGTGTGAAATTAGCCTCCCGAAAGAAAAAAAGCTATCTTAATTATATTTCATTTTTTACTTTTACATATAGATCTGTACTTGCTATTTGTCAGGGACCCAGCGCCTGTGGGACGAGTGTTTGTTTGCTTGTTATTGTCAGGGACCCAGCGCCGGACGAGCGGCCCGCTCTCCAGTGTGCATGCGCGGCGGCCCGGCTCTCCAGCGCATGCGCACTCGCGGCTCGGCGGTCCGGCGCTCGCGCATGCGCACTGGCGCACGTTTGTGCGCCATGGCGCGCAGTTAGCGTCCACTGGGCGCCTATAAAAGCTGCCTGACGCACAGGCACTTTGCTGGTCTGTCTTTCCAGCTCAGTGCCTGTGTGTCTCCTGTGTAAAAACCAGATCTGATCCTGTACCCTGACCCTTGGCTTGTTTAAACGGACTGTCGCTGTCTTCTCCTGTGTTTGACCCCCTGGCTTGTTAACGGACTTTGCTGCCTGATCCTGTGTTTGACCCTCTGCTTGCCTCCACGGACTTTGCTGCCTGATCCTGTGTTTGACCCTCTGCTTGCCTCCACGGACTTTGCTGCCTGATCCTGTGTTTGACCCTCTGCTTGCCTCCACGGACTTGCTGCCTGATCCTGTGTTTGACCCTCTGCTTGCCTCCACGGACTTACCATTAAACCTGTGTTTGACCCCCGGCCTGCTCTCCGGACTTACATAGCTGCTGGCTGCTCAGTGACCGGTGTCAGTCCCTCAGCCAGGTGTTTGGGCTCCTGCCTCTTCTTCCTGCCATCTGCCGGTCTGCCCAGGCCAGGTCCTCATCTCCTCCGGGCATCCCACCAGTTCCACCTGCCGGAGGTAACCTGTGCCTCCTGGTGCTGTTTGTTCCCTGTCTCACCTCCAGGGGGCAGATTGCGCCGGGTCGCAAGGGTGAACCGCTCTCAGCATCTCGGTCTCGGTAAGTACGTCTCTGATAGTACAGACCAGCCATGTCCGAGACCGACAGAGCGTGTTCTCCCCTTGAGATCCTGTGTCTGCAGATGGCGGCACTTACTGAGGCTGTCCAAAAACTACAAATGGGCTACACCCAAATTGACAGCCGCCTACAGCAATTGACCGGGCCATCTGCCCCTGCAGCCGGCAACTCAGCCACCTTCAGCGGGGTTCCCCCGTCGGCAGCTCCCATCAACCCCACAGTGGTCGTGGCCTCCCCTGAACCTAGGGTGCCTACACCTGAACGTTTCTCTGGCGACCAAAAGAGATTCAGGGCTTTTAAGAATGCCTGCACCCTGTACCTGGCCCTGCAGCCCAGAACCTTCTCCTCTGAAGTGGTGAAGGTGGGGTTCATCATCTCTCTCCTGGCCGAAGAACCCCAGGCGTGGGCCCATAGCCTAATGGAACAGAGGGATCCTGTGTTGAACTCAGTTGATACTTTCTTTGAAAGCATGGGTCAGCTCTACGACGATCCCCAGAAGGGGGCCACCGCTGAAACCACCCTGCACAACCTCTCACAAGGCCGGAGACCGGTTGAAGACTACACTGCCGAATTCAGAAAGTGGTCAGCCGACACCGGCTGGAATGGGCCGGCCCTTAAATATCAGTTCCGCCAAGGACTTTCCGACACTCTTAAGGATGAACTTGCCCGGATTGATGTCCCGGAATCTCTGGAGGACCTCATACAAGCGGTCACCAAGATTGACAGGCGCTTGCGTGAACGCCGCGCTGAACGTTTCCAGATGCCTCGTCCCAGTTGGATGCTACCCAAGCCGAGTCCTGCCCAGCCTCCATTTCATTCACCACCTGTGGCCTCTTCCGGAATCGAACCCATGCAGTTAGGCCTGGTCCGCGCCCCTCTGACCCCAGAGGAGCGTTTACACAGGCGACAGGCCAACCTGTGCCTTTATTGCGGAGGTTCCGGGCACTACCTTCGCACCTGCCCCATTAGGCCTAGTAAGTCCCTTCCCAAGTTTAACTTTAACTACCAGGTTTCCGGTCTGTCCCAAACTTACATTACCCTCTTTATCTCTTTGCAGCTTACGGGAAAGGAGGTCTACCTCCCGGCCATAATTGATTCCGGGGCTTGCAGCTGCTTCTTGGATTCCTCTCTCGCTGCCCGGCTCCAGCTTCCCCTTGTCCCCAAGAAGCAGTGCTTCCAGGTTCACCTAGCCGATGGATCCCTTCCGCGCTCCGGCTTGATCACTTCAGAAACCAACCCCATTCTTGTCACCACCGATTCTGGCCATAAAGAGCTCCTCCGCTTGGATATCATTCCGTCTCCCATGTTCCCCATCATCTTGGGGCTCCCTTGGTTGCAGGCACATGAACCCCTGATTAACTGGCGGACGAAGGAGGTCTCCTTCCCCTCCCAATACTGTTCCCTAAACTGCTCCCCCTCAACCCCTGGCTTCCTGCTCGGCTCTAGTACCAGTACCCGACAGCCTGAAACACGTCCCACCTGTCTACCTGGAATTTAGGGACGTCTTTGACAAACAACAGG
Organism: Lithobates sylvaticus; assembly: GCA_028564925.1. NCBI lineage: Eukaryota > Metazoa > Chordata > Amphibia > Anura > Ranidae > Lithobates > Lithobates sylvaticus. Next base: position 708,335,878 of record CM053026.1, on the reverse strand, counting down.
CCGACCGCCTGCCACCTCACCGACCCTATGACTGTCCTATAGATCTCTTGCCCGGTGCGGCGGTCCCCTTCGGCCGTATTTTTCCTCTGTCCGAAGCCGAGTTGGCAACTCTCAAAACTTACATTGATGAGAACCTGGCCAAAGGGTTCATCCGTCCTTCCTCTTCACCTGCTGGAGCCGGCATTTTCTTTGTTGAGAAGAAGGACGGCTCCCTGAGGCCCTGTATCGACTATAGAGAAATCAACAAAATTACCATTAAAAACAGGTACCCTCTTCCCCTCATCCCCGAACTGTTCCAGCGGTTTCGGTCTGCACAGATCTTCTCTAAACTTGACCTCCGAGGGGCCTACAACCTCATACGGATCAGGGCGGGTGATGAGTGGAAGACCGCTTTTAGATCAAGGTTCGGGCACTACGAGTACCTTGTAATGCCATTCGGGCTCTGTAATGCCCCGGCGACATTCCAACACTTAGTGAATGACATTTTCCGAAGATACTTGGATGACTTCCTAGTGGTCTACCTGGATGACATACTCATTTTCTCTGCCACTCCTGAACTCCACCGAACGCACGTTAAAATAGTCCTCACCATCCTCAGGCAACACAAACTTTACCTCAAGGCAGAGAAATGTGAGTTCGAGAGGTCCACTGTACAGTTCCTGGGATTTGTCATCTCTACCAATGGGGTCGCCATGGACCCGCAAAAGGTGCAAGCCATTCAAGATTGGCCGGCCCCCAAGGATAATAAGGGAGTTCAGAGGTTTATCGGGTTTGCCAACTTCTATCGGAGGTTTATCGTGGGCTTCTCCTCCATTGTGGCACCAATCACCCTACTCACCCACCAACACAGTCGGTTCAGCTGGTCCCCAGAAGCCCAGGCGGCCTTCACCCAGTTGAAGTCCTTGTTCTCCTCCGCCCCGATCTTACGGCACCCAGATCCCGCATTGCCCTTTGTTTTGGAGGTGGATGCTTCCGAGACTGCTCTCGGTGCCATCCTCTCCCAGCGCCAGGGCGCCAAGGCCCTCCTTCATCCGGTGGCCTTTGCTTCCCGAAAGCTGAGCCCACCAGAGAGGAATTATGATGTGGGGGATAGGGAACTACTAGCCATTAAATTTGCCCTTGAAGAGTGGCGGTACCTCCTGGAGGGGGCGTCTCACCCTGTTATGGTCTGGACCGACCATAAGAATCTTGAGTACCTCAGGACAGCCAAACGACTGAGACCCAGGCAGGCTAGGTGGGCCCTCTTCTTTTCAAGATTTAATTTTCTCATTGCCTACAGGCCAGGCTCCAAGAACGGAAAGGCCGATGCGCTCTCCCGCATGTTCCTAGAGTCTCCCCAAGAAACCAAACCCAGCACTATCTTAACTCCACAAAACTTCGGCCTACTTACTCAGGTGGATCTTATGACTACGATCAAAACTGCTACCGAACACGACCAGGCCCCTACCAACCTCTCTCTGACCAGGCACGATGATCTCCTGTGGTCTGGGGAAAAAATCTTCGTCCCCCTGGGGGTAAGACCTCTCATACTTGAAACCTTCCATGACCACAAGTTGGCAGGTCATTTTGGTTCCAGGAAAACCTCGGAGCTTATCTCCCGTTCCTTTTGGTGGCCAGGCTGGAGGCAGGACTGTAAGGGCTATGTCGCCTCCTGCGTCTCTTGCCAGCGCAGCAAAGGACCTAAGACCAAGTCCTGGGGGCTACTAAGACCACTACCCATCCCGGATCGCCCATGGGCAGAAGTCTCCATGGATTTTATCGTGGAGTTACCCCCTTCCAGGGGATATACCACCATTCTTGTCATCGTGGACTGGCTCTCTAAGATGGCACATTTTATCCCTCTGGTGGGTACTCCGTCCGCCTCCACCACGGCTGACGTATTCTTCAAAGAGATCGTAAGACTTCATGGAGTGCCCAAGAGCATCACGTCTGACAGGGGTACCCAGTTTACGTCAAAGTTTTGGAAGGAATTATGCAAGTCCCTTGAAATTAAGATCTGCTTGTCGTCCGCCTACCATCCCCAGAGCAACGGCCAAACGGAAAGGACCAACCAGACACTGGAACAGTACCTCCGTTGCTTCTGCTCCGATTCCCAAAATGACTGGTCCACCCTCTTACCCTACGCTGAATTCGCGTATAACAACTCCATCCATTCCGCCACCAAGCAAACACCCTTCTGGGCCAACTCTGGCTTCCATCCCTCTTTTCTTCCAGAATCTCCCCCGGAAAACTCTGTCCCTGCAGCTCAAGATCGTGTGGAGTCTTTACAGGTCAATTTCCAAAAATTGCAAAAATGCATGCAGGAAGCCCAAGAAGGGTACAGCAAGCACTTTAACAAGGGGAGAAAAGAGAATCCGGCATTTGGGGTCAACGAAGAGGTCTGGCTGTCCTCCTCCAATCTGAAACTACCTGTTCCCTCCCGGAAATTGGGGCCAAGGTTCATTGGCCCATTCAGGGTCAAAAGGATAGTGAACCCTGTGGCCTTCGAACTTGATTTACCTCCAAGTTATAGGATCCATCCTGTTTTTCATGCCTCCCTCTTGAAACCTACCACTCCCAGCCCTTTCCCTGGCAGAGAAAAACCACCTCCTCCTCCTGTTTTGGTCGAAGGCGAGAAGGAGTTTGAGGTGGAGGAAATCCTGAGTTGCAGAAAAAAGGGCAGGCAGCTTCAATATCTGATCAAGTGGAAGGGTTACCCTCCCGAGGACAATTCATGGGAACCCTCAAGGAACCTACACGCCCCACGTTTGATCCAGGCATTCCATCAGGCGCATCCTGAATTAATGGCCAGTTTGGGTGTCCAGAGGCCACCCCTCGGGGGGGGGCACTGTCAGGGACCCAGCGCCGGACGAGCGGCCCGCTCTCCAGTGCGCATGCGCGGCGGCCCGGCTCTCCAGCGCATGCGCACTCGCGGCTCGGCGGTCCGGCGCTCGCGCATGCGCACTGGCGCACGTTTGTGCGCCATGGCGCGCAATTAGCGTCCACTGGGCGCCTATAAAAGCTGCCTGACGCACAGGCACTTTGCTGGTCTGTCTTTCCAGCTCAGTGCCTGTGTGTCTCCTGTGTAAAAACCAGATCTGATCCTGTACCCTGACCCTTGGCTTGTTTAAACGGACTGTCGCTGTCTTCTCCTGTGTTTGACCCCCTGGCTTGTTAACGGACTTTGCTGCCTGATCCTGTGTTTGACCCTCTGCTTGCCTCCACGGACTTTGCTGCCTGATCCTGTGTTTGACCCTCTGCTTGCCTCCACGGACTTTGCTGCCTGATCCTGTGTTTGACCCTCTGCTTGCCTCCACGGACTTGCTGCCTGATCCTGTGTTTGACCCTCTGCTTGCCTCCACGGACTTACCATTAAACCTGTGTTTGACCCCCGGCCTGCTCTCCGGACTTACATAGCTGCTGGCTGCTCAGTGACCGGTGTCAGTCCCTCAGCCAGGTGTTTGGGCTCCTGCCTCTTCTTCCTGCCATCTGCCGGTCTGCCCAGGCCAGGTCCTCATCTCCTCCGGGCATCCCACCAGTTCCACCTGCCGGAGGTAACCTGTGCCTCCTGGTGCCGTTTGTTCCCTGTCTCACCTCCAGGGGGCAGATTGCGCCGGGTCGCAAGGGTGAACCGCTCTCAGCATCTCGGTCTCGGTAAGTAAAGTCCATAGTCTTTAAAATATTAAAAAAGGACCGTATGGGATGGAGATGAAGGGTCCCACACTCAGGCCTGCCATCAGGAGGGAACAGAAACCATGTTCCGGTACACTGAAAGAGACACAAGGAGAGAGGCGCCTCTGGGGGCAGATATAGGACAATTTTAATCACACTTTAAGATACAGGAAACTCACATTTATGAAGACTTTAGTAAGCATTTTTTTTCCCACATATGGATAATCATCAGTGGAGTCGATCCATTCCTGCTGGATAACCCTGCATGGGGCTTAGAACAAACAATAAATTGAGGATGTCGCTGACATGTTTCAGACTGTACGTCCTTTTTCAGAGGCATTAAGTCATAATAATTCGTTTTCAAAAAAGATTTTTTTTCCAAAGAAAAAAGAAAGGGGGTGGACTTTATAGGCACGCATTGGAATTTTTACAAAATTTATTGAAAGTTTATCAACATATAAATACAAAGACAACATATATTAACATAATTAACTAAAAACAAAATGAATAGATGGGGACTCAGGGATACCCCCCAGTAGGTTCACAGTACCACCACGTTTGCTGTCTGTGGGGTTTTACAAGAAAAGTTGAAGAAAACACTCCCACTTAGATGTGGACTGGCCCAATGGGGTAATCGTCGGTCCCGCTGGTTAAAAGAAGCTTGTGCTTGACATGTTTCGCGAATTAATTGTCGCTTCCTCAGGAGCTTCTGTTTGATTAGAAAAACATTCTATTAATGAATGCAGTATTGGTTGAAGTTTTAACATAGTATCCATATTTTACATTTCATATAGACGTATCTGTATATAAACTTACCGCTGCAGTGCCCAGACCAGTTCTCCAGCTCACTTCACGTCACCGGGTGCCGTCACAACCCTACATAATAATTTGTTTACTATAATTAGTATATTAATATAGTAAACAGTGGATTACGTTCATTTTTGCCACTCAGCAAAAAGCAGCTTTGTAATTATCACAAAATTAAATGGAGAGCAGATACTCACATGCCCAAACATGCCACCAAATGCATACACAGGGGGGCTGGCATTGTGGTTGAACCTATACATGCAGCAAGACTGTGTGCTGCAAAGGTGTGAGGCTGATGATAAGAGTCAACAATGCTGCAGACCGAAAGATTGAGGGAACACTGGAAACTGCAGGAACTCCCACTGATTGGAGTATCTACTCCTTTCAGTCTTAGGTCGGCTGTAGTACACAAGTTTGCATATCTATATAAGGTGGAAGTATATAAAAAAATCTAATAAGTATGCATGTAAGCATATAATACATATTGATCATAGATTTGTTTAGGTTGATTTAGCAAGGTAGGAGTAGGGGGCTCACCTCAACACAGCTTGTATGTGACTTGGAAATCCAGACAGCATGCATAAGCATCATGTGTGTTGCTGCTGGTGCAAGGCTTATATGGCTGGTGGAAATGATTGCAAGCAGCTGAGGACATGCACAATCAGTGCTCACCCCAGCTGTAGCCAATAAGACAGACCATCGCACCGTACCGCACTACAACCAACCAAATTGTCCTGTCTAACAGTTTGTGTTAAAAACAGGGGTATTGTTTACACACAATTGCAAATACATACGTAAGCTGCAGAGCCAGTTCACGCCACCCCAGTATTATCTGCAGTCCTAACTCTATAAATTTTTGAGAGCCTCCATAGCAGAAGCACAGTCATTGTCCTTCCATGTGCTCCTTGCTGCGAAGGCCAGTTATAGTTGGGGGCAGTGGCCATTTGTGTGTACTGTTGGAATATTGGTGAGGGAACACACTGGACACCTTCGTCATCATTGTGCTATATGCTCGGTGTCCAGTGCACCCTTGTGCCTTTAAGAAGGGGTGTTCTCCCTCTTAGCTCACTTACCCTCTGCCTATGCATTATTATGCAAGTGCTTCTACTATGGAGGCTCTCAAAAATGTATAGCTTTAGGACTGCAGATTAAACGGGGGTGCCATGAAGTGGCTCTGCAGCTTACGCATATATTTGTAAATGTGTGCAAACTAAACCCCTGTTTTTAACGCAAACTGTTAGACAGGACAATTCAGTTAGTAGTGGCTGGCTGGTAAATTGAGCTGGGAATTTTCTTTGATTTTGTTTCACATGCGTTGCCCTTCCATATACTCCTTGCTGCAAAGACCAGTTATAGGTGGGGACAGTGGCTATTTGTTTGTACTGCTTAAATAATCTATGTCTGATCCAAGATGACTGCCAGAGTCACATGGGGTGGCAGAATCCAATTGAGTGCCTACCCAGTGACTCAAGAAACCATAGAGGAACTGTGCTCCCCCTGACTTCCTCTCCAGCTGCGGTGCTGCTGCGGAAGAGTCCTACCTGCAGTGGAGAAAGTAGACTGCACCTGCCTACAGATCCAAGAACATTACCATTCGGGACGAGTGACCAGAGTATGTTGCCCTGCTGTCCATTACAAGTGTCACTCTTGGTGGAGGGGGAGGATGCACTGCACGGGAAGGAGAACACTGAAAGGATGTGGAGTCCTTTTAAGAAGTTTGTTAAGAATCCCAACAGACTACTCCAGTACACCACTTTTTGGCTACATATTACATGTGTGGATGTTTTCATAGTAAATTATTAATGTTAAAATGGTATTAAACCCAAAGCCAAACATTTTATATACAGTATCACAGCTTACCAATCCTTAAAGTGGTGTTTCCCCCAAATGTCCAACTTTTAACCTATGTGCAGCAAAAGAGCTAATACAAATTAATTGGATAAAAAAAAAAATTCACTTACCTATTTCACCCTGTTGCTAGGTGGTCCCACGAAATCTGCCTCTTCCATAGCCGGGCTAAAAACGTCACTTCCCCTCGGCGCAGTCAGTCATCTGGGACACGTGACAGGTCCCAGATGACTGCGGCGTATCACGGCGTGCGGCGCCGCTCACGCATGCACAGTGGGTGCCCGGCTGTGAAGCCACAGCCTGGTGCCCACAGTAAGGATGCCGGCGCCGCGAGTGGAGCGAGGAACGAGGGGGGGCTTCGTTCCCCCGCATCGCTGGACCCTGGGACAGGTAAGTGCCCGATTCTTAAAAGACAGATTTCATGGGCAAACCACTTTAAATGTGCTGGCTGCATTAGGTTTCTTCTTTTAGACTTCTTTTACTCTATTTGTATCTGTTATTTCTCAACTTCCTTTAAAGTGGTTGTAAACCCACCTCAAAAAAAACAACAACCTGCAAGACAAAGGCATAATAGCTAGTATGCATAGCATACTAGCTCTTTAATGAAATACTCACCTTAGATCGAAGCCCCCGCAGCGGTCCCGGCACACTGCTCTGCCCGGCGACATGTCTTATTTCCAGTATCGCAGGCTTCGGTGCTGTGATTGGCCAATGCCACAATGATGTCACTCCCGCGCATGCGAGTGGGAGCTGCCGGTAACGACACATCAGCCGAAGCAACGGCACGAATGAGCTGTTGCTTCAGTGAGCATGTGCCAATGATGTCGGCACATGCTGATACAGGGGATATCTCCTAAACTGTGCAGGTTTAGGAGATACTCACGGTAGCTACAGGTAAGCCTTATTATAGAAATACAAATCATTCATTCATATATAAAGTGATTTTGCGCAAAATTCACTATAAAAAACTCTATGGATATTTAGCGGCCATAACCCTCTGAGGGGTGGTCTTCACTTTTGGGCTTACCGGTTACCTCCGCTTGGCTTGTCGATGAATGTCCAGGGGTTCCCAGGGTTAGTACCCAAACACTTTGGATGCTGACACAATAAAAGTCCTTTTGAAGGTTTTTATTCTTGCAGTGGTAACATCCAACAAAACACAGTCTCAGATAGGAATAGAGGGCAAGGGTGAAGAAACTCAGGCACCTTGAACTGCTGACATCCACAAATGTCTTTAATCAAACCCAGAGAGTAGCCACTCACAGGTATGGCAGCTGACAATGTGATCCAGAAACTTGTTAAAAGTCTCTGACACAGAATGAACTTGCAACTGAAGGTGAATAGGAACCTTTCCCACAGTATCTGGAACTTTCTCTGTCTCCTTAGCAGTACTGCGGAAGTGTGGATTCTTTAGTGTCCATACAACTCAGCAACCAGGCTCCTCTTGAGATGCCAGCTTGTTGGCCCTCCTCCGAAGAGTCATCCCCCAGTCACCTATACGAGCTGTGGTGCCCCTCCAATAATGAGAGCACATCAGGACGCCTTGAATCTTCCTTCAGTTACTGGGCCTCGGGCTAACCGGCTCTGAGACTCGGGAACAGATGGATCCTTGCCCCAGACCATGCGGGTCTGTGGGGCTAGTCAAACTGACCATGTTTTCGGGATGGCTAGTGCTCCCAGGCCCGGGACCCCTCGCGGGGCTACCCCGGTACAGAACCAGGAAACAGGACTGCGGCCGAACCCCGAACACATGACTTCAGCACCCTAAGTACCCTTACCCAGCGTGGCCAGGTACACCCACTGATTGACTCTGAGGAAGACTGATACCTAAGGCGTCCAACCAGGCCTCATTCTAGGCCTGTCACGTATACCTCACTGCACCCATGACCAGACAGAACCCTAGTAAAGCCCAGCCAAACTGATGCCAAATGCACAATTAACCCTCAGAACCCCATTACTGTTCTGAGGGAAAAAACAAAATTTCCACATATAGCGCACACTTGTGAAAGTGTGCTCGCTACAGATAAAAAACATATACAAAATTAAATATCTGAAAAAATATCGATATCACCTCGTGAAGTCAAATATTTAAGTATGGATATATATATGTGCAAGAGTGCAATAAAGTGTCCATAATGTAGCTGAAACATGTGGAATGAACACAAAAAATGTAAATAAAGACTAAATAGTCCTCTAAATAATAATAATATTAGTGAATATAATAAGCTTCTGCTGAGTTCACAGAGTGATGGATCCAATATATGTGATGTTGGGTGGGCAAAAATACATATAAATGTCCATAGGTATTCCACAAATTGCCTCTTAATGCTTAAGTCTCCCAGAACTCTCACCTTAGTTACAGAAATAGTCTCCACTATCGTATATTGGCACCTCTTTCAACTTGTACACGCTGCAGATGGACTCATACGTATTCCTCCAATGGAAAAGATAATCCACTAAGCTGTCCCAATTTATTCCAATAACAAAGTGCCTCAATGCAGGAGAAAGAGAAAAGACAAAAAGCCTCCTATAGTGTAGTATATTAAGGGCCAAACATCATATTTATTTAGTACCCAGGTGGACTCTTACATTAAAAACATGTATAACAGGCAGAGAACAAAATCGGCGTTGTTCAGCGCCTTCTTACGTCACTTCTGATGTGTGTCTATTCCGGCCAATCCCTAAGCGTTACGTCACCTCTCGTGACTTCATCTGGAGACTCCCAGATCCCCCCCAGATGAAGTCGCAAGAGGTGACGTAAAGCATAGGGATTGGTCGGAATAGACGCCCACTGGAAGAGAGACCCAGGGATTGTGGGATGTGTTGTTTCTTCACAGGAATTGTAAGTTCTAATGCCCCGTACACACGGTCGGAACTTCCAATGGAAAATGTCCTATCGGATGTTGTCAAATGTTGTCAAATTTTGGGACAACAAAGTCCGATTGGACTTTTCCCGAACGTGTGTAGCGAATTCCGAAGGACAATGTGCCACGCATGCTCAGATCACATTACAAGACCAAAGCTATTGGCTACTAGCCTCTATGTAGTTCCGTCGTACGCAATGAACGTCACCACGTTCAGAATGATCGGATTTTCCGACAACTTTGTCCGAACGTGTGTATGCAACACCAGTGTCGGACAGAATCCGTCGTAAAAAGTCCGACGGATTTTGTGGTCGGAATTTCCGACCGTGTGTACGGGGCATTAGACTACAGACAAAGGTCATACATTAACCTGTGCAGTGCTATGTTACATGCCTCAACACAGAGACTTCTGAAATAGGAATGTGAAGATTTATTGTACTATGGTGTGTTTAGAGGGCAAAAAAATAACACCATGAAATGACATGATTAATGCATATCTTACACTGGTGAAAAACACAAGGCACAGGCGGAAGGGTTTTAAAGACTCTAACTACGTCATATTTATTAGTAAAATGTGATTGATTTAATTATTGAAGACCCTAGTGTCTGTTTTATCTACAACAAAAAAATTATAGCTCCCCTTCCTCTTTTACATTTTCACATTTGACATCAATGCAAAGCAGATAGCCTCATGAAATAAATAATAAAGAAATTAAGAAACCATGTGTTATTGGTGCTGAATTATCCAGTACACCTGGTCACCTGTGTTTTTTTCCTAGACCTCTAATCTATAATTAAATGAACTATTGAGCTCATAATTATCAAGTTTGTTTTTGGAATTAAATCAATACTTATAATTGAAGCCTCTTTTTGTTTAGTCCATTTCTATTAGACATTGCTAATTTCAACATCTGATATTGACACCACGAGTCTGGGTTCATTTATCGCACATGCAGGAGAAGATAATCATTTCTGTATAAGTTGGTCATTTCAATTTACAGTCATTTAAAACAAATTAACTGACATACTAAAGGAAGTCTAACCCAATTTTTATTTTACATTTAATTTGCCATAAATAATAAAGGACACAAAGAAGTATTTAAATGTTTTCTAGAATTTCTACCGTGAACTTGTTTAGCTCTCTAATTTTTTATTTGATGTGAGATTGATAAAGTCTACCAATAGCTATATAACAATAAGTTCTGCTTAAAGGGTTAGTTCACCTTTTCAGAAAAATACATTTTCTCAGGGGGCCACATGAGAAACTGTGACTATTGTGAAGGGCCAAACTTAATTCTGCTCAATATTAATTTTGAACCTGGGAAACATAGAAAGCAAACAGCTGGCACTAGGAATAATAGGTACAATGGCTCATGAAATAGATCTCTTTCAGACAGGCAGTCAGGGGTTGGAAAAAATGAATGAGCCATACTGTCGCCCCAATCTGTAAAATAACAGCCGAATGGGGCCGTTCACATGTCAAAGCCACAGTGCTTTGGTTTTTGTTAGTTTGGGGTGCAGAGTTTGACTGCTTGTCAAACTTGCCCATTGAGTTTAACCCTGTGCAATGCAAGCAATTGTGGCGTGGTAGTACAACATTATATGGTTAAATCAGAAGGTGAGGAGGCACCGTGACTGGAAGGGGAAAGGATGAGATTGTTAAAGCATGGATCTCTGCAGGTTCTGACCTGGAGTGAAGAGCAGTCATGGCTTCTGGTGTTTGCAGTGTGCAGGCCTAGCAGAGTGTTGGTAGAGCGTTGCAAGGTCTCCTAGGCAACACTTTCCCACCAGAACCAAGCCTCCCTGCTGTACCGATCCTCTCCTCAAGCTGTATCCTTCCAGTTCTTGCAGCTCTCCACATAGACATATGTCATCATGCCTCTCTGAGTCTGTCAGCTTCCTTAGTAGAGGCATAACAGGCAGGACAGGGACAACCAAATGGTCAGATGTGGCCCAGAGGCCACGATTTTCTCAGGTCCTCCCTATGTCTTCCCCACTTCCCCCCTGCTTCACATACCTTCATGGGTACAGTTTCATTGTACATTGCCCAATGCAGCAGTCTGGGGGTTTGAAAACTGTGCTGTTCTTCTTTCTCTTTCCCTAGGAATGCTGGGATGGATCAGTGTGGTTGTGATTGGTCAGCGTGGTCATGTATACAATAACAGAGAGAGAGGTTTGTTAACCTGCCTAAGATTATATCTACAGTGTTGCCAGGTTGGCTTAAAGGCTCTCACGCTGTAAAAGCTGGACATGGATATGAAAAGTCTTGCTTGTGGTATCTGCAACCCTAATCCTCCCTCCTTGTGTGATGAGAAATAAAACCTATTGAAAGACAGAAAATGACTGACCCAGAGTTTTCACAGTCACCCATTTCAGTCATGGATTCAGCCTGTCAGGATTCAGTGGCAAAAGATGGTCAGATCTGCGTAGCTACACAAGGAAACTGAGCCCAGACTAAATATAGTGAAGTCACTTTATTAATAATAAAAGATATCCACATACCAAACAGGAAATAAGCAAAAATGAAGATACTGTACAAGTGAACTACAACCATATATCCAAAAATGCCTAGCGAAAAGGAAGCCTAACTATACCAGGTATGCAGGCAAGGGGGAAATCAGGACTGGTATAAGAACAAGGGGAGCAGATGAAAGGCAGAAGGGTGCAGGATGCAGGTCTAGATCAAGATCAAGGGCAGGATAAATTGCACAGCATCATACTAGCACAGCAAGCAAATCAAAACAATGACACAAGGGGGATAAGCAGAGGAGAGAATTAACTACTTGCCGCCCACGCTATAGTCAAAAGACGACTACAGCATGGGCCTTAATTGTCAGGAGGGAGTCTATGGACGTCTTTCTGTGCATTAGATGCCTGCGTGTCCCTGCGGGTCGCGTGCGGCAAGCTCTGTGATCGCCGAGTCTACGAGACAGAGAAAGGGGCCGATCCTAGCCCCTTACCACGTGATCAGCTGTCAGCCAATGACAGCTGTTCACGTGATGTATACAGAAGATCGATAATCACCGGCTTCTGTCAGGACATCGGTCCCTCACACAGAGAGCCACGGTTGCCTCATCAGTGCCCACCAGTGTCACCTGCCAGTGCCACCTATCAGTAGCCACCAGTGCAACCTACCAGTGCCCACAGTGCCACCTACCAGGGCCCACAGTGCCACCGACCTTTGCCCAATAGTGCCACCCATCAATGCCCACCAGTGCTGCCAATCAATGCCCATCAGTGCCTCATCATCAGTGCCACCTATCAGTGCTGCCTATCAGTGTCACCTACCAGTGCCTACCAGTGCCTACCAGTGCCACCTAACAGTGCCATTTATCAGTGCCACCTATCAGTGCCGCCCATCAGTGCCACCTCTCAGTGCCACCTCGTCAGTGCTTATCAGTGCCACCTATTAGTGTCCATTAGTGCCACCTTATTGGTGCCTATTAGTGCAGCCTATCAGTGCCTAGCAGTGCCGCCTATCAGTGCCCATCAGTGCCACCTATCAGTGCCAATCAGTGCAGCCTGTCAGTGCCCATCAGTGCAGCCTCATCAGCGCAGATCAATGAAGGAGAAAAATTACCTGTTTTCAACATTTTATAACAAGCTATGAAACCTTTTTTCTTTTTTTCAAAATGTTTTTTTTGCAAAAAATAAAAAACCCTGCAGTGCTTAAATACCACCAAAAGAAAGTTATATTTGTGTGCAAAGAATGATAAAAATTTAATTTGGGTACAGTGCTGCATGACCGCGCAATTTTCATTCAAAGTGTGACAGCGCTGAAAGCTGAAAATTGGCCTGGGCAGGAAGGGGGTTTAAGTGCCCAGTAGGCAAGTGGTAAGATACCCTCCCAGCATCTGGGACCAGGTGGAGCAGATTACTAGAACCTGCTGGCTACTGGGTGACACCTGCTGGTGGACATTAGAACTACAGCTTTCCACCCAGGGAACAGCAGTGCTACAGGTCCTTACACAGCCCTTGGGTGAATTGTCCGGCCTCACTGTCTCCACGGGTATTCCATCTGCCTCCGGGAAAAGGGGGGCACTACACAGGCTTAAGTGCTTCAGATTAGGTACACTTTCATTCAACCTGCAGCCTTTAGGTGAAAAAAAACATACATCTTTGTTTAACCGCTTCCCGACCGCCTCCTGTAGATATACGTCAACAGAATGGCACGGGCAGGCAAAAGCACGTACCTTTACGTCCCTTTTAATTTGCCTGCCCGGTCGGGAGCTCCGTGACCACGGCCGCGGGACCAGCGGACCCGATCGCCGCTGGTATCCGCGATCGGGTTACGGAGCTGAAGAACGGGGAGAGGTCTATGTAAACAAACCTCTCCCCGCGCTTCCTACACTGACTGTCAGTGATCGGCGGTTCCCTGTCATCGGGAACGCCGATCAATGACGTCAGACGTACAGCCACGCCCCCCTACTGTAAAAAAAAAAAACAGAACACGTCACACTGACTCCTCCCCGCCCCTAGTGGTTAACCCCCTAACTACAACTGTCATTTACATAGGAATCAGTGCTATTTAAATAGCACTGATTTCTATATAAATGACAAATGTCCCAAAAATGTGTCAAAAATGTCCGATGTGTCCGCCATAATGTCGCAGTCACAATAAAAATCGCTGATCGCCGCCATTACTAATAAAAAAAAAAAATATTAATAAAAATGCTATAAAACTATCCCCTATTTTGTAAATGCTATAACTTTTTGCGCAAACTAATCAATAATCGCTAATTGCGATTTTTTTTACCAAAAATATGTAAAAGAATACGTATCGGCCTAAACTGAGGAAAAAAAATGTTTTTTTATATATTTTTTGGGGATATTTATTATAGCAAAAAGTAAAAAATATAGCATTTTTTCAAAATTGTCGCTCTATTTTTGTTTATAGCGCAAAAAATAAAAACCGCAGGGGCGATCAAATACCACCAAAAGAAAGCTCTATTTGTGGGAAAAAAAGGACGCCAATTTTGTTTTGGAGCCACGTCGCATGACCGCGCAATTGTTAGTTAAAGCGACGCAGTGCCGAATTTGCAAAAAGGGGCCTGGTCCTTTGGCTGCCAATTGGTCCGGGGCTGAAGTGGTTAATGACCTGCCTGTTAAAAAAAAAAATCCTCTGGTAGTCACATCTTGCTTTCCCACATGGCCAATTTCTAATGTCTACCGTCAGTTTTAGCTTGACTTACTGTTATTCCCTATGTTACAATGTGGGGTAGTAACTGAAATAAACAGTGTTATGACTAGCTTCTTAATCTTTGCACTGCATAATGTATCAGGCAGAGCTGTTAATATTATTTTAGGCAGCAGAACATAACATTTGCAATATATTTACTGTTCCCAGTGAGATTGCTTGACTCTTTGCTCTTATTCTATGTTAGGCAATCACACATATCAAAGGAAAAAAACTGCTACTATTTACAAATTTTTATATAAGGAAATTCTGAAAAATGAAATCCAGATTTACTGCACTGCTTACAAAGGTCAATCCAGCAGCAACTGCTTACCGGGTGCTACTGCCACTGCAAGACACATCCAGGTTCTTCACTCACACAATCCATTAAAAAGAAGCATGACCACATTTCAATTAACTTTCAAATATCTTTATAGGTTTTAACCTATCTTTATAGGTCAAGACAAACATGCCAAGATAGTCCCAACCAGACCTGCCTTCCAGTTTACTCATAGGGGATTAAAACTCTATGAAGAAAACCTTGGAGGCAAAACGCAAAAGAAAAGGAGGGTCTGGTGTAGCATTTGTGGTCTTTTTGTCCTTTTCAATAGAAAATAAAAAAAAAATGCTGGATTTTACAGCTATGGTTCTTTCCACAAGATTAAGTCAGTAATTTCAGCTTCTTTTTCATTAATATCTTTTAGTTGATTATTAACGTAAGATAAATAATTTAAGAGGCATATGCTTACAGCTTTCAAACTTTAACGGAAGCATATGCTGTAGTCTATTTTTTTATTTATTTATATATAAAAAGTGTCAGCTTGATGAACATAAATGTATTAATTTGTACTAGTGTCTTAATACCATGCCTTGCAGCAAAACACTATGGTTGTACTTTATTGCTCCTTCTTACAATGCAAGTCTTTTAATTGGATAACCCAATGGAAATATGGAGATCGATTTTCTAAAGGCAAATAGGCTGTTCACATTGCAAGTAAATGTCCCCATAACTTTGAAAACAATACCCAAAAAACAATACCCAAAACTGCATATTTGCTTGCACATGATTGGATGATGGAAGTCTGCAGAGTTTTTTTTTTTTATTAAGCTCTAGGGATAATTTGCTTGCAATGTGCAACTTCCATTGCAAAATGAACAGTCTATTTACCTTTAGTAAACACCCCAATGCACTCCATGTGTGGCTTATATCCTATCTCAACAGTTATGCAGAGGAAAACAAAGTAATTCAAGTGAGCCACTTAGATGTTTATATGTTTACCTGGTATCATTGCAATAATACCTCACTGAAAATCCACTATACCTTTCTTTAAAGGAATTTGGTCATGAGGGACATATGTAGACAGCAATTTCTGGCATCCTTCTGACCTAAGTTTGTTGGCTGGATTCAATGGTTCACCTTTTAAATTTTTATTACAAATATTAAAAAATTAAAAAGTGAAGAACAGAAAATTAACTTTGTAGAATTGGACCACTTGGCTAATGTCTTATTGGCTGTCGATCCACTTTAAATTGATTAGCTGATTAGGTAGTATCTCATAAGCATAGTACACACCAGTAGTTTTTTATAAAACCAGCAGGGATGAACAAAAAAAACTGACATCTCAGGAGGAGCTGATGTACTAACTATCCAACATTAGTACAGCGATCTCCCTGCTGTTCTATTGTGTTCTATTGTGTTCCCCCCTGCCAAAACACTCCAGTCAGCCCTCTCAGCCATTGGCTGAGAGCGCTCATCAGGAGTCGATCGTCAGACCTTTTTCGTCATGCCCCTTTGACAGAAGCTGGCTGAACAGCCAGCTTCTGTCAGGCCAACACCAGTACACATGGGCCTAATAGGTCTTCAAAAGACACCGGCCAATGCTACCTGACAATGACATTCGGCTTGTGTGTACTAGACTTTAAGCAGTTGTATACTGTATGTACCCTATGAGATAACTGTGATGGGGACAGAGGCACTTCAGCTTATTAAAATGGCTGACCCACTGGCTCTAAATCACTGACCAAGAACAAGCATGCAGATAATGAAATCAGGAAAGCACTAGAAGTCCTTATGTATGTGTTTGTTCCAAGTCACTAACTCGAAGTATTGAGGGGAAAGGGTCAGCGTGACAGCTAGCCAATTGATATTTTTCTGAAGAGTTCAGGAATGGCAGCTTCCATGTTTCTTGACAGGTTTATTCCTTTAGTCTGAAAACTGAAAACTACTATGCAATAAAGATTTTTTTTTGGCAGAAGAGATTTGCAAATCTTCTGAAAATAATTGTAATTTGGAAGGAAAATGGAAGGAAAACGATAAATGTTTTTCAAAAATGTTTACAAATAAATATCTGAAAAGTGTGGCGTGCATTTGTATTTAGCCCCCTTTAGTCTGATACCCCTAACTGAAATCTAGTGGAACCAATTGCCTTCAGAAGTCACCTAATTAGTAAATAGAGTCTACCTTTGTGTAATTTAATCTCAGTATAAGTACAGCTGTTCTGTGAAGCCCTCAGAGGATTTTTAAAGAACCTTAGTGAACAAACAGCGTCATGAAGGCCAAGTAACACGCCAGACAGGTCAGGGATAAGTTTAAAGCAGGGTTAAGTTATAAAAAAAATATCCCAAGCTTTGAACATCTCACTAAGCACTGTTCAATCCATCATCCGAAAATGGAAAGAGTATGCCACAACTGCAAACCTACCAAGACATGGCTGTCCTTCTAAACTGACAAGGAGAGCATTAATCAGAGAAGCAGCCAAAAGGCCCATGGTAACTCTGGAGGAGCTGCAGAGATCCACAACTCAGGTGGGAGAATCTGTCCACAGGACAACTATTATTCATGCACTCAACAAATCTGTCCTTTATGCAAGAGTGGAAAGAAGAAAGTCATTGTTGAATGAAAGCCTAAAGAAATCCCATTTGAAGTTTGCAAGAAGCCTTGTGGTGGACACAAGTGTGGAAGAAGGTGCTCTGGTCAGATAAGACCAAAATTTTACTTTTTGGCCTAAAAGCAAAACGCTATGTTGGCAGAAAAATAACACTGCACATTACCCTGAACACCCCATCCCTCCCGTGAAATATGGTGGTGGCAGAATGATGTTGTGGGGATGCTTTTCTTCAGCAGGGACAGGGAAGTTGGTCAGAGTTGATGGAAAGATGGATGGAGCCAAATACAGGACAATCTAAAGCCCCATACACACAGTCAGATTTTCCGATGGAAAATGTCCTATCGGACAATGTTGTTGGAAATTCCGACCGTGTGTAGGCTCCATCTGACTTTTTCCTTCGGATTTTCCGACGGACAAAGTTTTATCTCCTGCTCTCAAAGTCCTATCGGACTTTTTCCGATCGGTGTAGCGAATTCCGACGGACACGCATGCTCAGATCACATTACAAGACCAAAGTTATTGGCTACTAGCCTCTACGTAGTCCCTTCGTAGGCAACAAACGTCACCACGTTCAGAATGATCAGATTTTCCGACAACTTTGTCCGACCGTGTGTACACCAGTGTCGGACAAAATCCGTCTGAAAAAATCCGATGGATTTTGTGGTCGGATTTTCCGACCGTGTGAACGGGGCATTAGAGTCTGCAAAAGACTTGAGACTGGGGCGAAGGTTCACCTTCCAGCAGGACAGCGACCCTAAACATACAGCCAGAGTTACAATGGAATAGTTTAGATCAAAGCATATTCATGTGTTAAAATGGCCCAGTCAAAGCCCAGACCTAAATCCAATTGAGAATCTGTGGCAGGACTTGAAAATGTCTGTTCACAGACACTCTCCATCCAATCTGACAGAGCTTAAGCTATTTTGCTAAGAAGAATGGGCAAAAATGTGCAAAGCTGGTAGAGACATCCTCAAAAGACTTGCAGCTGTAATTGCAGTGAAAGGTGGTTCTACAAAGTATTGACTCAGGGGGGCGGAATACAAATGCATGCCACACTTTTCAGATATTTGAAAAAAAAATGGAAAACCATTTATCATTTTCCTTCCACTTCGCAATTATGTGCCACTTTGTGTTGGTTTATCACATAAAATCCCAATAAAATACATTTACGTTTTTGGTTATAACATGACAAAATGTGTAAAATTTCAAGGGGTAGGAATACTTTTTCAAGGCACTGTACATCATCAGTGGCTACCCAATGGCCGACAAAAGAAGCCGCTGAAGCCACAAGAAAGCTTGGCTGGAGGTAGCAGCAATGGTGATGGTTTTGGTAATGGTGGTCCATGGGACATTCCATTGCTGGTTCAGCCTTGAGGCTAAGTATACCAAATGTTTGCATGAGCTCATCGACTCCAGAACTGGTAAAGTTCTGCTTAGTTTATATCTAGTATAAGTACTTGGGATGTTGCCTTTCTGGAGCCACCATTTGTATGGAAACTATATACTGCAATATATTAAACACACAAATCAAAAGAAAAGTGCTGAGGAGAAAAATTCAAACTTTTCAATTTGCTTCTAAAGTTTAGAAAGTTTAATAGAAAATAGTTGTGTCATTCAATTTGTTTTCAGGGTTCTCAGGTGAATTGCACATACTTTAGAGCAGGGGTAGGCAACCTTGGCCCCCCTGTTGTAGTGAAACTACAAATCCCGTCATGCTTCTGCCTCTAGGACACATGGGACTTGTATTTTCAAAACAGCTGGAGGGCCGAGGTTGCCTACCCCTGCTTTAGAGCATATATTATCAATAAACAAAATGCAGACATCAGAATATGTAATAGTCTAGTTTAGAGATGGTAAAACAGACGTTAATTACAAATCCAAAGGTGTGTATTAATTATGGTAAAGAATGGCAGAATACAAGAAAGTTAAACTAACAATAACAGAAAGATCTAGATAATAATATATATGTTTGGGTCAGGATATATTAATTCAATAGAATAATAAAGATTTGAAAGTCTAGCATATTTATTGTTTTTGAAAAAAAAATTACATAAGAATTGTTTTTTTTTTTTTAACCACTTGCCATCTGACGATTTCTGACAATTCGCTCTTACATGTAAAAATCTACTTTCCTAGAAAATGACTTAGAACCCCAAACATTATATACATATTTTTTAGTAGAGACCCTATAGCAGGGGTATTGAATTAAAATTCAAGGAGGTCCGGTTTCTAAAATTTTCTTTGGCCCGAGGTCCGAATCTCAAGTCTGTGCTATGACTAGACTGTATGTCTATCAAAAAATTTGAAATGTAGAGGGGCGTGGCTTCCGCCGAGCAGTATGGATGCTTGAACAGACAGCTCCCGCACCGAGCGAAGCAGCGAGCGATCTCACCGCTAATCACCGGCAAATACATGGCTGCTCTTGATCCCCAGACCCCCAGCTACCCCTCAGGCTCATCCTGCCTCTCCTCCTTCATCCCCTCAGCAGACATCTGCATCTAACAGCCCTGCTAAAGCGTGGATGCGCTTGGATTCCTCTCCACTAGGGATGAGCCGAACACCCCCGGGTTCGGTTCGAACCAGAACCTTCGAACGGACCGAAAGTTCGCGCGAATTTTCGAACCCTATACGTTATAATGGACGCGAACGTTCGAAATCAAAAGTGCTAATTACAACGGCCAATATGCATGTTAATGTCATAAAACAGGTTTGGGGACCCGGGTCCTGCCCCAGGGGACATATATCAATGCAAAAAGAACTTTTAAAAACTAACGTTTTTTCGGGAGCAGTCATTTTAATGATGCATAAAGTGAAAAAAAAAAAGTGAAATTTTCCTTTAAATATGGTACCTGGGGGGTGTCTAAAGTATGCCTGTGAAGTGGCATGTGTTTCCCGTGTTTAGAACTGTCCTTGCACAAAATGACATTTGTAAAGGAAAAAAAAGAAGCCATTTAAAACCACTTGCGGCTTTAGGTTTGATCTTAAGTAGAATCTGAACAGGTACATTATGAAGTGTAGCTCCATCCCAAAAAAATCTATTTTTAAGCTTTTTGGAGAACATAGGGAGGGGTTATCACCCCTGTAACATTTGCTGTCTTTGCACATGTGTTCAGAACATGTCACCTCACTTTCCGTCCCAATGACAAATGTTTTTGGAAAAGTGGGGTTTTAATTGAAACAAGGATTGGTGATAAAGTATCAGTAGAGAGGAGATACCTTTTTCCCAAATTAAATCTAACAGGATAGAATTTCCCTTCCTAGGGGTAGATTTCCTCTCACTTCCTGTTTTCTCTTTCCATTTGCAAGTAGGAGTCGTTTGTAAGTTGGATGTTTGAAAGTAGGGGCCTGGCGTATATACTCTGCAGAAATTTGCCCTATTAGATGTTGGTGTAGCCACAAGACTGGTGGGCACAGGAATGGGCCCTGCTGTGAGTTAATAGATCAAGATTTGTAATTGCATGCACCTGTTGAACAGGGCAGAAAAATTGGGGGTGGTGGTGGTGGTGGTGGACGGTTTTGCCACAAGACTGTAAGCTCTCACAGTTACTCTTGGTGGGCGCAGGAATGGGCCCTGCTGTGAGTTATTAGATCAAGATTTGTAATTGCAAGCACCTGATGAACAGGGCAGAAAAATTGGGCCTTTGGCGGTGGTGGTGGACGGTGTTGCCACAAGACTGTAGGCCCTCATAGTTACTCTTGGTGGGCGCAGGAATGGGCCCTGCTGTGAACTATTAGATCAAGATTTGTAATTACCCGCCCCTGTTAAACAGGGGCTGAAAAATTGTGCCTTAGGCACTGGTGCTGGTGCCACAACACTGCAACCCCTCACAGAGACTGTACTTGGGAGCACAGCAGTCACACGTGTTGCGAAGCATTTTTTTAAAAAATTGTAAGTACACGCCCCTGTTAAACAGGGGCTGAAAAATTGTGCCTTAGGCACTGGTGCTGGTGCCACAACACTGCAACCCGGCCCTCACAGATACTGTACTTGGAGCACAGCAGTCACACGTGTTGCGAAGCATTTTTTTTAAAAAAATTGTAAGTACACGCCCCTGTTAAACAGGGGCTGAAAAATTGTGCCTTAGGCACTGGTGCTGGTGCAACAACACTGCAACCCGGCCCTCACAGATACTGTACTTGGAGCACAGCAGTCACACGTGTTTGCGAAGCATTTTTTTAAAAATTGTAAGTACACGCCCCTGTTAAACAGGGGCTGAAAAATTGTGCCTTAGGCACTGGTGCTGGTGCCACAACACTGCAACCCGGCCCTCACAGATACTGTACTTGGAGCACAGCAGTCACACGTGTTGCGAAGCATTTTTTTAAAAAATTGTAAGTACCCGCCCCTGTTAAACAGGGGCTGAAAAATTGTGCCTTAGGCACTGGTGCTGGTGCCACAACACTGCAACACGGCCCTCACAGAGACTGTACTTGGAGCACAGCAGTCACACGTGTTGCGAAGCATTTTTTTTTAAAAATTGTAAGTACACGCCCCTGTTAAACAGGGGCTGAAAAATTGTGCCTTAGGCACTGGTGCTGGTGCCACAACACTGCAACACGGCCCTCACAGAGACTGTACTTGGAGCACAGCAGTCACACGTGTTGCGAAGCCTTTTTTTAAAAAATTGTAAGTACACGCCCCTGTTAAACAGGGGCTGAAAAATTGTGCCTTAGGCACTGGTGTGGTGGCATGGATCATTGAGGAGGAGGAAGAGGATAGTCAGTGAACATAAGAGGACAGTCACTCAGCATCAGCATAGGCAGTCTTGAAGGGATGTGACATTAAAAATTATTCGGTTATATCCGCCTCAGGTGCCTGGTAGCTGGTGGTGATCCAAGACTGATTCATTTTGATGAATGTCAGTCGATCAACCGAGGCGGTGGACAGGCGCACCCTATGATCAGTCACAAATCCTCCAGCAGCACTGAATGTGCGTTCGGAAAGAACGCTGGAGGCAGGACAGGCCAGTAGCTCAATTGCATACTGTGCAAGCTCTGGCCAGTGATCCATCCTCAGGACCCAGTAAGCCAGAGGATTTTCGGTGGGAAAGGTGTCCAAGTCTGACCTTGCCCCAAGGTATTCCTGCACCATGTATATCAGACGCTGGCGATGGTTGCTGGAACCGATCATACCTTGGGGCTGCGGACTAAAAAATTGTCTGAACGCATCGGTCAGACGTCCACCTTCCCCACCGCTCCTTCTGCCACTGACCGAAGCCTCAGCAACTCGTCGCCCAGGACCAGGAGTTTGTAGCCTCCCAGTTTCTGGGAACGCGTTGCACAGACCTTTCTGCAAGGCCTCCCTGAGATGTCTCATCCTCTGCTCCCTCTGCGACGGCAAGATAAGGTCCGCAACCTTACCCTTGTACCGCGGATCAAGGAGAGTGGCCAGCCAGTAATGGTCCCTCTCCTTGATCCGAAGAACACGAGGATCCTTCCGCAGGCTTTGCAGGATCAGGGAGGCCATGCAGCGTAGGTTAGCTGAGGCATTCGGTCCGGAGTCTTCTGGGTCACTGAGGATGACATGATCGCCAGCCACCTCCTCCCAGCCACGTACAAGTCCACTGGCTTGTTGGGACTGTACATCATCCCTAAAAGACTGCTGCTGCTGATGCTGAGTGCCAGGCTCCACCTCCATGCTCACACAATCCTCCTCCTCCTCCTCCTCCTCCTCCTCCTCATCCTCTTCCTGTGTGATGGTGGGACAGAAGGAACACTGTCCGGATAAAGGGGGCCTTGAGAGGCAAGGAAGTCCTCCTCTTCCTGCCTCTGTTCTGACTCAAGTGCCCTGTCCATTATCCCACGCAGCGTATGCTCCAACAGGTGGACAAGAGGGACAGTGTCACTGATGCATGCACTGTCACTGCTCACCATCCTCGTGGCTTCCTCAAATGGTGAGAGGACAGTGCATGCATCCCTGATCATGCTCCACTGACGTGGGGAAAAAAAAACCAAGCTCCCCTGACCCTGTCCTGGTGCCGTAGTCGCAAAGGTACTCATTGATGGCCCTCTGCTGCGTGTGCAGTCGCTGCAGCATGGCCAACGTTGAGTTCCACCTGGTGGGCATGTCAGATATTAGGCGGTTCTTGGGCAGGTTCAGCTCCTTTTGCAGCTCAGTCAGCCGAGCACTGGCATTATAAGATCGGCGGAAATGCACACAGACTTTCCTGGCCTGCCTCAGGACATCCTGTAAGCCTGGGAACCTGCCCAAGAACCGCTGCACCACCAGGTTGAGGACGTGAGCCATGCAGGGCACATGGGTGAGCTGCCCCTGTCGCAGG
Organism: Lithobates sylvaticus; assembly: GCA_028564925.1. Taxonomy (NCBI): domain Eukaryota; kingdom Metazoa; phylum Chordata; class Amphibia; order Anura; family Ranidae; genus Lithobates; species Lithobates sylvaticus. Next base: position 708,312,363 of record CM053026.1, on the reverse strand, counting down.
GCGGAGAGGAGGTTGGTGCCATTGTCAGAAACGACCATTCCTGGCTTAAGCTGACGTGGCGTCAACCACCTCTCGGCCTGCCCCTGCAGAGCTGCCAGAACCTCTGGCCCAGTGTGGCTCCTGTCCCCCAAACACACCAGCGCAAGCACGGCATGGCATCTTTTTGCCTGCGTACTTGCGTAGCCCCTTGTGCGCCTACGGAGCACCGCTGGTTCCAAGGACAGAGCACTGGAGGAAGAAGAAGAGGAGGGGGTGGAGGAGAGAGGTGTGTCACAACCAGTAGCAGTAGTCGCGTTTTGGAGGCGTGGTGGCGGGACAACCTCCAACACTACTGCACCTTGTCCTGCATCCCTCCCAGCTGCCAATAGAGTGACCCAATGGGCCGTGAAAGAAAGGTACCGTCCCTGTCCATGCCTGCTGGACCATGAGTCAGCGGTAATATGCACCTTATCGCTGACCGCCCTGTCCAGCGAGGCATGGACATTGCCCTCCACATGCCGGTAGAGAGACGGAATCGCCTTCCGCGAGAAAAAGTGGCGTTTGGGAACCTGCCACTGAGGAACCGCACATTGAACAAACTCACGGAAGGGGGCCGAGTCTACCAACTGAAAAAGGCAGCAGTTGAAGTGCTAGCAATTTAGCAAGGCTAGCATTCAACCGCTGGGCATGTGGATGGCTGGGAGTGTACTTCTTTCTACGGTCCAGCAGCTGGGGCAGGGAAATTTGCCTGCTGCATTCGGACGTCGGTGTACTGCAAGTACTTGGTTGTGACACACCGAATTCTACACCTTCAGTCCTCTCAGAGCAGCTTTCAGAGAGGACTGAAGGTGTAGTGGGGATGGAGATCCCAGCTGAGGAGGAGCAAGGAGAGGTCCGCTTAGTTCTTTGGTGTGGGTCTTTTATGTGTGCCTGCCAACGAGCTGCATGGCAGGTCGCCATATGTCTGGTCATGCTTGTCGTGCCCAAGCGGCTGATGTTTTGGCCACGCGAGATACGCTTGAGACAAATATTGCAAATAGCAGTGGTGCGATCTGCTGCACTCGTCTCAAAAAAGGCCCACACCAAAGAACTTTTCTGATAACGTGCAGAGGCAGCGCCCTGCACAGGCGGAGCTCTGCGGTGTTGTACAGTTGCTGTGCTGGCCTCTACCTGGCCTCCAGGGGGCATCCTGCCTCGTTGGACATGTGACGCCGCATCCTCCTCCTCCTCGTCCTCCTCCTCATCCTCTCTCCCTTGAGGCACCCACGTGGAGTCAGTGACCTCATCATCCCCTCCCTCTTCACCACTAGAGCAAACCTGGCAGTAAGCTGCAGCTGGTGGAACTGTACTGCCAGATTCCTCAAGCTGGGTATCGTCATCCGAGCCTTCGAATCGTTGGGCATCCTCCTGGAGCATGTACCCAACACTGTGCTCAAAGAGTTCGGGGGACTCCTCAGGAGGACATGGTGGGTCTAGGGAAGGGGTGGCTGATGATGCTCTGTCAGTACCCTGAGCCTGGGTGAGAGAGGATGAGGAGGATGAGGAGGGCTTGGTCATCCATTCTACCAAGCCTTCAGCATGATGCGGCTCCACATGTCCAGCTGCCGAAAACAAAGACGCGCGTGTCCCATGGCCACGTGCTGATGACGATGCACGACCACGTCCACGTCCACGGCCACGTCCACTAGAAACAGAGCCTGCCTGCCCTGTGTTCTTGGCTCTGCACGCTCTGCCTCCCCTTGGCGGTCTTCCAGCCATTGTAGTCGGTAGTCCTGTGGGTGCTGCTGAGAAGAAAATATAGGAGCTCTGTGTGATGCCACTAACACACTAGAAGTCCTATGGGTGCTTCTGCAAAGAAAATAGAGGAGCTCTGTGTGATGCCACTAACACACTAGAAGTCCTGTGGGTGCTTCTGCAAAGAAAATAGAGGAGCTCTGTGTGATGCCACTAACACACTAGAAGTCCTGTGGGTGCTGCTGAGAAGAATATATAGGAGCTCTGTGTGATGCCACTAACACACTAGAAGTCCTATGGGTGCTTCTGCAAAGAAAATAGAGGAGCTCTGTGTGATGCCACTAACACACTAGAAGTCCTGTGGGTGCTTATGCAAAGAAAATAGAGGAGCTCTGTGTGATGCCACTAACACACTAGAAGTCCTGTGGGTGCTTATGCAAAGAAAATAGAGGAGCTCTGTGTGATGCCACTAACACACTAGAAGTCCTGTGGGTGCTGCTGAGAAGAATATATAGGAGCTCTGTGTGATGCCACTAACACACTAGAAGTCCTATGGGTGCTTCTGCAAAGAAAATAGAGGAGCTCTGTGTGATGCCACTAACACACTAGAAGTCCTGTGGGTGCTTCTGCAAAGAAAATAGAGGAGCTCTGTGTGATGCCACTAACACACTAGAAGTCCTGTGGGTGCTGCTGAGAAGAATATATAGGAGCTCTGTGTGATGCCACTAACACACTAGAAGTCCTATGGGTGCTTCTGCAAAGAAAATAGAGGAGCTCTGTGTGATGCCACTAACACACTAGAAGTCCTGTGGGTGCTTATGCAAAGAAAATAGAGGAGCTCTGTGTGATGCCACTAACACACTAGAAGTCCTGTGGGTGCTTATGCAAAGAAAATAGAGGAGCTCTGTGTGATGCCACTAACACACTAGAAGTCCTGTGGGTGCTGCTGAGAAGAATATATAGGAGCTCTGTGTGATGCCACTAACACACTAGAAGTCCTATGGGTGCTTCTGCAAAGAAAATAGAGGAGCTCTGTGTGATGCCACTAACACACTAGAAGTCCTGTGGGTGCTTCTGCAAAGAAAATAGAGGAGCTCTGTGTGATGCCACTAACACACTAGAAGTCCTATGGGTGCTTCTGCAAAGAAAATAGAGGAGCTCTGTGTGATGCCACTAACACACTAGAAGTCCTGTGGGTGCTTATGCAAAGAAAATAGAGGAGCTCTGTGTGATGCCACTAACACACTAGAAGTCCTGTGGGTGCTGCTGAGAAGAATATATAGGAGCTCTGTGTGATGCCACTAACACACTAGAAGTCCTATGGGTGCTTCTGCAAAGAAAATAGAGGAGCTCTGTGTGATGGGACTAACACACTTCAAGTCCTATAGGTGCTTCTGGGAAGAAAATATAGCTCTGTGTGTGTGATGGGACTAACACACTTCAAGTCCTATAGGTGCTTCTGGGAAGAAAATATAGCTCTGTGTGTGTGATGGGACTAACACACTTCAAGTCCTATAGGTGCTTCTGGGAAGAAAATATAGCTCTGTGTGTGTGATGGGACTAACACACTTCAAGTCCTATAGGTGCTTCTGGGAACAAAATATAGCTCTGTGTGTGTAATGGGACTAACACACTTCAAGTCCTATAGGTGCTTCTGGGAAGAAAATATAGCTCTGTGTGTGTAATGGGACTAACACACTTCAAGTCCTATAGGTGCTTCTGGGAACAAAATATAGCTCTGTGTGTGTAATGGGACTAACACACTTCAAGTCCTATAGGTGCTTCTGGGAACAAAATATAGCTCTGTGTGTGTGATGGGACTAACACACTTCAAGTCCTATAGGTGCTTCTGGGAACAAAATATAGCTCTGTGTGTGTGATGGGACTAACACACTTCAAGTCCTATAGGTGCTTCTGGGAACAAAATATAGCTCTGTGTGTGTAATGGGACTAACACACTTCAAGTCCTATAGGTGCCTCTGGGAACAAAATATAGCTCTGTGTGTGTGATGGGACTAACACACTTCAAGTCCTATAGGTGCTTCTGGGAAGAAAATATAGCTCTGTGTGTGTAATGGGACTAACACACTTCAAGTCCTATAGGTTCTTCTGGGAACAAAATATAGCTCTGTGTGTGTGATGGGACTAACACACTTCAAGTCCTATAGGTTCTTCTGGGAACAAAATATAGCTCTGTGTGTGTGATGGGACTAACACACTTCAAGTCCTATAGGTGCTTCTGGGAAGAAAATATAGCTCTGTGTGTGTAATGGGAATAACACACTTCAAGTCCTATAGGTGCTTCTGGGAAGAAAATATAGCTCTGTGTGTGTAATGGGACTAACACACTTCAAGTCCTATAGGTGCTTCTGGGAAGAAAATATAGCTCTGTGTGTGTAATGGGACTAACACACTTCAAGTCCTATAGGTGCTTCTGGGAACAAAATATAGCTCTGTGTGTGTGATGGGACTAACACACTTCAAGTCCTATAGGTGCTTCTGGGAACAAAATATAGCTCTGTGTGTGTGATGGGACTAACACACTTCAAGTCCTATAGGTGCTTCTGGGAACAAAATATAGCTCTGTGTGTGTAATGGGACTAACACACTTCAAGTCCTATAGGTGCCTCTGGGAACAAAATATAGCTCTGTGTGTGTGATGGGACTAACACACTTCAAGTCCTATAGGTGCTTCTGGGAAGAAAATATAGCTCTGTGTGTGTAATGGGACTAACACACTTCAAGTCCTATAGGTGCTTCTGGGAACAAAATATATAGCTCTGTGTGTGTAATGGGACTAACACACTTCAAGTCCTATAGGTTCTTCTGGGAACAAAATATAGCTCTGTGTGTGTGATGGGACTAACACACTTCAAGTCCTATAGGTGCTTCTGGGAAGAAAATATAGCTCTGTGTGTGTAATGGGACTAACACACTTCAAGTCCTATAGGTGCTTCTGGGAAGAAAATATAGCTCTGTGTGTGTAATGGGACTAACACACTTCAAGTCCTATAGGTGCCTCTGGGAACAAAATATAGCTCTGTGTGTGTGATGGGACTAAACACACTTCAAGTCCTATAGGTGCTTCTGGGAAGAAAATATAGCTCTGTGTGTGTAATGGGACTAACACACTTCAAGTCCTATAGGTGCTTCTGGGAAGAAAATATAGCTCTGTGTGTGTGATGGGACTAACACACTTCAAGTCCTATAGGTGCTTCTGGGAAGAAAATATAGCTTTGTGTGTGTGATGGGACTAACACACTTCAAGTCCTATAGGTGCTTCTGGGAACAAAATATAGCTCTGTGTGTGTGATGGGACTAACACACTTCAAGTCCTATAGGTGCTTCTGGGAAGAAAATATAGCTCTGTGTGTGTAATGGGACTAACACACTTCAAGTCCTATAGGTGCTTCTGGGAAGAAAATATAGCTCTGTGTGTGTCATGGGACTAACACACTTCAAGTCCTATAGGTGCTTCTGGGAAGAAAATATAGCTCTGTGTGTGTAATGGGACTAACACACTTCAAGTCCTATAGGTGCCTCTGGGAACAAAATATAGCTCTGTGTGTGTGATGGGACTAACACACTTCAAGTCCTATAGGTGCTTCTGGGAAGAAAATATAGCTCTGTGTGTGTGATGGGACTAACACACTTCAAGTCCTATAGGTGCTTCTGGGAAGAAAATATAGCTCTGTGTGTGTAATGGGACTAACACACTTCAAGTCCTATAGGTGCCTCTGGGAACAAAATATAGGAGCTCTGCCTGCCTGCCACGAACACACTACAAGTCCTATAGGTGCTTCTGGTAACAAAATATAGGAGCTCTGCCTGCCTGCCACGAACACACTACAAGTCCTATAGGTGCTTCTGGTAACAAAATATAGGAGCTCTGCCTGCCTGCCACGAACACACTACAAGTCCTATAGGTGCTTCTGGTAACAAAATATAGGAGCTCTGCCTGCCTGCCACGAACACACTACAAGTCCTATAGGTGCTTCTGGTAACAAAATATAGGAGCTCTGCCTGCCTGCCACGAACACACTACAAGTCCTATAGGTGCTTCTGGTAACAAAATATAGTAGCTCTGCCTGCCTGCCACGAGCACACTACAAGCCCCTCTTTCTCAATCAATCTTTGTAACTGAATCTATCTAACTCAATCTCTGTAAGTGAATCTCTCTAACTATCTAAATGCAGCAGAGTGTCACAGAATCAGCCTGCTCAATCTGCGCCGGAACAGCATGTGACCGGCGCAGACGGCGTGGCGGCGTTTTATAGGGGGGGGGCGTGTACTACAGCCCCTGAGCTGTAATTGGCTACAGGCGTCCTGCCTGTAGCCAATTATGGCTCTTCGAGTTTCCGGGGCTGTGATTGGCCAAGCATGCGGGGTCACAGTGCATGCTTGGCCAATCATCAGCCAGCAATGCACTGCGTCGGCCGCGCCGGCCGCAATGCATTGCGGGGCCGCTCGCATCACACGAACGTGATGCGAGCGGCCAAAATAGTTCTGGGCTCGCCGAGCGAGCGAACGCCGGTGCTCGATGCGAACGTGGGTTCGCATCGAGCACCGGGCCCATCCCTACTCTCCACAGGCTCCTGAGGTAAGATCACCCTTAGACGCCATGTTAGCCCAGCAGGCCCAGGCATCCCCAATTGCGACCTTTCCCACGGCAAACACGCCGGTCATGGACACGACACTGAAAGAGATGTTGATGTCGCTCCACAGCTCACTACATGCTGACATATTTACCATGTTTAAATCATTTAAAGAGGAAATGTCATTTATTGACCAAAAAGTGAACCGAGTGGAACGCAAAATGACTGACATTGCTGAAACAGTGAATGACCTTGTTGACGCACATGACCAAACCAGAGATGAACATCACTGGGTCAGAGCCAAAATGGCATACCTCGAGGACAAGTCCAGGCGTAATAACGTCAAAATACGGGGTATCCCTAAATCTATTCTACCACCTGATCTAAACCCTTACGCCAGAAAATTAATTACAACTCTCCTTCCAGACCTGTCCCCGATGGAAACCATAATAGACCATAGACCATAACAAACCATAATAGACCACATTCACCACCTCCCTAAGCCCTAAGCATGTCCACTTTTACCACTCCAAAGACATGCTTCTGAACAAAACAAGACACCTGGGCAGGCCCGGATTTACTCCCTTTGCCGCCCCAAGGCCGGGTCCTTCAATGCCGCCCCCCCTCCCCACACACACACACCACCATTCTCGTCCTTTATTGATGACTGCTACAATAGATCAATTAAAAACATATCTCCACTATATACTCCCCCCTCTATCATCTCTATATACACCCCTCTATCATCTCTATATACTCCCCCCTCTATCATCTCTATATACACCCCTCTATCATCTCTATATACTCCCCCCTCCATCATCTCTATATACACACCCCTCTATCATCTCTATATACACCCCTCTATCATCTCTATATACACCCCTCTATCATCTCTATATACACCCCCTCTATCATCTCTATATACACCCCCTCTATCATCTCTATATACACCCCCTCTATCATCTCTATATACAACCCTCTATCATCTCTATATACACCCCTCTATAATCTCTATATTCTCCCCCCTCTATAATCTCTATATACTCCCCCTCTATCATCTCTATATACACCCCTCTATCATCTCTATATACACCCCTCTATAATCTCTATATTCTCCCCCCTCTATAATCTCTATATACTCCCCCTCTATCATCTCTATATACACCCCTCTATAATCTCTATATACTCCCCCTCTATCATCTCTATATACACCCCTTCATCATCTCTATATACTCCCCCCTCTATCATCTCTATATACACACCCCTCTATCATCTCTATATACACCCCTCTATCATCTCTATATACACCCCCTCTATCATCTCTATATACACCCCCTCTATCATCTCTATATACACCCCTCTATCATCTCTATATACACCCCTCTATCATCTCTATATACACCCCTCTATAATCTCTATATTCTCCCCCCTCTATAATCTCTATATACTCCCCCTCTATCATCTCTATATACACCCCTCTATCATCTCTATATACACCCCTCTATAATCTCTATATTCTCCCCCTCTATAATCTCTATATACTCCCCCTCTATCATCTCTATATACACCCCTCTATCATCTCTATATACACCCCTCTATCGTCTCTATATACACCCCTCGATCATCTCTATATACACCACCTCTATATACACCCCTCTATAATCTCTATATACACCCCTCTATCATCTCTATATACACCCCTCTATCATCTCTATATACACCCCTCTATCATCTCTATATACACCCCTCTATAATCTCTATATACCCCCCCTCTATAATCTCTATATACTCCCCCCTCTATAATCTCTATATACTCCCCCCTCTATAATCTCTATATACACCCCCTCTATATACACCCCTCTATAATCTCTATATACTCCCCCCTCTATCATCTATTTATACACCCCTCTATCTACTCTATATACACCCCTCTATCATCTCTATATACACCCCTCTATCATCTCTATATACACCCCTCTATCATCTCTATATACACCCCTCTATCATATCTATATACATCCCTCTATCACCTCTATATACACCCCCTCTATATACAGGTATCCAGGCAGGCTAGGCTCTAGTCTAGGGGGGGGGGAGAGAGAAGGTGATGAGGAAAAGAGGGGGGAGGAAGAAGGTGAATAGCACAAAGGGGTGGGAACATAGAGGGGGGTTAATTTGGGGGTCTCACTCACCAAAAATGCTCTCCCATTCAGGCTGGTCTCCCCCCAGGGCTGTGGCAGCTATTGTTTCAAAACATAACTCCCCTCACAGCACAGTACAGTACATTGCATGCATGTGGCTGGAGTGTGGGCGGGCACAAATGGAAGGCGGAGTATTGGATTGGACAAGCAGTGCAGTGAGGGAGGGGTTAGGAGGACAGTGGAGACGGAACACAGCCCGACTCCTGCACAAGCTAGCTGGCTTTCTCTCTCACTGTATCACTGTGACAGGATGCCAGAGGCTGTGGAGCGCTGGAGCTTGAGGGGAATAGCTATTCTTGCTCTCCACTCCACACTGTACAAGTCTTGCTGCCTGGGGGAGAAGATGCTCCTCCTGCAGCTGCCCACACAGACTCCGCCCCCTGCTCTCCTTTCTAGTTAGAACACCAGCGCTTGTTTATCCTCATCCCGCCCTGCTCATACAGAGCTCCGAATGATGTTAGTGCGGGGGCGGCGCCGCCCCTGCACCACTGCCGCCCCAAGGCCTGGCCTCGGTGGCCTTGTGGGAAATCCGGCCCTGCACCTGGGTCAACTACCAGCTCCTTATTCAAAACTGCAACTGTTTGCTGACATCTTGGCCTTTACACGCCAACAAAGGCAACAACTGAGCACTATCACCAAACCTCTCAACAACCACAAAATCCCCTACTAATGGGGGTTCCCGACTAAAATAATAGTCAACAAAAATTGCCTGAAACATCACATCACATCTGTAGGAGAAGGAATCCAACTGCTCCGCACCTGGGGAATCATGCCTGAGGAAACACCCCAACCCAGCTTCCACAACCTTCCTAGTGCCCACAGCACTAGCAACAATAGTATTGTCGCCCATGCAACTTGAACCCCAGATTAGCAGTACACACATTTCCAAATATTCTTTTATTGTACCATGCTTCCTCTTGGTGCCTGATCGTTGCTGACAGCACACAAACTTTTACCCCCACGATTTTTCGCAGTCCGGAACTCACTGCTGTTCCCTACATCCTCCTCCCCATTGTTACTCTCACCCTTGCTTTTTTCCCTTGACCCCTCTTCTCTTCTTATACCCTCTGCTCTGCCCTCTGTTTTTCTACGCTACCCACACACACCTATATGCAGGATGCCAAAATTCCTTTCGCTTAATACCAAGGGCTGGAACCATCCAGCCAAAAGGAAATCTATGTGGCGCACTGCACTTGACTCTAATAGTGAAGTGATTTGTATCCAAGAGACTCACTTCATGAACACAGCAGAACCCCACTGTTCGAATACCCACTTCCCCCACATATTCAAAGCCTCTGGGCCACAAAAGAAAAATGGTGTCCTGATAGCCATCAAGAACACTGTTTCGTTTACCCCTTCATGACACCTTAATAGACACGGAAGGAAGATTCCTAGCCCTTGACTGTACCTTGAATAATGTAAGATATAGGCTTGTAAACCTATACGCCCCCAATTCCAACCAAATCAAATTCTTGAAAAAATGAATGGCAAAGATTGACTCTTTCCGCCATGGCCACCTCATTCTCTGTGGCGACTTTAATCTAGCTCCAGATGTTTCCATAGACACTTCATCCCGAGCATCCAGGCGTTCTTCACCTTTGCTCACCTTCACTAGAACCAGAGACTTATACGATGTATGGAGATGCCACCACCCTTCTGAACGTGACTATTCTTTTTTCTCTCATTGCCACAATTCCTATACAAGGATTGATCTCTTCTTAGTGGACAAATGGCTACTACCCAACATATCGCATTCCCAGATCTCCACCATAACGTGGTCAGACCACGTGCCCATCACCATGTCAACAACAGACACTCCAGCCAAAACCTCCTCACCTGTTTGCAGAGCAAACGCTCAGATACTTCATTCTCCAGAACTTTCTGCCTCTATTAAAGAGAAGCTAGAAGAATTTTTTAACTTAAACGAAGGAACTGTATCTAATGTAACTACTTAGTTACATCTCATTAGAGGGATTATGATTCAGATATGTGCTAGGGAGAGTAGAAGGAGGACTCAGCATCTAGACAACATCACCTCTACTATTAAAAAACTAGAGGCAGAAAACCAATCCAACCCAACTCCCCCACTAAAAGAAGAACTAACTCGCCTTAGACAAGAATTAAGATCCCAAACTGGCCTAGTAGTGAAAGGGAATACACATGCCGGTACTCAAGTGGTTAAGACAAGTTTAATTGGTTCTGTCAAACAGGTCTGTGACTCACAACATATGTTAGGGTTCGTCAGCTATTATTTCCTAGTAATTTTTCACATTTTGTTAGAGTTTAATCACAGAATAAATCATAAACAGATGACAGAATATCCACAGTCTTACCTCGGCTGGCATAAAAGCTGATTGATGACAAGTCAATTTATACATGGCTTCATTTTTTTAATAGGAGAGCATTAGTGAGTTAATGTGCAGAGTAAAATGCACTGGATACAACAGATTCAAATATTAAAGAACAAGACATACAGAAGTACACTACATTACCAAAAGTAGTGGTACATCTGCCTTTACACGCACATGAACTTTAACGGCATCCCAGTCTTAGTCCATAGGGTTCAATATTGAGTTGACCCACCCTTTGCCACTATAACAGCTTCAACTCTTCTGGGAAGGCTGTCCACAAGGTTTAGGAGTGTCTATGGGAATGTTTGACCATTCTTCCAGAAGTGCATTTGTGAGGTCAGACGATGTTGGACGAGAAGGCCTAGCTCACAGTCTCCGCTCTAATTCATCCCAAAGGTGTTCTATTGGGCTGAAGTCGGGACTCTGTGCAAGCCAGTCAAGTTCTTTCACCCAAACTAGCTAATCCATGTCTTTATGGATCAGCTTACAAATACTGTAGCTGCTGACTTACCTGTCCAGGCATCCAGTGGTGTCCTCACCCGAGCCGATACCTTAGTCAGCTATTAGGTACTAGCGCCGCCATCCTGACTGCACTGTGCTTTGTGGATAGGCTGCAGTCTTCTGGGACCTGCGGTGAACTGAACCGGACGTGTTGCGGATACCTGTCAAAACCAGGTACCTGCTCCCCCAAAGGGTGTCAAATGTGGCATTGAAGGAGTGGGGGGGGGGGGGGTCAGACAAGCAGAGCTTCCCCTGTTGGGTGGAGCTGCGCTTTATTGCTGGTTCCAATAGAAACGTGTCAGATCACATGTGTGCACTGTCCATACAGGAACTGGGTGAGAGCACTCACTAGTGCCCCTAGAGACAGGCTCCTTAACACAAGTTATGATGCATGGTCATAATTTTATGACTGATTGGTGCAAGTTCCTGAATCTGATCTGTTGTCAGCCCTTTGCAGTCCCTGTAGAATAGAACTCAGACTGATAGAAGAAGAAGCAGCACAAGGAGCCAATCAGTTGTGTTTCTCTGTTCTAACAAAGAATGTGTTGATAGGAGGAGATAACATAGTGATAGAGAAATTAGCGCCTTAGTCTGCTGCTTCTTCTGTCACTGTCCAGTCACAGGATGGGAGAAGAACAAAATCTGTAAGTGTTACTTAACTGGAGCAGCAAAAAATTTGGTCTACTGTTCTAACAGCTAGGGTAGCACTGCGTGGCAGAGCTTTGTAAATCTTAGAATTGGATGGACAGCAATGCAAATCCTTTGGCAGGTAAACAGCTATCATATACTGTATGTATTTCTATATATAAAAGTATAAGAGCGGAACCATCGTGTCATTCATGATTAAAAAATTAAAAAAACATCTGTGTTAAATGTAATCAAAAAATATATTAATAAACAAATTCAGTCCATATAGAGTCTGAATATCTGTGTTCAATCTGTGACAGGTGATATACGTGAAATCAAGAAAAAGGTGCTCCAGCAGATGCTCTCCCCAAATCAATACATCCTGCTTACCAGAAAGGTTGGATCTCAGGTTATAGAGATCAAATTCACTTAGCACATATGTGTCAGCCGACAGAGATGTTCCACTCCTCCATGAGGTTCTAAGCACTCCTTCCTGATCAGATTAGGATACCAATATACAGTATCTCACAAAAGTTAGTACACCCCTCACATTTTTGTAAATATTTTATTATACCTTTTCATGTGACAACACTGAAGAAATTACACTTTGCTACAATGTAAAGTAGTGAGTGTACAGCTTTTATAACAGTGTAAATTTGCTGTCCCCTCAAAATAACTCAACACACAGCCATTAATGTCTAAACCGCTGGCAACAAAAGTGAGTACACCCCTAAGTGAAATTGTCCAAATTGGGCCCAAAGTGTCAATATTTTGTGTGGCCACCATTATTTTCCAGCACTGCCTTAACCCTCTTGGGCATGGAGTTCACCAGAGCGTCACAGGTTGCCACTGGAGTCCTCTTCTACTCCTCCATGACAACATCACAGAGCTGGTGGATGTTAGAGACCTTGCACTGCTCTACCTTCCGTTGGAGGATGTCCCACAGATGCTCAATAGGGTTTAGGTCTGGAGACATGCTTGGCCAGTCCATCACCTTTACCCTCAGCTTCTTGAATCTCAGGAAATTAGTTTTGACATACGAATGCTTTGGATTACAAGCAAGTTTCCGCAACAAATTATATTCACAATCCAAGGTTTTACTGTACAATTATTCAACTGGATGCTGATCCAGCAATAATGGAGGATGACCTTTGAATCCACAGCAAGAAGTTGATGTGAAGGAGGATTGAATATCCATTATTCATTTTAAGACTTTTTAATTGGAGTGTACTCTTACCTCGGACATTTGAAAAGTCACACTGTACAAGATTTAAAATGTAATTTAAATCTGGAAACACATGAAGTCTTCTTCTAAAAGTTCTAAGAGGCTTAGGTTGCTCTTTGCCTGTTCGGGCCTGGCAACAATTGTATGTCTGTATATACTTCCTGACCTCTTTAGATATTGCTTGGCTGACCAAGAGTTTTCCAGGTTAAAGTGATTGTAAACTCTCGTTTTTTTTCCTATTAACCACTTAAGCCCCGGACCAATTTGCAGCCAAAGGACCAGGCCCCTTTTTGAGATTCGGCACTGCGTCGCTTTAACTGACAATTGCGCGGTCGTGCGACGTGGCTCCCAAACAAAATTGGCGTCCTTTTTTTTTCCACAAATAGAGCTTTCTTTTGGTGGTATATGATCACCTCTGCAGTTTTTATTTTTTGCGCAATAAACAAAAATAGAGTGACAATTTTGAAAAAAATTCTATATTTTTTACTTTTTGCTATAATAAATATCCCCAAAAAATAAATAAAAACACATTTTTTTTCCTCAGTTTAGGCCGATACGTATTCCTCTACATATTTTTGGTAAAAAAATCGCAATAAGTGATATAGTATTGATTGGTTTGCGCAAAAGTTATAGCGTTTACAAAATAGGGGATGGTTTTATAGCATTTTTATTAATTTTTTTTCACTAGTATTTTTATTGTGACTGCGACATTATGGCGGACACATCGGACATTTTTGACACATTTTTGGGACCATTGTCATTTATACAGCAATCAGTGCTATTTAAATGCACTGATTCCTGTGTAAATGACACTGGCAGTGAAGGAGTTAACCACTAGGGGGCGGGGAGGGGTTAAGTGTGTGTGTGTTTTTTTTAACTGTAGGGGGGCGTGGCTTGGCATCTGATGTCACTGATCATCTTTCCCTATGACAGGAAACAGACGATCAGTGACAGGCTCAGTAGGAAGCACGGGGAGAGGTTTGTTTACACAGACCTCTCCTCGTTCTTCAGCTCTGTGACCCGATCGCGGGGCACCAGCGGCGATCAGGTCCCGCTGGTCCCGCGGCCACGGTCACAGAGCTCAGGAGCGGGTCGCAAGCGCGCCGCCGGCAGCACGCGCGACCCACGGCTGGGCTCTTAAAGAGACACGTACAGGTACGTGCTTGTGCCCAGCCGTGCCATTCTGCCGACGTATATCGGCGTGAGGCGGTCCTTAAGCAGTTAAAATAACAAACATGTTTTACTTACCTGCTTGGTGGATTTGCACAGAGCAGCCTGGATCCTCCTCATACCTGGTCCCTCTTCTGTGATCCTGACCCGTCCATCCGGTTCAATGCCCCCACAGCAAGCAGCTTGCTATGTGGGCACTGGAGCCGAGTCACAGCTTTGTTTGTCTATTCAGACATGGAGCCCAACCCGGCCTCGTCCCCTCTCTCTCCTGATTGGCTAGCTGACTTTGATTGATCAGGAGGTAAAATCTCAGATGACTGAGACACTCGTGGACATCGCTGAACAGAGAGTGACCTCAGGTAAGTGTTAGGGGGGCTGCTGAACACAGAAGGCTTTTTATATTAATGCATATAATGCATTAAGATAAAAAAAAATTCTGAATTTACAACCCCTTTAATTGAGGGAGCATAGACAGAATCAAACTAAGCCAACCCAAACAAGGATGCTCATGGACAGATCTTTTTATGTTCAGATATTATGCAGGCCGATTGTGCCATCATTTGTTTCGGTTTTTCTAAACAAAATCCAACATGTTGGATCAGGCACTTTCGATTGCACCACAAAAAATGTGTGTGCCAACTGGCACACTGATAATGCAAAAAACAAATGGCTCTTCGGTTTTCGACTGGTCTATGGTCTGCTTTACTCAATGTCATCTTATATAGCTTCACTCTCTTCATCTGCATCAGAGTTCTAACTTGTGTCATGGCAGTAACAGGCAGATTTGTTATCTATTTGGGTTAAGAAGTTTACCAGTCTATCCTAAAAAAGCTCTAAGAATCTTCACGTCCCTCTAAACTGAACATATTGTAGCATTAGAGCCAGAGTATCGGACTAATTTACACCCCACTGCTTCATAATCCTACTGATTTCCTTTGACGTTGACTTCTCCAAAAATAATGGAATTTTTTACTGTGATTTTATTATGAGTTTAAATCAATACAATTCTAATTTACACTCTTGTAGCTTTCCCTCACCGACTTTCGTACATTTTTTTGTCACTCTAATTCAGCTTTACCAGGAGTATTAATGTTCCCCTCCAGTTCCCTTACATATTGATTCAGCAGGGTGCCTAATGAATGTTAAAACAGAATTTTAAAGCAGGTAGAAAATCAATGGTGCAAATCGGAACTCCTAAAATCTCTTCTATAGAATCTCTGCGAACATTTGACATCAGCTTTATTTCAGTCTGGTTTGCTGTCTTTCAGGGACCCTTGTGCTTTGAAATAAATAATGGAACCAATGTTTATGACTGATTTCTATAGCTCAGAACCATTAAAATGTTGTTCCTACAGTTAGACGGAACATTTGGTCATACCTACTGTTATAGCTTTCATGTAAACATTTTGTGAAACTTTAATAAAGAAATATTGAAACTGAAATAAATAATTGATAGCACAGTAAAATTAGGAATGCGGAGAAACACCCATGTTTTACATGTTCAGAGATATTGGTACAAATTCATGTGCAATTTAAAAAAACTTACTTTAATGTAAATTCCAAGTAAAAAGCAAAGCTAAAGACTTAAAAAGTTATTTAAAAAACTTTCATTTAAAAAGATTATCTATAATTGCACACAGAATTGTCATGCTCTTGTTGTAAGTTTCATACCTGCTTCCCGATTGGCCCGGGAGGAGGTTCAGTGTTGCAACAGCACTGTCAGGTCACCAGATGCACCCCGTTGGGGTCTGGAGTGAAACCTGTTTCCCTGATTGGCCAAAGTGGCAGGCGATCCTATTGGATACCTAGTGCCAGGAGGAGGAGAGAGAAGACCCTGCAGAAGGACACCACCGAAGGACACCGGAGCAACTTTCCCCGAGCCCACTACGCTCTCATCCGCCCGCATCCAGGGTAAGGACAGCGGGTGCTGGTGGTGGGGGGGGACTGTGTTAGTGCCCACCAGCCGCCACTGTAGAAGATGCAGCCCTGCTTGGCAGCTTCTCAGCACAGGCACAGATGACTCTGTACCTCCATACACCAGCTCAGATTTGGCCTTAATTGCAGCCAGTTTCCTAAACTGAGAACTGGCAGTAATTCTTTAAGAATTCGCTGTTACTGCAGTGACAGTTCCCTAAAGTGGTTGTAGTAAGAACTACCTGAATTTGGTGCATGTGTTGATAATGTTACAGGACAACTATTAGTCGTGCGCTCCACAAATCTAACCTTTATGGAAGAGTGGCAAGAAGAAAGCCATTATTGAAAGAAAGCCATAAGAAGTGCCGTTATAACTTTGAGAGAAGCAATGTGGGGGACACAGCAAACATGTGTAAGAAGGTGCTCTGGTCAGATCAGACCAAAATTGAACTGTTTTGCCTAAAAGAAAAACGCTATGTGTGGCAGAAAACGAACACTGCACATCACCCTGAACACACCATCCCCATCGTTAAACATGGTGGTGGCAGCATCATGTTGTGGGGATGCTTTTCTTCTGCAGGGTCAGGGAAGCTGGTCAGAGTTGATGGAAAGATGGATGGAACCAAATACAGGACAATCATATAAGAAAACCTGTTAAGAGTCTGCAAAAGACTCAGAGCTGGGGTGGAGATTCACCTTCCAGCAGGACAAAGACTTGAAAATTGCTGTTCACAGACGCTCTCCATCCAATCTGACAGAGCTTGAGCTATTTTGCAAAGAAGAATGGGCAAAAATGTCACTCTCTAGAAAGCTGGTAGAGACATCCCCAAAAAGACTTGCAGCTGTAATTGCAGCGAAAGGTGATTCTACAAAGTATTGACTCAGGGGTATGAACTTTCAAGGGGTATGAATATTTTTTCAAGGCACTGTATGTTATGTAACAGTACTGTGTATTTGAGATGCAATGATGTAGCCTGTATTTTTGAACCTAGAATATTCTCTGTAAGTGCATAATGCTTTAATTTTTTTAATTTTTAAAGCAGCATAGTGAGCACCGCAGCACCCCTCTTTTCCCTCTTTTGACACCCTACAAATGGGAACCGTTATGTAAGGTTAACCTCCAAGTTTTTGAGACTCTAATGCAAAAGCCAAGCTGCTGTTTACTCTGTAGACCATTAAATTGTTCAGTAAAAAGCATAAATCCAAAAAGTGTCTCGTTATTGTGTTTGGTAAAGACCTGTGAAAAATTTGTTGGGTGTAGTGTCAAAGTTATCTTTCAATATGCTTTTAGAAGTAAAAGCAAAATTGCCTTTTAATATGCTGGACAAGTCTTTTGATCTCCTGGAGATGGAAAAGCATAGCCAACATTTTGCATTTTCATGGACAGTTTGTAAACAAAAAATGAATTTCTCTCTGTAAAATTCCACGGAAATTAGAAAATATCTGTGAAATGAGGGCACCTTGCTGCAGCCCTCACTTCAGGCTGTCTGTGACCTTCTCCGAGAGCTCAGCACAGATCCATTCATGAATAGTAAGGAGAAGGTTGCATGTGCTCTTCCTCCCACCCTATCCTTGCCATGCATGGAGTAATCACTGCGTACATACCCCCAAAAGTGACCTCTGTGCATCCCTCTGTGCTTATACTCTTACCCCACCTTTTCTTCCTTTCCCCCTCTGCCCCTACTCTCCCCCCCCTCTCTCTACTCCCCACTTTCTCTCTCCCCTTCCCTCTATCCCCCTCTCTTCTCCTATATTTCTGCCACCTTCTTTTCCCCTACATTTTCCCCCTCTCTCCCACCCACTTTCGCTTCTCTCGTCCCCTTCCCTCCTCTTCTTTCTCTCTCTCCTCCCTTTCAATCTCCCCTATATCTCTCCCCCTCCTGCTCTTCTAACCAATCTCTTCCCCCTCCTCCCTTCTCTCTATCTTTCCTCCTCTCCAGATAGCAGGGATAACTTGCCACAAATCTGTGGCATTGTTGAATTGCAAGTCTGTTAACTTGCTGCACATTTTCACTGGCAAGTTGTACACTTGCAGAGCACTTGAAGCACAAGCTCTAGTTGACACTTTTCCAATTTGTAGCATATTTGCGTGGCAAGTCTCTAGCAAGTGCAAAGTTGCTCTGCAGGTCTATAGTCAGGGGCGGACTGACCATTCGACCACTCGGGCACTGCCCGAGGGCCCCCGGGCCACTAGGGGCCCCATCAGGGTTGCCAGCCTAAGTAAAACCAGGGACAGTATGTAAAAATCTGTGTTATTTTTACATCTATTTCTGAAATGTCCCTTACCGACATCCTTTTGGTCTAACAATCCAGAGATTATAGCTGCCCCACCTCTCAAGTACCTTCTCAGCCAATAGAAACATGTCTGTGTATACTGTGTGTACATGTATGTGTATACTGTGTGATTGTATACTGAGTGTGTGTATACTGTGTGGCCCCATAATCTCTGATTGCCTGGGGGCCCCATAATCTCCTATTGCCCTTGGGCCCCATGAGTTATTAGTCTGCCCCTGTCTATAGTGTTACAAATTCAGCCACAGTGACTCCTGTGGTGGGATGACTATTGCACAACATGACTGAACCAGAACTTGCAGCCGCCTTGCAGAATGTTTTCAAAAAAAGTTGATCTGGATTCATGCAATGCAGACTTGCTGTGCAACAAACTTGTGAAGCCTGGCAAGTCTAGCAATAGCTTATAAAGTCATTTTCAAAATTGCAGCTCAATTGCTTGCTATCTGGGTCCTTCTCTATCTTGCCCTCCAATCTCTCTTTATCCTCCCTCTTCTCTCTCTCCCTCCCTTTCCCCCTTACTATTTCCCACTCCACCCCCCCTATCTATCCCTCCCTCTGTCTTCCACCTTACCCATGGGCCACCATTTGTCACAGCACCCCATGAGAGCTACAGGGATTGTTTTCTGCTCCATTCCAAGGTCCCCCAGGCTTTTCATAATCCTATTAATGATCATGATTTTATCAAACTGTTTTGCCTTTTTATTTTAAAGGCAAGCAAACTACATGGTATGGGTATTGTTAATGTTTACATGTTGTTTATATTGTTTAAATATCAATTATTTTAGTTTCTAATAGGTTTGGGTGAACGGTTCAGCCCCAGCACAAGTTCGAACAATATGCGGTGTTCGCGGCAAATTCGAAAGTCGTGAGACACCGTTGAAGCCTATGGGACACTAACATGAAAAACCAAAAGTGCTCATTTTAAAGTATTATATGCAAGGTATTGTCATAAAAGGTGTTTGGGGACTCGGGTCCTGCACCAGGGGACATGTATCAATGCAAAAAAAGTTTAAAAGATGGTCGTTTATTCAGAAGCAGTGATTTTAATAATGCTTAAAGTGAAACAATAAATATTAAATATTCCTTTAAATATCGTGCCTGGGGGGTGTCCTTAGTATGCCTGTAAAGTGGCACAGTTTTCCAGTGTTTAGAACAGTACCACAGCAAAATGACCTTTCTAAAGGAAAAAAAGTAATTTAAAACTGATCGCGGCTGTAATGAATTGTCAGATCCCTTCAATATAGATAAAACTCATTGAGAAAAAAAAAGCATGGGTCGCCCCCCCCCCCCAGTCCATTACAAGCACTTTGGGTCTGGTATGAATATTAAGGGGAACCTTAATTGCTTGGGGGTCCTCCCAAAATCCATACCAGACCCTTATACGAGCACACAACCTGGCAGACCACAGGAAAAGAGGGGGGACGAGAGAGCGCCCCCCCTCCTGAACCGTACCAGGCCACATGCCCTCAACATGGGGAGGATGCTTTGGAGTCGCTCCCAAAGCACCTTGTCCCCTTGTTAACAAGGGGACCCCCAGATCCCGCCCTCCCTATGTGAATTGGTAATGGGTACATTGTACCCCTACCAATTCATGAAAAAAGTGTCAAAAATCTTAAAAAAGATAAGAGACACTTTGGGACAAGTCCTTTATAAAAAAAAAAAAAATGTCTCACGATGTAAATCCATCTCCCCCGCCCAATGTAAACGGGTGACCCCGTCACCCCTCTGACGCCACGTGACATCAGAGGAAGGCAGGGTCACCCGTTTACATCACCGGCCCCACCCTCAGCTATATAACAGCTGTCATCGAGAAGAAGCATGCAGTGTGCGGGAGCCTCCCATGGAGGCGGAGCTGTTGCGTTTTTTTTTTTTTCGGTTCATCGGGCGGTGTAAGATGGATTTACATTGCGGGACATTTTTATTTTTTTTATTTTTTAATGAAGAACTTGTCCCAAAGTGTCTCCTGTCATTTTTACTATTTTTGACAATTTTTTTTGTGAATTGGTTCCGAAAAGACCCCTACGCCATTTTTTTTTGGTTCGGGGTGCCGTTTTTTTCAATGAGTTTTATCTATATTGCCAAGACCCGACAATTCATTACAGCCGCAATCAGTTTTAAATGACTTTTTTTCTTTTAGAAATTTAATTTTGCTGTGGTACTGTTCTAAACATGGGAAAACCCCCAGGCATGATATTTAAAGGAATATTTAATTTTTATTGTTTCACTTTAACCACTTAAACCCCGGACCAATTTTCAGCCAAAGGACCAGGCCCCTTTTTGCGATTCGGCACTGCGTCATTTAAACTGACAATTGCGCGGTCGTGCAACGTGGCTCCTGAACAACATTGGCGTCCTTTTTTTCCCACAAATAGAGCTTTCTATTTGTGGTATTTGATCGCCTATGCGGTTTTTATTTTTTGCGCTATAAACAAAAATAGAGCGACAATTTTGAAAAAAATGCAATATTTTTTACTTTTTGCTAAAATAAATATCCCCAAAAAATATATAAAAAAAAATTTTTTTTCCTCAGTTTAGGTCGATACGTATTCTTCTACATTTTTATTAATATTTTTTTTTTTACTAGTAATGGCGGCGATCAGCGATTTTTATTGTGACTGCGACATTATGGCGGACACATCGGACATTTTTGACACATTTTTGAGACCATTGTCATTTATACAGCAATCAATGCTATTTAAATGCATTGATTCCTGTATAAATGACACTGGCAGTGAAAGAGTTGACCACTAGGGGGCAGGGAGGGGTTAGGTCTGTGACGTGTGTGTTTTTTTTACAGTAGGGGGCGTGGCTAAACGTCTGACGTCACTGATCGGCTTTCCCGATGACAGGGAACAGCTGATCAGTGACAGGCAGTGTAGGAAGCATGGGGAGAGGTTTGTTTACACAAACCTCTCCCTGTTCTTCAGCTCTGTGACCCGATCGTGGGACATGGCTGGTCCCATGGCCACGGTCACGGAGCTCAGGACCGGGTCGCGAGCGTGCCGCCATCGGCACGCGCGTGACCCACGGCTGGGCAATTAAAGGGGATGTGCTGGTACGTGCTTTTGCCCAGCCGTGCCATTCTGCTGGCGTAAATGTGCAGGAGGCGGTCCTGAAGTGGTTAAGCATTATTAAAATCACTGCTCCTGAAAAAACAGCCATTTTTAAAACTTTTTTTGCATTGATACATGTCCCCTGGGGCAGGACTCGGTTCCCAAAACACTTTTTATGGCAATAACTTGCATATAAGCCTTTTAAATGATCATTTTTCATGTTCGTGTCCCATAGACTTTAACAGTGTTCTTGTGCCTGTCCAAATTTTTTGCCTGTTCGCAAGCTCTGGTGCGAACCAAACCGGGGGTTGTTCAGCTCATCCCTAGTTTCTAATAGTGGTTTCTGTCATATTTCAGATTATCAGTACATTTTTGATGTTTTTGTCAAAAATAATGGTTGTCAACCCTGCCTGGGGAGAGTGAACTTCAGTCAGAGCAGAAGTGTGGAGTGGTTTGGTGACACTGGACCAGTAGGGGTGGCTGGTGAGGTTTCTGAGGAGCCCCTGCCATGTCACCTATTTTGCATGGGCCACATGACCTTCCTAAGCACTAAACCTGAAACCATGGGTACACTGGAGGCCTCTGATGTGAAGTGTAATAAATTACTCCTGCCCAGGCTTAGGGCCAATTAAAAAAGGAACCTGAGTGTGCGTTAAAAGCTAGGAGGGGGATGTAGTTGAAGCTTCTGCTCATGACCCCCAGAAAGCTGTATCATGGTGCCCATGGCAAGGGAACTAGTTTAATGACCTAGACGCAAAGGTGTACGCTCTAACATGTTGCCCTTACAATATCCCTTTCTAATTCCAGTTCCAAGGTTTTGAAATATATCAACAAGATCACCTCTTTAATGTTATTTTAATTTTATAAATGCATTTATTGCAGGTAGGTCGTTTTTACTTACAGCACATCGTTGTTAGATTTATTTGTCTATAGAAAAAAACACATCCAGCAAGAAAAATTACCATTGAGCTAGTAAGGCTCTCCAGGAAACATTTCAAATTTCTAACCTTAGGAAGTCTGTTCAATAAACCTTTCATCTGAGTTCACAGAATCTCTTGTGGAAAGATTAATCGGGCTTCTTGCCTCTTGTTCCATGATTATCTGCTGTGCAACTTCTCTCTCGTGTTCTGTTATGTGTGGGTGGCCTCGGAGAAAGGACAGAGCTGGAACCAGGGAATATACTAGTAGCATTTCCTAAATTAATTCCAAAATTATCCCTTGCGTTTAAATCTCAGACAGTAAAACTGCTAAGAAAAAAGGAACGTGTAGTCTTGCAGTGTCCTTAGATGACCAGGACTATTTTTTTTTCTTTTACTACAGGTCAGGCCAGAGCTGAATGCAGAACGAGGAAATTGAGAACCAAAACAAATTTCACACACACTTATGTCAGAAATCATGCATGAATTCACCCAGATTTGTAATAGGTCTCTTAGTATACTGCTTTTTTTTCTTCTGATCTTTATAAAAAATGTTGTTGGGAATTGCAGCTCAGAACAGAAGCAGTATGTTGCCTAAAGCAGGTTTATCGTTATTTTTTATCTTTTTTATTTTTCCCATCTGGTGATCCTAAGTGGCAATGGATTTGCTTAAAGTGGACCTATCATTAGAATTCACACTCCTTAAAAAAATCAACAATGTGTGCAGAAGCTGAAGAACTAGCTAGCATAGAGGATTGCATATTGATGATGAGTGGAATACAGATTGCAATGATATATACCTGTAAATATGCACCTTTCATTGTCTTACAAGCCAGTCATATGACATTTCTCCAATTTCAGTTTTTTTTTTTATATATATATATTTGGCCTGTGCATTTTGTAGTGCACCTAAGTGGAAAAAAAAAGCCTAAACACAACCGTATTTGAATGTTCAACACTCATGATAACACCATACACATCGCCCAATGAGCATTTAAAAAGTACTGTATATACTCGAGTATAAGCCGAGTTTTCCAGCACATTTTTTTGTGCTGAAAGTGCCCCCCTAGGCTTATACTCGAGTCAAGCACTTTTCTGCAGCAGAGAATGACATTTTCCGACCCGACTTTGGAGCCTCGTATCTCGGGGCCACTTGGTGCTAGGAATTTGGTATGCAAACCTAGTGGAACTAGCACTACAACATATCCAAATTTGGGGTTCCTAGCACCAAGTGGCCTTGAGATACAGGGCCCCAAGGTCGGTTCGGAAAATGTCATTATCTGCTGCAGAAAAGTGCTTGACATTTTCCGACCCGACATTGGGGCACCGTATCTAGGGGCCACTTGCTGCTAGGAACCCCAAATTTGGTGTGCAAACCCAGTGGAACTAGCACTACAACATATCCAAATTGGGGTTCCTAGCACCAAGTGGCCTCGAGATACAGGGCCCCAAATTCGGTCAACTGTGTCCATCTGCAGCAATGTTGTTTTGGGACCCTTTGGGTCCAGAGACCTTATACTTTGGCTGCAGCTAGGGGCATCTAGGAACCCTTAACTACCAAGTTTGAAGTTTGGGGGACCTATGGCTGCAAATGGGCACAGTGAGGCATGCAAATGGGCACAGTAAGGCTGAAAATGGCCATTGTTGGCCCTCAGTAGCTGCACATTTCTCACCCTAGGCTTATACTCGAGTCAATAAGTTTTCCCAGTTTTTTGTGGTAAAATTAGGTGCCTCGGCTTATATTCGGGTCGGCTTATACTCGAGTATATACGGTATTTAAACCCAACTTTTTATATTCCTGATATTTGTCTGCTGTACCATGTACTATGTATGAAAACATATCCTGCTCTTTTTGTATAGCTTCCTTTGTGTGAAATCCCTGGCATTCCTGCCTGTCCCTCTGCTTTCCTATTAAAAACTTACCACACCAGGCAGGTGAGCACAGCGTGGCCAGCTTTCTAACTGTGCTAAGAGCTCAGCCTGCTCTCCTCCAATGATCAGACTTTACCTGACATGCCCTCCTCCCCCTCATAAACCCACCCACTGGGAAGACCAGTGTACTGCTATTTTCCCTCCCTAGCTCTCTGAGCTTCTTGGGCAGCTAAAAAAAAGAGGGTCTGTGATCACTTAAAAAAATAAAATAAAAAACAAAGGGAAAAAAAAGGTATTTACAGTACCCCTTGAAATTTTCCACATGTTGTCATGATTTTATGCGATAAACCAACACAACGTGGCATATTATTGTGATGTGGAAGAAAAATTATAAATGTTTTTCAAAACTTTTTACAAATAAATATGGAAAAAGTGTGGTGTGCATTTGTATTCAGCCACCTTATACTAATACTTTGTAGAACCACCTTTCACTGCAATTACAGCTGCAAGTCTTTTTGCGGATGTCTCTACCAGCTTTGCACATCTAGAGAGTGAAATTGTTGCCCATTCTTTGCAAAGTAGCTCAAGCTCTGTCAGATTGGATGGAGAGGGTCTGTGAACAGCAATTTTCAAGTCTTGCCACTGATTTTCAATTGGATTTAGGTCTGGACTTTGACTGGGCCATTCTAACACATGAATATGTTTTGATCTAAACCATTCCATTGTAGCTCTGGCTGTATGTTTAGGGTCGTTGTCCTGCTGGAAGGTGAACCTCCGTCACACTCTCAAGTCTTTTGTAGACTCTAACAGGTTTTCTTCTAAGATTGCCCTGTATTTGGCACCATCCATCTTCCCATCAACTCTGACCAGCTTCCCTGTCCCTGCTGAAAAAAAGCATTCCCACAACATGATGCTGCCACCACCATGTTTCACAGTGGGGATGGTGTGTTCAGGGTGATGTGCAGTGTTAGTTTTCCGCCACAAATAGCATTTTGTTTTTAGGCCAAAAAGTTCAATGACCAGAGCACCTTCTTCCATATGTTTGCTGTGTCCCCCACCTGGCTTCTTGCAAACTGCAAACAGGACTTCTTAAGGCTTTCTTTCAACAATGGCTTTCTTCTTGCCACTCTTCCATAAAGGCCAGATTTGTGGAGAGCATGACTAATAGATGTCCTGTGGACAGATTCTCCCACCTGAGTTGTGGATCTCTGCAGCTCCTCCAGTTACCATGGGCCTCTTGGCTGCTTCTCTGATTAATGCTCTCCTTGCCCAGCCCGTCAGTTTCGGTGGACGGTCATGTCTTGGTAGGTTTGCAGTTGTTCCATACTCTTTGCATTTTTGAATGATGGATTAAACAGTGCTCTGTGAGATGTTCAAAGCTTGGGATATTTTTTTATGACCTAACCCTGCTTTAAACTTCTCCTCAACTTTATTCCTGACCTGTCTGGAGCATTCCTTGGCCTTCATGATGCTGTTTGTTCACTGAGGTTCTCTAAAACAATCTCTGAAGGCTTCACAGAACAGCTGTATTTATACTGAGATTTAATTACACACAGGTGGACCCTATTTACTCATTAGGTGACTTCTGAAGGCAATTGGTTCCACTAGATTTTAGTTAGGGGTATCAGAGTAAAGGGGTCTGAATACAAATGCACACCACACTTTTCAGATATTTATTTGTAAAGAAAATTGATAACCATTTATCATTTTCCTTCCACTTCACAATTATGTGATACTTTGTGTTGGTCTATCACATAAAATCCCAATAAAATACATTTATGTTTTTGTTTGTAACATGACAAAATGTGGAAAATTTGATGGGGTATAAATCAGGGGTCAAGTCCTGGGGAAAAAAGTGTGGGAACTCCCACCCAAAATCCACTCGCCCACCAAAAAATTTAAAAAAATGATACGCTCACATGCACGAATGCTTCAAAAGTGGTATTTTTCATCCAATTTTCGTATTGTGTGTATGAAGCTTAACTGTTAGTACATAGAAAAAAAAACAATCCTCAATAAACATAAATACGGTAATTCATTCAATTGTGCTTCCATACAAATGTGAACATCATGTTCTGATCTTTATTGGGGAATGTTATTTTGTATATAGAGTGTTTATGTGGTGAGTTTACACTTTTCATTGAACAGAGTTTGGATAACACAGGGGTAAACGGAAAGGTCATAAATGAACTGCACATTATCTGGACGGAATGCTTGGGGAGATAGTGATGTGTTCCTGCTTAGGAGATGTATGTTAGCTTGGGGGGCTGCAAACTCTGCAGGGCTCCAACACACACTCGCTGCTATTCCAACCCTTCACATATTTCCACATAAACTTCCCTCCTGGCATTAAACTTTGCCAGGTATTGTGCTCAGCTAACCACCCCAAACTGATGTTCCTCCCTCAGCTCACCTCTCTCCCTGCATGTCCTGTGAGCAGAATAGCTGTGCTCCTCCTCTGGGTTCTCTCATCATATGGCACTGAAGATAGAGGAGGGGGGGGGGTCAGCGGGACACACAGAGCAAGTATGCAGGAGACTGGGGGGGGGGGATGAGGAGACAGAAAATCAGGAGGAGCACATCACGAAAGGTCTGACTAAATACAATCTCTTAGGAGCAGGGACCTGATCTACCCGTCAGCTAGATGTGATTGACAGGTAGATCAAAGCGGAAGCTGTCATGGGGCCCCCTACTGGCAATGCCTGAATGGTCAGGTGTGCGGCACTTACTATTGGGAGCTGTGTCGGCAGCTGCTGGTGTAGCACCTGCCACACAGCTCGCATACTTCAAAGTCTTGAAGGACACGGCTGCTAACGGGAACTGAGTTCCTGTTGTGGAAAAAGTACAGGAACTCCGTTCCCATGCGTTCCCGCAAGACTTGAGCCCTGGTATAAATACTTTTTCAAGGCACTGTATAATGTTTTTTTGTATGCATACACAAATGTTTTTTAATTTCATTTAAACTGAATAGGTTGTTTTACAAGATGAGGGTTTACATATACTTTATTATCAGTATTCGATCAGCCAGATAGGTTCAGGGAATGCATTTGCACATGTGAGCAATTGTTTGTGCATGAATAGCAATGTCCTTGTTGCTGTAAGGGAATTGTCTCTACAAACTTCAAAGCATGAGAAACTGCAAATCTTATGTACAGTAAAAAAAATAAACAAAAAATCTGCATAGTTCTCTGTCCATCCATTGGTTAATTGTATAAATGGTATGCACAGGTAAATACACATAAACATAAGAAGTCCCTTGACACGTTTCGCTCAAATGCTTATTGGTAAGGATGAATAAGCACTTAGTGCGAAACACGCTAAGCTCCCTTAAGAGATGAATTGATCATTCAACACCTACCGTGGAAACAATTTATAGCTTAATGGGTCTTCATGAAAAGATGAGTCAAGCAGGAGACAAGCCGTATGAATGCCAGAAAAGTTTTATATGTAAGCCAAGACATTTACCAGAAGATTCACATCGCATAGAAACCTTTTAAATGCTTGGCATGTGAAAAACGCTTCTCACAAAACACAGGTAAACAGACATCAACAGAAGACCTTTGACATGTTTCTGACAAAGTGCTTATTCGTAAGGATGAAACACATCAAGGTTTCTCGTCTCTTGATGTATGGTAATCTCAGCCTACCGTATATACAATAAACCTACGGCTGAGCTAAGAACTATGCAAACGTATCATTTTGAACCTTTAGCCCCTGTTCACACTTTGACAGGTCCAAATCACATGACAAATGACACCCTATTTTCGGCAATGGAGAGTGAGACTCCAAATCTGTGCTGCAATACTGATTTTAAAAAAATTTCCTGCAATATTTTTTGAGATTTTAGGTGCGACTTGCATAGACATCTGTGCAAGAAGTCACACAGATGTCAGCCAAGTTGCAGCTAAAGTGGCACTGACATGCGGCTTTGAAATCATGCGACTTTGCACTATTTTAAAGCTGGATTCAGTGTGAATGGGAGCTTATTGTTTGTGCTTGCATGCCAAAAGTACAGTTATTGTTTTATCCTTTTCTTTTTTTCCTTCAACTCTTCTGGGAAGGCTGTCCACAAGGTTTAGGAGTGTCTATGGGAATGTATGACCATTCTTCCAGAAGCGCATTTGTGAGGTCAGGCACTGATGTGGATGAGAAGGCCTGGCTCGCAATTTCTGCTTTAATTCATCCCAAAGGTGAATTAGAGCCGGGGGGGGGGGGTGGGGCCGAGTGATACAGTGAGCGGCTATAGCTATAGCCCCCGGCTGTATCATGGGAGCGCACCCGCAAAAACTAACCACCATGCGAGAGAGCTCGCAAGAAGGTGCTTAGTTCTTGCGGGGAGGAGCTGAGACAGCCGCCGAGGGACTCCAGAAGAACAGGTTCGGGCCACTCTGTGCAAACGAGCTGCACAGTGGAGGTAAGTATAACATGTTTGTTATTTTTTTTTTAATTGCCTTTAAGTGTGTCCTAGGGAGTGATTGTAACCGTGGGGGGGGTGGGCTTCCACTCACATGACAGCGATCACCGCCCCCGATGACAGGGAGCAGTGATCTCTGTCATGACACTAGGCAAAAACGGGAAATGCCTTGTTTACATAGGCACTTACCCATTCTGAGGCTCTGTGACACGATCGCTGGGACACTGGCAGACATTGAGTCCACGGGTCCAGCGAGCATTGCCATGCTGCACGTGGTGGGCATGCCCCCTAGCCCCGCCAATTAAAGGGGACGTACAGGTATGCCCTTTTGCCCCTTGCTGCCATTGTGCCGACGTATATCTGCGTATCGATCGGCAAGTGGTTAAGGTACAATAAAAGCTAAGTTGAAACATTGAACCTTGGTATACAAACAGCAGACATTGTTACTTTTCTAGGGTTTCTGCTTTTTTTTATCGTGCTCAACCTCCAACCCCCCCCCCCCCCCCCCCCCCACCTCCACACACACACACACACACACCACCGCCACCACCACATTGTTGCCAGTAAATAGTATTTTGGAAACATTATCTTGCCACAAATTTCACCACCTTGTGTTCTTCTCCATGCTCTTCATTGGATGCTAAATTGTAGAATTATCACTAGAGATGAAAAATGACTGCAGGAATTACCAAATTAAATAAAATCGTGTATTTGGTAGTGTTATTGTATCTGAATTCCTCCCAACACTGGGTAAAATTTTATTTACAGTAAGCCATCACCTTTGTCACTGGGATGAAGCCATTCATATTAATAAGTCTTTATTCCTAATGCAATGTTTTCTGCAAGAGCTGAGCTTGGAACACGATTATATTTTTCACACATACAAAATAATATAATACAGCATGCTATAATATATATATTTAAAATTTCACAAGTACATAATTACATCGCTGACTTCAATCAGTTTAAAGAGTAATGATGTGCTTCATTTCAGTGCGTAACTTCCCACCCTTTACTGTTGCACATAATTCAGGTGGAGTGTGTTGAGAATTAAGAACACCACATGACAATTCACAAACATTTAATTTACATATAAAACACAGGAGTTTTTATTTTTGTGAAAAAAATAAGGGTTGAGAAGAGAGAGAGAGAGAGAGAGAGAGAGAGAGAAATAAGGGTTGAGAAGAGAGAGAGAGAGAGAGATAGAGAAACCGTGTGAGATAAAGGAAGAGAGAGGTAGTGATAGAGAGTGATAAAGTCAGAGAGATGGACAGAGCGAAGGAAATTAGAGAGGGAGTTATGCCGCATACACACGGTCAGAATTCGACGTGACGTGACACCACATGACAATTCACAAACATTTAATTTACATATAAAACACAGGAGTTTTTATTTTTGTGAAAAAAATAAGGGTTGAGAAGAGAGAGAGAGAGAGAGAGAGAGAGAGAGAGAGAGAGAAATAAGGGTTGAGAAGAGAGAGAGAGAGAGAGAGAGAGAGAGAAAGAAACCGTGTGAGATAAAGGAAGAGAGAGGTAGTGATAGAGAGTGATAAAGTCAGAGAGATGGACAGAGCGAAGGAAATTAGAGAGGGAGTTATGCCGCATACACACGGTCAGAATTCTCGTCGGAAAAAGCTCTGATGGTTTTCCCGTCGGAATTCCGAGGGAATTTCGCTCAAACTGTCTTACCTACACACGGTCACTCCAAATTCCGACGGTCAATAACACCACGACATACAACACGTTCGACTGCACTATAAAAGGGAAGTTTAATGCTTCTGAGCATGCGTCAAATTGTTTCCGAGCATGCGTCGGAATTTTGCGTGTCGGAATTGCATACACACGATCGGAAAAAGGTTTTCCTTCGGAAAAATTAATGCCGCGTACACACGGTCGAAGTTTCCGGTGGAAACAGTCCGATGGGATCTTTTCATCATATTTTCCGACCGTGTGTATGCCCATCGGTCTTTTTCTGTCGGAATTTCCGACGGACTTTGGATTGAGAACCTGTTCTTAATTTTTCCGACGTGAAAACTCCATGTGAGAGCTAGTGAGTAGACATACCTCAAACTCCACTAGACAGTCAGTGAGTGCACCCACTTCAAACACCAGTGGAGAGCCAGTCCACCCGTCTCTGTTGAAGATCAAATGCGTACACCCACCTCAAAATCTATTGGAAATCCAGTGAGTATTACCATCTCAAACAAGGTTGGAGATCCAGTGAGAGCCCCACCTCAAATTTTATTGAAGATTCATTAAATGTAACCACCTTAAACTCCAGTAAGTACACTAATCAAAGACTTTGTAAGAGATCCAGTGAATACACCCACCTCAAATTATGAGCACACCCATTGCAATAAGAATAAAGCTAAAGAACTGATTGCCTGTATTTAATAAAAATATAGCAATGCAACAACCATAATCACAGCTGTATATACCAAAAGGAAGTACCTACTGTATTCACAAGATTATTATTATTCATAGTACTGTTTTTTATAGTAGTATGTATTAAATTGTTTTCATATAATCAGGGGTTGATGGACAATGACAGTTGTAACCAGAACCCATTGGAAAATTTCCCCTCACCTCTTGCTTACAGGACAAATGAACAATTTAGGATTCCCCTCTCACTTTCTATCTCAGTGAAAATGGTCACCAAACAGAGGGGAAAATTTCCCTGACGGGAAGAAGACTGCAACAGAAACTTAACAGAGGGTCTAACTCTTCCCTAAGATTAAAAAATAAAAAATTGCCTTGAATTCCAATTCCAGAAATTAGACAATGTCTACCCTTGCACTGCCCATGTTACCCGCACTGCATGGTGACTGCTAGTTCAGTCTAGGAGTGCGGGAATAAAAGGAAAATACCTTATTCCTCACTCCAGCAGAATCCCTCCAATGGTGTATCCAGCCCCGTGAAGTGTCGTCTTTAAGGCCCTCCTGGTCACCATAACACTCCCGACCACTACACGTACAATGCAAAGTTAATAGCCCTGCATTGTATATGATATCTCAAGGAGTGTAAGAGGACACGGGGGCCACACAATGAGATTGGAGGAGAAGCAGTTTAACCTTAAAACCCTAAAAATGATTCTGCTCCTTTAACCACTTAAGCCCCGGACCATTTTGCTGGCCAAAGACCAGAGCACTTTTTGCAATTAGGCACTGTGTCGCTTTAACTGACAATTGCATGGTCCTGTTGCGTAGCTCCCAAACAAAATTGACGTCCTTTTTTCCCCACAAATAGAGCTTTCTTTTGGTGGTATTTGATCACCTCTGTGATTTAAATTTTTTGTGCAAAAAAAGAGCGACAATTTTGAAAAAAACACATTATTTTTTACTTTTTGCTATAATAAATATCCCCAAAAAATATATAAAAATATATTTTTTTCCTCAGTTTAGGCCGATACATATTCTTCGACATATTTTTGGTAAAAAAAAATCAGAATAAGCGTTTATTGATTGGTTTGCACAAAAGTTATAGCGTCTACAAAATAAGGGATAGATTTACGGCAATTTTATTAATACTTTTATTTTTACTAGTAATGGCGGCGATCATCGATTTTTATCGTGACTGCGACATTATGGCGGACACATTGGACAATTTTTACACATTTTTGAGACCATTGGCATTACTACAGAGATCAGTGCTATAACATTGCATTGATTACTGTAAAAATGTCACTGGCAGTGAAAGGGTTAACCACTATGGGGCAGGGGAGGGGGTTAAGTGTGTCCTTGAGAGTGATTCGAACTGTGGGGGGGATGACAGGGAGCAGACGATCATTGTCCTGTCACTAGGCAGAACGGGGAGATGCTGTGTTTACATCGGCATCTCCCCGTTCTTCAGCTCCGTGACACAATGGCAGACATTGAGTCCTCGGGTCCCTCGGGTCCCGCGGGAACGGTCACGGAGCTCCCCCCTCCTCCTGCTCTCATAACACTAACCTGTATACACCATCAGCACTGCCTTCTATTGCAGTGTCCCCCTCTGTGAATGATTTATAAATATAAATGCTGAGATTGCGATCACATGACCAGCCAGCTCTCTCCTCCCCCCCTGCAGACTGAGGTCAGCAGGGGAATCTCAGCCCCCGCCCACTGTATCTCTCAGAGGAGGAAAGGAGAAAGCTGGCCAATCATGTGATCGCAATCTTGGCAGTGAAATCAGCATTTATTTGTATAAATCACACACAGAGGGGGATACTACAATAGGAGGCAGTGCTGATGGTGTATACAGGTTAGAGTGGCTTAACAACCACTTTAAACTGCACAGGGTAGGTTTTTCACTATCAGGGCAATAATGATGTGGAACTCTCTGCCACAATTGGTGGTGGCTGCGGGGAGTATGGATATTTTTAAGAGACTCTTGGATGTGCATCTTAAAGAACACAACATACAGGGATATGTATTGTCTTTATTTAACCTTACCTACTATGAAACTGTGACAGCCAGCTGAATTGGGGTAAAGTAAGTGTTAAGCTGGCCATACATGGAGGGAAATGCGGGCGGTTCAGCAGGGACTGTTGACATTTTGATCCATGTATGGGCAAGCTGGTTGTACACAAGTTTATCTATGAATCGACTTGTGTAAACCAGCCTGTCAGGTTTTTCCCGAATGATCAGTGCGACCAGCTATAGTCAGCAACACTGATCATTGTATTCTGCTTTCGAGGAGCGCTGCCCGCTGGCAGAACACAAAAGCTCAGTGGTAAAGGATACCCTCATCCACATCAAACGTGTTGATGGGGGAATCTGCAATTTTTAGTTTTTTCCCTTCAACCCGCTGTAAAAAAAAAAAAAAAAATCATGTATGGCCTGCCTTAAAACCTTTCACCTTCCCTAAACTTAAAGGGGAACTCCAGACTACTTCAGAAAAAAATACTGTAGCTGTTGACTTTTAATATTAGAGCACTTACCTGTCCGGGAATCCAGTGGTGTCCTCACCCGAGCCAATTTTTCGGGTACCGCCATCTTAAATAAGGGAAACCGGCAAGGAAGCCTTGTGGCTTCACAGCCGATTTCCTACTAAGCATGTGTGAAGCACGCTGCGCTTTGTGAATGGGACGGTTGCGAGGGAAGGAGGAGGGGGGCCGAACTTCCGTCTCAGTTCGTTATGGCAAATTGAGCCGGAAGTGGAAGCGTTTACCTGTCAATACCAGGTACTCGCTCCCCCCCCCAAAAGGTGACAAATGTGGCAATGAAGGGAGGGAAGGAAGCAGACAAGCGGAGCTTCCCCTTTTGGTTTAACACTTGCAGCATTGGGGGTTGACTCCAAAGGTAGATTTTGTCCAACTCCTGGAGTTGGGCTTTAGAATACAAATTGAGAAAGGGTCAGGGTCAGGTTTCATTTATTGTGTAGTGCTTCTTTAAAGCAGTAGAGGGAGAAATCTTATTAAAATGATCTAAGAGGTCGGAACAGAGAGAAAGAGGGGAGGGGGCGGGGGCATTTACTTTTTCACTTAAATTGCAGGAAAAAAAACACAGTTCAGTATTGTTGTGAATCTAAGCCATTTATTTAATAAATAGAAACGCATCTAAATCAAATTCAGCCTTTATGATGACCACACAGGATGCTTGTGTGAATACTCTTCCTAAAAAAAAAACACAGAATGCCATTAATACAATAGCCTTGGGTCAGCCTTTTCTTGCTGTTTTTTCTATACCACAAATTAGATCTCACATAATGAAATCACACCGTGCCCAGGCTCCTGCTCTTCTGGATGGAGTGAAATGTTTTAAAACAAGACAAGTGAATCAATAAATTAAAGAACTAAGACATATTCCACAGTAATGGGTAAATTGTACTCTGGGCTGCACTACTTTGGTACCAGCAGAAAACCATTAGCAAACTGATGGCATTGGAGTTATATAAAGATTTATATATTATTATACAACATATACCCAAATCACATATCTGTGTGGATGACAATAGCTGTTGCACAGAAAGGTTAATATTAGAAGCCTTTGAAAATAGTGACAAAATGTAACATTTAAATGGCATCCCTAGCCTTGCCTCTAGACTAGTGATGCTGCATGGGATATGTGGGTTAATACTGACCTCTAGTGTCTGAATCTGGAACAGCCCACACAAGCTGAATAGTTATAAAATACAATAGGTTGTATACACAGATGACAGAAGACTTTGTGATAACACTACCAGCACTACAACTAATAACAAACCCTTCCTTCCATCCCCATCTGTTCTATTAGATGAATACATACACATTCTTAAAAAAATAAATCCCACACCTATGGATATCATTGGCAATTTCTGTTTAACTGTGAAGAACAGCAAATTATATCTGGGCTAGCTGGGACTTGTAGTACCACTAAATCTAAAAAGCTAAAGGGTTTCCACTCTCTGTGTGGCTCCTGCTATTTAAATTAGATTTTTATGCAACTTTAGTATGGATATTATAGAGAGCACTGAGGAATTCAGACTATAAAGGCACTCCTTAAGTACTCAGTCATCACTGGAATATGTACACAATTGCAAACTATTAAAAGTATTTACAATCGTTAAAAACATTTACAATATATCATAAAGTCTTATACAAATGAGCATTCCCTGTAAAGAATTGGATGTATGTATATATATATATATATATATATATATATATATATATATATATGTCTAAATATGACACCCAATGGATTGATCTGCTGCATATAATACGTTTTTAGGAAACATTTTATCAAAAGATGTAATGGCCAAACTAAGTCAGCAAGGAGGGAATTGATAAAAAAAAAAACAAGAAACAAATAGTAAAAAATACAAAAATGGCTGGACAAATGCTGGAACTTGTAGTGCCATATCAGCATCAGATTTACATTTTCTTTGAGGCATAGGAATGAGAATTTAATGCAGATCTGCAATAAAAATTCTGCCCAGTAATGAATTATGTGCATATTAAAGTAACCATTCCATCTCTTTCTGTTCAACTTAACCAGAAATGATGAAAAGCAAGTCATTTCATTTACTGATTTGTTTTTCTCCAGTGTTGATGACAATGAATGATCCTGGTGCTTCTGATCTAAGCAATACACCCTTTATTCCTGCTCATTCCACCTACAATGACAGGCACAATAGCAGAGCTGAGATATGAGTACAGCATGACATAACACCAGCTCCTTGGTGTCACTACCCACCTGGAAAGTGGTGCAAAAATACAGGGAGGACTTACCAGTTCTTCAGTCAACAGCCTCAGTGCACTTAGCACACAAGTACATTGTACTGAGGGTATTTGCATCTCCAATTCCAAATCCAGAAGCATTGCTTTTTTTTCTGTTAAAGAGAGAAAGAGAGAGAGAGAGAGAGTGGAGAGAGAGAGAGAGAGAGATCAGTAATAGCAGGAGATCACAGGGCGCTTTTTACACCATCACTCTCTCCAGAAAGTGATTTGCTGTTGGGAGAGCAGGCTGAGCGCTGAGTCTGGGGCTTGATTGAAGAGCAGATGCTTAGGATGCGTATAACCTAAGGATCTCAGTGCTTGCCTCAGTGCCACCTCCTCCTGCCAATGTGCTGTGAGCACTGCCCCTGCTGGAGCACAATGTCCAAGGCGATTTAGGCGACCAGAATGAGAAGACACCCGCTAGCTTCATGCCCATTATGTGTGGACCTCTGGAGCCTTCTGGACTATTTGGAGAAGTAGAAGCTCTTCTTCTAGATCTTGGATGCTGATGGACGTTACCAGCCATGAGGATTCAGGGGACAATGACTGGAGATGAGGGTTAATGAAATCCTAACTTGGCAAGGGACCAGCAACCAAGCAACTGGGCTATGTGGTGGTCACTTTAACACCAGCATGGATGAGCTGGAGAACACCACTGATTACATCAACAGTACTTTTTTGCCACCCTCTGGGTACCATGACAAGGGGAAATATTCCATCACTGCCATCTGGACCTTGACAGCTGTAGTCAGTTTCCTCATTATCTTTACAATCGTTGGTAATGTCTTTGTGGTCATTGCTGTGTTGACTAGCAGAGCTCTGAAAGCCCCACAGAACCTTTTCTTGGTGTCGCTGGCTGGGGCAGACATCCTGGTGGCAGCCTTGGTCATGCCCTTCTCTTTGGCTAACGAGCTGATGGGATATTGGTACTTTGGCAACCTCTGGTGTGATGTCTACCTGGCTTTGGACGTGCTCTTCTGTACGTCTTCTATAGTCCACCTGTGTGCCATCAGCCTGGACAGGTATTGGTCTGTCACTCAAGCTGTTGAGTACAACTTAAAGAGGACCCCCAGGAGGATTAAAGGGATCATTGTCACCGTCTGGCTCATTTCGGCTGTCATCTCCTTCCCACCTCTGATCTCAATGGACAGGCTAGGTGTCGCTGAAGCGGCTGTTGCCAACTTCAATTGGACAGGTGAGGATGTGAAATGTGAACTTAATGATGAGACTTGGTACATCCTCTCTTCTTCTATAGGGTCCTTCTTTGCCCCCTGTGTGATCATGATTTTGGTTTACATCCGCATCTACCAGGTGGCCAAGCTGAGGACTAGGACTTTGTCAGAGAAAAAGCCAGCTCCGAATTCCTTCTCACATACTGAGAATGGCTACAGCAAGGGGGCATCTGTCAAGTTTCCTGGGGACAGGGAGAACGGGCATTACCCCCCATCCCGTCCCACCCCACCAAAAACCACAACGGATCTAGATGAGTTGGACATTGAGGAGAGTAGTATATCTGAGAGCAAGAGGCGGAAGAGCAGCAGTCGGGAGGACAATACTGACTCTGGAAAGGAGAAGAAGAGCTCCTCTAAACAGTCCAGCCGCCTGTCCCGTTCTAGTAACAAATCGATGGACATGTTCTCCTCCAGAAAGAAGAAGAGGAACAGCATCTCCAGGAGGAAGGTCTCTCAAGCCAGGGAGAAGAGGTTCACCTTTGTCCTAGCCGTTGTGATGGGGGTGTTTGTGGTCTGTTGGTTCCCTTTTTTCTTCAGCTACTGCCTCTATGGCATCTGCAGGGAAGCCTGTGCCATTCCGGAAACTTTATTCAAGTTTTTCTTTTGGATAGGCTACTGTAACAGCTCCCTTAACCCTGTCATATATACTATCTTCAACCAAGACTTCAGGAGATCCTTCAAGAAAATAATCTGCTTGAGCAACAGGAAGAAGTTCACTCACTGACATCGCGCTGCTTGAGGGTGGAAGCAGAGCGCCGCGGGGGTGGGGGTCTGCTGGACCAGATAGTGCTCATCACGGCTGATCCACAGCGATATGACAGTATAAGGCAGTTTGAATGTACAGGCAGCATGCCTGCTAGCGCTGAGCCCTGTGACAAGCCGAATATTGTTCTGTATGTCTTTTACTGAATCATAGTTTTCTATACCTTAAAAAAGGCAGGACAGAAAGCCAGGAAAATAATGGGGCTTATTTGCTATATTATTTGCTGTCCGCCAGGTATGCCATTTTTTTCTTTTGTAGGCACCTTCTGCTACAGTATATTTTGCATTTGTTCTTCTGAAAATAACAAAAAATATATTTCATAATAAAATAAGTCATCTGTATTTTTTTCAGACATGTCTGTGTTAATGCACACTTTCCTGAAGGTATGCACCTATTATGTCAGGTGGTGACCTAAAGTGTTATTGCAGACCTGTTCTTAGGAAGGTAAGAGATGCAGTCAAAGAGTTAACAGCCATTGAAGGACCACAATAGCAAAAAAAAAAAAAAATTGTATTCTAAAATTCTGATTCCTGCATATGGTTAATGCAGGATTATGGTTATACATAACCTATGTACATAGGTTATACATGGGTTATAGGTTATACATAACCTATTAACATATGGTTAATACAGTATTCAGTATATTAATGTTTGCTTTGCATATGGTTTGATTGACATTTTTCACCACATGCAATGCAAGCTGTTCAGTAAAAATGACAGTGACAGGGGCTGGGTCACTGCATACCAAGGATGATTACAATGGTCTCCTTTTTTTTACATGGCTTAAATATTCTTAAAAAAAATCTCACAAGCGCCCTTGCCAGTGGTATAGATCGTTCTGACCTTAGTCACTTGTAGGGTGGAGAAAAATGAGACTAAAGAAAACAATATTTTTCACATTGGTGTCATTGAAAAATGGGATATTGCTAATTGGGTTATTTTATATACTACAGCCACCAGATCAGATAATAAGAAGTCCAAGACCTAATAGCCTATAAACTTGTGTCTGTTCCCCCATGCTCTGCCACCCCATGTTGATTTTACAGCCTAGATGAGAAAGAATGGAAAATTACACCAGGTGGGAGCAGAATTTTGTGTCAAGATCTTGCTCATCGGTGAGATGTGTAGGAGTGACCATCTATAGGATTTATTTTGTTATCCTCCCACATGTGCCCGACTGTTATGGGAATTGGAATGCAGTATTATGTATATATATATATATATATATAAAGTTTTTGTTTCTCTAAAATTACAGACAAGCTCTAGTAAGAAATTGCCATGTAGACTTTAAATATAATGGGGACTAATGAAGACACAGACACACACGTAAAACTACTTATCACAGTGTGTGTGTACCTCTTTATAAAGACAAGTGATTATTTTGTCTACCTTGGTTTGGATCAACTAGTGTTGACTACTCCTTCACAAGACTACATTTATAACCACAGCTTTTAACAGGGCTGCATTCACATGGACACTAAATGGGGACACTTGGATGGCTTTTCCAACATCTGCCAAGCTGCTCTTCAAGGGTGGTGACCATCTTCTCCATTGGCTTTAGGTATCTGTACATAGTAACCAATCAGCTTCTAACTTCAGCATGTTCAATTAAGCTATGCCAAAAGAACCTGGAAGCTGTCTGCACCAGTTTTAATAAATTACCCCACACTGTGTCCATCTAAACACCTTATTTAGTGTTCATCCCATGCAAAGCATTCAATTCAATGACTTCCCCTGGCAATGGGCAATAACATCCCCAAACTTGAATGCTGGTTAAATGAATATTGGCACTAGGTGTGGTTTGTATCCAGGATCTATGAGTATGTTGAGCCATATCACACTATTAACCATGTGCCGACCAGCCACCAGTTATACTGCGGCAGGTTGGTCCGGCTGTGCAAATCGTCGTAGGTGTACGTCAGGCTCGTAGGGCAATCTGTGGGTGCGCTCCCATTGGCCAGTGGGGGGAGCCAATGAGCAGGTCCAGCAGACTTGATGTCTGCCGGCCACCTGAGATCGTTCCCCGCAGTGACAGAACGGGGATCTGCCTGTGTAAACCAGGCAAATCTCCATTCTGACAGGGGAGATCACACAGATCCTGTCTTTGTGCTATGCAGGAAGACGGATCTGTGTGTTTTACCAGTGAGCCCTTCCCCCATACAGTTAAAACACACAGTGAGGGAACACTGTTAACCCCTTGATTTCCCCTGATGCTAACCCCTTCCCTGCCAGTGTAATTAGTACAATATCAGTGCATTAGCACTGATTAATGTCACTGGTTCCCAAAAAAGTGTCAAAAATGTCCGTTCACCTATCTGTCCGCTGCATTGTCGCAGTCATTACTAGTAAAAAAGAAATAAATAATAAAAATGCCATAAATCTATCCCCTATTTTGTAGACGCGGTAACTTTTGCACAAACCAATCAATATACGCTTATTGGGATTTTCTTTTACCAAAAATATGTAGCAGAATACAAATTGGCCTAAATTGATAAATACATTTTTTATTTTTTTACATTTTTTTTCAAAATTGGCTCTTTTTTTTGTTTATAGTGTAAAAAATAAATACCGCAGAGGTGATCAATTGCCACCAAAAGAATGTGTGGGGAAAAAGGGACATCAATTTTGTTTGGGTACAGCGTCGCACGACCACGCAATTGTCAGTTAAAGCAACACAGTGCCATATGGAAAAAAATGGCCTGGTCATTAAGGGGGTAAATACCTCTTGGGCTGAAGTGGGTAATCTTGTCCCTAGCAAAAACTCGCTAGCATCAGGATCAGTATACGAGGATATAAAGGGTAAAACAAATGTTCATCTGTTTCCACATGTCGTTCCCTCACTGGTGGCTTACATTTGCAACATTTCCAT
The DNA here is from genome assembly GCA_028564925.1 of Lithobates sylvaticus. Lineage (NCBI taxonomy): Eukaryota > Metazoa > Chordata > Amphibia > Anura > Ranidae > Lithobates > Lithobates sylvaticus. Next base: position 708,271,481 of record CM053026.1, on the reverse strand, counting down.
CCAGCTTGCAAGGGAGAAACACATGAAAGTAAGTGAACATGTTCCCTGTATAAAGAGCTGTCATGCTGCTTTAGCAATTTTATGTATATATTATGTTCAAGACTGGAAAAAAGTCACATTTGCCATATTACAATCTCAGATAATAGTGTAAAATATATCAAATTCCCATAAATATCAGAATAAACATGTTGCAGAATGATTTATATGAAAAGGACCGACCCCTTCCTCCTGCCTCCCTGTAGGGTGCTGCCAAGCTTGCAAACAGTGCTGAGCTTTTTTGTCAGAAAGCCAAGCATGCTTTAAATTGTGTATCACTGATGCATTTCATTAGAAGAATATTTACAAAATCAAGACATTGTATGGTTATATTATCTCTTTGGGTCCCAAGCCCTACTCCATGGAAGCCATGGTTTCCATGTACTGCACTGATGATGGCCACGTAGCGTGAAAGAGCTGTATACAGTTTGGAATACATAGCGCTATAATATTCCACTATAAACCAGTGATTCTTAACCTCTTCGCACTGGTGCCTACCAGCCTATTAAGAGGTTTATGGCGCCAGGAGGTGGGACTTAAGATCACGTGACCGCAAAGATTGTCTGTCACGGCGGTAACGTGATTCCGAAAACTCCTGATTGCTGTTTGCGGTTAGGCACCAGTAACTGTGCCCGGAGTGCACAGCGCACGCGCTCGTGGCACATCTGTATTTACCGCAATTAATGCAAATATGCGGCCTCACGCCACCAGGGACAAGGTGCCAAGGGGTATTTGCGTGAAGCCGGTGCCAAGGGGTTGATATACATCTGGCCGACGGGGGCATAAAGCAATGATTTAGGTCCGCCCACTGTTCTAAAATGAGGAATGGTCTTTTTTTTGGGGGATATCTGATGGGGTTTAGAGTGAGGGTTTTTCAATGGTGTAAGTCCCTGTATGGTTATACTATCAAAATGAAGATTAAAACAATTAAAGTGATATAAAACATTCAAACATTTACTGGTCAATACTTTTCCTTTAAGCACTTCCCATCGTTAGGACGTACCCGTGCGTCCGTACCTTTAGCTATAGCGATGACCAAGACATAATTTTTTTAGCGCTGGCGATTTCCTTTAATGTAAAAGTAATCCTAGCAGTCCCCCCTGCCACCTTTACCGGGCTCTCCTGTCTGATCGGGGAGCTCGGTAAGGATACGACTGGTGGCATCCATTTCCTGGGACACAGTGAGAGGAACTGATGTTGTTGCTCCCACTGTATAATTCCAGATCTCTCCATAAAGAGCACCTGTCAAGGCTCATGCTATCACAAAATATGTTGTTCATCCCTTGTGATAGCAAAAAAAAGAGGGGGGATAAAAAAACAAGATTCAGCACATAAAATTTAAAAATAAATAAATAAATAAATAAATAATAAAATAAAATAAAAATGTAAAGTGCCCCAGTTTCCCCGTGCTCACGGCAAATATGAACATGAGAGTTTGTTAGAGTGAGGGCCTAATGGAGAGGGAAATCCGTATTCGTATATACGAAAAAAGTATTGTAGAAAATGGTCTTTTAAATGGTAGTCCCCAATGATACAGACCGTCATGAACGTGCATGAAGGTCTGTGCATATGTAGACACGATCGCACCACACATGTGAGGTATGGCCATGAATGTTAGAGTGAGGGAAATCATTTTAGCACCAGACCTTCTGTGTAACTGTAAACTGGTAGCCTGTAAAGTAATTAAACCTCCCTGGCGGTATGATTCTTTCTGGTTTTAGGTACTGAAAGCGGTACAATTATTTTGCATGGAAATTTGTCATTTTATAATGTAGACCTGCAATTCTTAGGAATAACTCACTTAAATCTGTCCAAACCAGAGTCTAGTAGACATCCTGGGTATGATAAACACAAAATCATAAATTAAAATATAATAAATAACTATAAAAATTATTAAATAATTTAATCAAATCAAAAACACTGAAATTTGCTCAGTTGCAGAATTGTCGCTGTCATTAGATTTAGTGTTTGATGACAAATTTCCCCACAAATCGCTATCGCTCAATTCTGCAAGTGATTCTAATTTATTATCGCTGTTTTCTAGCAGGTCTAAAATCACTTTTGACATAAAGGGACACTTTTTGGTTGCTATAGACAATCTCTAAATTCCAGGCAGAAAAAAACAGTATTTATAATATAAAATTACATGCAGGGCACTGGACAGACTACTAGGGACAAAGGGGATGTGTAATTTTTTTTATACAGTACTGTAATCTGTAAGATTACAGTACTGTATGTGTTTTGTGTGTTTTTACTTTTTTTAATTTGGCGCCGATCTCCGCTCCCGTGTGTCGTAACGTCGCAGGGAACGGAGATCAGCAGCACTCGGGCACTGTGTGAATCGAGTTGAGGAGCTTGCACACACAGCGGGGAGACATTGCAGGATCCAGGGGACAAGGTAAGTAAGTCTCTCTGTATCCTGCAATGCAATCCCGAGTCTGGCTTGGGGTTACCGCTTATGGTACTGAAGTTCCACCCCGAGCCAGAATCAGGATTACCGCCAGGGGGGTTAAATGTCACCTATGGAGATTTTTAGGTATCATAGTTTGGTGCTGTTCCACAGACATACATAATTTAAAAGTGTATTATATTTGTTTCTATTTTTTTTTGTTCTATTCACTTGGCGTAACATCATTTTATATGTTACCAAACAATTTGGTATTATATTGCATTTTTGTGCATTAATATTAATTAAAGTGTATCTTCTCAAAAAAATTTACATTTGAAAAATGGCTGCGCAAATATCCTGTGACCTAAAAATATTCAACACTTATCATTTTATTCTTTAGAGCCTCTGCTTAAATAATATATAATATTTGGGGGTTCTAAGTAGTTTTCTATCAAAAAAAATTATGTTTTTTACTTATAGGAGAGGAATGTTAGAATTGGCCTGGACCGGAAGTGGTTAATTTGCCTTAAAACCACCCTGCTATTGTAAGTAAACAGCTCTACCTGAAAAAATAGAAAATAAATATTTACATTTCCTGCTGCCTGCACCGCCAGAACACCACTCTGGTCAACAGAAACCCTCCACTGAAGTCTGCTGGCAAACAAGCACTTCTGTGATCTTGATCTCCTTCTGTGTTTCCTCCCACTGACCTTCACATCATAAGTTTTCTTTATATTACATTCACACAATAGCAGCTGGTCATAAAATGCTCAAAAAAAATAAACGTGCAACACACTTGCTTATTTTTAATGCACCTCTGCATAGAAACCAATCAGCTTCCGGGTTTTATTGCCATAGCTTAACTGAACTGTCTGAATTTAGAAGCTGATTGGTTATGATGCACAGCTGCTTCTTGAGTGCAGCAGTTTTAGCAAATGTTCCCCATAGTTTGCTGTGCTTGTCATGTGTAGGGCAGCCAATTAAAATGAAGGCTTTGTCCTGTGTGTTTTGCATGACAGCAGGCAAAAACAGTGCATATGTGTGACACCTAACACCTTGTGTCTTGGTGAAATGGGTTTTTAATGTCATTGAGGTTGCTGGAAGGAACCACTGAGCACTGCAGGGAAAGAGGGAGATCAACATTCTCGGAAGTGTCAGATTCTTAGCGGACTTTGGAAAAAGATTTCTACTGAACTGTTGTGTAATGCTGGCATTGGCAGCAGGAAAGGTAAGTATTTACTCTCTTTTCTTCAAGTATTTGGCACATTATGTGTAATTACATAATCACATTAATGGTGTAATTTTTTTCAACTTTGTGAACTGAAAGGACATACACTATATTACCAAAAGTATTGGCACACCTGCCTTTACACGCACATGAACTTTAATGGCACCCGAGTCTTAGTCCGCAAGGTTCAATATTGAGTTGGCCCACCCTTTGCAGCTATAACAGCTTCAACTCTTATGGGAAGGCTGTCTACAAGGTTTAGGAGTGTGTCTAAGGGAATGTTTGACCATTCTTCCAGAAGTGCATTTGTGAGGTCAGGCACTGATGTTGGAGAGAAGGCCTGGATCACAGTCTTCGCTCTAATTTATCCCAAAGGTGTTCTATCGGGTTAAGGTGTGTTCTATCAGGTTGAGGTCAGAACTCCGTGCAGGCCAGTTAAGTTCCTCCACCCCAAACTCGCTCATCCATGTCATTATGGACCTTGCTTTGTGTACTGGTCCAAATCATTTGGTGGAGGGGGGATTATGGTGTGGGGTTGGTTCCAGGGGTTCTGCTTGGCCCCTTAGTTCCAGTGCAGAGAACTCTTAATGCACCAAGACATTTTAGACAATTTCATGCTTCCAACTTTGTGGGAACAGTTTGGGGATGGCCCCTTCTTGTTCCAACATGGCTGCTCACCAGTGCACAAATCAAGATCCATAAAGACATGGATGAACGAGTTTGGGGTGGAGGAACTTGACTAGCCTCCCCTCAACTTGATAGAACACCTTTGGGATGAAATAGAGTGAAGACTGTGAGCCAGGCCTTCTAGTCCACATCCGTGCCAGACCTCACTGCGCTTCTGGAAGAATTATCAAACATTCCCATAGACACACTCCTAAATCTTGTGGTCAGCCTTCCCAGAAGAGTTGAAGCTGTTATAGCTGCAAAGGGTGGGCTAATTCAATATTGAACCCTACAGATTAAAGCCTTGTACACACGCTTTGATTTTCGAATGTCAGAATGTCCAATTTTTGTCAAAAAATCGCGTGTCCATGATTTAGGAGATGCTATTGACCAGCTTAAATTTTTCGTTCCATAAAGACTAACGTAGCTATGTACTACAAGTGTATAAAGAGCAAGTTCGTTTTTGTACGTGACCCTTCTGGGCCCCTTCCACTAATTATGTTAGCAGGCTTTCCGTAATCGAGCTTTTGCCATAATCTATTATTTCGTGCAAGGACCAGTTATGGCAGATAATAGAAATCTTTCTATTGTAGGGATAGGAGTAACTACTCTGACCCGAGTTCTTTGCAAGAAAAATAAAAAAAGGACCTCCTGGACCAAAAATTGGTTGCTCAACCATGAGCAATTTTGCCACATTCCTTTGCTGCAGGAGCTTTAGGAGAATAATCCTGATGATTTCAGGAATTATCTCTGGATGACGGATCCCTGTTTTCACCGCCTGTTAGCCTTGGTGTCCCCCTATATCTGGGCAGCAGGACACATGTATGCGGATTTCCATTAACCCTGAACAGAGGCTAATAGCAACCTTGCATTATCTGGCCACAGGGAGAAGTCTCTATTATCTGAAATTTACCACAGGGATCTTCCCCAAAGTTCTGGGAGTGATCATTCCAGTGACATGTTCAACTATTATTCAAGTGCTGCAGAAGGACTACATCAAGGTAGGCTTAATCCAACTTTTATTCCATGTCTTTCCTGCTCCTTTTTTTAGCTACAGGCATATTTTCCTACAGTAACCTCCCCAGCATGTTATCCTGTGTCCATACACACCTAGTCTGTTAACTTTCCTGTGTTTTTTCCCAGTTACATTTACTGGCTTATCAAAAATTAAAAAAATGTGACTTTAAAGAGGATTTCTTAAGATGCTAAATCGTACAGAGTGCACAAGGCCTTATTATTATGCAAGAGCAGCTTTTCCCTCTGCCCCAGGCAAAAATGCAGTCAGCAGTTACAAATACTGTAGTTGCTGACAGATTATGACACTTCTTAACTTTCCACTGGGCCAGCAATAGAGGAACAATGAGGGGCCAAACTAACAAGGAATCTTGCTGCATCAAGCCCTCATGGAATTGGGGAGGGTTACCTGTCCAAAACAGGTACCTATTACCCCCTCCCCCCTGAAATGTGTCAAATGTGGCACCAGAGGGGGGTGAGGAAGCAGATAAGTTGATCTTCCACTTTTGTCTTGAAGTCCTCTTTAAAGTACAGAAGTACAAAAGGCCAAAATTTGGTGCATGAGTGGAGAGGGATTTGAGCCCCTGTCAGTTTTTATTGCAGTCTGTGCCCCCGTTTGGAAGATTCACCCTTTCTATTTTTCCTGTTTCCCCATATCATTGAAAGTTAAAATAAACCTAAAGACCCAAATTGGGGGTTGTCCCCTGAAAAATAATAGCTGGGAATTTTTCAAATGGGAGCACTATTTCTGGTGATTTTGTTGTCCCCAAAAATTCCTTTTAATTGCTGCTATTTTCTTTCACTTCCTGTTTGGCTATGGGACAGGAAGTGAAGGAAAATCTCTGCACTGGGACACAGATGGGGCCTTAAAATTATGACAGGGGTTAGACCCCTCCTTTGCTCTATCCCAACTGAAACACCAAAGTTTGGCCCCTAGTTATACTTTAAGTGTATCTTTATATTTCCTAAGCATTTGTGTGTCAAATATGTTTGCAATGTTATGTGTTGAAGTAGCAATTTTTATTTCTTTTGTTTTCTCCACAGTTCCCATCCAACCCAGAGCAGTGTCAGGAAGTAGCAGGCCAGTTCCTGGAAGAATGGAATTTTCCAAACTTTGGGGGTTCTGTTGATGGAAAGCACATCTACATTGTCCCACCGCACAACTCTGGCTCTTATTATTTGAATTATAAAGGGTTTTGTAGTATCGTAATGCTCGCTGTTGTCAATGCGAATTATGAGTTCCTTTATCTGGACATTGGCAAGAATGGAGATGGAGAAGTCATAATGCAAACTGAGTTCTATCGTCGACTCCAGAACGGCTCGTTAAACTTGCCATCCTGCACCCAAAATGTAGATAGCCTAAATTTTGTTTTTGTGGCAGATGAGGCTTTTGCTCTTGGGGAACATCTTCTCAAGCCCTTTCCTCAGCGCAACCTCACCCCAGAGCAAAGAATTTTTAATTATCGGCTATCCAGTCCCCGAAGGGTGGTGGAGAATGCTTTGGGGATCTTGGCAAACCGGTTCAGGCTCTTTATAACACCTAACAATATGGCATTATATAAAATCAACCATTTTGTCCTGTGCTGCTGTATCCTGCATAAGTATTTAAGGAAACATGCAGACAGGAATATCAGCTCCCTGCAAACTGACAGGGACCCTACAATGCCAGGGAATAGTAGAGAGGCTGAAGGACGTCAGGCTGTTGAGGGGATGACAGCCATTGAAATTGTCCATGCTGGCTTGCCCACAAGAAGTGCCCGAGAATTGTGGCAAACATACATGGACTATTTTGTGGGTAGAGGGGCAGTTTCATGGCAGCAATTTCTTCCTGAACAAGTGTAAACTGGTATTATTTTTTTGTTCTTTGAGGGGGGCTGTTGGTTTTGCTGTGAAATGAACAATACAAGCTGTTTTTTTCCCCCTCATGTGTTAAACATGTCCTTTTGTTTGGCTTTTTGTATAAATTGATAATATGTTTTATCTACTGTTGTCTCTCACTCTATGTGTAAGATATGTTCCAAAATGGGAGTTTGGTTTGACACTTGCTCCAAAATTGTACCTTAATTTAGCCATAAGGTCACAATATCCTTTTCAGCTAAGTTTTTGGAGGTGCTGGGGGGCTGCTACACACACACAATTGTTTGGTTCTTAATGCATCGAATGCATTAAGTAGAAAAACATTATGCCTTTACAACTCCTTTAAAATTTGGCATCTGAAATTAGTGGGAGATGCCAACATATACTAACAGCACATTGTAACATTAAATATGACAACTTACTAAGATTACAGGTATAGAGCAAGGAAATAAGAAGCCACACATTGTTGTGTCCAAACATTTTTACTCCAAGCACATTCACAGGTGCTATGTAAGGTGATTTAACAAACAAAGATCTTTGTTGAGAACATGTAGGTTCTTCCACATTTATCCTTGTTTTTTGGTAAGCAGGCATGTGAAAAAACATTAGCTACACTTCAAAAAGTCAGTCACTTCCAACGCTAAGTGGTTTTAGAAAGTGAAGGGCAACAGGGACATCGGTATCCCAAGACTGGGTGGATATAGCCTTTCTCAGATGGGGTAATCTGCTATCAACTCCCAAAAAGACAAAAATGGAATGCACGCACAACTAGTGCATTAGCAATGCCATTTAATACCTGTTCAAATTTTATGGTGGGTACTCCCAAACAGCAAATCTTCTAAGCCTAAAAATCACATGGTGTCTAAACATGTACTCTATACCACATCACAGGGTATAAACTGACATGTTTCATGGGCACACCCCCTTCCTCAAGGCTAGGCTACACTCAGGAAGGGGGTGTGCCCCCAAAACGCGCGTTTTAGCCCCCATGATGGGATATAGCACATGTTTAGACACTGTGTGTTTTTAAGGCTTAGAAGAGTTTCTGTTTGGGAGTACCTACTTTTTAAGAATTTGATCATGGATTAAAGGTCAGCCACTAGGTGTTTGCACCTTCTATTTTTGTCTTTTATGTTACCAAAAACAGCAAAACATATATTATGTTCCAACATTAAGAAGACAAAGTTGTTATTGTAACATGTCAGCACAAAGCTAGGAAAACAGAACTACCCACCTTGCTATTGTAATTAGTTTAAAAAAGTATATTGTACCCCACCAAAGCATAAGTAGTCATAGCTTCACTAGCACTTTTTACCAAATTCACATTAGTTAAGGCAGTGTTTATCAACTCCAGTCCTTAAGGCACAACAACAGGGCATGTTTTCTTTATTTAGCACATGTGACTTGATCAATTTCACTGCCTTAGGAATTCTCACAGCCGTTTCAAATGTGTGAAATCCTGAAAACAGGACTTGTTGTTACTGGAGGACTGGAGTTGATAAACACTGAGTTATGGTATAGAAACTTGTACCTAAAAATGTTGAAAAAAGGGGGAAGGAAGAAAAAAAAGCAAAATAAACACAACACGAAGAGACAAATATAAACAAAAAGAGAATACAAGTCAAGAGCAAACTAGAATTTAGCCAGCATGTCTACAAAGTCTTGCATTCTGCGCTGTAAAGCAGTAGCAGCCTTCTCGATTTGCTCCAGTTCCTTGAAACACTGCAACATATAAGTACTCATTCTGCCAACTGTACAACAGGGAAAAACATGACCTGGGAAAAAGACAAAAAACTATTAAGGCAACGACGGGCAAGTGACTGATGCCCTACATCAGGGGTAGGCAACCTCGGCACTCCAGCTGTGGTGAAACTACACATCCCATCATGCCTCTGCCTCTAGGAGTCATTCCTGTGATCGTCAGGGCCTTGCAATGTCTCATGGGACTTGTAGTTTCAAAACATCTGGAGGGCCGAGGTTGCCTACCCCTACCCTACATACTGTTTTTTGGACAAGTTAATAGTAAACGTAATGAAATACTTACCTACCCTGTGTCTTGTTGGGTGTAACCTGCTTGACCTTCTGACACCTACACTACTATGAATGTATACTCTGTTATATTGGCCCTCATGTGTTGGTAAACAAAACTATGCTACCTGTTGACACAGACAGCTCCTTCCACATCTTCCTTCTCCAAGGTAATGGTAAGGCACTACCTACTTAGCAAATGTAGTGAATGAGTGTTTCAATTGTACCTAAAAAAACTCAACGTGTCAATACAGAATAAGCAATAAACAACAAATACTTACTTGGGCAAAAAACAGGCTCACAAAGACTTTGATCTCTTTCTGGCTCACTTTGACCCTTACTGTGAGTCAAGTCAGGGGATGTTTGGCCAAGTAAGACAACATCTGAGCTGGGTCCAGGTGACAGATCCCATGGCTCCAAATTGAGAACTTGGGGGACATCTTCACTGTCAAGTTTCTCTGAAAAAAGTACAATAAAAGATTTAGTAAACCCCAAAAGTCACATCTGTTTTGTCCATACATTTTCCAGAATTAGTCAACCAACCTTAAACTGGGTGTGGTGGTAATATTGCTTTGCCACCAGTTGACTCCACCATGCTGGACTCTAGACACCCTGTGCCCTTTCTTGGAGACATAGTGGTCTCGCAGGATTTTGGGGGACTAGTTCCTGTCAAAACATTTAAAAAAAGGGGAAGGTGATGCCATTTGCCAGGGGACAAAGACTTGACAAGTGCCAACATTGTTCAAATCCTGCAGCTGAACCCTCCTTGTCTCATACCCACTTCTAAATGTGTGTACACATATTAGCCAATAGGCCTTGTTTGTATAAATGCTGGGACATTATATGTTATTGATCCTTTCCTCGTGAGCCAGAACAAACACAATAGCCAAGGAGGAGCTGAGGTGCAGCTTTCAAAGTTTGCTTGGAGCAGTGGGACAGAGGGGACATATCATACCGGTGCTTGGGACTGCAGTGGGCCTGTACCTGGATGTCCTGCACTAGTGATTGGTCTAGGGCACTGATGTACAATACACATGTTGTGTCACTTTGTGTGACTGCAAGCACCGGGTAAGTGGCAGTTCCCTGCACTGTGTAAACCAGCAGCTCTACTCTCTCCATGGCTGCACTAGCAAGGCTGTATTGATGGGCACCGCTGAGCAAGGCAGCAACCAGCCAGTGAGATTCAACCCTTAACTTCGGCCTGAAGCCCCTGGGCTTTTTCCCACCTAGGAACACCCCTGTCTGTGGATTAATGATTTAGGGGTTAAGGTTTGCACTTACTCTGTTTGTTGGGAATGTGGCCTGGCATCTTGGAGCACTTTATGGGTTTCTGAGGGATGGGATGGTGGCCGAGGGGTGGTAGATTCCATTGTTCCCTTGCGGTGGCTTTGCTAGAGCTGCATTTTTTTTCTTTCCTATTTCAGGTAAATAAATACAATAATGTAAAAATAGGAAGGAATATAGCAAAACATTACCAAATAATATGCAGCTTGCAGTAGTAGTCCTTTTTTTCAAGTATGGCCACCATCTCCACCATCTCGCCCTTACTTTGGTGTGGCTTTAGCTCTTCTCCTAGCTCCTCCACAGCGGTGCTGGCTGGAACTGGCCGAATCCCCCATATTTTTCACAAATGTTCCACCGAGTAGCGTGTCTGTGTGTCGCATGCACGATAATATTCTAGCTGTTCATGCCCCTGCGTCATCACTCACCTGGATCGATCATAACATGATACGCTGTCGGAAAGATCTTTGAGTGACTGATGATCGAGCAACAACGCATGAAACCGGTCATAAAACAAAGGTACTACTTTATTTAGTGACATAGATGTTTAGTGTACTAACCTGCTTAGATTGGGGCCTACATAGAGGTTTAGTGGACTAACCTGCTTAGATTGGGGCCTACATAGAGTTTTAGTGGACTAACCTACTAAGATTGGGCCTACATAGAGGTTTAGTGGACTAAACTGTATACTGTGGCCTATATTGGGGACAGCTTATGGGAAAGCCAGATGAAATTGCATTATGCTTTGTCTTGTGTTGTGTCTTGCAGGCTTCATGACAGACAAGTTCACCTCCACAGATTTTCTGCCACATTTCATTGACCATTACAGGCAGTTGCCATGCTAGTCGAGAATAAAAAGTAAAGAGAAACGTGTGGAGTTATGTAAGCCCTTTTGCTCCAATATGGACTCAAGGTATGTGCGTGGTAAAATTGCTAATCTACGCTTTTTTTCTTGTCCTTTTCCTCCCTTTTTTTAATGTTTGTTTGTCTTTCTTTTGTTATGAACATTTGAACAGATTTTTACCTAAATGAAGCATTGGTAATTTAAGTATAGATGTCTCTTATGAATGGGTGGTAAGATATTGATATTCACTTTCAAAACGTTGGAAAGAATAGTCTTTTTTTTTTTTTTTCAGCTTTAATATTGCTTTAATATATGGGATTTCATTGTTCCAGATTATGGCTTTTTGTATGTAATTCTGCAAACTACTAATAATAATAAAAAAAAAATGCTAATCTACGTAGTACCTTTAAGAGGGAGCTTAATAAAATTAGGGATTCAGAGAAGTCAGTAGCAGCAGCAGACAATATGTATGTACCAAGGCTCTGGTACTTGACAGCCTGCGCTTTCTGACAGAGCAATGTGACCCCAGACCATCTCTGTCAACCCTGCCTTCCACCTCTGCTGAGGGCCCATGTCCTGAATCCCAAGAGGAAGATGTGGAGGAGCTAAGCTTGATACAGGTATAGCATTGAAGAACATATTGTCTTAAAAAAATACAATGATGATAACTTAACATTATTGAGCCAATATTTCAAATCTCACAAAGTAGTTTCCATCTTCAAACACAGTAGTCAAATAACTAATTTTAAGGGCAAATAAAAATGCTGTGGCCAGAATGATAGTCGTTTCTATTATACACATTCAATTTGCAACACCTAGGAAAAAAAGTCTTGTTTTATTGATGACCAAATTACAAAAATAAATAAAATAATAATGTCACATTTTCATACACAGGAAAGTGTCAATGTGGAGGAGCAATCTGGAAGCACTGTGCCAGTGATCCACACACTACCTCCTGCAGCCAAAAGAGGCAGGTAAAGCAAGAACCTGGAGGATGCTGCTATTTCCTTTTTAACCCACGCCTCTACAGCCCTCCACATAATTCTGATGAGGCTGATTCTTTTGGATCCCTGACCGCAAACAAATTGCGCCAGATGGCGGAGGACCAACAGCACATGTGTGAGGCCATCATACTCCAAGTGCTCAACAAGGTGACCAAATGGCAAATGACCGAGAACACCTACCTGTCAGAACACCAGCCTCCACCTCCACAGCCACCACAGCCATCACAACAGCATGCCACTCAGTGGCAATATCAGCCACGTGATCCCCACCCACCATGGTTTTAAGACTATCATTAGTCCCAATTATAATTTATAGGATTTGTTCTTTTTACGTTTTCTATTATGTATTTTTTTTTCTAATTTTGAGCATGGAATGCACTTTGTTACTGTAAAATATGATAGGATCTGGAAGTTTCTTTATCTTTATGTTATTAAAATTTTTAGCCCAAAAAATAAATTGTTAAGCACAATACTTACCTATGTTTTTTCTTTATAAATGCCATATTTGGAGTAGGCAGTTACCTAAAAAAACTAAGGTTGAAAAAAAAACAAGGGACAACAAAATAGTTTTCTTTTTTCTATTACCGGTAATAAATCATGGATAATAGTGTGGGGGCAACTTCAAAGAACAATCATAAAACATGCATAAAAGTGAATTAATTTACATTACAAGACTACACATGCCTTTTTAAGTACGTTTAGGTAAAGACATCAACATCCCCAGCAGCTTCATTCTTATCACATTCAATAAAAGATGATATGATCGTAATATAATTTGCCGCAAGACAAATTCTTGATTCGGATTGCTAGTTTACACACCCCAATTCTTTTGGGTCGTTCTTCGGTTCCGATCATGCGTGTTTGTATTTTCGACTTTGGTGTGATGATTTCTGTACTGACTATCCGAAAAGCAGGCGTTCTGTTGACGTACGACAAAAATTATATAGTCTGCACATCAGACGTAAAGTCTGAATCTACTGTCGTAAGGACCATACTAATGGTAAAATTTGCTGACGATCGGTCATCGTAACACAATTGATGTCCGAAAATCAAAGCGTGTGTACAGGCCTTAAGACTGGGGTGCCATTAAAATTCATGTGTGTGTAAACGCAGGTGTCCCAATACTTTTGGTAATATAGCGTATATCATATTTTGATAATACTGTAGTAAAAAAGGGGACATACAGCCAATAGGCACAATGAAATTTCACAGATGCCTTATGGATCCAGGTATAATTGTACTAAATATAATTGTTGTAAGCAATGCTATGAAAACTAGTAAAATCAGGTATAAAATTTAAAGAGATGATCCCATCTGGAAGGTCTGCTTATAGATTTCCTTGCCATTTTTAATTAATATTTTAATTTATATTTGTAAACATTGGATAGTTGAAACTTTCACATAGTAGATTATAACATTCCCAATACACATTCACACTAATATACATTATTATTATTTTATGTAATAAGGTTTGTTTAAATGTGTTTTGCAGTCTTCTTTAACACAAGATTATTTTACCGTTACTATGTCAATAATATGGGATAATGTTTCTAATTCTATTGTGCTTTTGCATACACAACATTTAATCCATTACATAACCAAAGATAAGGCACTGAGATTTCCCGTAGTTTGACTTTCCTGTATGACTGATAAACAAAAATGCTGCATCACTTTTATTTTGATATCCATCCGATATATCATTCAATACACAGTCTATATTATTCCAACATTAGAACACACCACAACCTTTACATGGTCATTAAAAGTTAAAGTTTGATTTGCTCATATTTTGCCTTACCTGGTCCCCCCAACAACATGCTGATGAAATTTTAAAATAGAACCTTTCTAACTTCACTACATACCTTATACTAGACACCATAGTGCCATTGCCACTGGGTATCTGGGACTCTGCAACCCTAACGCAGGCAGTGGGAGGGCTCTTGGGAGGAGTTAAACAAATATAAAATTGCCTTGATGTGCATATGCCAGTTTGGAGGAGTGGGTGTTTCTAGCCAAAATACATTTGCAAACAAACTGACTTCGATTACTCACTTCCGTCTTTTTGACCCCAGATCTCATATTTAAGAGGTCCTGTCATGCTTTTTTTTTATTACAAGGGATGTTTACATTCCTTGTAATAGGAATAAAAGTGACAAGGTAAAATAAATAAGAAAATAAAATAAAAATGTTAAACGCACCCTGTCCCGCCGAGCTCACGTACAGAAGTGAACGCATACGTGAGTAGCGCCCGCATATGAAAACAGTGTTCAAACCACACATGTTAGGTATCATCACAATCGAGCCCTAGACCTCCTCTGTAACTTAAAAAATGCAACCTGTAGAATTTTTTAAACGCCGCCTATGGAGACTTTTAAGGGTAAAAGTTTGTCGCCATTCCACAAATGGGAATTTTGAAGCGTGACATGTTGGGTATCAATTTACTTAGCGTAACATTATCTTTCACAATATGAAAAAAATTGGGCTAAAATTGGGCTAACTTTACTGATGTCTTATTTTTTAATTAATAAAAGTGTGTTTTTTCCAAAAAAGTGCGCTTGTAAAACCGCTGCGCACATACGGTGTGACAGAAAGTATTGCATCGACCTCCATTTTATTCTCTATGGTGTTTTAAAAAAAATGTATAATGTTTGGGGGTTCTAAGTAATTTTCTAGCAAACAAACCAGTATTTAACCACTTCAGCCCCGGACCAATTGGCAGCCAAAGGACCAGGCCCCTTTTTGCGATTCGGCACTGCGTCGCTTTAACTGACAATTGCGCGGTCCTGCGATGTGGCTCCCAAACAAACTTGGCGTCCTTTTTTTCCTACAAATAGAGCTTTCTTTTGGTGGTATTTGGTCGCCCCTGCGGTTTTTATTTTTTGCACTATAAACAAAAATAGAGCGACAATTTTGAAAAAAATAAATATCCCCAAAAAATATATTAAAAAAACATTTTTTTTCCTCAGTTTAGGCCGATACGTATTCTTCTACATATTTTTGGTAAAAAAAAATCGCAATTAGCGATTATTGATTGGTTTGCGCAAAAGTTATAGCGTTTACAAAACAGGGGATAGTTATAATATAGCATTTTTATTAATATTTTTTTTTTTTACTATCAATAGCGGCGATCAGCGATTCTTATTGTGACTGCGACATTATGGCAGACACATAGGACATTTTTGACACATTTTTGGGACCATTATCATTTATACAGCAATCAATGCTATTTAAATGCATTAATTCCTGTATAAATGACACATGCAGTGAAAGAGTTAACCACTAGGGGGGGGGGGGTTATGGGCTGTGACGTGTGTGTTTTTTTTAACATTAGGGGGCGGGGCTGACGTCTGACATCATTGATCGGCTTTCCCGATGACAGGGAACAGCCGATCAATGACAGGCAGAGTAGGAAGCACGGGGAGAGGTTTGTTTACACAGACCTCTCCCCGTTCTTCAGCTCTGTGACCCGATCGCGGGACACCAGCGGCGATCTGGTCCGCTGGTCCCACGGCCGTGGTCACGGAGCTCCCGACCTGGTCGCGAGCGCGCCGCCGGCGGCGCGTGCGCGACCCACGGCTAGGCAATTAAAGGGCCACGTACCTGTATGTGGTTTTGCCTAGCCGTTGCCATTCTGCCGACGTATATGTGCAGGAGGCGGTCGGGAAGCGGTTAAAGAGGAGGTCCAGTTAAAAATTTTCTTTTTTTTAAAGTCAGCAGCTACAAACACTGTGGTGCACCCGTCAGCCGTTAACAGTGTGATTGCTCCGTCAAATGACGGAGCGATCACTTGTAAACACCGGTTCCTCTCTCCCCTCTGTGTACAGGTCTGTACAGTGGAGGGGAGAGATTGGATGGCAGCAGCACTGTGGGCTGGATCTGTAGTGCCCACAGTGCTGCTCTGTGACAATTGCAGTCACAGCTATCCCTCCATACCCCTGCAATACCCAGCCAATACCCTGCCAATACTCTGCAATACCCTGCCAACACCCTGACAATACTCTGCAATACCCTGCCAATACTCTGCAGTACCCTGCCAATACTCTGCAATACTCTGCCAATACCCTGCCAATACTCTGCAATACCCTGCCAATACTCTGCAATACCCTGCCAATAGTCTGCAATACCCTGCCAATACTCTGCAATACCCTGACAATACTCTGCAATACCGTGCCAATACTCTGCCAATACTCTGCAATACCCTGACAATACTCTGCCATACCCAGCCAATACTCTGCCATACCCAGCCAATACTCTGCCATACCCAGCCAATACTCTGCCATACCCAGCCATCCCCAGCCATACTCTGCCATCCCCAGCCATACTCTGCCATACCCAGCCATACTCTGCCATACCCTGCCATACTCTGCCATACCCTACCATACTCTGCAATACTTGGTAATACCCAGCCATACTATGCAATACTCGGTAATACCCAGCCATACTCTGCAATACTCTGTAATACCCAGCCATACTCAGCCGTACCCAGCCATACTCAGCCAATATTACAGGGGGGAGATGATGTGGATATTACAGTGGGAGAGATGACGTGGATATTACAGTGGGGAGATTGTGGATATTACAGTGGGGACTATATGGTGGTGGAATTTTCACAGGTTTTTGCAAATTCAATTATTTGCTGACCCGAAAAATGATACGATCCGTGACTCTGATCCGAGAAACGATCCGATCCGTGAGTTTGGGGGGAAAGATGTACAGAGGGGGAACAGATATATGTGTGTGGGGGGGGTGACAGACGTGTAGTGGGTTACAGAGGGGAAACAGATATATGTGTGGGGGGGAACAGACGTGCAGGGGGGTACAGAGGGGGAATAGACGTGCAGGGGGGTACGTGCCCCTTGCTTACAGTAATACTAGACCCGCCCCTTAGAATATAAAAAAAAAAGTCACAGTTACTTTGCTGAGTAACTAATTACTTTTCCAATGTAGTAACTGAGTTACGAACGCGATTACTTTTTGGGAGAAGTAATTTGTAACTTAACTAATTACTTTTTTAAAGTAAGATGACCAACAATGGTCATAAAGGGATGTACATGGTAAGCGACAATACTCAGGTAGGCTGTGGCATTTAAACGATGCTTAATTGGTACTAAGGGGGCCAAAGTGTGCCCCACACCATTATACTACCACCACCACCAGCCTGAACCATTGATACAAGGCAGGATCCATGCTTTCATGTTGATTACACTAAATTCTGACCCTACCATCTGAATGCCGCAGCTGAAATCGAGACTCATCAGACCAGGCAATATTTTTCTAATCTTCTATTGTCCAATTTTAGTGAGCCTGTGCGAATTGTAACCTTAGTTTACTGTTCTTAGCTGACAGGAGGGGCACCCGGTGTAATGATCTGCTGCTGTAGCACATCTGCTTCAAGGTTCAATGTGTTGTGCATTCAAAGATGGTAGTCTGCATACCTTGATTGTAACGCGTGGTTATTTCAGTTGCTGTCTGCCCGTTCTCCTCTGACCTCTGACATCAACAAGGCATTTGCCGGGAATTGATTTTCAGTTCTGGTCCAGTAATTAAGATATATTGCAGTTGATTTACTTAAACTGGAGAGTTCAAAATCTGGTGCAGCTCTGCATAGAAACCAGTCAGCTTCTAGTTTTCTTTGTCAATGCCTAATTGATCAAGCTGAAGTTAGAAGTTAATTGGCTACCACACACAGCTGCACCCAATTTTTTACTCTCCAGTTTTAGTAAATCAACCCCGCTGTGAATGAATCCCAATAATGCCTTTGCAGCACTTTATTGGTGTCATGGACCATTTAAACCAGGGATCCTCAAACTACGGCCCTCCAGCTGTTGCAGAACTACACATCCCGTGAGGCATTGTAAAACTCTGACATTCACAGACATGACTAGGCATGATGGGAATTGTAGTTCCTGAACAACTGGAGGGCCGTAGTTTGAAGACCCCTGATTTAAACAGTCCTGAGCCTAAGTCATGAAAGCCTTGCAACAGTTTCATAAAGAGTTCTGACGCCTACGGCAGATTCAGGTAGTTCTTATTTGTGCCAATTTCACAATGGGGTTGATTTACTAAAGGCAGGGCTTTTTTTCCTCAGAGAATAAATAGGTGCAGGAACTCCCACCTTCTGAGTCAGCCTTTGTTTCTGCCACCTACCCACCTCTGAGCACTGTCCCTTGATTCCACCTCGTACCTACCTCCCAGTACCACCCCTTTACAGAATACAGAACCAAGTATCTGTAGCGCTGGTACTTTTCCAAAGTACGCACTATGCATGTAAATTTCGTTTTGCTTAGAATTATAGTTGAGTTTTGGGGTTAATTATGCTAAATTATGCTTTGGCATCAGTTTGGCTGGGCTGTATTGAAGTTCTGCCTGGTCATAGGTGGGTGAGCACCTATGACAGGCCTGAGAACGCAGTCTGGTTGAACGCATTGGGTACCAATCTCTGCCCGGAGCCAATCAGTGGGCGCATTTGTCCCACTGTGTATTCCGGGAGAGGGTACTTAAAGCGTAGCTCCAACCTAAATTGGAACTTCCGCTTATCGGATTCCCCCCCCCCCCTCCGGTGCCACAATTGGCACCTTTCAGGGGGAGGGGGGTGCAGATACCTGTATAATACAGGTATCTGCACCCACTTCCGAGACGAGATAGCCGGAGCTGCCCCGCCCATATCCGAAGATGCCCCGTTGTGTCTTGGGAAACACAGTTCCCAGGACACAACGGGGACCAATAACGACGCGTAGCGCGACTCAGTATTTGTAGCTGCTGACTTTAAAAAAAAAAAATTCAGACGGACCTTCTCTTTAAGGTGCTGAAGTCACGTGGTTCGCATGGTTCCGTTCCGGTCCAGGAGTGTCTGTTGACTCCATGGTCCTGGTCCTCCTGACCAGCCCCAGAGGCCCTCATGGCCTGGGGTGTGGATCCATCCATTTCCGAGCCTCGGAACTGGCTAGTTTGCGGCGCAGTAACTGACGGAGGATTCTGAAGTGTTCCGGTGTCGTCTCAGGATTGGAGAGGCCCAGCAACTCTACATGCAACCAGGGGAGGACTGTAAGGACACTAATTGAATCCGCATTTCTTACGGTATCGCCGCACCGGCTGCAAGATACTGGTGATGTAAGAAAAGTTCCTAACCTTATCCTTCAGTTACAACTAAGTTCCTGTGAGAGACTTTTGTGTTCATTTAAAGTTTCACAATCAAGTTTGTGGCAGAGACTTTGCTAAGTTTAAATCACTTGTTGGCTGCTAGATCCACAGACAAGGATTTATCCAACAGTTGAATTATCTAGTTGCGAGTGGCTACTCCCTGGATCATCTAGAGACATTGAGTGTCAGCTGTTCTAAAAGTACCTGAGCTAAACTTCACCCTGTACCCTCTATTCCCAACTAAGAGACTGTG
Organism: Lithobates sylvaticus; assembly: GCA_028564925.1. Lineage (NCBI taxonomy): Eukaryota > Metazoa > Chordata > Amphibia > Anura > Ranidae > Lithobates > Lithobates sylvaticus. Next base: position 708,251,741 of record CM053026.1, on the reverse strand, counting down.
TTCTGTTCAACGTTTTAAGCAAATAAAAATCCTAAAAAGGAATTCAAGTGTCGTTCTCTGCTGTTACTGGGTATCAACCCTGGGAACCCCTAGACAAGAACGACGAGCTACAAGGCGGAGGAGGTAATTGATGAGCCCAGAAAAATTCAGCCGCCCCTAGGGGTTATGGCGCTACATATCATTTTGTGCTACTAAGTGATTTGCACAGTTGTTAATGATAACAAGAAAGACAGTAAAATAGATCCCCTGCTGTGAGCAACAATAGATCCCACCCCAGCAACCATAGATCTTCCAGAAGCCAGCAACAATAGATCCCTCCCAGCAACAATTGACTCTCCACCAGCAACTATAGATCTACTCAGCAACAATAGATCCCTCCCAGCAACAATTGACCTTCCACCAGCAACTATAGACCTACCCAGCAACAATAGATCCCTCCCAGCAACTATTGACCCTCCACCAGCAACTATAGATCTACCCAGCAACAACTGACCCTCCACCAGCAACTATAGACCTACCCAGCAACAATAGATCCCTCCCACGCAAAAATAGATTCCCAACAGGGACAATAGATTCTCCCAGCAGCCAGCATCAATAGACCCTCCAGCACACCCAGCACTCCTTTCCATTACATACATTAATTGCTGGAGGTGCCGGAACTGCGTTCCCCTGCGTTCCTGCTGAAAAAAAGCCCTAACTAAAGGCAAACACATTGTGCATATTGCACGTGCAGTTACTCCAGAGCTTAGGGGCAGCACAGTGGTGTAGTGGTTAGCACTTTCACCTAGCAGTAATAGGGTCGCTGGTTTAAATCCCGACCATGACACCTTCTGCCTGGAGTTTGCATGTTCTCCCTGTGCTTGCGTGGGGTACTCCGGTTTCCTCCCACACTCCAAAGACATGCTGGTAGGTTAATTAGATCCTGTCGATAAAATTGGCCAAATATGTGTATGTGTTTGTAAGCATGTCAGGACCCCACAGGGCAAGGACCGCACTATACCACAGATGGACATCAGTGGCAAAAAGCACCCTGAGGCGATTCAGTTCACATAGGTTGCGCTATACAAGTCATTCATTCATTCATTCATTAGTAAATGAGGGAAAGTGCTACAGACTTCCATCACTCAATCAAGTGCAAGCAAAAATGCATTTTTCTTTTAAATTTCCCTTGCATGTGATTGGGTATTCTTTACAAAGTGAAGCTTTGCTTCATTTACTATGCTCTGGAGCAACTGCACTTGCATAGTGCAATTGCACTTTCAAAGTGCACAGTCTGTTTGCTTTTAGTAAATCAACCCCAAAGTGTAATTTTGGATGCAACAATTTCAAAAAGGATTACCACCGGTTCATAGATAAGGGTCCTTTCACACGGGGCGGATCCGTAATGATCCGCCCCGTGAAGATCCGCTGCTCAGCGGGGATCGCACAGCTGTTCCCCGCTGAGCCGACTGATGACAGGGCGGTCCCTGCACACTGTGCAGGGACCGCCCTGTCAGTTCTCCGCTCTCCTCTATGGAGGATCGGATGAACACGGACCGTCTGTCCGTGTTCATCCGATCCGCTCTGCAAACTGGTATATTATTAATTAAATGTGGCAATGGACATATTTGGTCAATGATGTCAGCCAGCATCCACACTTCTTTGATTACATGCAGCTGTTGGCTGGGAAATCTCCTGACTGGCAGCTGAATGGGGCTGGGGGATGCATCACTGGCTGCCAGCTGATCATAGGTATGTGCACAGGGTGTGCTGAGTGTGCCTGGGCACACCCTAATCACCCCATGTGCATTAGCATTATCCAGGAGTGGCACCAGTAGCCAGTGTAAATGCCCCAATTATATTAAAGGCTAGGTTCAACTATAGGAATACACTACAGGCATACCCCACTTTTAAGTACACACTGGGGTTTATTTACTAAAGCTGGAAAGTGCAAAATCAGGCTCACTTCTGCATAGAAACCAATGAGCTTCCAGGTTTTATTACCAAAGCTCAATTGAACAAGCTGGGGTTAGAAGCTCACTGGTTTCTATGCAGAAGTGAGCCTGATTTTGCACTTTCCAATTTTAGTAAATAAACCCCATTGTGTACTTAAAAGTGGGGTATGCGTGTACACTAGTATGTAGAGTGCAGCATAATATGCTCCCAATCAACTGTCTCCCACCATCAGAGCCTCCTCCATGTGGCAGCAGGTGGATGCAATAGGATGCGCACACCTATGCAGCTGATGCTTCATTGATTGCTAGCTGCACACCTGACAGCATCCCAGCAACCAAGGATGCAGTACAGCTGACAGCATTCTAGCAACCAACCAATAAAACAATGCAGCCACTGCGAAGTAAAGGGCAGGGCAGAAGGTGCTGTGAACATAACAAAGAGGAGCTGTAGAATATTGAGGAATGAAACACAGCATTTGCCCTTTGTGCTGGCGCCTCCCAGCCCTTTATGAGGTTTCAGATTCTGGGAAGCGGGGCAGGGCTACGATCATGTGACCTCCGTGATTAGCTGTCATGGTGATCACATGATCGGAAGCTTTCCATTAGTCGCCGGCACAGGGCTCTCAGCACGGCTGTATCGGCTAGGCCCAACCGCAGAGAGGCCACATATTTGCATACAATTGGCACCCCTAGGGGTTAAACAACACTGGACACTTTATGAATGTTTTTTTAAGCACTGCACTCTATTAGTGTTTATTGGTTTACTCAAGCAAATGTCACTTTATTCATTTAAAGTGGTTGTACACCCTTACATATAGACAGTGAAGTGACTATCCTTGAGTGAGAGATTAAACAAACCATCTTTCATAAGTTTTACCTGTTTATCTGTAGATCTCTCTGCTCTACAGCCACTCAAAGTGCAGAATTTATGCAGCTTGTCTGATCTTTCAGAAAGCAGGGGGTGTAGAGCTGAAGTTACACTCTGGTAAGGGACACATCCCTCCACTCCCATTTACACAGCACCCAGAAACAGAGTTAAGGCTGTCAGTCACAAGCTGGAGCTCCCTCCCCTGTCACCTTTTTTTCTCTTGGTGTCAGGAAAACTTGTCAGATATGACTCATGCTGATAGCAGAGGAATGAGGCAGCAGACAGAAATCACACGTAGTGCTCTGGATTTCGACAAGTACAAACTATACAGGAATATGCTTTGTTCATATTTCATGTCTGAGGTTTGCAACCACTTTAAATAGCACGGTTGTGTATATATGCTTTTGAATAAATTAGGCTTTGAGTCACAGGAGGTAAGGTTTTTTGTATAAAAGCACTGTATATATAGATAGAAAAATTATAACACATACACATGTTTGATACAGCTGCTGAGAAAACTAGATTCTATTTAGTGCAGGTTAAGTATAATCGAACCAGCAGCTGAATGGGGCAAGGGATGTGACATTGGTTGTCAGCCAATGCAAGACAATGACATCCAGTGCCCAGGGAGTAGATGGCACACTCCCCCCACCCCAGATGGGATTTTAGGTGTTAAAACAGGCAGTACGGAGGCAATATAACATCACCTACTGCCTTTCAAATGCCCTCTGAAAAGACACTTATCACTGAGGGCCACCACAAATGTAATGGAGCCTCTAGGATACATTCACACCAAGTGCAGTGGGGCTGTGTTGGATGGCTAATCCAGCATAGTACCACCGCAAGACAAGACAAAATGCCTTTCCCACCCCCAGCACAAATACTCGTCCCCCCAATCCTTCCCCCAGCACAAATCCTCTTCCCCACAATCCTTCCCCCAGCACAAATCCTCTTCCCCACAATCCTCCCCCTAGCACAAATCCTCTTCCCCCCCAACCCCCCCCCCCCCCAGCACAAATCCTCTTCCACCCCCAAATCGTGGCTCCTGGTACAAATCCTTCCCTCCTTCTAGCACAAATCTTCTCCATCTCAATCCCCCCTCCCAGCACAAATCCTCTTTTCCTCCCAACACAAATTCCCCTTCTGCAAATTCTCTTCCCCTACAAATCTCTCCTAGCACAAGTCTCCCCCTCCATCCATCCTCTCAGCAAAAATCCTTCCTTCCAATCCACCCTCCCAACACACATCCTCTTCCACTTCCCCTAGATCTCCCCTCCTGGCCACAAGTACTCTCCCCTTCCCTAATACAAATCTTCTCCATCCCAATCTCCTTCCAGCACAAATCCTTTCCACCATTCCAGCACAAATTCTCTCCTCTATCTTTTAGTACAAGCGCTCTCCCCCAAATGCCCCCAATCCACCCTCCCATTACATATTCTCTGCCCCATCCTCCTTCCCAGTTCAAATCCTCTTCCAACCAACCTTAAATCCCTCCACCTGGCACAAATCATCTCCCCTTTCTAGCACAAATCCCTCACCTCCTCTCCCAGCTTACATCCTATTCCATTCCCAGCAGAAATTCACCTTATAGCACAAATTACACTCCCCCCCCCAGCCCAAATCCCCCCCCCCCCTCCAATCACTCCTTCTAGCACAAATCCTCTCATCCTAACCTCTGCTCCACCCCCACCCCCAATTTTCCCCTCCCAGCATATATTCTCCCCCAAAACCCCTCCTTATAGCACACGTCCTCCTACCCCCCCCTCCCCCCCACACACACACAAATCCTTTCCACCCCCTTCCCAACCATACTCCCACCCCCAGTACAAATGCCACCATAAATCCTCCTATTCCCCCTGGCATAGAACTCAGATACAGTGTGGCTTAATGCCGGGGCCAGGAGATGCCCTAGCAACCCAGGATTCTGTGCAGCTGACAGCATCCTAGCAACCAACCAAACATGCTGTGCAGCTCTGGGGCTGAACACATAGCTAGATAAATGAACTACATTGAATGCAATGTAACTGTTGCTTTCTAGAGGTGGTAAGTGGGGCTGATTTTGTCAGTAGTAATATCTTCAGTAAGTGTTCTCAGTACTTTCCTGTATCCATAATTTGTGCCTCACATTTTTTTCATCTTCTAACAAAACCGTTGTCTCCAGTAGAAGAATAGTTTGCGATGAGTGTTCATGCCATCTTATGACTTGTTGCCTATTGGGCCAGGGCCTGTTTGTAGTTGTAGCACCAGCTTAATCCAGCACAATCCTTCACAGGAATATTCCCTCTAAACTTTGTGTTTCTATTCTTCATTCAGCTTAGTCGTGTCAATAAAAGCAACTCCGGTACAAAAAAAAAAAAAAATCCAGCAATTAAAATAGCCATTTCTTTTTTCTATGCAGCCAGACCTCCGTTCTCACAGAGTCCCGCAGGCTATATAGTTGCTTTACCCTGAAGAATTTGACCACATTTTGTGAGGCTACAATTATTTTTCAGTGTGGTCACTGATCAACCTTCTGGCAAAGATCTGAACACAGCGTGCTGCCTAAACACCTCCACCATCCTTCCTAAGTGCCAGAAACATTGAATTATTAAAGAATTATAGTTAGAATACATGCAATTAAGTCTTACTGGATATCAGAAAACAATTATAATCTTTTTTTTTTTACTTACTACAGCCACTTCTTGTATGGATTCCAGCATGGGTTGTATGTCATTGCTCAGGGTGGGCTTCCTGATGGAGACAATTGCTGAACATACCTATGCACTTAGAATCAGTAAGGCAACGTATATAGAAGTCTCCATTGAAAGCATACATAACAGGGTGACGCTGCAGGGACACAATTGGGTGACAGAAAAAAAATGATGTAACCTCATAATGGGAAATGCCAGAACAAGAAACTTCACTGGAAGGATTATCAAGAATAATATTAACCCCTTGCCACTGCCAGGATCTGAACTTTTAAGTTTCATAGTTAGTAAGGTTGAATAAAGACATCAGTCCATCCAGTTCAACCTGAGGGAGTGTCTACAATTGTCCCTATCCCTGTACATTGCACACTCACATCGGTCCCTACCCTCAAGGAGCCCATAATCCAAGGTCCCCATTCATATACTAGGGCCAATTTTTGGACAGAAGCCAATTAACCTACCTGCATATCTTTTGATTGTGGGAGGAAACCTAAATACCCAGAGGAAACCCACGCAGGCAGTTTCATGGTTGGGATTTGAACCAGCAACCCTTCATACTGCTGGGTGAGAGTGCTAACCACTACACCACTGCGCCGCCTAAGTGAGCTGGCAGATGCGTCTGCCGATCTGTGATTGGCTGTACAGTGCTGACATCATCAGGAACCCATTCTACCAGTTCCAGATTGCAGTTGACTGTTAGTTCACAGTTCACAGATAGAGTTCTTCCCAGAATATAACAGTGACTTTTATATGCAGCAGTAGGGCCGTAAGTTCCACCAGCTGTACTGCCGCATGCGTGCATAATAAAGCTACAGATATTAACAGATTATTATTATTATTATTTAAGGTACTTATATAGCACTTTACATATACATTGTACAGTCACATCAGTCCCTACCCTCAAGGAGCCTACAATCTAAGGTCCCTAACTCACATTCATATACTAGGGCCAATTTAAACAGAAGCCATTTAACCTACCAGCATGTATTTGGAGTGTTGGAGGAAACCGGAATACCCGGAGGAAATCCACACAGGCACAGGGAAAACATGCAAACTCCAGGCAGGTAGTGTCATGTTTGGGATTCGAACCAGCGACCGTTTTTTACTGCTAGGTGAGTTCTACTAACCACGACTGTGACGCCCAACAGATTGAGAATTACACCTGTTAATCCCCCCAAGGACAACTCACACGCCTCCATCTGTACAGACCCCCCCAGGAGTACAGACCCCCCCCAGGACAACTCACCCCCCTCCAACTGTATAGACCCCCCCTAAGACATCTCACCCCCTCCAGTTTGGTTCACCTGCACGCAGTGGCGCCAAACTGTCCTTTTAAACTTAACAATGACATGAACACATTGCTTAGTGGTCTTTCAGCTTGTTCCTGTTTGCCTGTGCCCTGATCCATTTTCTGCCTACCTTTGTTTGACACGGCCTGACCTTGACCCTCTGGATTCCCGCCTGCCTACCTGTGACCTCGGCCTGTGCTTTGACTCTGCTCCTGTCTCACTCATGCTCTTGTACCTCGCTGCCCGACTTTGTACCGACTCCAGCTTATATCCTGATCCTGCTATAGTCTCCGTTCCTGTACCTGCATTGCCCGGCTGTTGATGACCCCTTGGCTTGTGTTCCCTACTGATCCAGTTCCAGTTCCGGGTGCCTGACGGCCATCGGTTTCCTGTCAAGCCTCAGCTGGTGCTGCCTGTTATACCAGCCCTCGTGCCACTCAGTGTCCTACACTTCCTGTCATCTCTACCAGGGGTGTTAGACAGAAAGTGCAAGAGAAGCCCCCTCTACAGCTTGATCTCCACCAGCACTAGCTGAGGCTTGATAGAAAACAGATGCCCGTGGATCCCCAGACAGGCACCCGGAACTGGATCCAGTTCCGGGTGCCTGTCTGGGGATCCACGGCCATCGGTTTCCTGTCAAGCCTCAGCTGGTGCTGCCTGCTATACCAGCCCTCGTGCCGCTCAGTGTCCTACACTTCCTGTCATCTCTACCAGGGGTGTTAGACAGGAGGTGCAAGAGAAGCCCCCTCTACAGCTTGATCTCCACCAGGTACCTGACACTCTCACTGCTCCCTTCACACACTGACCCCCTCAGGAGGTTGAGGCCCTGAGCTCTGCCTTAAAACAATCAACATTGGTGGTCAGTGGCATTTTAATCAACCCCCCCAAAACCAAAACAATCCCATAATCATTGGTGGTCAGTGGCATTTTAAAAAACCCAACCTGGTTCTATGTATTCTTGTACCAGCTGCAACTAATCAAATTAAAAGTACTATGGGACAGCTTCTATAAAGGCTAGATTGCATGCACCAATATAATGAAGCACTTGCGCTAATGTTGTAATTTAAAAAAACAGTTCTAAAGTATATACCATGACTAGAATGGTTTAAATACAGTAAAACATGTATCATTTGATATAATGTATTTATTTATTAATAATATTTATTTACCGTATTTATTGGCGTATAACACGCGCCAGCGTATAACACGCACCCCAAGTTTAGGAGGGAATTTTAAGGAAAAAAACTTTTAGGATGGAAGTTTAAGGAACAAAAATGTACATTTAAAATGCACATCAATGCAGCCTTATCAGTGTCCAGTGCAGCCTTGTCCAAGTGCAGCCTTGTCCCAGTGCAGCCTTGTCCCAGTACAGGCTTGCCAGTGCAGCCAAGCCCGGATTTACACCCTTTGCCGCCCCAAGGCCGGGTCCTTCAATGCCATCCCCCCCCCCCCCACACACACACACATACACACCACCAGTCTCGTCCTTTATCGATGACTGCAGACATACTATAGGAGATGGTCAGAAACTGCAGATATAATGCAGGATATGGTCAGAGAATGCAGACATGATACAAGAGATGGTCAGAGACTGTAGTTATGATACAATAGATGATCAAAGACAGCAATCATAGTACAGGAGATGGTCAGAGACTGCAGACATATTACAGGAGACAGTCAGAGCCTGCAGAAATATGACAGGAGATGGTCAGAGACTGCAGACATGACAGGAGATGGTCAGAGACTGCAGACATATGACAGGAGATGGTCAGAGACTGCAGACATATGACAGGAGATGATCATAGACTGCGGACATATGACAGGAGATGGTCAGAGACTGCAGACATATGACAGGAGATGGTCAGAGACTGCAGACATATGACAGGAGATGGTCAGAGACGGCATACATAGTACAGGAGATGGTCAGAGACTGCAGACATACTACAGGAGATGGTCAGAGACTGCAGACATGACAGGAGATGGTCAGAGACTGCAGACATAGTACAGGAGATGGTCAGAGATGGACGTTAGTAGATAATGGCCGTCCGCCCTCTCACCTGACCCAGCGATACAGCAACGGTTCCTCTGATCAGGAGTCAGCTCAAGCTGAATTGCCCGTGGCGACTCCACTGGTTAGCACCCAGATCTGTATTCCTGCAATGACCCCATTTCTTTTCTCCGTCAGGGATGGCGCTAGGCTGTGTAGCTTTCCCTCTGGTGGCACAGGGCAGCAGGGTTCTCTCTCTCCCTTTATTAGTACAGACCCCTCCTCCATTAGTACAGACCCCCCAGGAAAACCCCCCCTCCATTAGTACAGACCCCCAGGACAGACCCCCCTCCATTAGTACAGACCCCCCCAGGATTAACCACCCCCCTCCATTAGTACAGACCCCCCCCCCCAGGACAAACCACCCCCCTCTATTAGTACAGACCCCCCGGACAAACCACCCCCCTCCATTAGTACAGACCCCCCCAGGATTAACCACCCCCCTCCATTAGTACAGACCCCCCAGGACAAACCACCCCCCCTCCATTAGTACAGATCCCCCGGACAAACCACCCCCCTCCATTAGTACAGACCGCCCCAGGATTAACTACCCCCTCCATTAGTACAGACCCCCCCAGGACAAACCACCCCCCCTCCATTAGTACAGACCCCCCCGGACAAACCACCCCCCTCCATTAGTACAGACCCCCCAGACAAACCACCCCCCTCCATTAGTACAGACCCCCCTCCATTATAACAGACCCCCCCAGGACAAACCACCCCCCTCCATTAGTACAGACCCCCCCAGAACAGACCCCCCACTCCATTAGTACAGACCCCCCCCCCAGGACAGACCCCCCCTCCATTAGTACAGACCCCTCTTCCATTAGTACAGAACCCCCTCTATTAGTTCAGACCCTCCCAGGACAAACCACCCCCTCCATTAGTACAGAGCCCCCCAGAACAGACCCCCCTCCATTAGTACAGACCCCCCACTCCATTAGTGAGACACAGAGTGGAGGAGGAGAACGTGTCAGGCACAGACCGCCCCGCCCCGCCCCCCACAACGTCACTGCACTGCTGCCGCTGGTCTCCCTCCACACAGAGACCAGCCGCTCCACCTCCGATCTCATCCCCAGCTGCTCTCCTTCTCTGAGAGGAGGAGGGGGCGGGGAGGGGCTTGGGCAGGAAACACAGCGTCGTGATCAGCGGAGAGAGCCACCTCTGGAAATGAACAAGATGAGAAGGAAGGATGGAGCACTCTGGCGCTTAAGCGCCCCCACCTCTCTGACACCCGGGTGCACTGCACCCCGAGCAGATTGGCCGTACATGCGGTGCCGCCCCTGCACGACTGCTGCCCCGAGGCCTGGCCTCGGTGGCCTTGTGGGAAATCCGGCCCTGAGTACAGCCTTGTCCCAGTGCAGCCTCATCCCAGTGCAGCCTTTCCCCAGTGCAGCCTTTCTGCAATGCAGCCTTTCCCCAGTGCAGTCTTTCCCCTCAGTGTCCATCGCTATTTAAAATTGGCGCTGCCGAGGACAGTATCCGATGGGGGACACTATCTGACAGGACACCGGAACGGAGCGAACGCCGCCGAGATAGCAGGGACTGGGTGGAGCCGAGATACACATAGCCGAGTGTTCTCGGCTCTTCTCGGCTCCGCTCACAGTCACGCCCAGTCCCACCCTATGATGGACATAACGCAGATCCAATGGCGGGACTGGGCGTGACTGTGAGCGGAGCCGAGAAGAGCTGAGAACACTCGGCTATGTGTATCTTGGCGGCAATCGCTCCACTCTGCTCACAGTCAGCGGAGATCGGTGGGGATCGGCGTATAACACGCACCCACGATTTTCCCCTGATTTTAAGGGGAAAAAAGTGCGTGTTATACACCGATAAATACGGTAAATGCATTGATAAATGTAGTGAGGAGGGGCAGACAGCAAAGATAAGGAGAACATTTAGGATGATCACAATGGAAAGTTAGCTCAGAAAATGTTGCCACAAGCTGGAGTAAGTATGCGTGACCCTAGCGTACCACCACCATGCTACAAACTAATGAATTAACAAGTTTAATATGTCTCTGGAATCAAAAATGATGCAGGCATATAGACATTGGTTCCTTTTTGCAGCATGTGCTAGTCTTTCATAACACCCCCTTCCACATTGACTGCATGTTCAGCAGTTAAAAAGTTCATCTGAAGGCCTGCTTTTGGGTTTAATACCTCTTTAAGGTTATTCAGATAAACCATGGTTACACTTCTCTCATAGTAGACACTGCTCTCAGTAACTGACACAAACAACTGTTTCACTTGACTTAAAGTGTACCTCTACTTTTGTTGAGAAAAACACATTCCCCTCTGTGTGATTAATGTACATTGCAATGATTTTAACAAACGTTGTTGCAAATTCCCATCTTATGTTATTCTGAGGAAATTACCGGGTGTATGTGAGTAGATTACCGCTCACTGGTCACAGCACACACACACATTTCTTTTTAGGAAATACTGCGCAATGGTGTATGTTTCTTTCTCTCCCCATATGCAAACTGACTGGAAGTGCCTGTAAGCACAGCGTAAAAGACAGAAAACGAACAGCACCTGGAGGTGTCAGCAGAAAAGGAAAGTGTCAGTTTTTTTCCTTTTTTTTTTCCTTTTGTCTCTCTTTTTTTCTCCTTTTACTTGTGCACCATTCATATTGTGAGCAGCAACTTCCTGCATTCAATCTCCTTTTTCTGCATGTAATGATACAGATTGATTCAGCCTGGTAGGATACCGGGTAAATGCATAGAAATATTCTTCATTAATTTGAGCATCGGCGGCTGTAACAAAGACAGCAGTTATTTATGCATTAATTTACCCTATTTTTATATACTCAAATAATTGTTCATTTATTGGCACCAGCTCTACATTGAGCAATAGGTAATTGATACCTCTCACCAGCAATCATTCAAGTGCCTCATTAAATAAACTCAGGATAATCACCAAAAATGTTTCAGGATCTATAGGAGAAACTTGACACATTTATATCCATTATTTTAACCCTCTATCCAAACAACAATTGGAGGTCTAAAAGCATATTTTAAATCACTGCACTACACAGGTTTTTATTAATCACGGTGTATACACTATATATTCAAAGGCTGGCTTCACACTGGGGCGGTGCGGGGCGGCGACGGTAAAGCAGCGCTATATTTAGCGCTGCTTTACCATCGTTTTACCCGCGGTATGCGGCCGCTAGCGGGGTGGTTTTAACCCCCGCTAGCGGCCGCAAAAGGGTTAAAAACCTCCGCAAAGCGCCGCTGCAGCGGCGGTTTGCGGGCGGTATCCCCGCGGTTTCCCATTGATTCCAATGGGATGGAGCGGTATAGGAGCGGTGAACACACCGCTCCTTCACCGCTCCAAAGATGCTGCTAGCAGGACTTTTGTTGCGGTCCTGCTAGCGCACCGCTCCAGTGTGAAAGCCCGCCGGCTTTCACACTGGAGTGAATGGGGCCGGTTTTTTCAGGCGGTATACAGGCGCTATTTTTAGCGCCGTACCGCCTGAAAACCGCCCCAGTGTGAAAGGGGCCTAAGTGTTGTACAGGTTTTTTGCATTTTGCTTTAAGGTTGATACAAGCGCACTCATCACACATTTATTTGTGTACTTTTAACATATCACTCACGTGTGGGAGCACTTTCTTATGGGTTTGCAGCTGTATCATTTGGCCATCTTGAAACACTAATGGTCCTCTGATTTTAATCCTCACTAGCGCTTAAGTATTTTAATATTTTATTCTGAGGAAATAGCTGTTTGCTTGTGTCCATGTGCATAGTGAATGTGAATGACTTTATAATTGTGAACCAGCTGTTACACTTGCAGGGCTCTAATTAGGAATGTGGCAGGGTCCCTTAAGCGTGATTAGTTTGACAAATTACATTGTCTCTTGACATTACACCATCAATGCAGTAGAATGTGAAAACACAATAAGTACATAATAGGCACCTGTCTACACACATCTGTTTTAATCATTGTGTTGTTTAAATATAAAGTCATATCACAATATACTTCCACTTACATACACTATATTGTCAAAGGTATTGGGACTCCTGCCTTTACACGCACATGAAATTTAATGGCATCCCAGTCTTAGTCCGTAGGGTTCAATATTGAGTTGGCCCACCCTTTGCAGCTATAAGAGCTTCAACTCTTCTAGGAAGGCTGTCCACAAGGTTTAGGAGTGTGTCTTTGGAAATGTTTGACCATTCTTCCAGAAGTGCATTTGTGAGGTCACGCACTGATGTTGGAGAGAAGGCCTGGATCACAGTCTCCGCTCTAATTCATCCCAGGTTGAGGCCAGGCCAGTCAAGTTCCTCCACCCCAAACTCGCTCATCCACATCTATTTGAACCTTGCTTTGTGCACTGGTGTGCAGTCATGTTGGAAAAGGAAGTGGCCATCCCCAAACTGTTCCCACAAAGTTGGGAGCATGAAATTGTCCAAAATGTCTTGATATGTTCACGCCTTAAGAGTTCCCTTAAGATTTCCTGATAGAACACCTTTGGGAGGAATTAGCGATGAGACTGCGAGCCAGGCCTTCTCGTCCAACATCAGTGCCTGACCTCACAAATGCGCTTCTGGAAGAATGGTCAAACATTCCCATTCAAATAAACACACTCCTAAGCCTTGTGGACATCCTTCCCAGAAGGGTTAAAGCTGTTATAGCTGTAAAGGGTGGACCAACTCAATAATGAACCCTACGGACTAAGACTGGGATGCAATTAAACTTCATATGCATGTAAAGGCAGGCGTCCCAATACTTTTGGTAATATAGTGTACTTCCACTTACATATATGCAGAACTGACTATCTAGTAGACACTGAGCCAGGGTTCATCCCACAAAAGACAGGGAGCCAATAGGGAGCGAGAAAGAATATCAAGGGACATTCATTGAGCCAACCAAGTGTACATAAAAAAAAATAATAATAAAAAATGTATTGTTACTTATAATAATCAATATACTTCACTAGGGATGAGCCGAACACCCCCAGTTCAGTTCGCACCAGAACCTGCCAACGGACCGAAAGTTCGCACGAACGTTAGAACCCTATTAATTACAAAGGACGCAAACGTTCAAAATCTAAAGTGCTAATTATAATGGCCAATATGCATGTTATTGTCCTAAAACAGGTTTGGGGACCCGGGTCCTGCCCCAGGGAACATGTATCAATGCAAAAAGAAGTTTTAAAAACAGATGTTTTTTCTGGAGCATTCATTTTAATGATGCATAAAGTGAAAAAAAAGAAGTGAAATATTCCTTTAAATATCGTACCTGGGGGTGTCTAAAGTATGCCTGTGAAGTGGCATGTGTTTCCCATTTTTAGAACTGTCCCTGCACAAAATGACATTTGTAAAGGAAAAAAAGCCATTTAAAACTGCTTGCGGCTTTGATGTAATGTCTTGTCCTGGCAATATGGATGAAAATCTTTGAGAAAAATGGCATGGCTACCCCATTACCCCCCTACCCCCCTACCCCAGCCCATTACCAGCCCCTTTGGGTCTTTTATGGATATTAAGGGGAACCCTGCACCCAAAATAAAACCCTATACCTAAAACCCTATATACTCTGAACAGCAGTATACAGGAGGTGCAAACAAGACAGGGACTGTAGGTTTGTTCTTAAGTAGAATCTGTTGTAATTTTGAATAGGTAAATTTTTCAGGGGAGCTCCATCCAAAAAATCTATTTTTAAGCTTTTTGAAGAACATAGGGAAGGGTTATCACCCCTGTAACATTTGTTTTGCTGTCTGTGCACCTGTTCAGAACATTTCACTTTCCGTCCCAATGACAAATGTTTTTGGAAAAGTGTTTTTTTTATTGAAACAAGGATTGGTGATAAAGCATCAGTAGAGAGGAGAAACATTTTTCCCATATTAAATCTAACAGGATAGAATTTCCCTTCCTAGGGGTAGATTTCCTCTCACTTCCTGTTGTCTCCTTCCGTTTGCAAGTAGGAGTCGTTTGTAAGTTGGATGTTTGAAAGTAAGGGCCTGCCGTATATACTCTTCAGAAATTTGCCCCTTAGATGTTGGTGTTGCCACAACACTGTAAGCCCTCACAGTTACTCTTGGTGGGCGCTGGGACGCCCTGCTTTGAACCTTTTATATCAGGAATTGTAATTACATGCCATTGTTGAACAGTGGTAGGAAAAATTGGGCCTTTGGTGGTGGTGCTGGTGCCACAACACTGTAAGCCCTCACAGTTACTCTTGGTGGGTGCAGGAATGGTCCCTGCTGTGAATTATTAGATCAGTAATTGTAATTGCATGCCCCTGTTAAGAAGGGGCTGAAAAATTGGGCCTTAGCCACTGGTGCCGGTGCCACAACACTGCAACCCCTCACAGATACTGTACTTGGAGCACAGCAATGAGACCTGTTGCAAAGCATTGCATAAAACATTGTAATTACACGCCCCTGTTAAACAGGGGCTGAAAAATTGGGCCATAGCCACTGGTGCTGGTGCCACAACACTGCAACCCCTCACAGATACTGTACTTGGAGCAAAGCAATGAGACCTGTTGCAAAGCATTGCATAAAAAAATGTAATTACATGCCCCTGTTAAACAGGGGCTGAAAAATTGGGCCATAGCCACTGGTGCCGGTGCCACAACACTGCAACCCCTCACAGATACTGTACTTGGAGCACAGCAATGAGACCTGTTGCAAAGCATTGCATAACAAATTCTAATTACACGCCCCTGTTAAACAGGGGCTGAAAAATTGTGCCTTAGCCACTGGTGGTGGCCCCCAGAAACAAAAATGTTCTTCCAAGCTATCATCAGGATCATTGAGGAGGAAGGGTATAGTCAGTCAACATAACAGGACAGTCACTCAGCATCAGCATAGGCAGTCTTGAAGGGATGTGACATTTCAAAATAAATTATTCTGTTACATCAACTTCAGGTGCCTGGTAGCTGGTGGTGATCCAAGACTGATTCATCTTTATGAAGGTCAGTCGATCAACCAAGTCGGTGGACAGGCGCACCCTGTGATCGGTGACAAAGCCTCCAGCAGCACTGAATGTGCATTCCGAAAGAACGCTGGATGCAGGACAGGCCAGTATCTCAATTGCATACTGTGCAAGCTCTGGCCAGTGATCCATCCTCAAGACCCAGTAAGCCAGAGGATTTTCGGTGGGAAAGGTGTCCAAGTCTGACCTTGCCCCTAGGTATTCCTGCACCATGTATATCAGACGTTGGCGATGGTTGCTGGAACCGATCATACCTTGGGGCTGCGGACTAAAAAATTGTCTGAACGATTCGTCAGACGGCCACCTTCTCCACCACTCCTTCTGCTACTGACCGAAGCCTCAGCAACTCGTTGTCCAGGACCAGGAGTTTGTAACCTCCCAGTCTCTGGGAACGCGTTGCACAGACCTTTCTGCAAGGCCTCCTGGAGATGTCTCCTCCTCTGTTCCCTCTGCGACGGCAAGATAAGGTCCGCAACCTTACCCTTGTACCGTGGATCAAGGAGAGTGGCCAGACAGTAATGGTCCCTCTCCTTGATCTGAAGAATACGAGGATCCTTCCGCAGGCTTTGCAGGATCAGGGAGGCCATGCAACGTAGGTTAGCTGAGGCATTCTGTACGCAGCCACCTCCTCCCAGCCACATACAAGTCCACCTGTTACTTGGGACTGTAAATCATCCCTAAAAGACTGCTGCTGCTGCTGATGCTGAGTGCCAGGCTTCACCTCCACGCTGACACAATCCTCCTCCTCCTCTTTCTCATCCGCTTCCTGTGTGATGGGTGGGAGAGAAGGAACACTGTCTGGATAAAGGGGGCCTTGAGAGGCAAGGAGTCCTCCTCTTCCTGCCTCTGTTCTGCCTCAAGTGCCCTGTCCATTATTCCACGCAGCGTATGCTCCAACAGGTGGACAAGAGGTACAGTGTCACTGATGCATGCCCTGTCACTGCTCACCATCCTTGTGGCCTCCTCAAATGGTGAAAGGACAGTGCATGCATCCCTAATCATGCTCCACTGGCGTGGTGAAAAAATTCCGAGCTCCCCTGTCCTGGTGCCGTAGTTGCACAGGTACTCATTGATGGCCCTCTGCTGCATGTGCAGTCGCTGTAGCATGGCCAATGTTGAGTTCCACCTGGTGGGCATGTCACATATAAGGCAGTTCTTGGGCAGGTTCAACTCCTTTTGCAGCTCAGCCAGCCGAGCACTGGCATTATATGATCGCCAGAAATGCACACAGACTTTCCTGGCCTGACTCAGGACATCCTGTAAGCCTGGGTACCTGCCCAAGAACCGCTGCACCACCAGGTTAAGGAAGTGAGCCATACAGGGCACATGGGTCAGTTGTCCCTGTCGCAGGGCAGAGAGGAGGTTGGTGCCATTGTCGCGAACCACCATTCCTGGCTTAAGCTGGTGTGGAGTCAACCACCTCTCGGCCTGCCCCTGCAGAGCTGACAGAACCTCTGCCCTAGTGTGGCTCCTGTCCCCCAAACACACCAGCGCAAGCACGGCATGGCATCTTTTTGCCTGCGTACTTTCGTAGCCCCTTGAACTCCTACGGAGCACCACTGGTTCCGAGGACAAAGGACAGGAAGAGGCCATGGAGGAAGAAGAAGAGGAGGGGGTGGAGAAGAGAGGTGTGTCACAACCAGTAGTAGTATTTTGGAGGCGTGGTGGCGGAACAACCTCCAACACTACTGCACCTTGTCCTGCATCCTTCCCAGCTGCCAAAAGAGTGACCCAATAGGACCATGCTGAACCATGAGTCAGCGGTAATATGCACCTTACCGCTGACCACCCTGTCCAGCGAGGCATGGACATTGCCTTCCACATGCCTGTAGAGAGCCGGAAACGCCTTCCATGAGAAAAAGTGGCGCTTACGAACCTGCCACTGTGGAACCGCACATTGCACAAACCCACGGAAGGGGGCCGAGTCTACCAACTGAAAAGGCAGCAGTTGAAGTGCTAGAAATTTAGCCAAGCTAGCATTCAACCGCTGGGCATGTGGATGGCTGGGAGTGAACTTCTTCGACGGTCCAGCAGCTGGGGCAGGGAAATTTGCCTGTTACAATCGGACGTCGGTTTACTGCTAGCAGAGTGCCCGCAAGTACTTGGCTGTGACACACCTAATTCTACACCTTCATTCCTCTCAGTGCAGCTTTCAGAGAGGACTGAAGGTATAGTGGGGTTGGAGATCCCAGCTGTTGAGGAGCAAGGACAGGTCCGCTTTGTTCTTTGGTGTGGGTCTTTAAGGTACGCTTGTCAACGAGCTGCATGGCAGGTCAACATATGTCTGGTCATGCTTGTAGTGCCCAGGCGGCTGATGTTTTGGACACGCGAGATAAGCTTGAGACATATGTTGCAAATAGCAGTGGTGCAATCTGATGCACTTGTCTCAAAAAAGGCCCACACCAAAGAACTTTTGTAATAACGTGCAGAGGCAGCGCCCTGCACAGGCGGAGCTCTGCGGTGTGATTCAGTTAGTGTGCTGCCCTCAAGCTGGCCCCCGGAGGGCATCCTGACTCGTTGGAGATGTGCCTCCTCCTCCTCTCTCCGATCAGGCACCCACGTGGAGTCAGTGACCTCATCATCCCCTCCCTCTTCACCACTGGAGCAAACCTGGCAGTATGCTGCAGCTGGTGGAACATGGCTGCCAGATTGCTGTCCTTGAGCATCCCCCCCTCTCTGCGCTCACGCTACTGCCTTCCTCTAGCTGGGTATCATCATCAGAGCCTTCAAAACGCTGGGCATCCTCCTGGAGCATGTACCCAACACTGTGGTCAAACAGTTCGGGGGACTCCTCAGGAGGACATGGTGGGTCTAGGGAAGGAGTGACTGATGACATTGAGATGAGGGAAGAGTACGCTTGGCAGCTGCTTTGCCAGTACCCTGAGCCTGGGTGAGAGAGGATGAGGAGGACGAGGAGGGCTTGGTCATCCACTCTACCAAGTCTTCGGCATGATGCGGCTCAACATGTCCAGCTGCCGAAAATAAGGTAAAGCGTGTCCCATGGCCACGTGCTGATGACGATGCACCGCATCCACGACCAGCACTGTTGTCTCTAGACACAGAGCCTGCTTGCCCTCTTTTATTGGCTTGTGACTGTCTGCCTCTCCTTGTTGGCCTTCCAGACATTGTAATGGCTTGCAGGGAGATGGGAAAAAAAGCAATTGGGTAGTGTATATTGTGCTGGAGGCACACAACACCCACTAACTCCTGCAGATGGCTGTATTAGATAACACCAGCAAAGAAGGGCAGATACAGGTGTATACTGTGCTGTGCTGGAGTCACACAACACACACTAACTCCTGCAGATAGCTGTATTAGATAACACCAGCAAAGAAGGGCAGATACAGGTGTATACTGTGCTGTGCTGGAGTCACACAACACACACTAACTCTTGCAGATGGCTGTATTAGATAACACCAGCAAAGAAGGGAAGATACAGGTGTATACTGTGCTGTGCTGGAGTCACACAACACACACTAACTCCTGAAGATGGCTGTATTAATAGATAACACCAGCAAAGAAGGGCAGATACAGGTGCAGGTGTATACTGCGCTGTGCTGGAGTCACACAACACACACTAACTCCTGCAGATGGCTGTATTAATAGATAACACCAGCAAAGAAGGGCAGATACAGGTGCAGGTGTATACTGTGCTGTGCTGGAGTCACACAACACACACTAACTCATGCAGATGGCTGTATTAATAGATAACACCAGCAAAGAAGGGCAGATACAGGTGCAGGTGTATACTGTGCTGTGCTGGAGTCACACAACACACACTAACTCCTGCAGATGGCTGTATCAATTGATAACACCAGCAAAGAAGGGAAGATACAGGTGCAGGTGTATACTGTGCTGTGCTGGAGTCACACAACACACACTAACTCCTGCAGATAGCTGTATTAGATAACACCAGCAAAGAAGGGCAGATACAGGTGTATACTGTGCTGTGCTGGAGTCACACAACACACACTAACTCTTGCAGATGGCTGTATTAGATAACACCAGCAAAGAAGGGCAGATACAGGTGTATACTGTGCTGTGATGGAGTCACACAACACACACTAACTCCTGAAGATGGCTGTATTAATAGATAACACCAGCAAAGAAGGGCAGATACAGGTGCAGGTGTATACTGCGCTGTGCTGGAGTCACACAACACACACTAACTCCTGCAGATAGCTGTATTAATAGATAACACCAGCAAAGAAGGGCAGATACAGGTGCAGGTGTATACTGTGCTGTGCTGGAGTCACACAACACACACTAACTCCTGCAGATGGCTGTATCAATTGATAACACCAGCAAAGAAGGGCAGATACAGGTGCAGGTGTATACTGTGCTGTGCTGGAGTCACATAACACACACTAACTCCTGCAGATGGCTGTATTAATAGATAACACCAGCAAAAAAGGGCAGATACAGGTGCAGGTGTATACTGTGCTGTGCTGGAGTCGCACAACACACACTAACTCCTACAGATGGCTGTATTAATAGATAACACCAGCAAAGAAGGGCAGATACAGGTGCAGGTGTATACTGTGCTGTGCTGGAGTCACACAACACACACTAACTCCTGCAGATGCTGTATTAATAGATAACACCAGCAAAGAAGGGCAGATACAGGTGCAGGTGTATACTGTGCTGTTCTGGAGTTACACAACACACACTAACTTCTGCAGATCGTTGTATTAATAGATAACACCAGCAAAGAAGGGCAGATACAGGTGCAGGTGTGTATATATCACATAACATCACATATTTTGCACTTGTGTTTACAGATAGTCGTGTTATCTGAATATACATTATGTTAGATGTTGTTTTTCCTTTGTCCTTGAATGTGTTCCATTCTATTTAGCAGAGCTGTGTTTCTCCTTGAGAAAAGAGCATGACTGAGGGACCTGCAGAGTGTAGAGGCTCTGATTATCTATAAAACATTAAACACTTGACCAATCCCTCCTTCTAAAATGACCAGACGACACATTTTATTCGGAGTCGAATGGCCATAGCAGCCTTTTATTACAAACCATTAAATACAACATTCACAAGAAAATAAGTTTAATGCATATAATACAGTCAATGCATAACAAATAAACCAACCTCAGCTTATGCCCGGTCTAGGTCTTTGAAGGCCTATATACTCACAATTAACTGGTTGTACATGCCACCCAATCAAAGGCCCCCAGCTGCAACTACACCTTAATTAATACAACATAATTAATACCCCGATGTTACCACTGTATTGTTAGGCAGGGACACCCATACCTCAGATAGGCCCAACCCACAATTTCCCACAATTATTTAACCAGCATCACCTACAAAGACCCAATAGACCCCCTGCCACAGCACACGAGCGTTACAAGGCCCCCAAACCAGAAGGCCCGCTGATTACCCTCCTGCAAAAAACTTGCTACCTCCTAGTTCACATTTATCCTGTCTTTGTTTTTTTTTTAACAGAGCGAGCCATACGCCACGCAGACCTGGCAACTATATCAGACCACACAACTTAGCCCAACCAAACAGATAAATTAATGAGAAGAACAGTTGTCTGCACTCCAACCAGCGGACAACAGGCATTTCCTCAACACCGCCCTAAACTGGAATCAAGACATTGCTGTCCCTTCCGCATGCATAAAGAAAACTCCCGGAAGATTTGCCCAAAACTGTGAAAAAAAAACCCACAACCCAGACAGGGCAAACTGAAGAAGAGGGAACCCCACAACTCAATCCAAGAACCCCTCCCCGACTGATCAGTGTTAGATTTTCTTAACAGAATATATATATATATATATGTGTATATACATATTAATACACCGCCTGAAGTGTATTAGAAACAGTACACCACTGAATGCACTGTAGATATAGGCTACATTGAATGCAGAGTATATATATATATATATATAATATATATAATATATATATATATATATATATATATATATATAAAAAAATGTTCAAGGGGTGAGGTGCACTGAACAGTCTCCATTTTAAGCTGTGCTAGCAATCTAGTCCTTCCCACGGACCAAAATGTAGAAAGCACAAAAGATTTATTTACGATGAAAAGATTACATCAAATATCAAATACCAGATACAGCTGGTGATGTTTCGGGCTCCAACAGATAACGCCCTTCCTCACAACCACATATCTGCAACTGGTAATACATGTCATTTAGTATATATAGAGAGCTCATTAACATAAGCCACTAATTGAATCATTAGAATAAGCTGGAATCAATTAATCCATACATAGCATTATATTCTCAATCTATCTGTTAATCACTTTAATAGGCTGGAGTGACTCTCGGTCACAGGTGCATTTGATTCCCCACTAGGCAAATGCCCCGTACACTAGACATGTGCATTCATTTTCGTCCGAATTTCAGGTATTTTTGTTATCGTTTTAACAAACGATAACGAAAGTGCAGAATCCGAAAAAGAAAAGATCCGACATAAACAAATGCTTTATTTTCGTTTTTGTTGTGACAACAGTTCGATATAGATAGGAGATTCGACGCTGACAATAACAATCTGTGTCCATCGAACCTGTGGTCGAATGTGCCTAACCTTAACTCTTTTAGTCCAAGATTATTCTACATAGAGAGAAAAGATTTGACGTAGAGAGAAAATATTTGAAGTAGAGAGAAAAGATTCAACGTAGAGAGAAGATTCGACGCAGAGAGAAAAGATTTGATGTAGAGAGAAAAGATCGCTTCTGGAATTGGGTGGGGGAAGTAAAATAAAAATAATGATGATGATGAATGTTATTGGCTGATTGTAACCAAAGAGGAGGAGCAGTAAAATAGCTAGAACTAAGTACACACGTACAGCCAACTTACTTTCACTTACAATTGCTAGCAGAGAGAGACACACACACTGAATCATTTCAGAAGACCGACAATCTTAGCTGGTCCGTTTGTCAGAGAACCTTAATTATTTAGCAATTAAGCATAAGCACAACAGCAGAACAATAGTGAAGCAAGCTACAGTTCAACCTAACTTTTTCATAATAATCTGCTGTTATTGTGTTAGTGTTGTGAACTTGATAGTGATACTAGTGTTGCTAGTGTTGTGATAGCCTCAGAGGCTGCCCGTGTTGTGGGGGGGGGGGGGGGATTTATTATTATAGATTCTATATTATAGATTGAGATTCTACATACCCTATCTTGTTACCTGTCTGATCAGTAATCACTATCACCAGTCCATTTTCTGTTTAAATTATATACATTCAACATGAACGACAAAGATTCGACAAAGCAACGAAAAACATACAAACGTTGAATCTTTGGCTTATGGTGTCTGTCGAAAGTTCTAAGAAGATTTGACAGAGCAGCTAAACTATACAGAGTCATACAGTTTAGCTGCTCCGTCGAATCTTCTTTGAACATTCGACAGACACCATAAGCCTTCAATGACAGATTCAACCTTAATTAATTTGGATTTTCGGACGAATGCAATTTTTACGAAAAAAATAAAAATAAAAATGAATTTCGGGAGTAACTAAATACATTTATTTTTCGGATGAAAACGAAATTCCGAAACAAAATATTTCAGTGAGCACATGTCTACCGTACACACGGTCGGATATTCCAATGGAAAAAGTCAGATCGGATTATGTTTTCGGAAAATCCGATCATGTGTGGGCTCTAGCAGGCTTTTTCCGTCGGAAATTTTGAGACTAGGATCTAAAATTTTCCGACAACAAAATCCGATTGGACTTTTTCCGATCGTGTGTAGAGAATTCCGAAGCACAAAGTGCCACGCATGCTCAGAAGAAATTTGGAGGCGAAAGCTATTGGCTGCTGCCCTATACGTAGTCCCGTCGTACGTTTTGTATGTCACCTCGTTCGGAATGATAGGATTTTCCGACAACTTTGTCCGACTGTGTGTGTTCAACACAAGTTTCGGACAGAATCCGTCGGAAAAAATCCACCGGATTTTGTGGTCGGAATGTCCGACCGTGTGTACGGGGCAAAAGACAAAATGAATTAGAAAACTTCATAAGTTCATCTATAAACCACAAATAATTGTCTATATCTATAATAAACATCACTAATATGATAAATCATTACTGCTACACAAAAATTATCATAAAAACATGATTGTGTATGAATTCAGACAGAACCTCACTCAATCAAATCAAAGAAAGTATACATGTATGTGTATGTATAGCCCTACACACACACATGAAACATCATATTGTTTCTCAAAGAAACAAATACAGGTCAAAATCTGTATTTAACCCTTTGGGCTGCAACGTATCTAAACGAATAATCCAATATACTTCCCTTTTCCTTAATTCTAATTCCCTGTTACCCCCTCGTCCATTTATGGGAACTCCATCGATCACCATACATCTTAATTGTGACACAATATGGTTCTTTTCAACAAAGTGCCTAGATAATGGCAACTTCTCCAATTTGTCCTGAATTGAATATTTGTGTCTTGCAATTCTGTCTTTCACTTTTTGTGTTGTTTACCCTACATAAACAAGTCTGCACGGACACTTGATGATATATATTGTGTAAGATGACTGACAAGTAAAATGATCTTTAATATTTATATTATATCCCTGATGCGGATGACACCATTTTTTTCCTTTGATCATGCTGGTACACTGAATACAGGAGATACAAGGAAAAGAACCATGATTAGGGGGACCCAGAAAAGTAATGCGGGGGTGGGAGTACAATGCTGGTCTGATTTGACCAATCCGTCACGTAAAGTTCTTCCTCTACGATATGAAGGTAGTGGAGGTTGATAAAATTCAGGGACATTCGGATGTTTTTTACTTAATATGGACCAATGTTTTCTGATCACATTATTAATCTGATTCGAGAAGGGATGAAATTGGGAAATGAAAGGCATCCTGCGAGTTATAATCTTATGCTTATCACGATCTAAATTAATACGTTCTAAATTAACTATATCACTGGGGTATCCCCGCTGACGCGGTCTGTCTTCCATTTCATCCAACCTCTCCTCTCTGAAATCAGATTTATTAGTAATTCTAGATACTCGTTTCAGCTGACTCCTCGGTATTGATTTAAATACCCCAGGCGGATGGAAGCTAGAGTAGTGTAGCAATTGGTTCCAATCCGTCGGCTTCCGATACAGATCGCTCACAATGTGATCGTCCTGTATATGCAGCAATGTATCCAAAAATGGAGTAGCTGTGTCCGAGATGGATATATTACATTTCAAACCTGGAATCAGAGAATTCAAATAAAAATTGAATAAAAATAATGAATCACGTTCGCCCACCCATATGCCAAATGCATCATCATTAAATCTAAACCATGCTATGCAATTATCAGTAAACAACCTGCAATGATAAATAAATGCATATTCAAGCATGTTCATGAACGGGTTGGCATATGGGGGGGGGCGACATTTGAGACCATCGTTGTGCCGGTACGCTGAAGATAGTATGAATTTTTAAAGAGGAAAAAATTCTCCTCTAATACTATTCTAAGTAATTCCAAAAGAAATGTAATATGAGAAACATCATACTGTTTGGAATTCTTCAATAAGCGCCGGCAGGCTTCAAGACCGAGAGTGTGTGGGATGGCTGTATAGAGATTAGCTACATCCCAAGTTACTATCATTGCACCTGATAGAAGGGTTACAGTTTCAATCTTATCCAGAAAGTCTTGAGTGTCTCGGATATAGGAATGGGTGTTCACAACTAAAGGAGTGAGGCATTTATCTAAATATTTAGCAATAGGCATGGTGACAGAATTGTTACTAGAAACGATTGGACGACCTGGAGGATTTTGTGGGTCCTTGTGTACTTTTGGTAACACGTAAAAAATAGGGGTAATGGGATGTTCTGGCATTAAAAAAAGTTTCTGTATTAGTATCTATTATTCCTGCCTGTACAGCCTGTTTTACAACTTGTCTTATTCTTTTTTTATTCTTTCATCATTCTTTTCATTTTCATCTTTTTATCGTAAATAAATCTTTTGTGCAGCAATCCGTCTTCGTGTTTTCTACATTTTGGTCCGTGGGAAGGACTAGATTGCTAGCACAGCTTAAAGTGGAGACTATTCAGTGCACCTTACCCCTTGGACATTTTATATATTCCCTTGTGAGTGAGCACCGGTTAGGACTGCTGGAAATACAGGAACGATGGCCACAGGTGGTTCGTTTTCCTATACGGACGAGAATGCAGCACGGATATACACAGGCACTACAGGATCACATAATTTTCTTTTGGAAAGTTCATCACTACAATTGCCATGTACACTGGAGAAGGTATTACAAAAATCTATATCAATGGAACTTCATGAAGTGACACTGGCAGAATATTACAGGTCACAGTTGATACCCCGAGGACTTAGGGTATGTATAGTACCCACCTTATTTGCTCAGAATGAGGAATATAAGAAACGGTTTACACAAATCATTAACAAATGTTCTATTGATTTTGAAAAACAACTATCTGAATTACTGGGACAACAGGATTTTCTTAAAGCTAAAACGGATCTAGAGGAAAAATTGACTACACACCGGAAATCTATACGGAAACGTACCAAAATGGACCATGATCGAGATGATTACAATAACCAAGTTTACAACTGGTCAGAGACTAATCGTTTTCGAGCCAGATATAGGAATACAAGGCGCAACCAACAGTTGTCTACATCAAATTCATCTGTAACATCTACTGGCTCATCGACGAATGCGGAGGCGAAGAGGTAAGAAGCACCGAAGGCGCAACAACAAGATCGGTTGCCAGCGTAACGCGCAACAGACAGAGGACTTGATTTCTAACGTGGTACATAATATCTCATCTTTTCCTTTGAGTACAATAGAGATTCAGGTTCTAAACAAAGGACTTCATTTTTGCCCTAGGGAGAGAATGGATATTTTTAAATTAAAACAGGATTTGTATCGGTTTTATAGCAATGTACGTTTAAAGGCTTTCTATTTGTCTAGAGTAGACTGACAATGAACAGTGGCAGCCCTTTGAAATTATCTATTTCTAATTTAGGATTAAAAAATAAAAGTACTTTTGTACCACCCACTAATTGTCCAGCTGCTGAACTGTTCATTAGTAAGGCCGAGGCGGATGTAAAGCATTTTTTGCATGATCAGTGTAGATTAACTCATTAACATAAGCCACTAATCAAATCATTAGAATAAGCTGGAATCAATTAATCCATACATAGCATTATATTCTCTGTTTACAATAGTTTTTATTATATGTAATAAACAAGATTCACAAAAAATGTTACATTAAAAACAAATGTCAAACAAAGATGTAAATTAGACTAAGCAAAGTACCTAAATTACTATGATGATTTCGCCATGAATATACTAATATCAAAGCTTAGCGAAATATAACTCATAGAATATCCACAAAAAAGGAAAGAGAAAAGAAAGAAGAAAAGGAGTAGAATGAAAGATAGAGGGAAATTAAGGGGGGGGGGGGGGGGAATAAGTGCACCCCTGATAACTAATATATAAGTAAAATATAAGTTTAGGAATTAACAGATAAATAGGTCACCCATGGTTCCCAAACTAATTCGAAGATCAATAATTTATCATTTAAGATAGCTGAGAGGCGTTCATTTATCATAATCCAGGACAATTTAGCTGTCACAATGTTAAAAGGGATTACGGGTGATCTCCAGGATTTAGCCACTGCAATTCTGGAGGCAGTAAATATAAATGATATGAGCTTTTTCTTGTGCCGTGGAATATTATTTTTTATGTCATCTCCCAACAGCGCCTGAAGTGGAGATCTAACAAGACTTATCTGGGTTAAGGAATAAATAAATTTATATATTCGTATCCAAAAACGGCGGACTTTAGGACATAACCACCATGTGTGGTAAAGTGTACCTTCTTTACCACATCCTCTAAAACATAAAGGAGACGAGTTATGAACAAATGCCACCACTCTAGCCGGTACCATGTACCATCTTAGTAAGACTTTGTAATTTGCCTCTATGAGAGAAGTGTTGATAAATGACTTCGAAGTGGTTTGTGCCAACCTGATTCATTTGTCTATATCTAATGATATCTCTAAATCCCTTTCCCACTTAAGCATATAAAATAGTTTTTCAGATTTTAAGGACAAAATGCGATAAATTTCCGAGATGTGGCCAGTAAATTTATCAACGGATTTACATAAACATTCCATCGAGGAGAAGGATGGGAAATCATTAGAACCCTGTATAGATTCAATAAAATTCACAATCTGGAGATAGTGTAATAATTCTGTATCAGGGAGTTTATATTTTTCTTTCATAGTAAGTTTTGACATAATACCCTTATGGTCACATAGGTCAGCAATTCGCAATAAACCTTTATTAGTCCACCAAGCAAATTCTCGAGAATCAAGATCCGGGGCGAAGTTAGGATTACTAAACAGTGGGGCTAAAGGTCTAAGGGCAGATCGGAATGAGAAACGCTTCGACAATCTGTCCCATAGGCCCAAAGTAAAAGACAGAGTAGGGCACATTATAACCGGTCTGTCCTTCATATTAAGCCACATCATGTGGCTAATCGGAATAGAGGGGTAGAGGGATGATTCAATTTGCATCCAAGATGGATGAGCAAACGAGGAGTGGGAGCGAATCAACTGAGCCATCTGGGCAGCCTCAAAATATTTAGACAGATCTGGAACTCCTAAACCCCCCTTAGATCTTGGAGTGAAGAGAGTGTGTCTATTCACTCTGGGTCTCTTGTTCCCCCAAATAAATTTTATAATCTTATTCTGTATAATATTAAGATCAGGTTTATGAATAGTAATAGGAAGCGTTCTAAACAAGTACAGCAATCTAGGTAAAATATTCATTTTTATCGAGTACAGTCTGCCGAACCACGAAGGCGGATTACGAGCCCATTTTAAAAGATCATCCGATAATTTTTGTATAGAGGAGGGTAATTGGCTTGATATAATGTTTGAATAGACGGTGTTAAAAAGACTCCCAGGTATGGGAGGGCTTTTGTCTGCCATTTAAATTGAAAAGATTTCTGAATGAGACTCACCACTTGAGGATCTAGGGAGAGATTAAGTGCCTCAGATTTATTATGATTCATTTGGAGACCAGATATAGTCGTGAATTGGCGTATGGTCCTGTATAAGTTCAGTAATGTGATCGGGGATGAAAGGAACATCAAGATATCATCTGCAAAGAGGGCACACTTGTGTACCCTATCTCCACAGTAGATGCCCTTTATATCTGGGTGATTTCTCAATTTAATCGCTAAGGGTTCTAGGGACAAAATAAATAAAATAGGGGATAGAGGACATCCCTGTCTCGTTCCCCTTCGGATATCTATGTCGTGTGATCTAAAACCTTTCATCATGAGTTTGGCGGTTGGTAGTGTATATAATGTCTGCAGTATATTCAAAAAACCTGGTCCGAATCCATAGCTTTTCAAGGCATATTCAATGTAATCCCATGTCACAGAATCGAATGCTTTACAAAGATCTAATGCAAGTAGCATCCCTTTGCGTTCACCTTGATTGTCCCAATTCGATTTGACCGCTGAAATAACATCGATCACTCTCCTAGTTTGGTCGGGAGCATGACAACCAGGGACAAAACCTACCTGATCAGGATGAATATATTTAGATAGGAAAGTATTTATTCTAGTCGCTAATATTTTGGTCATTAATTTAAGGTCTACGTTAATAAGTGATATTGGGCGGTAATTAGCAGGATCGCCATGATCCTTCCCAGGTTTAGGGATTACATGTATGAATGCATTATTTTCAGGTAATGCAATTATTTTCCCTTTCTTAATGGCATTGAAAAAGGAGCATAAATGTGGTGTCAAAATATTAGCAAATTTTCTATAATAGTGGCCAGAAAAGCCATCAGGACCAGGAGCTTTGGAAGGGTTTAAACTTTTTATTGCTAATACAATTTCTTCCTCAGTGAAATCTTCTTCCATTAAATCTATATGTTCCTTCAACAACTGTGGGATGGGGATGCCTTGAAAGAAATTATCTGCCTGAGTTATCGGAAACGGACCAGGTTTCTTATATAGATTGGAAAAAAATTTAGAAAATTCTATTACAATCGATTTGGGGTTCTGGGTCAATTTCCCTTCACGTGTCCTTATCTTTGGCAAAGCAGGGTCATATGGTCTAGGGGTGAGTTTCCGAGCCAATAGTGTAGAGGGTCTATCACCCAATGTATAAAAGCGATGTCTAGACCAACGCAAATACTTTTCAGCTTTAGAAGTGAGACTAATATTCAATGTTGTGCGCGCTTTATCAATCTTACGTCGTAAATCTAGATTAGGATTAGTTTTTTGTTCCCTAATGACATCTTGTAATTCTTTCTCATGTTGTTGTAATTGTCTGTCGTAATTCCGTTTGGTCCTGGATGCAATTTGAATTAATAGGCCGCGTATCACGGCTTTGTGAGCTGTCCAATTAATAGAAGGGGAGGTATCTATATCTTTATTATCAATAAAAAAGTTTCTCAGGGCAGTCTCAATTTCCGATAATATGATAGGGTCATTTAATAGTGAAGCATTTAAGCGCCACGCTGAAGGTTTAGGCCTTATCCATATGTCAGCTAGCGAGATTTTAACAGGAGAATGGTCTGACCAACAAGAGGACAAGATTTTAGCTGTGACCACTGAGGGAAGAAGCGATGAGAGCGTAAATAAATGGTCAATACGTGAATATGTCTTATGAACGTGGGAGTAGTGAGTGTCATCCTTGATGGAGGGATTGAGGTCTCTCCAGATGTCTATAAGATCGTAATGATGTAATATCTTAGCCAATTTACACCCTTGCTTGGGAGTATGTTTCAAAACAGGTTTATGGGAATTGGACCTATCCAGGGTCTGGTCAAGAGAAACATTACTATCTCCCCCTAATAAAACATAACCCTGCATGTGCGGAATTAATATGTTAAACATATCTTCAGAAAATCGTATTTGACCTGTGTTAGGGGCATAGTACGAGACTAGGGATATCGAACGTTCGTTTATAAACCCCACTACCATAATATATTCTCAATCAATCTGTTAATCACTTTAATAGGCTGGAGCGACTCTCGGTCACAGGTGCATTTGATTCACCACTAGGAAATTGCTCCGTACACTAGACATGTGCATTCGTTTTCGTCCGAATTTCAGGTATTTTTGTTATCGTTTTAACAAACGATAACGAAAGGTGCAGAATCCGAAAAACAAAAGATCCCACATAAACAAATGCTTTATTTTCGTTGTGACAACAGTTCGATATAGATAGGAGATTCGACGCTGACAATAACAATCTGTGTCCTTCGAACCTGTGGTCGAATGTGCCTAACCTTAACTCTATTAGTCCAAGATTATTCTACATAGAGAGAAAAGATTTGACGTAGAGAGAAAAGATTTGACGTAGAGAGAAAAGATTCGACGTAGAGAAAAGATTTGACGTAGAGAGAAAAGATCGCTGCTGGAATTGGGTGGGGGAAGTAAAATAAAAATAATGATGATGATGAATGTTATTGGCTGATTGTAACCAAAGAGGAGGAGCAGTAAAATAGCTAGAACTAAGTACACACGTACAGCCAACTTACTTTCACTTACAATTGCTAGCAGAGAGACACACACACACACTGAATCATTTCAGAAGACAGTCAATCTTAGCTGGTCCGTTTGTCAGAGAACCTGAATTATTTAGCAATTAAGCATAAGCGCAGCAGCAGAACAATAGTGAAGCAAGTTACAGTTCAACCTAACTTTTTCATAATAATCTGCTGTTATTGTGTTAGTGTTGTGAACTTGATAGTGATACTAGTGTTGCTAGTGTTGTGATAGCCTCAGAGGCTGCCCGTGTTGTGGGGGGGGTTTATTATTATAGATTCTATATAATAGATTGAGATTCTATATAGATTCTATATACCCTATCTTGTTACCTGTCTGATCAGTGATCACTATCACCAGTCCATTTTCTGTTTGAACTATATACATTCAACATGAACGACAAAGATTCGACAAAGCAACAAAAAACATACAAACGTTGAATCTTTGGCTTATGGTGTCTGTCGAAAGTTCTAAGAAGATTTGACAGAGCAGCTAAACTATACAGAGTAATACAGTTTAGCTGTTCCGTCAAATTTTCTTTGAACATTCGACAGACACCATAAGCCTTCAATGACAGATTCAACGTTAATTAATTTGGATTTTCAGACGAATGGAATTTTTAACGAAAAACTAAATAAATAAAAATAAATTTCGGGAGTAACTAAATACATTTATTTTTCGGACGAAAACGAAATTCCAAAACAAAATATTTCAGTGAGCACATGTCTACCGTACACACGGTCAGATATTCCAATGGAAAAAGTCTGATCAGATTATGTTGTCGGAAAATTCGATCATGTTTGGCTCTAGCAGGCTTTTTCCGTCGGAAATTTTGAGACTAGGATCTAAAATTTTCCGACAACAAAATCCGATTGGACTTTTTCCGATCATGTGTAGAGAATTCCGAAGCACAAAGTGCCACACATGCTCAGAAGAAATTTGGAGACGAAAGCTATTGGCTGCTGCCCTATACGTAGTCCCGTCGTACGTTTTGTATGTCACCTCGTTCGGAATGATCGGATTTTCTGACAACTTTGTCCGACTGTGTGTGTTCAACACAAGTTTCGGACAAAATCCGTCTGAAAAAATCCGCCGGATTTTGTGGTCGGAGTGTCCGACCGTGTGTACAGGGCAAAAGACAAAATGAAATAGAAAACTTCATAAGTTCATCTATAAACCACAAATAATTGTCTATATCTATAATAAACATATGACTAATATGATAAATCATTACTGCTACAAAAAATTATCATAAAAACATGATTGTGTATGAATTCAGACAGAACCTCACTCAATCAAATCAAATCAAAGAAAGTATACATGTATGTGTATGTATAGCCCTACACACACCCATGAAACATCATATTGTTTCTCAAAGAAACAAATACAGGTCAAAATCTGTATTTAACCCTTTGGGCTGCAACGTATCTAAACGAATAATTCCAATATACTTCCCTTTTCCTTAATTCTAATTCCCTGTTACCCCCTCGTCCATTTATGGGAACTCCATCGATTACCATATATTTTAATTGTGACACAATATGGTTCTTTTCAACAAAGTGCCTAGATAATGGCAACTTCTCCAATTTGTCCTGAATTGAATATTTGTGTCTTGCAATTCTGTCTTTCACTTTTTGTGTTGTTTACCCTACATAAACAAGTCTGCACGGACACTTGATGATATATATTACATAAGATGACTGACAAGTAAAATGATCTTTAATATTTATATTATATCCCTGATGCGGATGACGCCATTTTTTTCCTTTGATCATGCTGGTACACTGAATACAGGAGAGACAAGGAAAAGAACCATGATTAGGGGGACCCAGAAAAGTAATGCTGGGGTCGGAGTACAATGCTGGTCTGATTTGACCAATCCGTCACATAAAGTTCTTCCTCTACGATATGAAGGTAGTGGAGGTTGATAAAATTTAGGGACATTCGGATAGTTTTTATTTAATATGGACCAATGTTTTCTGATCACATTACTAATCTGATTCGAGAAGGGATGAAATTGGGAAATGAAAGGCATCCTGCGAGTTATATTCTTATCCTTATCACGATCTAAATTGATGCGTTCTAAATTAACTATATCACTGGGGTATCCCCGCTGTCCAGGTCTGTCTTCCATTTCATCCAACCTCTCCTCTCTGAAATCAGATGTATTAGTAATTCCAGATACTCGTTTCAGCTGACTCCTCGGTATTGATTTAAATACCCCAGGCAGATGGAAGCTAGAGTAGTGTAGCAATTGGTTCCAATCCGTCGGCTTCCGATACAGATCGCTCACAATGTGATCGTCCTGTATATGCAGCAATGTATCCAAAAATGGAGTAGCTGTGTCCGAGATAGATATATTACATTTCAAACCTGGAATCATAGAATTCAAATAAGAATTGAATAAAAATAATGAATCTCTGTCGCCCACCCATATGCCAAATGCATCATCATTAAATCTAAACCATGCTATGCAATTATCAGTAAACAACCTGCAATGATAAATAAATGCATATTCAAGCATGTTCATGAACGAGTTGGCATATGGGGGGGGCGATATTTGAGACCATCATTGTGCCGGTACGCTGAAGATAGTATGAATTTTTAAAGAGGAAAAAATTCTCCTCTAATACTATTCTAAGTAATTCCAAAAGAAATGTAATATGAGAAACATCATACTGTTTGGAATTGTTCAATAAGCACCGGCAGGCTTCAAGACCGAGAGTGTGTGGGATGGCTGTATAGAGATTAGCTACATCCCAAGTTACTATCATTGCACCTGATGGAAGAGTTACATTTTCAATCTTATCCAGAAAGTCTTGAGTGTCTCGGATATAGGAATGGGTGTTCACAACTAAAGGAGTGAGGCATTTATCTAAATATTTAGCAATAGGCATGGTGACAGAATTGTTACTAGAAATGATTGGACGACCTGGAGGATTTTGTGGGTCCTTGTGTACTTTTGGTAACACGTAAAAAATATGGGTAATGGGATGTTCTGGCATTAAAAAAGCTTCTGTATTAGTATCTATTATTCCTGCCTGTACAGCCTGTTTTACAACTTGTTTTATTCTTTTTTTATTCTTTCATCGTTCTTTTCATTTTCATCTTTTTATCGTAAATAAATCTTTTGTGCAGCAATCCGTCTTCGTGTTTTCTACATTTTGGTCCGTGGGAAGGACTAGATTGCTAGCACAGCTTAAAGTGGAGACTGTTCAGTGCACCTAACCCCTTGGACATTTTATATATTCCCTTGTGAGTGAGCACCGGTTAGGACTGCTGGAAATACAGGAACGATGGCCACAGGTGGTTTGTTTTCCTATACGGACGAGAATGCAGCACGGATATACACAGGCACTACAGGATCACATAATTTTCTTTTGGACAGTTCATCACTACAATTGACATGTAAACTGGAGAAGGTATTACAAAAATCTATATCAATGGAACTTCATGAAGTGACACTGGCAGAATATTACAGGTCACAGTTGATACCCCGAGGACTTAGGGTATGTATAGTACCCACCTTATTTGCTCAGAATGAGGAATATAAGAAATGGTTTACACAAATCATTAACAAATGTTCTTTTGACCTTATTACTTTAACAGTAGAATTGCTACAAAAGGAACGTATTACTGTTACTCAAGAAATTATTGATTTGGAAAAACAACTATCTGAATTACTGGGACAACAGGATTTTCTTAAAGCTAAAACGGATCTAGAGGAAAAATTGGCTACACACCGGAAATCTATACGGAAACGTACCAAAATGGACCATGATCGAGATGATTACAATAACCAAGTTTACAACTGGTCAGAGACTAATCGTTTTAGAGACAGATTTAGGAATACAAGGAGCAACCAACAGTTGTCTACATCAAATTCATCTGTAACATCTACTGGCTCATCGACGAATACCCCCCGGAGGATCTTTTTTGGTCCGTGGTCCCTCAAATCCAAAAGCAGGAGGCGAGGAGGTAAGAAGCACCGAAGGCGCAACAACAAGATCGATTGCCAGCGTAACGCGCAACAGACAGAGGACTTGATTTCTAACGTGGTACATAATAGCTCATCTTTTTCTTTGATAGAGATTCAGGTTCTAAACAAAGGACTTAATTTTTGCCCTAGGGAGAGATATATTTAAATTAAAACAGGATTTGTATCGGTTTTATAGAAATGTACGTTTAAAGGCTTTCTATTTGTCTAGACCGACAATGAACAGTGGCAGTCCTTTGAAATGATCTACTTCTAATTTAGGATTAAAAAATAAAAGTACTTTTGTACTACCCACTAATTGTCCAGCTGCTGAACTGTTCATTAGTAAGACCGAGGCGGATGTAAAGCATTTTTTGCATGATCAGTCTAGAAGGGACCATAGACAGAACAATTTGAATCGAGAAGAGTTTACTTGTTTATCGTCTTTGTCTTTGAGGAAGGAAATTACTATTAAACTGGCTGATAAAGGCGGGTCAATTGTCATTATGGATACCGCCAAGTATGAAGGAGAAATACACAGGCAATTTGCTGATACTGATGTGTATATGTGATTGGATAGTAATCCAACGGAACGTGTCCTAACTAGAATAAAAAAAGTTGTAAAACAGGCTGTACAGGCAGGAATAATAGATTCTAATACAGAAACTTTTTTAATCCCAGAACATACCCCTATTTTTTACGTGTTACCAAAAGTGCACAAGGACCCACAAAATCCTCCAGGTCGTTCAATCGTTTCTAGTATCAATTCTGTCATCATGTCTATTGCTAAATATTTAGATAAATGCCTCACTCCTTTAGTTGTGAACACCCATTCCTATATCCGAGACACTCAAGACTTTCTGGATAAGATTGAAAATGTAACCCTTCCATCAGGTGCAATGCTAGTAACTTGGGATGTAGCTAATCTCTATACAGCCATCCCACACACTCTTGGTCTTGAAGCCTGCCGGCGCTTATTGAATAATTCCAAACAGTATGATGTTTCTCATTCAGATTAATAATGTGATCAGAAAACATTGGTCCATATTAAATAAAATCAATTTGAATGTCCCTGAATTTTAACAACCTCCACTACTTTCGTATCGTAGAGGAAGAACTTTACGTGATGGATTGGTCAAATCAGACCAACATTACTTTTCTGGGTCCCCCTAATCATGGTTCTCTTCCTTGTCTCTTCTGTATTCAGTGTACCAGCATGATCAAAGGAAAAATTTTTTGTCATCCGCATCAGGGATATAATATAAATATTAAAGATCATTTTACTTGTCAGTCATCTTACGTAATATATATCATCAAGTGTCCGTGCGGACTTGTTTATGTAGGGGAAACAACACACAAAGTGAAAGACAGAATTGCAAGACACAAATATTCAATTGGGGACAAATTGGAGAAGTTGCCATTATCTAGACGATGGAGTAACAGGGAATTAGAATTAAGGAAAAGGGAAGTATATTGGATTAATCGTTTAGATACGTTGCAGCCCAAAGGGTTAAATACCGATTTTTACCTGTATTTGTTTCTTTGAGAAACAATATGATGTTTCATGTGTGTGTGTGTATGTAGGGATATACATACACA
The DNA here is from genome assembly GCA_028564925.1 of Lithobates sylvaticus. Lineage (NCBI taxonomy): Eukaryota > Metazoa > Chordata > Amphibia > Anura > Ranidae > Lithobates > Lithobates sylvaticus. The sequence goes on along the minus strand of CM053026.1, from coordinate 708,214,851 downwards.
TACATGTATACCAGGGGTGCCCAACCTTTTGAAGAATGGGGGCGACTTTTTAACTGTTAGAGGGCCACATCTGCAGCTCCATAGTTGTGAATGGAGGGTCCAATTGGGTCAGACCTGAGACCAATCATGTCAAAGGGTCCTAAGGCTGCTTTTAAACTGTTGCAGTGTGGTTTACACACACCCAGGGTGCAGCACAGTTCACCTGTGGCTTTCCTGCGGATTAGCTGCACTTTGTTATACAGTGGTGTGAAAAAGTGTTTGCCCCCTTCCTCATTTCCTGTTCCTTTGCATGTTTGTCACACTTAAGTGTTTCGGAACATCAAACCAATTTAAACAATAGTCAAGGACAACACAAGTAAACACAAAATGCAATTTGTAAATGAAGGTGTTTATTATTAAAGGTGAAAAAAAATCCAAACCATCATGGCCCTGTGTGAAAAAGTGATTGCCCCCTAAACCTAATAACTGGTTGGGCCACCCTTAGCAGCAACAACTGCAACCAAGCATTTGCGATAACGTGCAATGAGGCTTTTACAGCGTCCTGGAGGAATTTTGGCCCACTCACCTTTGCAGAATTGTCCTAATTCAGTTACATTAGAGGGTTTTCGAGCATGAACGACCTTTTTAAGGTCATACCACAACATCTCAATAGGATTCAGGTCAGGACTTTGGCTAGGCCACTCCAAAGTCTTCATTTTGTTTTTCTTCAGCCATTCGGTGGTGGACTTGCTGGTGTGTTTAGGATCATTGTCCTGCTGCAGAACCCAAGTTCGTTTCAGCTTGAGTACACGAACAGATGGTCTGACATTCTCCTTTAGGATCTCTTGGTAGACAGCAGAATTCATAGTTCCTTTTATCACGGCAAGTCTTCCAGGTCCTGAAGCAGCAAAACAGCCCCAGACCATCACACTACCACCACCATATTTTACTGTTGGTATAATGTTCTTTTTCTGAAATGCAGTGTTCCTTCTACGCCAGATATACTTGGACACACACCTTCCAAAGAGTTCCACTTTTGTCTCATCGGTCCACAGAATGTTGTCCCAAAAGTCTTGGGGATCATCAAGATGTGTTGTGGAGAAATTGAGACGAGCTTTGATGTTCTTTTGCTCAGCAGTGGTTTTCTCCTTGGAACTCTGCCATGCAGGCCATTTTTGCCCAGTCTTTTCCTGATGGTGGAGGCATGAACGCTGACCTTAACTGAGGCAAGTGAGGCCTGCAGTTCCTTGGACGTTGTTGTGGGGTCTTTTGTGACCTCTTGGATGAGTCGTCGCTGCGCTCTTGGGGTAATTTTGGGCGGCCGGCCACTCCTGGGAAGGTTCACCACTGTTCCATGTCTTCGCCATTTGTGGATAATGGCTCTCACTGTGGTTCGCTGGATTCCCAAAGCTTTGGAAATGGCTTTATAACCCTTTCCAGACTGATAGATCTCAATTACTTTCTTTCTCAATTGTTCCTGAATTTCTTTGGGTCTCGGCATGATGTGTAGCTTTTAAGGATCTTCTGGTGGACCTTACTGTGTCAAGCAGCTCCTATTTAAGTGATGCCTTGATTGTGAACAGGTGTGGCAATAATCAGGCCTGGGTGTGGCTAGAGAAATTGAACTCAGGTGTGGACAACCACAGTTATAGTATGTTTTAACAAGGGGGGCAATCACTTTTTCACACAGGGCCATGATGGTTTGGATTTTTTTTCACCTTTATTAATAAACACCTTCATTTACAAATTGCATTTTGTGTTTACTTGTGTTGTCCTTGACTATTGTTTAAATTGGTTTGATGTTCCGAAACACTTAAGTGTGACAAACATGCAAAGGAACAGGAAATGAGGAAGGGGGCAAACACTTTTTCACACCACTGTACACTTATATTATATCCTGCAGTTGTGGTGCACTAAAAGTGCACCACACCTGCAGATAAAATCAGAAGTCTATGGCTCAGTGCAGGTAACCCGCAGGTGCACCTGCGGATCAGTTTAAAAGCAACCCAGTAACCATTGCAGAGCAGATATGCCCATATATACACTGTGATTTTAGTAATAAACTTACCTTTAATAACAGTCGTTCATTCGGGTATCGCTGGCTGTTGCTGTCCCAGGTAGAGTGCATTTGGTATCACCTCGCCTGTGACAGGAGTTGGCGCTATACAGGAAGCACCGGCTTATGCAGCTCTGCAGCCGCTTGCTTCCTCCACCATAAGCTTCACTCACAACACTGATGCTCTGGGATGGCGGGTCGGAAACCCACGATCTGGGTATGCCAACTCTCCACCCCAGAGCTGGAGGTCGCAGGCCACATCAGAAGGCTCCGCGGGCCACTGGTTGGGCACCCCTGATGTATACTTTCTTTGATTGTCTGAATTCATACACAATCGTGTTTTTATGATAATTTTTTGTAGCGGTAATGACTTATCATATTATTGATGTTAGTTATAGATATAGACAATTATTTGTGGTTTATAGATGAACTTATGAGGTTTTCTATTTCATTTTATCTTTGCCTAGCGGGGAATCAAATGCACCTGTGACCGAGAGTCGCTCCAGCCTATTAAAGTGATTAACAGATTGATTGAGGACATAATGCTATGTATGGATTAATCAATTCCAGCTTTTTCTAATGATTTGATTAGTGGCTTATGTTAATGAGCTCTCTATATATACTGAGTGACATGTATTACCAGTCGCAGATATGTGGTTGTGAGGAAAAGCGCTATCTGTTGGAGCCCAAAACGTCGCCAGCTGTATCTGGTATTTGATATTTGATGTACCGGTAATCTGTTCATCTTTTCATCGTAAATAAATCTTTTGTGCAACAATTCCGCTTCGTGTTATATATATATATATATATATACTAGAGCTAGACTATATATATATATTTTAATACACCGCCTGAAGTGTATTAGAAACAGTACAGGGAATTCACTGTAGATATAGGCTACACTGAATGAAGAGTTATATATATATATATATATATATATATATATATATACATATATATATATATACCAGACTGTAGTATGCAGTAGACTCTAAGGCCTCTTTCACACTGGGGCGGGAGCCGCGGTGACGGTAAAGCAGCGCTATATTTAGCGCTGCTTTACCGTCGTTTTAGCCGCGGGATTCGGCCGCTCGCGGTGCGGTTTTACCCCCCGCGAGTGGCGGAAAAAGGGTTAAAATCCCCCGCAAAGCGCCGCCGTAGCGGGGCTTTGCAGCGGTATTGCCGCGGTATTACCGCGGTGTCCCATTGATTTCAATGGGTAGGAGCGGTATAGGAGCGGTGAATACACCGCTCCTATACCGCTCCAAAGATGCTACTAGCAGGAATTTTTTTACCATCCTGCTAGCGCACCGCTCCAGTGTGAAAGCCGGCAGGCCCCCGGCAGGGGCCTTACTCAAGCTATCTCTCTGTCCACACCAACAACACTACACACGCCCGCTCTGTAGGCAGCCTTCTATAGTGTGGGGCGTGGACTTAGTCCCCTTGAGCCATGATTGTCCAAAGGCACCCACAGGTCAGGTGCATGCTTTGGCCAATCATCATACAGCAATGCACTGCACAATCTCGCAGTGCATTATGGGGCGTTCCACGGCGCTCAAATTTTCTCATAATGTTTGCTGTTCGGGGAACGGGTGAACACCTGATGTTAGAGTCAAACTTATGTTCGACCCAAACATCGAGCTCATCCCTACCCCAGCCTACTGGTTAAATATAGTTAAGGAGGAGTAGCACACCTATTAGGTCATCTTTGTGCTCTACTCCTGTGATCAAGTCCCCTGTGTTTGACTAATCAGAAGGTGCTGTACAATTGAGGATGATTATCTGACTCCACTGTCTTTTCCTCACAGTCCTTTAGTGCACAACATTACAGTAGGCTAATACAAAAAGAGCCTTGGGTACTTGCACCAGTATATTTCAACTGCACTTATGCCAAGACTATGGACATTAAAGAATGTACATATTCCTAACTAGAAGTAAAATTAGTTTAAAACGATCCATTACTGACCCCTGTAGTTAAGGGCACTGTTGAAAAATTAATCTTCAAAGATACTGACATTTCAGTGAGGGTTATTTACACAAAGGGTAGGCAAACTTGGAGAGGTGGAGATCTACCTGAACAACATGAAAGAGATCAAAGATAATCGGGGTTCAGCACTTTTCTTTTTTTTATTAAGAAATTAAAGCCGAGTTCCACCCAACTTTACAAGGTGGTCTTAAACTAAAGATCACCCATCATTTTTGTATATATACTGTGTATATATATATATATATATAATTTTTTTCGACCTTTTTAGACGTACAAAGTGTACTTTCGTCCTAGCCGGGCCACTGCAAAGTACGTCATGACCTCTTCTGCGGTGAGCTCTCCACCTTCTCCCCCACTGCCTTCTGGGACCTGGCCATTCACAAAGTGCCACACGACTTGCGCATATGCAGTAGAAAACTGGCTGTGAAGTCTGCCGGTTTCCCTTAGTTGTAATGGCGGCACCTGTACCCGAGTAGTGTCCTCTGTCCCCCCTTACCCTTATATCAGTGTCCTCTGCCCCATCCTTTCCCCCTATACCACTGTCCTCTACTCGGCCTTGTAGCAGTGTCCTCTATCCCCCCTTTCCCCCCATAGCAGTGTCCTCTGCCTTCCCCCAAATAGCTGTGTCCTCTGCCCCTATCACAACACCTCCCACAAAAGCATTAGCAGTGTCCTACCTATTTGTGTACACCGAGGAGAGAGTGGAAGGAAGCACAGCTCAGGACAGAGGGTGGGAGCTGCCAACGTTAACCCTTCATATTAACAAGCAGGTGATTGGTTGCTAGGATCACCCTGTATCCTAGCAACCAATCACCTGCCAGTTAACTTGAAAAGGCAACTTGGCCATCTCCAGGTCCCACCCTCCGTCCTGAGCTGGGCTGCCTCCCGCTCTCCGTGATGCCATGAGGATGAGAGCAGCAGTGGCGGAGAAGGGTGGAGGAGAAGCACCTAAGTGGTGGGGGGGAGTTGGCAAAGCAGGGACCTGTTCATGATCTACCTGTCACCTGCCCGTGATCGACAGGTGGATCGCATTTGACAGGTTGCTGGCCCTGATGTACACCAAAGTACATGCAGCTAAAGTGGTGACTGAGTGTTTTGTCACTGTTTTACTCTTTGTTTAGAATATGTTAGAAGTTAAATGACCATAGACTGAACACAGGTGCACTTCAAAAGTAAAATAATTATTTTTTAAATTAATACAAAACTTAATTTAGTGATAGCTTTTTGTTATGCCTATTATTTAGCATATATCATCAGTCTGCTATTCCCGATCAACTTGTTGATCAGTGAATGCTTCTCTATGGACCATCCATTTGTCTCCCAATAATTGCAGCCAGGAGAGTTGCCAAAAATATGTGTGTCAAATATGATTGGAAAAATATGGTACAGGAAGCATGTCAGCATGTGAAACTTGATACAAAGAAAATAACAAGAAGATAAAATAATATACATAGCACTTCAGACATTTTATGCCTTGCTGTCAGGACTTCAGATACAAATATGAGTAAAGAACAAAGCCTAGAATAACATATTTCCGTTAAAGTGACAAGGTAATGTGATTTTACATTGTCTCATTAACTAACATTTTAGTGACAGATTTCGGCACATATTATTTCATAAGTCATGTAAGCAAAGTCTCAGATAGCTTTTTTTTTTTAAATATTTATTTTTTAAAGGTTTAAGCAATACTTTAGTGTTTAGACTTACTTGCTTAACTAGAGTACAGTTGGGCTTAGGGTCAAGGGTTTGGTTAAAATATGAAGAGTGGAGGGACACAGTTAAGTTTTAGTCTTAGATTAACTGTTATTGACTTATTTTCAAGTTTATATGTTAAGGGTTCATTTCAAGGTTTAAGTTAAGTTTTAAGTATTAAGGTAGGATACGTTTTAAAGGCAAAGGGCTGAGGCTCCGGCTGGCAGAATTGTGGATGGTGTATAGGTGTTACCTAGGATTCTCACATAAACATGGTCGAGAAGCTCCAAGGATTATACTGACATGCAAAAAGAAACATTTTTATTTTCTTAGAATTTTGGTAAGTCATGTTTGGGTCCTTAAGCCCAGAGGCGTTGTAGAAGTTTGAGTGTGAATAAGTCTCTATGCCTAGGTCCACATCTTATCTGGTGGTCAGAACTCATCATTAAGCCCTGTACACACAGGCTGAATGTCGGCTGACGTCGGGCGGTTCAAAATAACTGTCCGACATTCGGCCGGTGCATAACGTTTGGCCAGCTTCTGTTAGACGTGCATGCTGGAAAACTAGCAGCCGACCGGCTCCCAATTAACACTCTCAGCTATTGTTGGAGAGCACTAATTGGGGTGTTTTGGTGGGGGGCTGTCCTCCTGTCAGGTCACAACAGCTCAGCAGAGGAGATCGTTGTACTAACGTTGGATCGTTAGTACAGCGGCTCTGACTGGGGCTAACAGTTTTTTTTTTTGCTCAACCCGCTGGGTTGAACAGAAAAAAAATGATAGTCTGTACCAGGCTTTAGTCTTAGCTGCCTATATGCCTTTTTATATGTGACTGATGCCCAGCACTCTCTCACCCTCTCTGCTATGGGAGCTTGCTGCTGGGTGAAAAGGCTGAGTGCTAACACTAATTTCTAGTTCATTTCACTATAATAAATAGATTTATTTAAGTGGTAGTTAAGTCCTTTAATTGTTTTAGACCTACAGGTAAGCCTATAATAAGGCTTACCTGTAGGTACCGTAAATATCTCCTAAACATGCACAGTTTATGGGATATTTACTTTAGTAGCAGCCAGTGACATTACCGACAAATGCGCACTGCGCTCTCAATGAATGGCATGTTATCCATTGAGAGAGCTTTGTCGCGGCCGTGACTCTGCACGCATGCACTGGAGTGATGTCATCGCAGGTCAGCCATTCAAACAGCCGGAGTCCGTGAACCCAGGAGGAAGACTCTGTGAAGATGAAAGCCCTGTTAGCAGTGACATCATGCTGCTGGAGGGCTTCATTTTAAGGTATGTGTATCATAATGTGCTAATATGCAATGCATACTAGCACACTATGCTCTTAACTTGCAGAGGGAAGGGTTTTTGTTATTTTTTTTTTCTGCGGTTTGCTACCACTTTAAAAAAAGGCAGCTTTGTTTAATATGCACAATGTATATTTCATTAGTCTCTTGGATTATAACATTTGGAGAGGCAAGAATTATTTTTTGTTAAAATTGACTAATTAGTAACTTTACAAATCTACATGATTAAATTCCCAACATGTCACACCAACAGTATAAAATAAAATTTTCAATTAAATATCAGTACTTTTGGGCTTGAGTCAACTAATCATTTTAGGGATCATTTTCCTAAAACTGGCACACAGCAAGAATTATACCATTATTCGCTGCAGGGAGCAGAAATCATTTTGTCCCCTGACCCAGAGATCGCTGAGACTCAGAATGAACATTTTAACTTTATGACATGTTACGGAGTAAGAAGCAGGCTGGTGGGCATCATGATTGATGATGAATTTACAACAAGGGACTTCTTTTGGATTTTTATTTTAATTTTTTTATAAAGATGTTGTCAAACATTTGGCTGTCTTTGATATTATGTTACATTTTTTTTGTGAAAGGGTAGAGGGACTGGGTACTACTTATTCACATAGGGGGAGCCGGTCTTATTTTTAAAGGGGCCTTCCAGATTCTGATAAGTCCCCTGCCTGCAGTCCCCCACAACCACTGGTCCAAGGTTACATAGTTAGTAAGGTTAAATAAAGACACCAGTCCATCTAGGTTGTAGGGAAAAGCCTTGTTCTCGTCAACATGGGGTCACTGTGCTTTGCGAGGGGGGTCCCTCCTGGCAAGGTACCCCCCCATGTTGAGGGCATGGCACACTCTCAAACCCCCTTTCCTGCATGCTTGGATTAAAGGTCCATTAAGATTTTCCTGGGGAACCGCCCACATTTTTTTTATGGGATGCCCACTTAAAATCCATATGGTAATTTAAGGTTTCCACCCTGAAATTGCATTTTATTTTTGGGGGGGATTCTACATACATTTTTATACTTGTTCTTTTTTCTCATTTGCTTACACCTTCCACTTTCTTCCACTTACCTCCTCATCAGTCTCTAGTTACTGTGGCGCAGTCTGCGCTGAGCAACATGTTTGGGCAAAACCTGCTAGCATCAGCATGCCTGCAAACTCAAGTTTGTTCCACCAGGGGTTAACACAGCACGTGCATAATGGAGCCTGCTTATCAGTTCTTCAGGCGCTGAGCAGATGGGAAGTTGGAGGGTAGAGCCACATCCTGGAGGAAACTTTCAGGTTCCAGCTAGCTGCAGACACCACGAGGCAGCTGAAGATGGTAGAAGGTAATCGGCTGATGCCCACATTGCAGTGGTTACCTGAAGTGCAGGAGCGGGCGCTGGTGGATACTGGCGTCCGGCTGGAGTTACGTGGAGGGCTCGCCTTGGGGGTGATTGAAGGAGCGGCTGTGTTTGCTCTGCCCTGAGTGCCAGACTCCGACGGCGGGAGTGACTGCTTGGGCTCGGTGTGGCAATTGTAGGGAGCCACTTACCAGACTGGGACCCGTCCAGCAGGAGCCACGGTACTATAATGTTAACCTGCTTTCAGGACTTTGTGCACCACAGTCGCGGGAGATTCGGAAGGCCGTAGAGGGCCAAAGATTACCAGCCAAAGGCGGAGAGGTGTTGTGGCCTGGCGACCCCTCCATGAAGATAAAGGACATATGTGGTGAAGAGGAAGCTGCCGCGACCTGTGTCATGTGCCAGTGTGCAGGAGCCGGAAGACATCCCTGAAGAGCCGGCCAGCTCTAAGTTCCTTGCTGTGCCTCTCCGGAAGGAGCCCATGCTAGAGGGAGGTGTGCCTCCAGGTGAGTTGGATGAGGTCAAAGATTGGGGTTCCCCCAGAATACTGGAAAAGTTTGGAGGGACTGTTTGAATGGTCATCCCCTGATAAGATTTCCGAAGAGGAGGAGTGGGAGACAGGAGGTTCCCATCCCACAGAGACCCAGTCAGAGGCTGGAGAAGATACTCAGCCCACTGTATGGACCTCTGTCCCTTGCAGCAAACTTTTTGTAAGCCAACCCTCCGCTGCCCAGCCCAGAGCGCCCACCTACAGGCAGTGGGTGGTGAGATCCCAGGATGCTTGTGTCCTGCCAGGGAAGGGGAAGCCTAAAGAATTGCCAAGGTTCTCTTGCTTCCAGAGGGAGGTACAGAGAATGGTTGCTCTGAAGTGGGGTCTGGACTACCCATATGTCCCCTCCCAGATAATAAACATCGCAGAGAACTCCTGGGGAGAGTGGGAGGATGACCTTGTCTTTGATTTTCTGCACATCCCAAAGCCTTTGCGGGTGCCAGAGAGTGATGCCTGGGCCCGGTTTATGGACATTCGGGAGGAATGGAAGCTGGGACATGCCATTTACAGGGACTGAGTCCTGGTTATAAAGGTGGGTCGACCTACCAGGAGCCATTCAGTCTCTATCAGAGAGGAAGGGGATAGCTGGAGGACATTGCCAGATCCTTGCGTTTATGTGTGAGGAGAACTGTTGTGCTGTACAGCCATTATAGAAGCAGCCAAAAGGACTGCAGGGAAGTGGCAGAGTTGTGTGTGGTTTTCCTTTCTGACATTTTCCTTGCAGGAACAGCCTATGCCTGCCACCCAGTGTGCCTGATAGAAGGACTGTCTAATCATGGACACTTTGGGTCTACTGTTCCTGCCTACCTCTTTTGGAGCCTGTTGTCCGAGGTTGGGCCCCTCCTATCAGGAGCAAAAGAGGGACTGTTCACAAATTGTACACATATGTTTTGTTTTCGTTCTCTTTTTAGGTTAGTAGTTACCTTCTGACAGAACAAAACAAACAGGAAATATATGTGGTGGTGTTGATTTGATTTTCTCTGCTGAAAGGATCCTAACCCCCTTCCAGTGGTGATATGCAGTGTACAGGTAGCATGTAAGTGTAGGATGTTATGAGTTATGTCTTCTTTTAAGATCTTCAGGGATGGGATTTCTGTGAGCAGAGTATTTTTCCTGCGGAGAAATGCTCTGGCTCAAAAGTGTTTTATGTGCCTAGCTGAAGGAACCTGTAGCTAAGGGTTGTATAGTGATGATGTACAGTGTATATACATGACAGAAATTGTACATATTTATTTTTGTACGGAACTTATTTGTACAATAGCCCTGTCCAAGTTGTTTCCCTTCCCCCATCCAACTACTTCATGGGATACCCTTGCTCCTGGGCCCAGGAGCTATTTTTCTATTTTTTTTTCAGCTGGGGACCAGCTACAGTATATTCTGGTGGGGGTGAGTGTAGCTTAGGTAGGTAGATGCTAGAGTAGTGTTTGTGTTTTAGTCAGTGCAGGTAAATTTAGGCAGGCCTGGCTGTGAGCTAGGCCTATTTGTTTTTTGATCTTTGGCAGGGGAGTGGTTTAGTGTAGCAGCAGGTGACTGACATGTGCCTCAGCTCTCTGGCGCCTCCTTTGTTTCCAGTGAGAAGGTTCTGGAAAAGAAGCAGGGCAGAGTGCTGGAGTAACATGGGGTGTATTTGGGAGCCCTGACCAATCCCCAACTAGGATTGGCAGGCCTCCTACATAAACCCATGGTCAGTCTGTTGTGGGGAGTTGTCGGATGGAAGAACAGAGATGATCGAGTGTTAGGCTGTTGTGGCCCTTGAGGGACCCCTTTCTTTATAGCACAATTATCTTCTTCATCTAAAATGGTTGCTACCACAGAGGGGACTGCAGACCCCCGCCTGCAAATGGCTACTATTAAAATGTTAGGACTTATTCAGAGTGAGGCCTAGCCATGTGCTAACGATGACAGGAATCTATAATTGGACGGTAGAGGCAGACAAGTAGTGTGCTGGAGGAGATGTGAAGTAGCAGAGACTGTCAATTTGGATTCAACTACCTTTATTCAACCAAGAAAGATTTATCCTTTGGGCATCCCATGTCCCTTTTCCCCATCCGAGTTTAATCCCCTAATAAAAACAACAAAAACAAGCAAGAGACTACTCATTGACTGAAGAAGTGTGCCTAAAATGGATGTCTGACCAAGCAGGGTGATGTGTGGATGTTGAAACATGCAGCAACCCCACAGGGGGCACCGCTACAACAGCATACAGAATGGAGCATCAGGATGAATATCTGGTGCAGCTGCAGGCCAACACATAGTCACGCATATGCGCATGGAGGTGCACTTGCATGTTCGCAACCATGTGCACAAATGTGTGTGCATGAGAATGTGTTCATGCATCTGTCACTAATGCAGGTGCCAAGCTGGCTATTCAAACAGCTCAGGACCAGTGCTATCTTGTCTACAGCATTTGGTGTGAAACCTGTTTTCTGCTTCTTATATCTGACTACCTGTTATTGATCCAGCCTGCCTTACCTACTCCCTACCTCTACTGGCACTGACCCTGGCTTGTTTTTTTATTACACTTCTGCCTACTCCTTCTGCTCCTGAAGGCCTCTTGAGCCCCCTCCCTAGGGAAGAAGAGCCCTGACTGAGGGGGCGTGGCCAGGTGCTGGACAAGGTGAATGATTGGGTGAGACATGGGGATGGGATGGGCCTGAGCTCAGGGAACGTGTGCCCCAGGAAATTCTGGGTCTTTCTGAAGAGTCGGTTGGAAGAGCTGCCCACCCTCCAGCCCCTTTTTCCTCTGTTATAGTATGTCACAGCTAGCTGCGGTTTCTTGACCTAGCCAGCTGTTAAAGTTGCAGTAATGGGCTATGCCCTTGATGGAAAATTGGATATAGGCTGTCTGTCCAGCACTTATGGTAAGGACAGGCCCCACTTTCCTCTTTTGGTTGAGTGCTCACAGTATGACTGTGACTGGCACTGGTTAAATATGTTCACATGTTATGTGTTGGAATTGAATAAAGCTGTGGCCTTGCCCTTTCCAACATAATGGTTGTAAGTGTCTTATTTAATGGGGTAAAGGGCAAGGGTGGTGGGGGATTTGATCAAATTGTGTTACGTTAATTGGGACCTAGGCCCATTGCGCCTCAGCAGTCATGATCTTTTTCACCTGTTATCAACTCTGGCCTGCATTCTGACTACGTCTCTTATGTGGTTGCACCCAAACTGACCACCAGTTCCGGAGCTGGCTTACTTGTTTCTGCTGCTCAGTTTGTCTCGGCTGATCACCTGCCTTCTGCTCAACCAGTATCTGCTGATCATCTGCTTGCTGCTCAGCCAGTCTCTGCTGATCATCTGCTTGCTGCCAACCAGTCTTCTTGGATCTTCCACCGTTTGCCCAGCCTGACTTTGCAGACACTTGCTGGCAAGAACTATGAAGCACTTGTGCCACTCTGGTGTCCGTTTATGAAGCAGTGAAATCTATTCACTGCTTCATTCTCTGGCATTCACAGAGGAGATCTTTCTGATACTGGAATCTCGTGAGACTTTACGAGATTACGGTACCAGAAATTCACAGAAACACCAAGATGTCAGTTTATTAAGCAGTGATAAACCATCACTGCTCAGTACACTGACAAACGGCATGGTTAATGTTCATAAAATAACGAGTCCCCCTACATTTTATATATATGTATACACACATTATATATATATATATATATATATATATATATATATATATATATATATATATATATATACAGTGGTGTGAAAAAGTGTTTGCCCCCTTCCTCATTTCCTGTTCCTTTGCATGTTTGTCACACTTAAGTGTTTCGGAACATCAAACCAATTTAAACAATAGTCAAGGACAACACAAGTAAACACAAAATGCAATTTGTAAATGAATGTGTTTATTATTAAAGGTGAAAAAAAATCCAAACCATCATGGCCCTGTGTGAAAAAGTGATTGCCCCCCTTGTTAAAACATACTATAACTGTGGTTGTCCACACCTGAGTTCAATTTCTCTAGCCACACCCAGGCCTGATTATTGCCACACCTGTTCACAATCAAGGCATCACTTAAATAGGAGCTGCTTGACACAGTAAGGTCCACCAGAAGATCCTTAAAAGCTACACATCATGCCGAGACCCAAAGAAATTCAGGAACAATTGAGAAAGAAAGTAATTGAGATCTATCAGTCTGGAAAGGGTTATAAAGCCATTTCCAAAGCTTTGGGAATCCAGCGAACCACAGTGAGAGCCATTATCCACAAATGGCGACGACATGGAACAGTGGTGAACCTTCCCAGGAGTGGCCGGCCGCCCAAAATTACCCCAAGAGCGCAGCGACGACTCATCCAAGAGGTCACAAAAGACCCCACAACAACGTCCAAGGAACTGCAGGCCTCACTTGCCTCAGTTAAGGTCAGTGTTCATGCCTCCACCATCAGGAAAAGACTGGGCAAAAATGGCCTGCATGGCAGAGTTCCAAGGAGAAAACCACTGCTGAGCAAAAAGAACATCAAAGCTCGTCTCAATTTCTCCACAACACATCTTGATGATCCCCAAGAATTTTGGGACAACATTCTGTGGACCGATGAGACAAAAGTGGAACTCTTTGGAAGGTGTGTGTCCAAGTATATCTGGCGTAGAAGGAACACTGCATTTCAGAAAAAGAACATTATACCAACAGTAAAATATGGTGGTGGTAGTGTGATGGTCTGGGGCTGTTTTGCTGCTTCAGGACCTGGAAGACTTGCCGTGATAAAAGGAACTATGAATTCTGCTGTCTACCAAGAGATCCTGAAGGAGAATGTCCGACCATCTGTTCGTGTACTCAAGCTGAAACGAACTTGGGTTCTGTAGCAGGACAATGATCCTAACACACACCAGCAAGTCCACCACCGAATGGCTGAAGAAAAACAAAATGAAGACTTTGGAGTGGCCTAGCCAAAGTCCTGACCTGAATCCTATTGAGATGTTGTGGTATGACCTTAAAAAGGCCGTTCATGCTCGAAAACCCTCTAATGTAACTGAATTAGGACAATTCTGCAAAGATGAGTGGGCCAAAATTCCTCCAGGACGCTGTAAAAGCCTCATTGCACGTTATCGCAAACGCTTGGTTGCAGTTGTTGCTGCTAAGGGTGGCCCAACCAGTTATTAGGTTTAGGGGGCAATCACTTTTTCACACAGGGCCATGATGGTTTGGATTTTTTTTCACCTTTAATAATAAACACCTTCATTTACAAATTGCATTTTGTGTTTACTTGTGTTGTCCTTGACTATTGTTTAAATTGGTTTGATGTTCCGAAACACTTAAGTGTGACAAACATGCAAAGGAACAGGAAATGAGGAATGGGGCAAACACTTTTTCACACCACTGTATATATATATATATATATATATATACATGTAACGCCGACGACACTGGCCCTGAGGAGGAGGAGGATTAAATAGCCCTCTCAGGCTCATCTCAGCCTTTACACTTGTAGTCAGAGTCTTCAAGCGGGAAATGCGATATTCCTAAGAACCAAGGCCTGAGGTGTGCCTTGGCCTGGCTGGTCAGTATGCCTGAAAAGAGGGCAAAAAGACACAAATTTAGGTGAAGAAGGGAAGGTAATGATCCAACAAGTATAATAGCGCGCGCCCAGATGGCAACAGTAAGTATCCAGTAAGTATCTGCTGTGACAGGTGAAACCCACCGACTCCTGAGTTGGTGATGAGCAGGAACCCCCTATAGAACCTGCAAAGCTACCCGGAACCAACAGAACGTCCCGTGAAAGATTGGATTGAGCCTGATGCCCGAGACGACCCAGACATGAGAATGAACTGCTTACGAATGAGAGGATACATGGGAGAAGGGAACAAGGCCTGGCCCGAGGAACCCCTGCAAGTGATGGCTGAGAAGATCGAAATACTATGGGGAAGTGAGAGGGAGAGTGCCAAAAAAGACCACTGGTAGGAGTGCAAAATGCTGGATACCTGATAAATGTAATGGAGTAAGCGGATTAGGCCCATGCCCAATGGCAATAAGCATCATCAACATGGAGAAACCATGCCAGTCACAGGACACTGGTCCCACCTGATACGATCGGTCCGTGCTACAGCCTGAGACCTAACAACAGAGTCTGAATCCGGAACCGAGGAAGGAGGTATGGATGCCAAGGCGGCCCCAACCTGAAAACACAAACTAGAGAAATGACAGACAACCAGACAAGAAAACAACGCCCCTCTGTGCCTACCTAAGAATGAGAACATGAGCAGAAATGTCTAGACCATTGCACGTAATGAACCTAACAACTGACCCCCCCTCGTGTGAGTAGTGAGTGCGCCCGAGTGACCTGCAGCGCAGAGACAGGTAATTGACTGAAAACTCAGGGCTAGTGTACCCACGGACCGTGGTGGGTAGTCGTATGAGTATGGTGAATGAACATGCCGTATGGTATACAGGCAAGAAGATTGTGGACAACAATCAATTAACAACGAAACCTCAGCCTGTATGGATCTGTAGCCGTGACAGATCCTGACGTGAGCCCTAGCTAACTGACCCAGGTACAACATGAACACAGATAGGATGAGACATGACAACCAACGAACAAAACAGCTACCGGAGTATGCCATGGGTGAACAACAATGCCCCTCTGAGAAACGCTGAGGCTGAACACCGAGGCAGAAACGTAATGACAGAACTGCTGAGGCAGAAACGTGCTGACAGAAATGCTGAGGCAGAAACGTAATGACAGAAAAACGCTATGACGGAACGCTGAAGCTGAATGTTGAGGCAGAAACGCAATGACATGAATCCAGGGGAAGAAAACTTAATGACATGAATCCAGGGGAAGAAAACACAATGACATGAATCCAGGGGAAGAAAACGCAATGACATGAATCCAGGTGAAGAAATGCAATGACATTAATCCAGGGGAAGAAACACAATGACATGAATCCAGAGGCAGAAACGCAATGACATGAATCCAGGGGCAGAAACGCAATGACATGAATGCAGGGGCAGAAGGCAATGACAGAAATGCAGGGGCAGAAGGCAATGACAGAAATGCAGGGGCAGAAGTCAATGACAGAAATGCAGAGGCAGAACGCAATGACAGAAATGCAGAGGCAGAACGCAATGACAGCAATGCAGGGGCAGAATGCAATGACAGAAATGCAGGGGCAGAACGCAATGACAGAAATGCAGGGGCAGAAGGCCATGACAGAAATGCTGGGGCAGAAACGATATGACAGAAATGCTGGGGCAGCAACGATATGACAGAAATGCTGGGGCAGCAACGATATGACAGAAATGCTGGGGCAGCAACTATATGACAGAAATGCTGGGGCAGCAATGATATGACCGAAATGCTGGCTGTGACAGAAACCTGGAGCCAAACGCTGTGACAGAAAAATGCTGAGACTAAAACGCATAGACAGAAACGCTATGACAAAACCTGGAGCTGAAACGCTATGACAGAAAACCTGCTGCCGAACACCATGATGAAACACTTGTGACTGAAACAGTGGATGCCCGGGAGGCTATGACAAGCGCAGAGACTGTACGCCGAGACAAAATTCCGGGGCATGACGCAATGACATAAATTCTGGGGCATGATGTAATGACAGAAAAGCTGGGGCAGAATGCTATGACAGAAATGCCGGGCCAGAACGCTATGACAGACATGCCGGGCCAGAACGATATAACAGACATGCCGGGGCAGAGCGCTATGACAGACATGCCGGGGCAGAACGCTAAGACAGACATTCCAGGGCAGAACGCTATGACAGACATGCCGGGGCAGAAACGCTAAGATAGAAAAGCCGGGGCAGAAACGCTAAGATAGAAAGCCGGGGCAGAAACGCTAAGACAGCAACCCTGGGGCAGAAACGCTATGACAGCAATCCTGGAGCAGAAACGCTATGACGGCAACCCTGGGGCACAAAGACTATGACAGCAACCCTGGGGCACAAAGACTATGACAGCAACCCTGGGGCAGAAACGCTATGACAGCAACCCTGGAGCAGAAACGCTGTGCAGAACGCTGACCGAACGCTATGACAGACATGCCAAGCAGAACACTGTGACACAAAAATGCTACGATAGCAACCCTGGGGCAGAAACGCTGTGCAGAATGCTGACAGAAATGCCGGGCCAAACGCCACGATGAAAACACTGGTGACGGAAGCGGTGGATACCCGGGAGGCGTGCAGGGATCCCCCCCATGATGCCCTATGTGCGTGCTAGGAGGTGTACTGGCGGGCGAGTGGCAAGTGGGCATGAGCGGCCGGAGAAGCGGCGGGCGTCCCCTGTGGCGCTGGCAGGAATACAGGGCTGAAAAAGGGAGAAGCGGGCAGCGGCCCCCCCGACCATGCGGGATTGAGCCCAGCGAAGGTGGTGGATGGACAGACAACACCCCCACCCCCCAGCGTGCTGTGGGAAGCGGGCGGCACCTTGGCCAGACCCCTGGTGAATCGGTGGTGGAGGATGATGGACGGATGGCTCCCCCCCATAATGGTAGATGCACAGTGACGTGTCCCTACTGCAGCGATGCCCCCCCCGCGGGAACATCAGGAGAAGCAGGCGGGCGGCCCCAGATCTGTGCTGGAGAGAGAGGGAGACTGGCGGCGGCCGAATCAACTCCCCCCCAGCGGGAACCAGATCTGCCCAGGAAAAGGAGCTAGTGGGTGGCCAATTCATCCCACAACCTCCTTCCCCCAGGCAGAAAACACCGGGAGAAAGCGGGCGGATGGCCCCCACGTGGAGCCAGATCGGCCCCGTAGAAGAAGCTGGTGTGCGGCTGATTCCCCCTTTCCCCCCAGCGAGAACACCGGGAGAAAGCGGGCGGGCGGCCCCCCATGGAGCCAGATCAGCGGAGGAGAAGGAGCTGGCAGGCAGGCGGCTGATTCACCCCCGGCGGGAACGCCGGGAGAAAGTGGGCGGGCGGCCCCCACATGGAGCCAGACCAGCCCAGGAACAAGGAACTGCCAGGCGGGCAAATCCCACCCCCCCGGTAGTACCCCCACTGTAACATCGTTACAGACCATCGTAACAACAGACCATCGTTTAGCAAGGAGCCAGCAATGGGCGTAACCCAGAAATGCAGACGAAACTGGCCCTGAGGAGGAGGAGGATTAAATAGCCCTCTCAGGCTCCTCCTACTCCGGCCAGCCTTTACACGTATATGCACACACATTATATATATATATATATATATATATATATATATATATATATATATACATATATATATATATATATATATATGCATATACATATACACATTATATATATGTATACGCATACATATGACAGGGGCACATAGTTACAGTGTTGGGGGGTCTGAACGAGGCATAAGGAAGTTAATAATCTTCCTATTTCCTCCTCAGATCCCCCAAGATTCTCTCTTCACTCCCCGATTCTCCACCTCTGAGCTGGTGAATCGGGGAGGGTGAATTCTGACACAGATCGCCAGTGAAGCGCTGAGATAAACTGGCCATTACTGTGTCATTCAATGAGGATTCTCCATGTGCCGAGATAATCGGCGGTAGAACAAGTTCAAACACTTCTCCCCCCGATTATCTCTGTTTCATAAACCGTTTATGGGCTGTGATCAGTGGCGATCCTCTGGATCACTGCTGATCACTTCTTCATAAACGGACACCTAGGTGCCCTAAGGGAGGCTTTCCTCTGGCTCCTCCACTAAGTAGGTGACATGTACTCTGCAGGCTATGGTCTTGTCCTCTACATTTGCTCTGCTCTTAAACTATTTACACTCACTAAAAAAATAAGTGCACTTAAAGTGGATGTAAACCCACTCTCATCCTTTCTAAACTACTGCAATATTGGTTATCTAGAAGGATATACATGCCTCCTGCATGTATACTTATCTGTCAAATGTCTCCCCTCTGTCTGCTATGAGACCCGAAAAACTGCAGATTTTGTGGGTGGGTCTGTTTTCCAGGGCTCAGTGGGGGGAGTTGTGATGACAGTAGACTCCCCGCCCACCTCTACACTCCCCTTATCAACATGCATTTTCTCCTGTGTATTTCTTACATTGAACTTCTGCTATGATCACTAACATCCAGTCAAAACACAGAAAAGTCCCCACATGACTTCAGCATGCCAAATCATGCTGAGGTGTGGAACAGACAATCCTTGCAGAGCTGCTAAAGAAAGGAGTGGGGGGTGGGAATTAAAAAATAATGCATGTCTTAGGCTAGTGCACGAGATATGTAAATCACCTGTCAATCACAGCAAGGGGGAAGACGGACAAAATTTTCACAGTATGTCCGTTTTATTTCACTGAAAAAAGATATGAGGATTGCTCAGAGCTGGATTAACTCTTTGTGGCAAGACTGGGCACAGCTTATCTGAAATTCCATACTCTATATTGTGCCAGACAAAAAAAAAATAAAAAATTTTCGGGTTTACATCCACTTTAAGAAAATGCACAAACTTCCTAAATTTCTCCATTTCTCCATTTTGCTTATGAATGGGTACAGGTTTTCAAGCAATAAATAAGGCAAAGGGTTGTGAGTATTAAGAATAAACTGACAAAATATGTCCTCATTCACCTCTATAGATATAGGCATTTTGGAGAAATTAAAGTTCAAAGCTGAGGCGGCAATCTCAGCATTTTAATGAGTGCCTTGTAATGTAAACAAACAATTTTTCCTAACTGAGTTTTTGTTGTGCTCTTTGATAGTCTATGAGAAAGCCGTTTCAATAGCCTTAAAAGGGGTTGTAAAGGTAAGTTTTCATTCTATGCATTAAGGTGAAAAAACATCCGACAATAC
This sequence comes from Lithobates sylvaticus, assembly GCA_028564925.1. Taxonomy (NCBI): domain Eukaryota; kingdom Metazoa; phylum Chordata; class Amphibia; order Anura; family Ranidae; genus Lithobates; species Lithobates sylvaticus. The sequence continues at coordinate 708,195,204 of CM053026.1, read as the reverse complement.
CGCCCCCCCAAGCCCCCCGGACAAAGTTGTATCTCCTGCTCTAAAAATTTTCCGACAACAAAGTCCGATCACACCAATTCCGATCACGTGTAGCGAATTCCGACGGACAAAGTGCCACGCATGCTCAGATCACATTACAAGACCAAAGCTATTGGCTACTAGCCTCTACGTAGTCCCGTCGTAGGCAACAAACGTCACCACGTTCAGAATGATCGGATTTTCCGACAACTTTGTCCGACCGTGTGTATGCAACACCAGTGTCGGACTAAATCCGTCGGACCAAATCCGATGGATTGGGTGGTCGGATTTTCCGACCGTGTGTATGGGGCTTAAGAGGAACACATACTCAGGTTTTAATACAATTCAATCTCTGGTTCAAGTAACGGATTTCCATAACGGAAGGGTAAATATGATGTACACAAAATGACTTATTATCAGGAACTAAAGTACTCACCGAGGCCAAGATGCCAAGAGCGGTTGCCCTTGCGACTCAGCGCCCACTGCCCCTGGAGGTGGTACAGGGGACGGTTGGCACCAAGAGGCACAAGCCACCTGCTGAGTGGTGGCTAGGCGTAGATCCAGGTACAGCAGCGTTTAGCAGAGTAGAAGCTAGAAGACTGGCTGAGGTTCCAACACTGGTAGATGGACAGGAAGTAGGCTGAGGATCAAACACAGAGATTAGTCAGGCACAAGCTAGGAGGTCAAACACAGGTAGGCAGGTCCAGGTAGAATGGTCAGGCGTAAGGCAGGAAGGTCCAAGGCAGGCTGAGGGTCAAGTACTGGTAGACAGGAGTGGAAGTCCGGTATGCAGGCCGAGGGTCAAACACAAGGAGATAGACAGCAATCCGGGTAAACAAGCCAAGGGTCAAGGTTTGGAGAAGGCAGAGAGGTCAAGACAATCCGGGTCGGCAACAGGTAGGCAGGTAGCATAAGCAGGCACAGGTACAAGGACAAGGGAACAGCTGACAGACGAACCAGCGTCTGTTTGGGTGCAGAGGCCTCTCTTTTATAGGCTGGCCGGAGGTCACATGGGGGGCGCGCTAGTGCGCATAAAATATTAAAATACTTAAGCGCTAGTGAGGATTAAAATCAGAGGACCATTAGTGTCAAGATGGCCAAATGATACAGCTGCAAACCCATAAGAAAGTGCTCCCACACGTGAATGATATGTTAAAAGTACACAAATAAATGTGTGATGAGTGCGCTTGTATCAACCTTAAAACAAAATGCAAAAAACCTGTACAACACTTAGAATACAGTGGTGTGAAAAAGTGTTTGCCCCCTTCCTCATTTCCTGTTCCTTTGCATGTTTGTCACACTTAAGTGTTTCGGAACATCAAACCAATTTAAACAATAGTCAAGGACAACACAAGTAAACACAAAATGCAATTTGTAAATGAAGGTGTTTATTATTAAAGGTGAAAAAAATCCAAACCATCATGGCCCTGTGTGAAAAAGTGATTGCCCCCTAAACCTAATAACTGGTTGGGCCACCCTTAGCAGCAACAACTGCAACCAAGCATTTGCGATAACGTGCAATGAGGCTTTTACAGCGTCCTGGAGGAATTTTGGCCCACTCATCTTTGCAGAATTGTCCTAATTCAGTTACATTAGAGGGTTTTCGAGCATGAACGGCCTTTTTAAGGTCATACCACAACATCTCAATAGGATTCAGGTCTGGACTTTGGCTAGGCCACTCCAAAGTCTTCATTTTTTGTTTTTCTTCAGCCATTCGGTGGTGGACTTGCTGGTGTGTTTAGGATCATTGTCCTGCTGCAGAACCCAAGTTCGTTTCAGCTTGAGTACACGAACAGATGGTCGGACATTCTCCTTCAGGATCTCTTGGTAGACAGCAGAATTCATAGTTCCTTTTATCATGGCAAGTCTTCCAGGTCCTGAAGCAGCAAAACAGCCCCAGACCATCACACTACCACCACCATATTTTACTGTTGGTATAATGTTCTTTTTCTGAAATGCAGTGTTCCTTCTACGCCAGATATACTTGGACACACACCTTCCAAAGAGTTCCACTTTTGTCTCATCGGTGCACAGAATGTTGTCCCAAAAGTCTTGGGGATCATCAAGATGTGTTGTGGAGAAATTGAGACGAGCTTTGATGTTCTTTTTGCTCAGCAGTGGTTTTCTCCTTGGAACTCTGCCATGCAGGCCATTTTTGCCCAGTCTTTTCCTGATGGTGGAGGCATGATCGCTGACCTTAACTGAGGCAAGTGAGGCCTGCAGTTCCTTGGACGTTGTTGTGGGGTCTTTTGTGACCTCTTGGATGAGTCGTCGCTGCGCTCTTGGGGTAATTTTGGGCGGCCGGCCACTCCTGGGAAGGTTCACCACTGTTCCATGTCTTCGCCATTTGTGGATAATGGCTCTCACTGTGGTTCGCTGGATTCCCAAAGCTTTGGAAATGGCTTTATAACCCTTTCCAGACTGATAGATCTCAATTACTTTCTTTCTCAATTGTTCCTGAATTTCTTTGGGTCTCGGCATGATGTGTAGCTTTTAAGGATCTTCTGGTGGACCTTACTGTGTCAAGCAGCTCCTATTTAAGTGATGCCTTGATTGTGAACAGGTGTGGCAATAATCAGGACTGGGTGTGGCTAGAGAAATTGAACTCAGGTGTGGACAACCACAGTTATAGTATGTTTTAACAAGGGGGGCAATCACTTTTTCACACAGGGCCATGATGGTTTGGATTTTTTTCACCTTTAATAATAAACACCTTCATTTACAAATTGCATTTTGTGTTTACTTGTGTTGTCCTTGACTATTGTTTAAATTGGTTTGATGTTCCGAAACACTTAAGTGTGACAAACATGCAAAGGAACAGGAAATGAGGAAGGGGGCAAACACTTTTTCACACCACTGTATATAGTGTATACACCGTGATTAATAAAAACCTGTGTAGTGCAGTGATTTAAAATACGCTTTTAGACCTCCAATTGTTGTTTGGATAGAGGGTTAAAATAATGGATATAAATGTGTCAAGTTTCTCCTATAGATCCTGAAACATTTTTGGTGATTATCCTGAGTTTATTTAATGAGGCACTTGAATGATTGCTGGTGAGAGGTATCAATTACCTATTGCTCAATGTAGAGCTGGTGCCAATAAATGAACAATTATTTGAGTATATAAAAATAGGGTAAATTAATGCATAAATAACTGCTGTCTTTGTTACAGCCGCCGATGCTCAAATTAATGAAGAATATTTCTATGCATTTACCCGGTATCCTACCAGGCTGAATCAATCTGTATCATTACATGCAGAAAAAGGAGATTGAATGCAGGAAGTTGCTGCTCACAATATGAATGGTGCACAAGTAAAAGGAGAAAAAAAGACAAAAGAAAAAAAAACTGACACTTTCCTTTTCTGCTGACACCTCCAGGTGCTGTTCGTTTTCTGTCTTTTACGCTGTGCTTACAGGCACTTCCAGTCAGTTTGCATATGGGGAGAGAAAGAAACATACACCATTGCGCAGTATTTCCTAAAAAGAAATGTGTGTGTGTGCTGTGACCAGTGAGCGGTAATCTACTCACATACACCCGGTAATGGTACAGCGATAGCCGAATGCTTGTCAGGCTTTTTTGCTACAGGGCTGGATGCCCTGCTCGTCCACACTCTGCGTGCTGCGGTGATGTCACTAGGCTCCTCCTAGTGCGCATGCACGCGCCGCTCAGCTGAGCCGCGAGTGCGCCGCCGCAACGTCCCTCCGTCTCTTACTATGCGCCGTAGCGCCGGACCTGTGCGCCTGCGCACTAGGGTGCGCGGCGGAAAAGGTCGCCGGTGGTGGTGCCCCCCCTGAGGGGCGGACTCCGGACGCCCAAGCTATCCATTAGCTCAGGGTGTTCTTGCTGAAAGATCCTAATAAGCCTTGGTGCATGGAAATTTCCGGATGGCTCCCAAGAGTTATCCTCCGGAGGATAACCCTTCCATTTCACCAGGTATTGCAGCTGGCGACCCACCTTCTTGCAACCTAGAAGAGATTCTACTTTGAATTCTTCCATCCCCTCGATTGTGACAGGTGGTGGAGGAAGTTCCTCCCTATCCGGAAAAGGACTGGGGACCAAAGGTCTCAACAGAGATGCATGAAAAACAGGATGTATTTTATACGCCTTAGGTAGAGAAAGCTCAAATGCCACGGGGTTCACTGCCTTTTTGACCTCAAATGGCCCAATAAATTTGGGGCCTAGTTTCCGTGAGGGTTATGCGAGCCTGAGATGAGCCGTTGACAACCACACCTTTTCTCCGACTTTGAAATGAGGGTTCTCCTTCCTTCCCCTGTTGTGGTATTTTTCGTATCCCTCTTGCGCCTGTTGCATAGTCTCTTGGAGTTTTTGGAAATTGGTTTGAATAGCTTCTAGTCGCTCTTGTACAGCGGGAACTGGTGATTCAGGGAAAGAGTTCGGGAGGAAGGATGGGTGGAAGCCAAAGTTTGCCCAGAAGGGAGTTTGATTGGTGGCTGAGTGGGAGGAGTCGTTGTACGCGAATTCCGCGTATGCCAGCAGGGAGGACCAGTCATCTTGTGCAGAGGAGCAGAAGCAACGTAAATATTGCTCGAGCGTTTGGTTGGTACGCTCCGTTTGACCATTACTCTGTGGATGGTAAGCTGAAGAAAGACAGGCCTTGATTCCTATGGCTTTGCAGAGTTCCTTCCAGAACTTTGAGGTGAATTGTGAACCTCTGTCAGAGACAATACTCTTGGGGACCCCGTGAAGCCTGACGACTTCTTTAATGAAAATGTTGGCAGTTTCTAGGGCAGAGGGAGTGCCAACCATGGGCAGGAAGTGGCCCATTTTAGACAGCCGATCAACCACTACCAGTATGGCGGAAAAGCCTTCCGAGGGGGGTAAGTCCACGATGAAGTCCATCGAGATGTCGGCCCATGGACGTTCCGGGATGGGTAATGGCTTCAATAAACCCCAGGGCTTGGTTTTAGGACCCTTGCTACGTTGGCAGGGAACGCAAGAAGAGATGTAGGTTCGGCAGTCCTGCCTCCAACCTGGCCACCAGAAGGTGCGGGAGATGAGTTCAGCTGTCTTTCGATTTCCGAAGTGGCCTGCCAGTCTGTGGTCATGGAGAGTCTTCAAGACTAAAGGTCTTACTTCTAGGGGTACAAAGATTTTATCCCGAGACCAGAATAGATCTTCACGTTTCTCCAGAGTAGATACAATGGGATCCCTGCAATGAGCTGAAGCGGTGTGGAGAGAGGTAGATAGATCTATTGGAGTAAGAAGCAGAAAATTTTGGGGGGCCAGAATGGTACTTGGTTCCGATATTTGAGAGGATTCTGGAGAGATGCGGGAGAGTGCATCTGCTTTGCCGTTCTTGGACCCTGGCCGGTAGGAGATGTGGAATGTGAATCTTGAAAAAAAAGTGCCCAGCGGGCTTGACGGGGCCTCAACCGTTTGGCGGTACGTAAGTATTCGAGGTTTTTATGATCAGTGAAGATAGTAATTGGGTGAGTTGCCCCCTCGAGAAGGTACCTCCATTCTTCTAAAGCAGATTTAATGGCCAACAACTCACGATCACCGACATCGTAATTTCTTTCGGACGGGCTCAATTTCCGGGAGGCAAAGGCCACAGGGTGAAGGAGGGCTTTTGGTCCGTGTCGTTGAGAAAGAATGGCACCTGTGGCTGATTCCGAGGCGTCCACTTCTAGTACAAAGGGAAGTAGAGGGTCCGGATGTCGCAGAATGGGAGCAGAGGTAAAGAGGGTTTTTAGTTTGATGAAGGCATCCTGGGCCTCCTGGGACCATTGGAAACGGCCATGCTGTTGGGTTAAGCGGGTAATGGGAGCAACAATAGTAGAGAAACCAATGATGAACCTCCGATAAAAATTTGCAAACCCAATGAAACGTTGGACGGCCTTTTTGTCTTTGGGAGCTGACCATTCTACTACTGCCTTGACTTTTTGGGGATCCATCGAAGTGCCCTTGGTAGAGATGATAAATCCCAAAAACTGCACAGTAGTCTTCTCAAATTCACACTTCTCAGCCTTAAGGTATAGTTGATGGGCTCTGAGGATGGTAAGTACTCTCCTAACGTGCTTCCGATGCAGATCCAGGGTAGCTGAAAAAATGAGGATATCATCCAAATATACAACCAAGAAGTCGTCCAGGTGCTCCCTAAAGATGTCATTCACCAGATGTTGAAAGGTGGCTGGAGCATTGCACAGGCCAAATGGCATCACCAGATATTCAAAATGACCAAACCTGGACCTGAAGGCTGTTTTCCACTCATCACCTGCGCGGATCCTGACAAGATTATAGGCGCCTCTCAAGTCAAGCTTGGAAAAAATTTTAGCCGATCTGAACCGTTGGAAGAGCTCGGGAATTAGAGGTAATGGGTACCGGTTTTTGACCGTGACTTTATTAAGTTCCCTATAGTCTATGCAGGGTCGGAGTGACCCATCCTTCTTCCCCACAAAAAAAATGCCAGCCCTGGCCGGGGAGGTAGAGGGCCGAATGAAGCCCTTTTCAAGGTTTTCGTCGATGTAAATTTTCAACGCCTTTAGCTCGGTTTCAGATAGTGGAAATATGCGCCCGAAGGGAATCTCAGAGCCAGTGAGTAGCTCAATGGGGCAGTCATAAGCCCGGTGAGGTGGTAGATGGTCGGCCTTCTTTTTATCGAAAACATCTTTGAAGTCCTGGTAGACTGGCGGGATGTGCTGGAGGTTCTCCGGTGCCGAGATGACTGCCAGATGGCAGCTCGGAGCTGGGGAGATGCAATGTTGGTGGCAGTAAGGAGAAGAGAAGGAGACCTCCTTCCGGTCCCAATGGATTTGAGGATCATGGGCTTGTAACCAAGGGAGTCCAAGGATGATAGGAAACATCGGGGAGGAAATCAGGTCGAACCGTAAAAGTTCCTGGTGGCCGGAGTCTGTAGTGGTGAGAATGGGTGGAGTCTCTTGGGTTACTGGTCCTGAATGTGGAAGGGACCTGTCAGCCAAGTGGACCAGTAAGGGTCTCTCCTTATTTAAGCAAGGAATATGCCATTCATTGGCGATGGAGATGTCCAGGAAACAGCTGCAAGCACCCGAATCAATTACGGCCGGTAGCCGAATCTTCTTTCCCGCCAGCTGTAGGGAGACAGAAAGAGTCACGTAGGCTTGGACAAGGTTAATAGTTTGACAGTTCATAGTAGGTTGAGGTGGCGACTTACTATGCCGGATGGGGCAGTTCAGCAGGTAGTGTCCAGAACCTCCGCAGTAGGCATAAATTGGACCTGCGTCTGCGCTGTCTCTCTTCCTGGGAAAGGCGGGGGCGAACTAGGCCTAGTTGCATGGGCTCCCCCTCCGGAGACGGGGTGCCTGAAGGAAGGGAGGTGGTAGGGTATGCAGAAGGGGCCCTAGGAGGTACCCACACTGGTCAGGGATTTTGTAGGCGCTCGGAATGCCGTTCCCGCATGCGTCGGTCCAGTTTGGTGGCCAGTTGGATTAACTCTTCCAGGGTTGTGGGGGTCTCAACACGAGCTAATTCATCCTTCAAGGTTTCGTTCAGCCCCAGCCAATATTGATAACGGAGGGCTGCCTCATTCCAAGTAGTGTCGGCTGACCACTTACGGAATTCCGCCGTATAGTCTTCTACTAGTCTTTTACCCTGGGAAAGGGTATGTAGGGTGGCTTCGGCTGTGGCAGAACGCTGGGGATCATCATAAAGTTGGCCCATTGCTTCAAAGAAGCAGTCTACGGTGTTTAACAGGGGGTTCCTCTGCTCCATGAGGCCATGGGCCCAAGTCTGGGGTTCTTCTGACAGTAGTGACATGATAAATCCTACTTTTACAATCTCCGAAGAGAAGGTTCGAGGCTGTAAGGCAAGGTATAAGGTGCAGGCGTTTTTGAAAGACCTGAACTTCCTGCGATCGCCTGAAAATCGCTCAGGTACTGGAACCTTGGGTTTGGGTACAGCCATCATCATGGCAGGTGGAGATTGGGCCTGTGGTGTAGAACTTCCACTGGCTGATCCAGGAGCTGGACTTGCTGGAAGAGAAGCAGCTGCCAATTGTTGGAGGCGGCTGTCAACTTGTACATAGCCTTCTTGCAGTTTTTGTACAGCTTCCATGAGGGCAGATACCTGTTGGCATAGCATCTCCAAAGGAGATCCCGCTCTGTTGGCCTCTGTCATGGCTGGTTCGTACTATCAGGAACTAAAGTACTCACCGAGGCCAAGATGCCGAGAGCGGTTGCCCTTGCGACTCAGCGCCCACTGCCCCTGGAGGTAGTACAGGGGACGGTTGGCACCAAGAGGCACAAGCCACCTGCTGAGTGGTGGCTAGGCGTAGATCCAGGTACAGCAGCGTTTAGCAGAGTAGAAGCTAGAAGACTGGCTGAGGTTCCAACACTGGTAGATGGACAGGAAGTAGGCTGAGGATCAAACACAGAGATTAGTCAGGCACAAGCTAGGAGGTCAAACACAGGTAGGCAGGTCCAGGTAGAATGGTCAGGCGTAAGGCAGGAAGGTCCAAGGCAGGCTGAGGGTCAAGTACTGGTAGACAGGAGTGGAAGTCCGGTATGCAGGCCGAGGGTCAAACACAAGGAGATAGACAGCAATCCGGGTAAACAAGCCAAGGGTCAAGGTTTGGAGAAGGCAGAGAGGTCAAGACAATCCGGGTCGGCAACAGGTAGGCAGGTAGCATAAGCAGGCACAGGTACAAGGACAAGGGAACAGCTGACAGACGAACCAGCGTCTGTTTGGGTGCAGAGGCCTCTCTTTTATAGGCCGGCCGGAGGTCACATGGGGGGCGCGCTAGTGCGCATGCGAGTGCGCCGCCGCAACGTCCCTCCGTCTCTTACTATGCGCCGTAGCGCCGGACCTGTGTGCCTGCGCACTAGGGTGCGTGGCGGACAAGGTCCCTGATACTTATGTAGCACTACTAAAGAAACTATATTGTATAACACTGTATTCATAAATTGATAAAGTTTTTCTTGATATTCTAGAGAGATGTAACAAAGTCATCCACCCTGTTTTCCATATAAAGCTATTCTCCCCTGAAGAAGACCGAGTATGGTCGAAATGCATCGGGGCTGAGGGGTGTATTATTAGCATACGAATTACACATGGAATATGTATTCCTTGTTACTAATTTTGTAATTACATTAATGTTGCATTTCTGTGTATATACTTGCCTGTACTGTTTGGAATTACAGCTGTCTAGAAACCAGAGTTCGCATTTTTATATTCTATGTATCATTTCTAGTTGTCAATTTTGATCTAGAAAAATAAAATACCATTGATTTCACATATGGTCTTCATCATTGCCTGAAAACCCCACGGGGAAAACCATATAATTTTTCTGTAAAACTATTTGGGGTGGCACTCTGGCTCTAAAAATCATATATCTCGAACATTACACCATTTCTCTATTTTTTGTCCTCATATACCACTTCCTCCCAGTCTGAATATAGATCTCAGATATTCCAACCTCTCCCAAGCACCAAACGAGACGACACTTGCTTAGTGCTAAAATGGACTGTTTTATTAGAACCAAAATGACAAGTATTTATATACAGTAGAAGAGGAGATCCCCCCCTCTTGCTCATATTACTCTAACAATACACCTGTAACAAATTAACATGAACTAATTAACTAATCCCTTTAAGCAGCCGATGTGACTCTGTGCCCATCAGGATTTCACTACAGGTCAGACTTGTTGTCACCGAGCTTCACACAGTAGATTATACATTATCATAATTACAACCACAAGACATTTTATCACAATATTGTACAGAGGACAATGTGATCAGCTCTCTCAATTAACATCTTGAGTTCATGACACTAGCATCTGACAGTGTGTGTCCAACAGCATGAGACAACACACATTATATATACACATATATACAGCATTGAATCTGAGTAGCACGGATTATAGTGGGGTTCTCATTCACCCTGTGCCCCTTAGAATCCAGGGCCCATAATCAGTCTGCAAGAGGCTCGCATTCAGTCCTCTCAAAAAGCCTGTGTCCCGGCTAGGTCTGTCACAGTTACAGTGGATGGATTGAAAGCAGCGCAGCCATTGGCTCGCGCTGCTGTCAATCACATCCAATGGCGCGGCGCGCCGGGGGGCGGGGTCGAGTTATACATTGAGTGGCTATGGCCGCCGGCTGTATTACGGGAGCGCTCCCGCAAGCACTCCACACCATGCGAAGGAGCTCGCATAAAGGTGTTGAGTCCTTGCGTGGGGGAGCCGAGACAGCCGCCGAGGGACCACAGAAGACCAGGTTCGGGGCCACTCTGTGCACAACGAGCTGCACAGTGGAGGTAAGTATAACATGTTTGTTATTTTAAAAAAAATATATATAGCTTTAGTGATCCTTTAATAAAAATATTACATGTACACAAGAGCAGTCTTCCAAGTGAAGTGGCAGAGAGACAATGATTATTTTTGTAAGTAGGCAGAATTGCGTTGGCAAGGCAATGTATCTATTCTGTTCTACAATATTATACATATACACAAATCCCCCACAAAACAAACCTTTGAAACAGTTCGTGACTAAGTGTGTAGAACGATAACATTGCCATTTATTCACGTGTGACTCATGCTTCTCAGTCAAGGTAAACCCATGAAATGAAGCATCAGATCCAGCTCTTCTCATGGGGTCTTGGTGATTGAGGGACCTTGCTTCCACTTCTGATCATCTGGGCTCCTCTACAGACCGGCTTCAGGAATCTGTCAAGAAGTAAGCAGCCTGCATTTGTCAACTTGTCTTGAAAGGTGAAAGCTCCAGAACTATCATCCTTAACCCTACAATTATTCAAAGCCCAAAAGTTTTTGGTAATTTTTTATTTATTTTTTTATTTTTTTTATAGAGTGGTGAGGGGTTAGAAACTCTGTCAGGCTTTTATTGCTTTTTGTGTACCCACAGAAGAGATTTATCCTCTCTGTTAGGCCCCATTCACACCTGAGCATTTTGTAGATTAAAGCCTGAAGCTACAAAACGCTAGAGGGGAAAAAATCCATTATTCTCAATGGAGATGGTTCACATCTTCACTCCATGTCGCCTGAAGCCGAACGCCTGAAGCTCAAACAAGTTCCGGACCTTTTTTTGTTGCTCGAATCGGGCAGATTTGGGTGTTTTTCTTCTTTTTACATTGGTGACCTTTTGCCCTGCAGAAAATCGTGGCAAAATGCGGTAAAAAAACGCAGCAAAATCGCGGTAAAAACGCTACAAGAAACGATGTAAAATCGCGGTAAATGCGCACGATTTTCTGCCTGAAAATGCTACGCTCAGGTGTAAATGCAGCCTTAGTCCCCATTCTCACTGTAGAATAGAATTGTCCCTATTCTCAATGTGACAGAAGTTGATAGGAAATTCAAAAATGTACACTGTCCCCAGAAAAGAATTACAGGAGAACCTACCAATGTGGATGCCTGCTTCGATCACGTAAGTCTTGTGCTGAATTGCTGAATGGCAGCACTTAGCTCTGTGAGTTGAAACAGAAGTCTAAGCTTCAGCAGAGAATGAGCCTGGGTAGACATTCCTGGGCACATTAACCCCTTGCCGCCCATGTAACGCATATGTGTGATAGCGAAGTGGATGGGTTTTTAACACGTACATGCTGCACATGTGCATCCATGGATGGCCAAGGTCTCTGCGCTGAGAGAATGCACTGAGTGTTCTTCTCGGGAGTCAACAGGATGGGCTCCCAATCATGTGACCATTGTGACAGCCAATCACAGTGGTCATGTGATCGGGAAGTCTGTCCTGCCACCCTGGCATAGACCCACATAAAGGGATGATGAGGCTGGGTGGGAAAGGGTTGAAAGTAATTTAAAGCCCCCTTTAGACATTTTTTGCTTGCTCTTCAATCATATAGGTAACTCTTCACACTTAAAGCAAGGCAAACAGCTGAAATACACGTATGTAAACTATCAAACCTACATATAGGCAAGAGGTTGGCCAACTCCAATTCACAGAAAAACAAGCAGTTTACCAAAGTGGTCGTAAACCTATTGATTTAACAGATCTGTGTGTAAACTTCACTTACCATTCAGAGCTGAAATCATAAGGAAAGACCAGGCAGATCTGTGTAAAATCAGCACACATACACTTGTTAGGCATACACTGTCACACAGCCAGTGCCATTAGTACAGTGACCGTGTACAGTAGTATCATTGATCACTGTATTAGTCACTAGTGACATCAGATAGCATCAGTTAAAGTCCCTCTTAGCCGGTGTCAGAAAGCACCAAATCCTGATTACCTGCCACACTATCACAGACACACTATAAGTCGCTGATCACCGCCATTACTAGTATGGGTCTGTCCGGGTCTGTATCCTGGTCATGGACTGAACTATACTAGTGCCCCCAATAATATAGTTTCCCCAAAAATGCAGTGTTAGCATCCCCAAACATTGCCAACACTTTTGACATGTAGCAGAATATATTATTTTATTTTTATTTTTTCAAAAGTAAACAGCAGTTACATGAAAGAAACAGCTATGCTGATTAGCTAAACACTTTACATAACCCCCCTCTCTTCGAACATCTAATCCTTAAAGATGTAGTATTAGTGTAGAAATGAAAGACTTAGAGGAATATCATTCTTGTCAATACTTTTAGTGTGCTTGAAAATCTGCTCAATACGTCTGTTGTATTTCTTCATAAACATTCCATGGTCTCTATGGCAACCAGGATAACACATGGCAGACAAGACTACAGGGACGCAAAACAGAATTATAGATTAGGCCCCGGAGTACTCATAATTTTATTTGGTTTAATACAATGCTCAAATATTGTCATCCATTTCTGCTAAATGCTTTTTATAAAATGTAAAAAAAAAAAGGAAAAACCTCAGCCTACCCCACTCTTCCTATCTCAGCGCTATGGAGTAACTGATACCTTAGACACAGGAAATAAAACAGATAGAAGCTACAAATACCAGAAAATAAAAAAATGAAATCATAAAATAAAATAAAAATATAAAAAAATAAAATAAAATAAAACAAGATTTCTCCATCAGCAGCCACCTAAAATAAGTGATACATATAAACAATTAATGCAAAACCTGAAACTGTAAAACAGTGGTAAATATACATCAAAGTAGCGCTCTCATCAGTTAATAAGAGACTAACCGACTGGCTGATATATGGTATCTACCACATATAAAAAAACAGGTGAAAAAATGTGGATAGTGTATAATGGTAAGTAGCAGCCTCTAGTGGACACTGATGTAATATACAGTTGATAGTAAATGAGTGCACCTTTCACCAAACAATTCTTCCACCTCGTGCTTCACAAGCCCCCAAGGGGTTTAAACTCACCAGAACTCAAAGATTATCAGGCCTCTATCCGCATCCTACAGTATATTAGATCCGGGTATCCTTATAGAATCCTCCGAAAACCAGGGACATGGAAAAAGAGACTCCACATAGTCTAGCTCCGTTTCACCGTTTATTAAATAACTTTGATAAGAATCCAACATTCAATAGCGCAGTGCCAGTTCCGAAAGTAATCGTATAGATCAAGGTCGGTTCTATATAAGCTGTGAGCCAATTCACTTTCCCCAGAGGCTAGAAGCTAAAAGGACAGATCTTTGGGTTCTGGTGAGTTTAAACCCCTTGGGGGCGTGTGAAGCACGAGGTGGAAGAATTGTTTGGTGAAGGGTGCACTCATCAACTATCAACTGTATATTACATCAATGTCCACTAGGGGCTGCTACTTACCATTATCCACTATCCACATTTTTTCACCTGTTTTTTCGTATGTGGTAGATACCATATATTAGCCAGTCGGTTATTCGCTTTTTATAAAATGTTAAGGTTTTTATGCAAGTCTGCATTATTCAATACATTTTGAGACTTGTGAGAAGGAGCGGTGTACTATGTGGGCTACTGAGACACTGCTGAGCTGTAGTGACCTTCTTTGGATGGATCCCTGAAGCAGATGGGGACTTTAAACCCTGTTATGGGACAAGGTTTTGCTGGCAGTGAGCTGAAGTTTTACTTTATACCCTAGGGTGATGGACTGTTCTGTTTGTTTTTATGCTGAAAGTAAGCTAGTTTTTGTTTACCTGTTGAAAAATAAAGACTGTTAGCTTTTACCAGCACGGCTGGCTGGTTATTTGGACTCACCCAAATATCACAATAAAAAGAGCACATGATTGAATGATAGGAGTCATACACAAACAAAAATAATTGTGAAGTGGAAGGAAAATGATAATGGCGGTCCCCGACTTACGAACGCCTGACCTATGAACCACTCCTACTTACGAACCGGGCGCTGCAGGGACCCTCTGCCGTTCTGCGCGGACTATCAGCCGTTCTGCGCATGCGCCGGCCAGACGGAGGCTCGGAAAATTATGGAAAATGTCGGAAACGTCCGTAATTTGCCGCGCATGCGCAGAACGGCATTCTACGGAACATCGGAAATGTCTGTAATTGTTGTTCTGCGCATGCGCGGCCGACTTACGAACATTTCTGAATTACAAACAGGAGGAAAGTCCCTAACGGGCCCTGTAAATGGTTTTAAATTTTTTTTACAAATAAATATCTGAAAAGTGGGGCGTGCATTTGTATTCAGCCCCCCTGAGTCAATACTTTGTAGAACCACCTTTCACTGAAATTACAGCTGCAAGTCTTTTTGAGTATGTCTCTACCAGCTTTGCACATCTAGAGAGGGACATTTTTACCCATTTTTTTTGCAAAATAGCTCAAGCTCTGTCAGATTGGATGGAGGGAGTCTGTGTACAGCGATTTTTAAGTCTTGCCACAGATTCTGAATTGGATTTAGGTCTGGACTTTGACTGGGCCATTCTAATACATGTATATTCTTTGATCTAAACCATTCCATTGTAGCTCTGGCTGTATGTTTAGCATTGTTGTCCTGCTGGAAGGTGACCCTCCGCCCCAGTCTCTGACAGAGAAATATAAAAAAAGAAGGCTTGGACTTTTTAGGCATGACCACATAGGCCTAATGATATTATTAGACCTAAGTGGTCGTTCCTAAAAATTCCAAGCCTTCTTTTTCTATATTTCTCCATCAAAAATTATAGCACGTGGCACTTGATATTTTAGCAGTATCCACAGTACCACTCTGTGGCGATACGCAATAGTTTCTGCAGTCTCAAGTTTTCTGCAGACTCTAACAGGTTTTCATATAAGATTGCCCTGTATTTGACTCCATCCATCTTCCCATCAACTGTGACCAGCTTCCCTGTCCCTGCTGAAGAAAAGCACCCCCACAAAATGATGCTGCCACCACCATGTTTCACGGTGGGGATGGTGTGTTCAGGGTGATGTGCAGTGTTAGTTTTCTGCCACACATAGCATTTTGCTTTTAGTCCAAAAAGTAAAATGTTCGTCTCATCTGACCAGAGCACCTTCTTCCACATGTTTGCTGGTGTCCGCCACATGGCTTCTAGCAAACTGCAACTGAGACTTCTTATGGCTTTCTTTCAACAATGGCTTTCTTCTTTCCACTCTTCCATAATGGCCAGATTTGTGGAGTCCACGACTAATAGTTGTCCTGTGGACAGATTCTCCCACCTGCAACTCCTCCAGAGTTACCATGGGGCCTCTTGGCTGCTTCTCTGATTAATGCTCTCCTTGCCCAGCCTGTCAGTTCATGTGGACGGCCGTGTCTTGGTAGATTTGCAGCTGTGCCATACACTTTTCATTTCCGGGTTAATGGATTGAACAGTACTCTGTGAGATGTTCAAAGCTTGCAATATTTTTTTTATAACCTAACTCTGCTTTAATCTTCTCCGCAACTTTATTCCTGACCTGTCTGGTGTGTTCCTTGGCCTTCATGATGCTGCTTGTTCACTAAGGTTCTCTAATAAACTTCTGAGGGCTTCACAGAACAGCTGTATTTATACAGAGATTACATTTCACATAGGTAACTTCTGAAGGCAATTGGTTCCACTAGATTTTAGTTAGGGGTATCAGAGTAAAGGGGGCTGAATAAAAATGCACGCCACACTTTTTAGATATTTATTTGTAAAAAAAAAAATTTAAAAAACATGTATCATTTTCCTTCTACTTCACAATTATGTTTCACCTTGTGTTGGTCTATCACATAAAATCTCAATAAAATCCATTTAAGTTTTTGGTAGTAACATGACAAAATGTAGAAAATTTCAAGGGGTGTGAATACTTTTTCAAGGCACTGTAGCTGAGGCTGCATACAGAATACCGCACTGTGTTGTGGGTGTGATCCGAGACCTTCCTGTATGTTTGACAACTTTTGTGCATCCATGTCATGTGCACAAAAACTTTTTCTTATTAAATCATCAGGGTGGTAAAATGTTAAGGCCTCATGCACACGGACGTTTTTGCAGCCGCGTTTTTGAGCGTTTTTTGCAGCTTAAAAAAGCCTGTCCATGTTAGTCTATGGCTTCATGCCCACCTAGGCGTTTTTGAGCTGCAAATGGCATAGGCGTTTTTAAGCTGTAAAAAAAACCCAGGACCAGTGCGTTCCATGGCGCAGCGCTAGAGCTGTAAAAACGCGAATCGCGCAAAAACGCGCAAAAACGCACATAAACGCGCAAAAACGCGCACCGATGTTTTTAAGCTGCAGCGTTTTTTTGCTGCAAAAAGTTAATTGGACACTGTAATCCCTGTATAGGAAATTAGAGATGTGTAAAATAACGCTGACGCTAAAAAACGTGCAAAAACGCCAATGCAAAACGCGGTAAAAGTCAAGTTTTTTAAGGCTGCTTTTTCCAGGCATCCGACCTAGCTTTACAGCCCGTTTTTTAAAACGTCCGTGTGCATGAGGCCTAAATGTTAAACCTTGTGTTTTTCACCTGCATAAGATGTGCAATGTGACATCATCAGCCCGCCTCTCTGAATCCAGCAAACAGAGTAAGATTTGTATTCATTGCACATCTTATGCAGGTGAAAAAAACAAGGTGCAGGTAGAAAGGTTTATAATGCCTTTAACATTTTACCACCCTGATGACCAATCAGAGGAAGCTTTCTATAAATTACTAAGCTCCACTCTATTTTGTTACGGGTTTGAGACAGGAAGGTCTGGGCTCACACCTGGAACACAGTGCCTCAGCTACATACACTTTATACAGTGCATCCAGCGGCCTCACATGCTAGCGAGAGACATAGTTTGTTTGGGCAAGCTTGGGTTTTTGGTGCGGGTCCATTGAAGTCTGTTACATGCAAAACTCAATCTGCTCCAGGAAAAAAGGCACTGACCCTTTCCAAAAACGCACTGGCTGAAAAACGCAAACATGTGAATGTGTACTGTAGGAAACCAAGTTAAATGGTTTGAAGTGCCTTTCTGAAAACTGCAAAACACACTGAAGGACGCATAGGTGGTGATAAATTACACTTCCTGTGAAGAAAATACATATCCTACAATATCTGGGTCACTCAGTGTAGTTCTCTGCAGGTGAGAGCTTAACAATAATTAGATCTGACAAATACATAAGCGGGCAGAGCAACAAAGGGAAGAGATCTGTTTAATCAAATTAGCACATTATCACATGTGATGCAACCCAGTGGAAATGTCAAGGCATTGATTGAATGTAGTTTGAAATAAGAAGTTGCCTGCCCCTTTATCAAATGGGGATAAGCTAGGTGAATGAATACATGGACATAGAGAAATTGAGCAGCCGTGACACTAACTGCAGCCAGGGCCGTTGCAAGCATTTTGGCCTACTAAGGCAAACGTGCATTCTTCTGCCCCTCCCCTGTCCATCCTGCATTCCCTCCCCACACCATCCTCCTGCCACACCCACCATTGTGACAGGAGGGCATTGTAACAGTAGAAGGGTATCTGGGCAGTGTGACAGGAGGGGAGCAGTGTTACAGGAGGAGGGGCAGTGGGACCAAAGTGGGGTAGTGGGACAAGAGGGGGGCACTGGGACAGGTGGGGGAACTGGGACAGGAAAGGGGTATCTGAAGTTGGGCAATGTGGCAAGAGAGGGCAGTGGGACAAGAGGGGAGCAGTGGCACAAGAGGGGGGTATGATGAGAGGAGGGGGGCAGTGGGACAGGAGGGGGCAACATCACAGGAGGGGGCAGCAGTACAGCATGGGGGCAGTGTCACTCTGACCACACACACCTTGGGAATGACCAGTTCTCCCAGGTGGGGTGCAGTGGGACAAGAGGGGAGCAGTGGGACAAGAGGGGGGTATCATGAGAGGAGGGGGCAGTGGGACAGGAGGGGGGCAACCTCACAGGAGGGGGCAGCGGTGCAGCAGGGGGGCAGTGTTACTCTGACCACACACACCTTGGTAATGACCAGTTCTCCCAGGTGGGGTACAGTGAGACAGGAAGGGGGCTGGGTGACAAGAGGAGGGCAGCATGACAGCAGGTGGGCAGCATTACAGGATGGGGGCAGTGGGACAGAAGGGGGGCAGTGGAACAGGAGGTGGGCAGTGTCACAGAAAGAGGGCAATAGGAGGGCAGCATCACAGGAAGGGGGCAGTGGGACAGGAGGTGGGCAGCGTCATATGAGGGGGGGCAGCGTCATAGGAGGGGGATAGTATCACTCACACCTTTTAAAGCACCAGTCCTTCCAGCTCTGTCCTGAATGAGCTTCTCCAGATGGTGTAAGTGTAGAATATCTGGTGCCAGGAGGGGTAGCTGTGTCCCGGGCAGGCAGAAGATCTCCAGCGACAGCTGCAGCACTGAGTGGGGGGAACTCCTTCACCCTGACCTCCTTGTCTCTTCCTTCTCCTTCACGGGTACACTGGATCAGCCCCCTACTCTGCCCTCCTCTGCATCCTTGCAGGCCGGTTCTGATGGTGGGACATGCAGACTGCCCTGCCTGCCTACTTCTCTCTCCTTGCCCTGCCGGTAGCTTAGTAAACAGTAGGCAAACTAATACTTCCATGCTGCGCCCTCTCTTCTACTGGGAAGTTTTAGTTTGC
Organism: Lithobates sylvaticus; assembly: GCA_028564925.1. Classification (NCBI taxonomy): domain Eukaryota; kingdom Metazoa; phylum Chordata; class Amphibia; order Anura; family Ranidae; genus Lithobates; species Lithobates sylvaticus. The sequence continues at coordinate 708,176,362 of CM053026.1, read as the reverse complement.
TTGCTGCGGGGCACAGAAGACATAAAAATCCGAAAAATAAGGATACCCCCCCCCCCACCCTGGCGCCCTAAGGCAGGTTCCTATGCTGCCTTATGCTGGTGCCGGCCCTGACTGCAGCCACAGCATGTTACCCCCATCATTACAAGGTAAGGGAAACAAATGACACAGAGAATATAATTACACTAATATCTAGTTAAAACAATGACAACATTTAAAAGTGTACAATGCCTTTAATGAATTGAGTTTAAGGGGAATAAAAGTTAGCATATAGTGTATATAAAAAGAATGCCAAAAAATACATACAGGTCCATTTCTCCCTATGAAGCTGATTGTGTCCTCTGTAGCATTTTGAATCTTTAATAGAGATAATGACTAGCCTCTGAAGTCTTGTGCTTCAGAGCACCTTATGTCTGAATGTTAAAAGAGGAATTTTACTTTTTCTGTAATTTTGTAATTCTTGAATATAGCACTCCAGTGCATCTTCCGTAACATTCTGATAGGAATAATGATTTGCCTCTGATGTCCAGGGATCTGCAGCAAAGGTACCGCCAGCAAACAGCAGAGAGAAGCTTGAGTGGGAATAATTGCAAGGATGACAGCAATGCTAGGAAGCTTTCAAGCTGACTGACTTTTCTGATTGTTTCTTTTTTTTTCTTGCCATAGCTGATCTTTTATTACACTCTTACCCATTCTCTGAATGCAACGCTAATGTCAGCTAAAACTTCTTTTTGACATAGATGGAGCGGGGAAAGGATAGAGTCTATGTAAACATGTGATGCCCAGTTGGTTGTCAGACAGAAGAAGAAGTGAAAAGAAATCTCATCAATGGGAACACAAACAGCATTTAAAAGTTGACAGACATTCTAACCCCTTCCCCACTCTATCCAAAACCAGAACAAAGTTTAAACTGGAGTGGAGATTTGAGTAAAAATAGAAGCTTATGCCGTGTACACACGAGCGGAATTTCCGTTGGAAAATTCTTGGATGGTTTTTCCGCTTAAACTTGGCTTGCATACACACGGTCACACAAAAGTTTGCTGAACTTTCGACCGCCAAGAGCGCGGTGACGTACAACACTACGACGAACCGAGAAAATGAAGTTCAATGCTTCTGAGCATGTGTCAAATTGTTTCCGAGCATGCATAGGAATTTTGCGCGTCTGAATTGGTACAGACGATCGGAATTTACGATCAGAACTTTTTCCAACCAAAAAATTGAGAACCTGCTCTCAATCTTTTGCTGGCTGGAATTCCTCCTCATCAGTCATCACAGAACAGAACAGGGATTTGTATGTTTACACACACATGTCCCTGTTCTGCCACTCGTGCCCGCGATCGCTCGTGGCCAGCGGTCATTGTGACCGTCGGCTACGAGCAGTGGCATCCCCCTAGTGCAGCGGGCGCGTGCCTGCTATCCTGATCCCACTAGCCGACGTATAGCTACAGCGGCTAGCGGGATTGTGCCGACCTGCCGCAGTAAAATGACGGTGGCTGGTCGGCAAGCGGTTAACTGTGGGCAGCTGAAGCTGCTGCCTGTTCACTTCCTGGGATTACACACACACAAAGACACACCTCCAGCTCTGCAGCTCTCATTGGCCCTTGTATGACTCATCCCCCCTCCCTTCATGGCAAACTCCTGTGAGAGTGAAAGAGAGAGCTGTGCATGATGTCATAAGCCTAGGCTAATGACCAGACAAGAAACAGGGAGTGGACTATATAAGGTATTTACTGGCAGAAATTTTTTTTTTACTATCCAAAGTTAAAACAACAAGGGCAGAAGATTTAATAGATGGAAAGTTGAAAAAATGACAGAAGGTCCGCTTTCAGGTCCCAACAGAGCTCTGTGGCACATCTGTGCATGAAATTACGACAACTGTTATGGAAGCTCCAAAACCTGTTAAAAGAGTAAAGGATTTTTTTTTTTCGGAATCATACTTACCTCAGTGGATGCAGCATCGGGCTGATGCTGCATCTGTCCCCTGGCGCCTCTGCACTGAGAACCGAGCAATTGAACATCGCTGATCGCTGTCAGTCACAGCTCCCTGCTCTGCTCCCTCGTCGGTCATTGGAGCGCCGAGCTGTGGAGGGGGTGGGGGCGGCCAGCTCAGTCTCTTAGCAGTTTGCTGGGAGGCTGAGATGGGTGTCAGTCCAGGCACCTGGCGGATCCAGACTTTATTGTCCTGATGACGCAGTGCCTGGACTGATATCTGTGATGTCAGCAGAGAGCGGACTTCTGCTCCCCGAAAGAAAGCTTTGTGCAGTACACATTGCTTTCCTGCTCACTGTCACTGCACAGGCTTCTCCTGCAACAGGCCTAACTAGAACCTTCACGGCCCTGGTGCAAGAAACCATGAAGGGCCCATAACCCCCAGCTGGGGCCCCTCCCTCTGAATCCGGTGGCAGAATGCCTGAGCAACCCTTGCAACCCCAGTAGTTCCATCACTGGTGTCAGTAGTTTTTTTTTGTCATTTTATTTTTTTATGATTTTTTTTTACTATTTTATTTATGTATTTATTTTTCTACATCACTCGGTTCTCACAGCTCTCTGCTCTGCACCCCCCATGCTGAGCTGTGGAGAGGCGGTAGTGCCCGGCTCAGGCTCTCAGTGGCTCGCTGAGAGGCTGAGCCAGGTGCCGGTCCAGGCATGTGGACAGATCCCAACTCCATTGTCATGATCTTGTCATGATGTCCCCTGGACCGGCTCTGTGACGTCAGCAGACAGCAGACTTCAGCCCGCTGTCTGCTGAAAACGGGACACAGGAGTGCAGAACAAACTGCACCCCTGTGATCCACAGGAGAAGTACAGCTAAACGAGCTTTAGCTGTACTTCTCCTTTAAACTGTAGAACAGAAAATGAAAACATAGGTGTGGTTATTGAAAATAGTAACCAATGAGTTTACACTTTTTAATTTCATGAAAACTAGATATAAAAAGCTCAGATTGGCTGCTAATGGCAAATGTTTTTTTATTTTATTTTATTTTTTCTAGTTTTACTGTATCAGCCCCACTGGGTTCTTTTACAGCCATGCTTGTAATTTTTTTCATTTTAAAGCACTGCATACTAATTGTTATGTTTCAAAATTCATACATAGCAATGTACTCAAAGGCTATACTGGGATTTCATTGTAATTAACAGATGCGTCCCCACTGTAGAGAAGACACATTGCATTGACTAGATTCGATACCCCTGACATCAAATCCGTCTACAACCAATTAATTTAAAAAGAATCTAATCATCTCTAGGAAGTATACAAAGCCTTACAACCATCTCCAAGTTAAAGAAGGAGACTAAAAGTAAAAAGAGCTATCATAAAAGAAGTATCTTTGGAAAGTGACTTTGGATGTCTCGGATTTAGAAGCCTTTAGAAAGTTTGATTCAAACTCAGCATGATAATGAAGGATTACAGATTGACGGAAATCACGAGCAAGTGCTTCTTTCTACATCCAAGTGGTATTGGAGTAAACAAAGGTGCTAATCACTCGTTTGAAGCAAGCATTAAGGCATCATCATATGCACAAAGTTTCTATCAATCACTCATCCTCCTGTGCAATAGATCTATTCTCCTGTTGCTAAATACAAATTCCTTAGTTCCGTTTACAGCTGCTGAAGGAAATCTCCATTTACAGGAACATTAAACCTCTTTGTGAATATCAAATTTCAGAATCATTGAGGAGAATGAAGGCTGCTTTGTAAATGCTCACAGATACTGCAGCCTGAGTAATATACCACAGGACACAGTGGAGTATAGACGTATCAGTCGAAGAATGGCTAGGGAGGACTGCGATGAAACCAAATATTTTTTTCAGGTCTTTACCTAAAACTATGTTTAATTAAAAAAATAATAGCAAAGAATAGCAATTTAAATGCAAATTTAATGTTTTAACTGGTAAAAAATATCTAATGGTCCTGCCAATGCTTGTGACTTCCTTCAAAATGGTAAAAAGTGTATTCCCTTGCAGTAAAATATCTGCAGTGTTGTCACCCTGATAAGCATTGCATGTGGGCAAATGTGGGTTCTTAGCAATGTCACCGCTAGGGTTGCCACCTGTTCGGGATTCACCCGGACAGTCCGTTTTGAATCATGTGTCTGGGTTTCAGACCCCCAGAAACCCGGACACATTTTTTCAGACATGAATGTAATTCAGAACAGAGCCTGACAGGAGGGTGAGGGGGAACTATGTAGGTAAATAATAAAAAAATTCGTGCAAAAGTGAAAAGGTGCAATACTGAGGTTGTCCAGCAAGTTGTGCTGGTATCAAAATAGGAGTATAGGATATTTAAATAAAACACAATATGATGACAATAATAAAATAAATAAATAGTGACAATTGTCTAATATTATTTAAAGTGCCAAATGTGCATATGTATAAATATGAGTGAGTAAAGTATATTAAAAAACAATAGACTGTGTATATATTGATAAAAATACAGTATGTATGAAACACATGTGTAATGAATTGAAGATACAATTGAATAAAATGAAAGTGAATTAATCGTGAGAATGAATCCGTGAATGAATAAATAAATAAATGAATAAATATGAGGTAGTCCCAGAATGGATCAAAAAAAGAAAATAAGTAGTCCAAATTGATGCACCAAATCCTATTGGTGTGCTATCATATAATATTTTATTCACTTATCTTCAATTGATTACACATGTGTTTCATACGTACTGTATTTTTATCAATATATGCACAGTCTATTGTTTTTTAATATACTTTATTCACTCATATTTATACATATGCACATTTGGCACTTTAAATAATATTAGACAATTGTCACTATTTATTTATTTTATTATTGTCATCATATTGTGTTTTATCTAAATATCCTATACTCCTATTTTGATACCAGCACCACTTGCTGGACAACCTCAGTATTGCACCTTTTCACTTTTGCGCAAAATGTATTATTATTTACCTACTTGATTTTTTGTGTATTTGTGCACACACCACATTTTGCTGCATACCAACGCATTATTGACCATCCAGTTACTCACAGTAGCGCAAGGGATTTACCTATTCACATTTATATTTGAGGGGGAACTATACATGCTGCATTATTATTCTCTTTGGAGCACTCAAAGGTGTCCCAGGTCTGTTATCCTATAGAGCAGAGGTCTCCAAACTTTCTAATAAAAAGGGCCAGTTTATTGACTTTATGGGGACCGGACTGTGGCAGGAGTGGACATTTTCCTGGCATCGGTGGAAGTAAACATCACTACAATTGGTATTAGGGGGAGGAATAGTGCCCCTTCGTTGGTATCATTGGCAGGAATTGTATTGTGTTGGTGTCAGTGGGAGAAATTGTGCCCCATTGTTGGCGTCATTTGGAAGAATAGTGTCTCATATTCGGTTTGGTGTGAAGATAAAGTGGCAACCCTAGTCCCCGCTGAGAACCCCCCCTCCTAATAATACTCAGCATTGGTAGCTCTTATTTTCTACCCAGTCATTGTGAATGACAGCACAGTTATGTCCACTTAGCCTGGTGGAAGGAGCAAGCATGGTCCTAAAGGGTGCAGTGCATCTAATGGAAGTGACACAGGATGCCCTGTTTGATCATTCCTCCTACACGTAGGCAAGATAAGTAAAAAGAAAACCTGCAGGCATCTAAAGGAGTTGAAGGTACACAATACTGAACTTTTTTAACTATAGATAGACCTAAAGGAAGTAACTCTATAGGGGTTGATTTACTAAAGGCAACAAGGCTGTTCACTTTCCAAGGGAAGTTGCACTTAGCAAAAGGAATTGGTGAATGTGGTGAAATTTCACTTTAAAAAGAATACCCAATCATGTGCAAGGAGAATAAAGAAAACAATGTTTATTATTGGGCATGATTGGAGGATGAAAATATGTGCGCTTCACCTTTAAGCTCTGGAGAGAAATCCCTTAAAAAAGTGCAACTACCCTTGTAAAGTGAACACTCTATTTTCTTTTAGTAAATAAACTCTATTAGAGCATATGGTTAGGCTATGTCCCAGCATTATAGACTATTGTGATTGGCAAACATCAATATCCAGCTGCCACATGGTTACCACTAATGCTGCCAAATTTAGATTCCAGGCTGCCGGCAAGCTGCACTCCATAACATAACTGGTAAACAATACTGTTAGTTACTGTATATGTATGCTGTATATGAATTTGTTACAAATGGAAAATTAAATGGTATTTTTTTTTTTTTGATAATTTCAAAGTGGAACTAAATTGCGTGGAGCTTAGCTGCCAACATAATGTGCAAATATACACAGCATACTTGACCACTAAGGAACACTTACCGATCAATGTGCCCTCGTCCAGTGCTGATAGGTCCAAGCTTCATACAAAAATCTCCAGCACCTTTACCAGCTAGCTACTATTTAGTAATTGTGGTTAAAAATAGAGGTTTTAGTTGCACAACCTTTTCCAAATACACGTGGAAGCTACATTGCCTTGTCAATTCCTCTCCATGTGGTGTAGTGCCAACTCTAATTTATGAGACAATCCATCTTGGAACTTATTTAGCAATGCCTAAATTGAGGGCAGGTGTGTCTGAAGGTAGCCGACTATTTTTTAAGGATGCAGGAACACTCCAGAAGCCTAATAGAGCACAGTGGCAGCTAAAGATCTCCAGTGTGTCTCCCGCCAATTCCAATAAGGTCCAAAACTCTATTCATAGCTCTGTCCACTGCCGTTATTACCCTCTCCACTTCTTCCAGGTTCCATGATGCTCCTCTTTGGCTAATGGATGGCCACTGACAATGAAACTCCTGGGCATACACACAGAAATAACATCATCCCTCGTAACTATGGAATGAGCTGGGATGTACATTGCGTACACACTGTGCAATGTAAATATAAAGAACAACATTGCAGGTGTAGCATCCTCCTAGGTAGGTGCTAGGTTAGGTAAATGCAGTTACTGCCTCAATGTAATCAGTTGTGCAGCATATGAATGTTTTGGTCTGTTCTGTGTTTCACTGGCTGCAAAGTAGACTGCTTCCCCCTGTCTGTCTGGAAAGGTTTTGGAAGATAGTGGGCTGGGTGAGTAAAGTCAGCAGTTAAATATTAATACAGCCCTGGCCAATCCTTGGGGAGAGGTTCCCAATTGGTGGCTGGGAGGGAGCTCGTGACCGGCGGTCATGATGGCGGTTTGCTTGCGGGCACGAGAGGCAGAACAGGGATGTGTCTGTGTAAACACACAAATCCCTGTTCTCTGTTCTGTTATGAGAGGAGATGCAGATTGTGGAGTTCCTAATAGCTAGGAACCACGATCTGTCATCTCCTATAATCAGTCCCCTCCCCCTACAGTTAGAACACACAGTCAGGGAACACAGTTAACCCCTTGATCGCCCCCTAGTGTTAACCCCTTCCCTGCCAGTGACATTTATACAGTAATCAGTGCATTTTTATAGCATTGATCGCTGTATAATTGTCAATTGTCACAGAAATGTGTCAACAGTGTCCGATGTGTCCGCCATAATGTTGCAGTCATGATAAAAATTGCAGACCGCTGCCATTACTAATTGAAAAAACAATACTAAAAATGCCATAAATCTATCCCCTATTTTGTAGACGCTATAACTTTTGCGTAAACCAATCAATATATGCTTATTGCGATTTTTATTACCAAAAATATGTAGAAGAATACTTATCGGCCTAAACTGAGAAAAAAAAATAGCTTTTTTTTTAAAAAAAATTGGGGATATTTATTATAGCAAAAAGTACAAAATATTGTGTTTTTTTCAAAATTGTCGCTCTTTCTTTGTTTATAGCACAAAAAATAAAGACAGCAGAGATGATCAAATATCACCAAAAGAAAGCTCTATTTGTGGGAAAAAAGGATGTCAATTTTTTTGGGGTACATCTTTGCACGACCGCGCAATTGTCAGTTAAAGATGCAGTGCCGTATCGCAAAAAGTGCTCTGGTTATTGAGCAGCCAAATCTTCCGGGGGGGGATGAAGTTGTTGGAGTATCCCACAGTTACCCTACTCCTACCCAAGTTAAAGTTCCCCAATTAGGCATCAGAAAAGCATACCCCTAGACCAGCCCTCAAATTCTCCACTCGCCTACTTGCATTTTGCGAGTGGAAAATGAGGGCTGGCGAGGAGCCGGGCTGCCTGGGAGTGGGGGGCAAGCACCGCCGGCAGGCAGGGTTGATTGGAAGCTGTTCTCCCAGCGATCGTCCTAGGGGAAGAGAGCATGGAGAAAGAGGAGAGCCGTGAGATCATAAAGTGTGGCTAGCACGCTGTTACAGCTTACACTACAATTGCCTCCGCTCTGCTCGCTGTCACACACAGCCCCGCCTCCTCCTGACCTGCGCCTGTGATAGACAAAACATGGGTCCAGTGCTGGGATACATTCTATCACAGGCTCTGGGTCAGGAGGAGGCGGGGCTGTGTGTGATGGTGAGCAAAGCGGAGGCAATTGTAATGTAAGCTGTAACAGCATGCTATCTGTGCTCTGTGATCCCGCGGCTCTCCTCTTTCTCCAGTCATGATCTCTTCCTCTGCCTAGGCGAGGCTACAATGGTGGGCACAGTGTGGCTGCAATAGTGGGCAGTGAGCACAATGTGGCAGCAATAGTCACAGTGAGGCTGCAAAAGTGGGCACAGTGCGGTGGCAATAGTGGGCAGTGGGCGCAGTGTGGCTACAATGGGCACAGTGAGGCTGCAATAGTGGGCACAGTGTGGCTGCAATAGTGGGCACAGTGTGGCTGCAATGGGCACAGTGATGCTGTAATAGTGGGCACAGTGTTGCTGCAATGGTGGGCAAAGTGTGGCTGCAATGGTGGGCACAGTGTGGCTGCAATAGGCACAGTGAGGCTGTAACAGTGGGCACAGCGTGGCTGCAATGGTGGGCATAGTGTAGCTGCTATAATGGGCACAGTGTGGCTGCAATGGTGAGCACAGTGAGGCTGCAATGATGGGCACAGCGTGGCTACAATAGTGGGTGCAGTGTGGCTGCAATGATGGGCACAGTGAGGCTGCAATGATGGGCACAGTGAGGCTGCAATGATGGGCACAGTGTGGCTACAATGATGGGCGCAGTGTGGCTGCAATGATGGGCACAGTGAGGCTGCAATGATGGGCACAGTGAGGCTGCAATTATGGGCACAGTGTGGCTACAATGGTGGGCACAGTGTGGCTACAATGGTGGGCACAGTGAGGCTGCAATGATGGGCACAGTGAGGCTGCAATGATGGGCATAGTGTAGCTGCTATGGTGGGCACAGTGTGGCTGCAATGGTGGGCACAGTTTGGCTGCAATGGTGGGCACAGTGAGGCTGCAATGATGGGCACAGTGTGGCTACAATGGTGGGCACAGTGAGGCTGCAATGGTGGGTGCAGTGAGGCGTCAATGATGGGCACAGTGAGGCTGCAATGATGGGCACAGTGTGGCTGTAATAGTAAGTGTTGCTGCAATGGTGGGCAAAGTGTGGCTGCAATGGGCACAGTGAGGCTGTAACAGTGGGCACAGTGAGGCTGCAATGGGCACAGTGAGGCTGTAATAGTAAGCACAGTGTTGCTGCAATGGTGGGCAAAGTGTGGCTGCAATGGTGGGCACAGTGTGGATGCAATGGGCACAGTGAGGCTGTAACAGTGGGCACAGTGTGGCTGCAATGATGGGCACAGTGTAGCTGCAATGGTGGGCACAATGAGGCTGCAATGGTGGGCACAGTGTGGCTGCAAAGGTGGGTTCAGTGCTGCTGCAATGGTGGGCACAGTGAGGCTGCAATGGTGGGCACAGTGTGGATACAATGGTGGGCACAGTGAGGCTGCATTTATGGGCACAGTGAGGCTGCAATGATGGGCATAGTGTAGCTGCTATGGTGGGCACAGTGTGGTTGCAATGGTGGGCACAGTGTGGCTGCAATGGTGGGCACAGTGAGGCTGCAATGATGGGCACAGTGTGGCTACAATGGTGGGCACAGTGTGGCTGCAATGATGGGCGCAGTGAGGCTGCAATGATGGGCACAGTTAGGCTGCAATGATGGGCACAGTGTGGCTACAAGGGTGGGGCACGGTGAGGCGGCAATGGTGGGCACAGTGAGGCTGCAATGGTGGGCACAGTGTGGATGCAATGGTGGGCACAGCGAGGCTGCAATGGTGGGCACAGTGAGGCTTGAAGATGAAGATCTTTAAGCTAAAGTGTGGCTGCAATGGTGGGCAAAGTGTGGCTGCAATGGTGGGCACAGTGTGGCTGCAATGGGCACAGTGAGGCTGTAACAGTGGGCACAGTGTGGCTGCAATGATGGGCACGGTGTGGATACAATGGTGGGCACAGTGAGGCTGCAATGATGGGCATAGTGTAGCTGCTATGGTGGGCACAGTCTGGCTGCAACGGTGGGCAAAGTGTGGCTGCAATGGTGGGCACAGTGTAGCTGCAATGGTGGGCACAATGAGGCTGTAATGGTGGGCACAATGTGGCTGCAAAGGTGGGTTCAGTGCGGCTGCAATGGTGGGCACAGTGAGGCTGCAATGGTGGGCACAGAGTGGATACAATGGTGGGCACAGTGAGGCTGCAATGATGGGCACAGTAAGGCTGCAATGATGGGCACAGTGTAGCTGCTATGGTGGGCACAGTGTGGCTGCAATGGTGGGCACAGTGTGGCTGCAATGGTGGGCACAGTGAGGCTGAAATGATGGGCACAGTGTGGCTAAAATGGTGGGCGCAGTGTGGCTGCAATGGTGGGTGCAGTGAGGCTGAAATAATGGGCACAGTGAGGCTGCAATGATGGGCACAGTGTGGCTACAATGGTGGGCACAGTGAGGCTACCATGGTGGGCACAGTGTGGGTGCAATGGTGGGCACAGCGAGGCTGCAATGGTGGGCACAGTGAGGCTTGAAGATGAAGATCTTTAAGCTGAATCAATCTAAATCAATCAGAGCAGGTAGCGTTCACAAGTATATTTTAGGCATCTAAACAGTACCAAAAAGGGAGTTCTGCTAAAGGGGGTCTTAGAAAAATGGGTAGGTGTGGTTATCCATTGAGGGGTTTTGTGCTTGATATGTATCCATTTTAGGTAAATGAGAGGGAAGATGAATTTAGGGAGGCTCACTCCGTAGATGTCAGACAGCTTTCGATAAAAGATGACCATCTTTTTTTGAACTTACTTACTATTGAACTTACTATTGATCCATGTGTGTTGGAGCGTGGCATCCAGTTTTTCTTGGCAGAGCAAGGTTTTGAGATTCCTTTTCATTTCTGATAAGGTCGGTGGTGTGGTGGAGATCCAATGTTTGAAAATGTTCCTACGAGCTATAAGAAGCGTAAGGAGGATCCATTGAAAATTTTCTTGAGGTATTATGGTAGAGGTAACTGGGAAGTCATTTTTGTGAATTGGGTATCCGAACAAAATAGGCATAGGGTCTTTTTCGAGTTGGCAATTAGTCAGGTTAGTCACGTCTTGTATGAACTTGAGGATTGTGGACCAATAGGTGTTGATCCATAGGCAGAGCCAGAGGTGGTGGAGTAGAGTCGGTTTATGGAGTTGATACCATGGGCAGGTAGCTCCTGTGGAGGAGGGGTATTTTGATGAGAATTGGTAGTAGGCTAGGCCAGGATTCGTTAGGAATAATGTTTCTGGTGATCCTGTAGCCTGTTAGGATGTTATATATGTTGGCTTGACTCGGGAGGTCTGCTAACCAGGATTTAATCGAGATGTTGTGTATGGGTTTTGTAAATTTCATATTTAGAGAAGAATAGATTGGAGATATGGGACTTTAAAGGTACCCTATATAAACAATAATTCAAATTTGATGCAAAAAAGTATAACTTATTTATTTTAAGTAAACATATAAAAGTAAGGAATACAGTTTAATCACAGTCAAAGGTATACACACCTTCTTATTTTCGACAATGAAAGTACAGTAATCACATAAAGCGTAGTACATCCAAATATTTCAACATATTTTGCCGATGTGGCTTTGTCAGGAAAAATGGATGTAAGGACTTAATTATCATATATAAAGGAGCGTGCTTAACTCAACCTTAAGTGTATATAAAGAACAGAAAAAAGATTATAAATTTACAACATATTAACAAAATAACATAATATAACTTGCACATGTGTGGCCATAAAACACCCACAAGTTGAGTCAGTACCACACTTCCCAGCCCCCCACCCCCCAAAACCCCCAACCACCAAGAGAAAAAAAAAACCCTACCTCATGGTTAGATGTAGGAGTGAATGCAATTGGAGAATTGCCTGAATAACACCACCGCCCGCATCCAAGATAAGACAGAATGATGCCAGATCACCCATAGGGAGGGATGTAATAGTTCAAACTATTATATGAAAAAAGTGGTAATTTCAAGTGGTATGAATACTTGCAATTGAATGAAAAATCAGACGGGATGGTTGTACCAAAGTTGTTTGATTGAGCCTGCCCATACATGGTTTGTATCTTGGCCCGTCCTTGCTGAACCGGACAAGATTTGAATCGTCTATTGACGGCTTAAACAATCAAAATTTGAGCCCACAATTATATATGTAGAGCTACCCCCGTAGGGGCCACTGGTGATTGTGGTCTGTCTCTCACCCTGCACAGCCAGGCACATGCATTCCCAGGCTCACCAAGTCAAGAAATAGTCCTTGTACTTTTACTTTTTTGTTTTTATTAGGGGAATTAAACTTGGATAGGGATGGGGTACATATGGATGGGGAACTGAACTATATACACCGCCAGTATATACAACCTCTTTTCTTCACCTCCAGCACATAAACTTGCTTGCAGACTATCACTTGCAGGTGATGTGGGGACCTGACACTGACTCTTTCAGGCCCAAAGCAAATGCTCTTTGCAGGCAAGGATGGTGGGCCCCTATGGTGTAGCAAAAATAGGTATTCCTTTTTGCTAGCTGTGCTAGCTGTCCCACATGTGGCTACTGCTCCCAGTATCATCTCTTCAGGCCCTGCCAGTCCTCCTGGCTGCAGCTGCCTCTTTCCACTGCCCGTGCCACCACAGTCCTCCTGACTGGCTCTGCACCTATCCCAGACTGCTCCACCCCAGTCCTCTCAGGTGTGCATCCCAGTCCTTCTGACTGTGTGTCGTTCATCAGCCCTCCTGGCTGTTCCTGTTGCTCCTGGAGACCTGCCTGGCAGTGTTCTTTCCCTTCTCCCAGTGCCCCCTGTCCAGAACACCCATGTGTGTCTTGAGAGGGTCCTGTCTGCACCCGAGCACAGGCCCAAGGTCACCCCCCCAGACTGGGAAGCTTCCTCAAAGGCCACGACAGCCTAACACTCCCTCTCCAGCTTCCACCCGAACAACTCCTTCACAACTGGGCTGACCCAGATTATTTGAGGGGGCCTGCCCCCTGCCAATCCAAGTTGGGAATTGGTCAGGTCCCTCAGAACACTCCAAGCAACTCCACCCTACCTCCCCACTTATTCTTCTAGAAGTTATCAGAACATTTGAGAATGTACTGCTTGTGAGTCATGTAGCTCTCCCTGGATCTCTGCCCAACCCAGAACAAAAACACAGACAGGCTTGAATGCCAGCCAAGACTGCAAAAATGTACCTACACTTAAACACCAAAAACCTATCTACAGTTCTAGCACTACAGGGTGCTACATATAATATATTATATTTTTTTATTTATGTATGTTTGTCAATCCATGTTTTCCTGTCTGCAGTGTAGAAAGAATTCAACTTTGATTGCCGCCTTTATATATGCTATCCACACAAACTCAGCGGGTTACGATTTCTTGTCAGTAGGCATAAAACGCGTCAACCTTGCTACCTGCATGTAACTGCGCTGTTGTCCTGCTTTTAATCCTTGGAAATCATGAAGATGGCATTTTAACGATATTTCAAGGTGTACGGTCATCCATGCTGACACCTAGAGGGCAGTTCTGTTTTGGTAAAGCCCTGACACTTCCTGGTAGTGTCAATAGTTATCTGCTCCTTCCTGTCTTACACACATTTCCATCTGGCCATTACTATGATTACCTGCTTCACTGACAACCAATCATAGTGCTGGGACCTTTTATTAAAAAAAAACATTGGTAAAATAAAAACTTTTACTTTTTGCTCATCCCTATTGCACGGTTTGTAAAAAAAAAAAAAAATGGCCACTCCCTTCAAACACAACAGTGTGTGCGCAATACTTTACATTGTATAGTTCCCATTTGTGTTAAGAATGTACATTTCATTGTTTAGCAAGAGTTGCCTTTGAAAAGATTTGAAGATTGTAAATGCCAACAGAGATGAGTCACAAAAGGCAAAGCCCTTTGACTGAGTCTACAGTCACACAGTGCAGATATTATATGGTACCCTGGCAGGAGAAGATACCTGCAAGGCACAAACGAATGATGTTTTTTTCCTTCAGAAATATAAAGTGTGAATGAATTCCCAATCGAGATGAAGCACAGAGCAAAGGACCTTCATCTGACAGAAAACAATAAAGTCCACATATTAAAGTCATCGTGTATCCAAGACTGACGTTACATTGCTTAACTATTTCCATGCCAAACTATTGCTAAAAAGTACAACGTGGCTCCTGTTAAATAAAAAAAATGTCACTAACCAATCAAAGTGCCTGAATTTGGCCATGGGAATTTTTCATAATCCCGCTATAGAAAATCTGTCAGCAGCAGGTTCTATCTTTTTGGCTGCCAAGCTATGTTCCTATAAATCATGGTTGTCCTACACAGCCAGTTCTATAGGGAACACATCATGGCAATCAAAATCAAAGCATTAAGCCATGAGCTTGTTTCAACCACTTAAGTTCCCATTTCCACTTTGGGTCTACTTTATTTGGCAATAACTTTGTCATTGCCTAAGATAACAAAGTACGAGGGGGGGGGGGGGGGCTATCTTTTGGCAGTGTTGTCTTGCAAGAACTATTTTATGTGCTCTGAAATTTATAGAAAAAAATGAAAACAGTGACTTTTGACTAGTATCATTTTTAAAAACTAGTCTTACTGTAAATATTAAAAAATTAGATTATTATATAATTTGTCCCATTTAACCTCTTGATCTCTGGAAGATTTACCCCCCTTCCTGACCAGGCCATTTTTTGCTATACGGCACTGTGTTACTTTCTGACAATCGCACAGTGAAGCCATGCTTAAATAAAATGTATGTCCCCTTTTCCCACAAATAGAGCTTTCTTTTGGTGGTATTTGATCACCTCTGTGTTTTTTATTTGTGCTATAAATAAGAAAAGACAGACAATTTTGGAAAGAAAAATATTTTTTACTTTCTGGTATAAAACATATCCAATAAAAAAAATAAAATTTCTTCATCAATTTAGGCCATTGATTGGTTTGCGCAAAAGTTATAGCGGCTACAAACTATGAAAAATAGCTTTACCATTACCATTTGGTGTTACCATTTAACACCAAATGAAAGCCCAATTTGTCTTGAAAAAAACAAGGTATATTTCATCTGGATACACAAAGTAGTTGTGATGATATGTACAGTTTTACTAACACATGTCAAAGTTGCAAAATTGTGCTTAGGCATTTAGATTTGTTTTACCCTTAGGCGTGAAGGGGTTAGGCTTATCCTTATATGAAGCCTTCTGATTGAAGGGTGGGGGTACATTTCAGTTTCCGCTACTAAGTTCACAAAAGTTATTTTATTTTATTCACAGATGTTCTGTATACTTTATAGATATGCAACTCTTAACCTAATATTTATTAGTGGTTCCAAATTAACCACTTCAGCCCCGGAAAGATTAGCCCCTTCCTGACCAGGCTATTTTTTGCGATAGGGCACTGCGTCAGTTTCACTGACAATTGCGCAGTCCTCTGACGTTGTACCCAAACAAAATTGATGTTATTTATTCCTCACTAATAGAGTTTTTTATGGTGGTATTTGATCACCTCTGCGGTTTTAATTTTTTGTGCTATAAACAAAAAAGTACGACAAATTTGTATAAAAAAACACAATATTTTGTACTTTTTGCTATATTTAATATCCCTAAACAAATGTAAAAAAACAAATTTCTTCATCAGTTTAGGCCGATATATATTCTTCTACATATTTTTGGTAAAAAAAAATCTCAATAAGCGTATATTGATCGGTTTGCGATCTGCGATTTTTATGAGGACTGCGACATTGCGGGGACAGATCGGACACTTTTGACACTATTTTGGGTGGACACGCTAGACATACTACCACTGCGTTATACAAGTTTTCTTGTTTTTATGAATTTTTTATTTGTTGACAATATTTTTATGGAAAATTATTTGGGGAAGTTGTTACCCCTCCAAGAATAAATTGAATCCTTTGATGGATTGTTTTACACTATGAGGAGGCCCTCTTTTTCTTGTCTGTTTCCATGCTCCTGATCCATTCTGAAAAGTCTCTGGTAGAGACATATAACGGTACGGTGCTCCTGCAGCTTCTATTACCTTGGGGATAGATTTACACAAACACACCTCCCCATTCTCGTTATGTCACGAGAGCTCGGCGGACATCGTGCACACCTGCTATGACGTCTTAAAGGAGCGACGTATAGCTATGGCGATTTGCACAGCCGTGCCAACCTAGCGCAGTATAACTGCAGCAGCTGGTCGGCTAACTAATGCAGTAGGGAACAGACACAAAAGATACACTCAGCATTTTTCCAAAATAATTTTATACACATGATTATGTAGGTATCACATTAATATTACAATTGTACTTGTATGGTAACAAGGGGCATAACATAGGCAGGCTAATTCGAATTAGGACTCAAAAGAATGCAAACATGCAATGAAAACATTATTAGTGCTGTGTGCTCAATGAGTGCAGTGTGCAATGCATACAAGATAGAATACAATTATATACAGAATTTACAAATTTCTTTTACACAGACAACATGTGGAAAACATGTGTAAAGATACATAGGGCTCCATCTGCTGGCGGTATTTGAAAATAACAAACATGAATATGTACTATTTTATATTTACCCGGCTAATAAAAAAATAACATTGTATATTTTGCTCCTGAAGATAATAAACAAAAAAAGAAATACCAAGCCAATGTACATTCCCTTTATCCCTGGTAGGTTATTTAACTACTGAAGGAATGTGAATGTTTGTGAAACTTTATTTGCCCTGTGGTCGTATAGAATATTTTAAGATCCCTTTTAGTATGGTTCCCTACAGCATCAAGCAAAGTAGTTTTAGCCTCTCACTTTGTGTGTTTCTTTTTCTTTGGTGGTTATCTAATCAATAATCCAAACCGACAAATCACTCTTTACCCTCATTTCCATATAAAAATCAATATAACAAACTTTAAACAAAACCCCAGCTCTGCTTTATTAAAACTGTATTTATGTTTGGGTTTTTCCACCACAAGTCTAATTAGATTTGATGATCATTACTTTGGAAAAAAAACAAAACATCTAAAGATACTCATTTACATTTCCAAGATCAAAGATTGACAGTCAAGCTGTTTATGATGTTGACACAGCTTTCATCATGTGCCTGTTAAAGTAAGATATAGGTGGGGACTGTAGGAGAAATAAATGAATCACATTTAGAGGATGTGAGAAAATTTAATTACACATGACCTGACCACATATAAAAAGTCTTAACCATTTCCTTGTGCAGAAGCTCATTTATGAGTATAAGTCTTTTTTATGGATTTAGAGGATATCTAAAGTCTTGAAGTGCTGGACACCTAAGTACCTTGCCATGGTGTCTCTCCTATTCTCATGCAGAAACCTGTGTCGCGCATAAGGTACCCTATTCACTTGAATGGCCTGTCCTATGCACGACTGTCACTCCAAAGAAGCTCAGGGAGCAAATTTTGGTCCTGTGCCCAGAGCAATTTTACACCTGTGATTTGTTTTAGCACGTGACAATCGTGGCAAAAATCACACCGCGTTTGGTGTGCCATTCAAGATGAATGGTACCCAAATGCTAATTGTGTGTTCTGACGTGATTTGGAATCTGGGGGCAATTCTGCCTGAGACTTTAATCGCCCATATGTGAACAGGGCCTAAAGGAAAACTATTTAATTAATACAGTTATATACTTTGGTGATTGCGGTTGTCACCAAAGTAGGATGGTATAAAAAACAGTAAAAACATGTTCCAATGTTCTTCCTCATGTCCTTCTTGGAGAGATTATCCATCACTTCCAGGCCTGACAGGAAGTGAGGGAAAATCTCCTTCCCCCATACAAACATTGTAAAAATATGGGATAAAGTATGGTTTGTATTTTTGTCCCTGTGGGACAGAACACTAAAGCTGAAGTGGGATTTCTTCTTTGAGTCTCCCTCTCCCACAATGGAAACTGAATCTGTATGCAAGTTGAAATTAAGCCAGTTAGGTGCTGCCCTGGACGGGAAAATGGAAAATTTATATCAAATACTTACCGTAATTTTCCTTTCCTGATGGACTCCATGGCAGCCTACGTATGGGTTAATCCCGCCTCTCCTACCTCATAGGACCCCACTCCCATAAATCTTTGCTCCCAGCTAGGTACCGTGTTCCATAACTTAGCCTACTCCAGCAATGGGAGGGAACTCCTGCTGCCATGGAGTCCATCAGGAAAGGAAAATTACGGTAAGTATTTGATATAAATTTTCCATTTTCCTGACAGACTCCATGGCAGCCTACGTATGGGAAATAACTAGCCATACACTCCCGGGTGGGAAATATTGCTGGTTTAAAGAAAAAAAGGTTTTAATTGGCACTGTCAACAGATAAGACATTCAAACCAAAATTAACTGAGGAAAGAGCCGCTGGCTCAACACAATAGTGTGTCATAAAAGTATGTATCGATGACCATGATGCTGCTTTGCAAATCACTTCTGCAGACACATGACGGGAAGCTGCCCAAGACGTTGAAACACTCCTAGTCGAGTGTGCCGTCACTGCCTCTGGAGGGACCAGACCCTTAGCCGTATACGCCCTTTGAATAGCCTGGACAATCCAGGCTGATATGGATCTGGAGGAAGCACGTAATCCTCTGTTCTTCCCTTGGAAGTAGATGAAAAGGTAATCAGATTTCCGGAAGGGAGCCGTTGCTTCCAAATAGAATCTTAGGATTTCTCCGACATCTAGAGGATGGATACTAGAATCATCAGGTGAATGGAATGTTGGGAGAACTATTTCTTGATTCTCATGAAAGACGGACGTCACTTTGGGATTTGATCCCAACATAGGGATCAAGACCACCCTATCAGGAAAAAAGGTGATAAAGGGTTCTTTGAAACCCAGAGAGCTGATCTCAGATACCCTTTTGGCAGATGTTATGGCCACCAGGAACACTGTCTTGAGAAAAAGATCTTTGATGGACAATTGATCCATTTGTCGAAAATCCTCTCCTGAAAAGAAGTCCAAAACGAGGGGAAGATCCCACTTGGAGAATCTTGGCCTCCTTTGAGGTCTAAGTCTTGTTGCACCTTTAAAGAATTGCCTGACGAGAGGATGTTTTGCCCAAGCAACGCCTGTGAATGCAGAAATCGCAGAGACCTGAACTCTAAGAGAGCTAACGGCCAAGGGCAACTCTAGGCCTGTCTGCAGGAAACCCAGAATGTCCGATATTTTCGGGTCTTTAAATGAACCTCCAACAGTAGGGATGAAACTCACGAATCTTGCCCAGATTCTTTGGTACACTCTGTTAGTACCCTCTCTCCTGGCACTCATCAAGGTTTCAATTGCTGTGTCAGGACACCCTAAGGCTGTCAACCTTTCCCTTTCAACCACCAGACCATCAGGTGGAGATGGGATGGACATGGGTGAAGCGATGCTCCCTGTAGCAGGAGATCTGGCCTGGGAGGAAGAGGGACTGGGTCCCGACAACTGAGCTGTGTCAGGAGAGGAAACCATGGCCTGTTGGGCCAATATGGAATTACCGCTATTATTTCGGCTTCTTCCCAGCGGAGTCTTGACAGAAAACGGAGAATGACCGGTACTGGGGGAAAGGCATACGCCTTGAGAAACCTCCACTGGTCCGTCAACGCATCTATCCCATAAGCTTGGGGACAACGATTCCTCGTGTAATACTTCTCGAGTTTCGCATTGCAGGGTGATGCAAAGAGGTCCACTTCTGGTGTTACTCCTAGAGACAGAATCCAATTGAACACTTCTATGTGGAGGGACCACTCGTTGTTGTCCAACGCTACTCTTGAGAGGAAGTCCGCCTGGACATTCTGGACTCCGGGGAGGTAAACAGCCGTTAGATTCGACAAATTCGCCTGGGCCCAAGCCATAATCGGACTGACCTCCTCTAGTAGATCTAGACTGCGAGTACCCCCTTGTCTCTTGATGTAGGCTACCGCAGTCGTGTTGTCCAACCTCAACAGAACCGAAGCTCCTGAAATCAGGTGACGGAAGGCTTGAAGAGCTTGAAAGGCAGCCCGGAGTTCCAAGACATTTGACACCACCCCTTGAGATGGGAAGTCCCATTTCCCCTGGGCTACTTCTGATAGACAGAGGGCTCCCCAGCCGCTGTTGCTGGCATCCGTCGTCACCACCATCCAGGAGATTGGTGCAATAGAGTGGCACTTGAGGAGATTCTCCTGATGAAGCCACCATGGAAGACACTCCCTCATGGACGGGGTCATTCTGACAAAGTGATCTTGTGACTCTGGGATCCATTGTTGAAGAAAACCCTTTTGGAAGGGTCGCATCCTCCACTGTGCCCATTTTACCATGGGAGCTGTGGCCACCATGGTGCCGATAACTCTGAGGCAATATGATGCCCTGAGGCGAGGACATGCCAGAGCGAGCCGAATCCTGTCTTGAATTACTGGGATCTTCTCCATGGGTAAGGAGATGGTACTCTTTACCGTGTCGAACTGCACCCCTAGGAATATCAGGGACTGGGTCGGATCCAACTGACTCTTCTCCCTGTTCAACAACCAGCCGAACTCCGTCAAGACCGAGATGACTTGGTCCCGATGTAAACGAAGCTGGTCTCTGTCCTGCGAGAGCAGGAGTAGATCGTCCAGGTAGTGGTGTAACCGGACACCTTTGACCCTGATTAGGGCTACCACTGCCAGTAGTACCTTTGAGAACACTCAAGGCGATGTCGTCAGCCCGAAAGGAAGACAGGTGAACTGGAGATGTCTCTGCTCCACTGCGAACCTGAGGTATTGCTGAAAATTCTTCGCGATTGGAACATGAAAATACGCATCCTTCAGGTCTACTGAGACCATCCAATCCCCTGGCTGAATCGTTTGACTTATGGTCAAGAGAGTCTCCATCTTGAACCTCTCCTTCTGGATGAAGGAGTTCAAATACGTTAGGTCGATGACTGGCCTCCATGACCCATTCTTTTTGAGAACCATGAAGAGAGGAGAATATATTCCCTGAAATTTTTCTTCTACTGGTACCGGAATGACGGCCCCTTGAGATATCAGAGAGTCCGTGTAGGATAATAGAATTTCTCTCTTCTCTTCTGACTGTGGAAGAACTGTGGGAATAAAGCGGTGTGTAGGTGGGTTGGTGAAAGTCCAGGTATGACCTGTAGAGATAGTTTTGACTGTCCAAAAATCTTGGACCGAGGCTGCCCAGACGTGCTGGAAACGGAGTAATCGTGCTCCTACCTGCTCCACCTGGACAGGCTCCATATCAAAAGGACTTAGTCGTATCCCGACCCCCAGAGGGTGTGGCTTTTGTGGACTTCTGTCCTGAAGGTTGATTTCTTCGCCAGTTTTTCCTGAATTCCCTGCCAGGTCTGTAACGACGTGCGTCTCTAGCACGTTCCTGATCCTGTCTAGGTTGAGTTCTTCTCTGGCTCAAGAGACGACGATCCTGGGGTAGGAAGCCTGACTTACCCCCGGTAGCGCGTGTGATGGCCGAGTCCAGCTTGTTCCCGAAGAGGGAGGAACCCTCAAAGGGAATTTTGCACCATGCCTGTTTGGAGGCAGGATCCGCTACCCATGGACGCAACCACAGGGCCCGTTTAGCTGTGACCGAGGATAGCATGACACGCGATACCAACCGGATAATGTCCAGGGATGCCTCACCCAGAAAAGCCGATGCCATCCTCAGTTCGTGCACTGGGGAATTCCTGACCACGTCATCGGATATACTTCCCAGGGTTGCACCCACGTCATCTGTCCATGATTCCATGGCTTTCGACAAAGCCGCAAGTGCCAGAGCCGGTTTGCAAGCCATCCCTGCAGTGATATATATCCGTTTGAGATCAGTGTCGATTTTTCTTTCCAAACCATCTCTGAATGACACTGTATCCTCCAGTGGAAGCGTGACATGTCTCACCAATCTCATGAGCGCCGCATCAATGAGGGGGGCTGAATCCAAATATTTCACCTCCTCACTCTTGAATGGGTACATCTTAGCCACTTTGGTGATTAAAGAGTTCTTCCTTTCCACCTTCCCCCATTCATCAGATATGATTTCACCAAGCTCACTTAGGAAAGGGAAATTCGGGCGCTCTTTTTTCAGATGTTTAAAATACTTTTTTTGTTTGGAGGGCATCTCTATTGGGTCTTCCCATTTTAGCGCATCTTTAACTGCCCTGACCAAATGAGGGACTTGAGAGAAGTCGAATCCCGCTCCATGTTCATCCACCTCGACCTCCTCATCTGAGGATCCATTTGACGAGAGATAGTCATGAGAGGGACCCGGAACTTCAAATTCGACTGCGTCCGCAGTTGAGGCCGGTGCTGAAGGGGGAATGGTTATGTTGGCTGACTCTGTCCTGCCCAGAGATTCTTGCACAACCTTCCTGACCAGTGCTTCCACCTGCTGGTCACCTGCACCTCTCTCTTTCGCAGCTCTGGAGTAGCATGCTTCGCAGAGAGATCTGTCCTCCGGGACATAAGCCCTACACCCCCAGCAGGCTTTTTTCTCCGTGCGACCGGAATGGCGGCGGGAATCATGTTTAGAGCCGGACCTTGATCTGTCCGTGTGATGTTTAGAAGAAGATCTTGACTTTGATTGGTCACGCTGTGACCTGGATTTCTCTTCACGTGCTACTGGATGATGATCGGACCTAGAAGGGCTGAGAAAAGAACAGGAAACAAAATATTTTAAAATTCCCCAATAACCCTGACAACCCATGCAAAAACAGGTAGAGGAAAAAAATTCCGTCCTACCTGCGGCATAAGGGCTGACCACTAGGCGGCGACGACACATCCATGGCAATGGAAAAACAGCAGAGACTGCAGGCAAGACATAATGCATAAACATCCCAAACTAGCAGAAGCAAGAAACAATTGCTGCATAGAACAAAGGGGTGTTCAGCCTACCTTCCACAGATATCGCTATAGGGACAAGAGAACCGGCGTCTGTAGATTCCCCTGGAAGCCAGGGCATAGCTGTATCTGACAGCTATTTAAATTTGCCGCCCTGGATGACGTCACGGCGCTCCGAGCGTCGTCGTGCGCCGCCTTGCGACGTCCGCGCGCATGCGCGGCCCCAGCCGTTCCGCCCGGACCGCGCATGCGCGAGCCAAGCCTCAATCTGGCTCGTGGCCGTGCGCATGCGCCGTAGGGACGAACAGCGGCGGACTGGAACGCAAATGCGCTCCAGCCGCCATCCTTGAGGACAAACAGGAACAACACAAACAAATATACACACCGGCTGCCATGGAATATTAAATCATACGATACCCATCCAGCACGGAACGATCCGACCTGACCCTCCAAGCGCCATTCACAGGCGGGCACGATCGGGCATCAAATGGAAGGCCTCCTGCTAATAGCGAGGACGAATGGCCAAATTGCCGCTTGCCAGTCAATGACTGGATAGTAAGCTCTTCAGGGCACCACCACATCACCCGTGTCCACCCTGCTAATAGCTGGGCAACTGGACTCCAATACCGCCATCTCTTCACCGCCAACGCAAGGGGAAACGCCAGGACTGGATCACTACTCCTTAAGGTAAGAACTACCTCTTTAGTCCTAAGGAGGAGGACAAAAAAGGAACACGGTACCTAGCTGGGAGCAAAGATTTATGGGAGTGGGGTCCTATGAGGTAGGAGAGGCGGGATTAACCCATACGTAGGCTGCCATGGAGTCTGTCAGGAAAGTAAGGGTTTATGTCTTTCCTGGTTATTTGGCTTTGGTGGGTTTTCTTTGGATCTGACCCACTGGTCCTGTGTTATAAGGGAGGGACAGAGGTCCGGAGCAGAGACCCCCCTGAAGGGAAGATAATCGGGGAGCCACACCTGTGAGACGTGAAAGGATGTCGCCTGCTGCCATCATGTAAAAGGTCATCAGGACCAGGAAGATTCTGGCACTGGGAAATGCCACTTATGGATCTTACATGGACTCTCTACCTTTGCAGGTGTGCTGGGGCAGCACATAACCTGAGCTAAGATTAAGGATGTAGGAAGAAATTCTATTCTTGGCTGTGGACTTTGTGATATGTTGCACTTTTCCAAATAAAGCTTTGGAACCTTGTTTTTGGCTGGTCTGAAGTTACTAAAGGGGTGCAATGTACCGGTAAGTATGTGGCATGTTTCTACAGTTCAGGTCACTAAGGTTCTTTTGGGTATGAAGATATCAGTACAAGAGTTGAACCCCCCCCCCCTCAAAAAAAATCTGCAAGAAAAAGGCATAATGGGCTAGTATGCATTGCATACTATGCAGATTTATGCATATTCATGCTATGCATAAATCTATCTATTATGCATATATAATGGACGGGCCGCCCCTGATGAAAGGACTAGCAGGAACACCAGAGATTTCACATACAGTAAAGGAAGCAATACAAAGAGAACAGAATAATTTCTCATACAAGTACATGGTACAGCAGGCACGTATCAGGAATATGAAGTGTTGGGGTAACAAAGACTTTAAGTAAGGTTTATTAATAGCTGAACAAAACCCATCCAAACACTAGCAAACATGAAGATATAAGTGGACCATAAACCAAGTGACAGAAACCCTAACAAATTGACTAACCAAGTAACAGAAAAACCTTACTAGCAAACTTAACTATAATACAATTTAGACAAAAAAACGGGAGTACGGGAAACAGAATAAAAACAGGGATGCAAGGAATAGTCAGGAAGGGGAACCAGGACAAGGATCAGTAACAAGGGGAGCAGATAAGAGGCAGCAGGGTACTGGATACAGGTACAGGACAAAAGCAGGATCAGACAGGAATAGGCACAGGATGAATCAGCAAGTGATATCTGGCTATCAGACAAAACACTGAAGCAATAGGGAATAGTAGAAAAGGAACTAAATACCCTCCCAGCAGCCAGCATCAGGTGAAGATTAGTTACTGAGACCTGCTGGCTGCTGGGATACTGAAACTAGAACCTTCTGGTTCAGGAACCACAGTGCTATCAGAAGGTAATCCGGTTCCCGACAATCGGTTGTCCTAGTTGAAATTCAAAGTCCTCTGCCCCCCATACACCTTCATTTGTAATCTTCTGGTGCTGTGGGGCTTAATTCAATCACTGGTCCTGTCACAGGCCATCATCAAAAGTGCCAACCATGCCCCCCTCCCTCATTTATAGAATATGTTCAATAGCTTCTATGAATGAAAAGCGCTCTATAAAAAGGGGGAGCAGGTGGTTGAATGAAAGGTCTGCCTCCACCATTTCAACTGGGACAGCTGACACAGGAACACTTTTCACTAAAGGTAAGTACCATCCCTTGTGCTGATTTTGTTTTTTTAATGTACCTAAACTTTAAAGCTTTAAACTGTAATGCCGCATACACACGGTCGGAATTTCCGATGGAAACAGTCCGATGGGAGCTTTTCATCGGATTTTCCGACCGTGTGTATGCCCATCGGTCTTTTTCTGTCGGAATTTCCGGTGGACTTTGGATTGAGAACCTGTTCTTAATTTTTCCGACGGAAAACCTTTCTATTGGATTTTCCGAACGTGTGTATGCAATTCCGACACGCAAAATTCCGACGCATGCTCAGAAACAATTTGTTGCATGCTCAGAAGCATTAAACTTCCCTTTTATAGTGCAGTCGAACGTGTTGTGTGCCGTGGTATTATTGACCATCGGAATTTGGTGTGACCGTGTGTAGGCAAGACAGTTTGAGTGAAATTCCGTCGGAATTCCGACGGGAAAACCATCAGAGCTTTTTTAGACGAGAATTCCGTCCGTGTGTACTACCACTAGGAATGTATATGGCGTGCGCATGCGCGTGTGTGTGGTTGGGGGGGGGTGTAGTGGGCAACCTTACACATATGTGTAGGCTCCAATAGGTTCCTGAATTTTATGCTTGCAGCTGTTTTTTGTAAACTGATAAATTTCTGCAAGCCAAATTTTACATTTTGGTAAATGCTGGTTTATCAAGTGATCAATGTTCAGCTGCAATGCTGTAAAATAGATCCAATTTACTATCATTATGACACAATTACATTTACATTTAAACACTGAGAATAAAAATGACAAGCACGGCTGGATCATTTCATATGTGAGCGATCGTTAATGGAATTAAATCAGTCTCTATACAGAATTTCTAAACACATGGACAAGTTTTAATTACATTATCAAATTTTCATAAAACTGTGAAAGATAATAATAATAAAAAGAAACTGCATGTGGGTATCATTTTTCCTAACTTCTAAATTAAATGTTGGCAAACACTGGTGACTTGTTTTATAGGTGAAGGTTCCAGGGCTGTAATCTGGATCTTAGCATTACTACTTAGTGAGTCAATTACCTGGAATAGGCAGGTAGGATACAAATTTATAAATTTAGACTTTACTATATATATACTTGTCCTAGTTAAGTGATACACTAGGTTGTAAAACCAGAATTGGGATGGCAGCCTTGATTCCTGCACCTAAAAAACAAATCATCAATTGAAACTCTCTATTTCTATTCTCATGGGTTCCCAATAAAGTGTCAATCCACCCAACATTGAAATTTGTAGTTTTTAGTATGTAGGGATATGGTAATTATTTAAATAAATAAGTGTGTGAGCAGGTGAGCACTGGCATGGTTGTTTGTCACGGTTTCTTTGGGTTGGTCTTCAGGTGTACGAAGTAGACATAGCCCCACGTTGGGCACCAAAAGGAATGTGGACAGGTGGGCGGTGGCATGGTTGTTTGTCACGTCCTCCATGTTTTCCCATTAACTTGTTGGACTTCAAGTCTCTCTCACGGGGCCAATGATGACCCTCTGGGGAACTCTCTGAACCAGACAACTGTCACAATTTAGAACGTACAGGCAAGTGGGTTAGACCCAGACAGGAGCCTGACAAAAAGATCAGGAGAGTGGGCAAAGCATTAACCTCGACCTTCCCAGCCAGGGCAGCACCTAATGACCACTTCAACCTGCTGAAAACATTTTCTTTTATACTTTTGTGTGATCTGTAGGAAACAGTCTGCTGTACTCAGTCTAGATGTTTCTCCTTGTGGGGGTTTCACTTTATGAATCAATGCTCCTGGGGCACTCAGAATGAACAATAAGCACCAACTGGCTGCACGAGGAGCTACAGGAAGCAAGCGCTACTGTCCTTAGAAAAATAGATGGTAAGCCACTAGCTGAAAAAGTAGTCCATACATGAACCTTCTCAGCTCTACTGCCCTGGAACATTCATAATCAAGGTACCACTTGATGCTTCATCTCCAAGAGGGCAAAGTTCTGAGTGTGTATTAAAACCAGCATAAGTTGTGAGAGCAGGTCAGTGAGATAAAGCTATACAGATGCCTGTGTTTGGCAGTACGTCAGTTACCATTTGTCACCTCAAACATCCTTACTTTTCTCCTGTTGTGGTCAACTTACTTGATATAGGGAACTTCAAGCGTTGCCCCTGACATCACCAAAGGGCAGCACATAATATTAAGTGCATGTAATGCTTTAGAAAAATGTCAGCGTCAGGAGAGTGTAACGCTCCTGTTCCATGGCAGTTGCTGGTCTCATTCCAGCATCACAGTTTTGGCTGAACTGCGCTTTCCCTGTCTGACTGTCCACCTGCAAGATGATTGCTGTAGACACAGCTTGTGGGTGGAGTCCAAAACAGTTTTAAGCCTAGCAAGCCCTTAGTGTCATGCTTGTGATAGTGTTTTCAATAGGCTTCAAGCTCCCTGTTTATCTGCCTTGTTCCTGTGCCTTGATTTACTTTCGTCTGATCCCCATCCTACCAGCTAGTTTGTATTTCTTTGTTAACGAGCTCAGACTTTGGACTACTCTCTGAACTCTGCCTGCCTTTTGACCACGGATTTGACCCTGACTATTCTCTGAACATTGCCTGCCCTGAACCCAGACTGCCTTTAGACCAATTTACCAGTCTGCCAAGTACCTATTTGCTGTGCTTAGCTCGCACCAACCCCAGAGTGGTGGCCAGGCACTATAACATTGTGTATAAGACCTGGAGGCAACCGAATACAGGTAGACCTGCTAGCCTTATGGGAAAGGGGGCTAGTATCGGTGAAGAACACAGAGGGAACTATATTGCCTGCCCACCTATGCTCGGGGTAGTAGTGACAGCCAGAAACTGGATATAGTACAGGGTCAGAGACAGCAGGAATGCTACAATGGATGGTCAAAGACTACAGACATGTTCCAGGAGAAGTTCAAAGTTTGCAGACATGCTTCAGGAGTACGGTAGTTGGATACTGGGAATATGTTGTAGGACACAATCGGAGACAGCTAAAGATAGCTTTAAAGTCCTTTCAGACATCAGCGCTCCCAACAGCACCCCTATATATTTCTCTTTTCAAAATACAATATAAAAGTTCAGTGATTAAAATACACAAACACAAAAAAAAAGTGTATCGCACAGATAAAGTAATGAAGTATGAAAAAAATGACCAAATCATTTAACTTGTAGAAACCAGTTTAATGAATATTTCCTTTGTCTCAGAGTAAACACCAAGGCAAGTAAAACACTGGCTGCTGGGACCCCAGGGCTACAAAGGTACAGTAGGGTCAAAGGGCCACAGGTTGAGCTCTCTGCAGTGTGTACTAATAAAAATGTCAACGTTATCCTTACAATGACTGGTGTCCATCTTTTACTATAGCTTGTAGAGTTTAAAACAATCCTGAAATGAAAGAAACTGAGACATATCACCCAATATGGGTGCTTGGGACATTCACAATGGCCAGTTATTCAGCTTAATTGTCAATATTGAAAAAGTTGTATTTAAGATGTGCTTTCACAGGGTGACACTGTGAATGCACAGGTAGTAGTGTGCCAATGTCCCGATACTGGGGAATCTCTATCTGCAGTCCCTTCCTCTGTTCCAAAAGTGAGACACCTGGGGTCTGTGGGGCTCCTAAAAAATTGTAAATAAAAATTGATAATAAATTATTGTAAAAAAATATTGTAAAAATAAAAAATAAAAATTGTAAAAAAACAATAATAAAAAATAAATAAACTACTAACACCAATCTCTGCCCTACTGACACTGTTCACTGCTCTACTGACACCAACCTCTGCCCTACTGACACACTGTCCACTGCTCTACTAAAACATCCACTTCCCTACTGACACCAACCTTTTCCATACTGACACATCCACTCCTCTACTGGCACTGTCCACTGTCCTACTTCTATATATATATATGAATATATATATATATATATATATATATCTAGGGTGCACAACCTAATACAATAGTCTGTGCAAACCTATGGCACCAGTGCACAAACAAGGTCCATGAAGACGTGGATGAGTGAGTTTGGGGTGGAGGAACTTGACTGGCCTGCACAGAGTCTTGACCTCAACCCGATAGAACCCTTAGGGATGCATTAGAGCAGACCTTGTCATAGACACACTCCTAAACCTTGTGGACAGCCTTCCCAGAAGAGTTGAAGCTGTTATAACTGCAAATGAATTGCCAACTCAATAATGAACCCTACGCACTAAGACTGGGATGCCATTAAAGATCATGTGCGTCTACAGGCAGATGTCACAATACTTTTGGTAATATAGTGTAGATGTCAGAAGGTAATAGTTTTTTGTATTTCTCAGGGACTCTAGAGTTGTAACAATGGGAAACAGTAGTGGGGGAATGGGGTAGAAGATTTTGGGACCACTTCTTAGGAAAAGTATTATTTTGTGTTTGATCCTTTATTTAACCACTTTCCGACCGGCGCACGACGATGTACGTCCCTTTTTTGAAGAGGGATATCTCGGTAACGGCAGCAGCTGCTGCCACAACCGAGGTATCCATCTCTTCAGGCGCCGGTCGGCTGTCCGATAATGGTGGTCATCGCAGCGGATTCGCCGCGAGATCACCGTTATCGGCGGCGGGAGAGGTGCCCCCCTCCCGCCGCTCTCCCGCGCCTTACCGGAACCGTCGGCAGCGGCGGAGGCGATCGGGTCCGTTCCCCTCCTGTGTCTAGAGATGAGTGATGCTAAGATGGCCGCCACTCATCTCTATACCATAGGAGGGCGGAAGCGACGTCAAAAACTTCACTTCCGCCCATACCTCTTAAAGAGGAATTTTCAAATGTCATTTTTTGAAATGACATTTTTTTTTTTTTTTTTTTCATTGAAGTCCAAATATGAGATCTGAGGACTTTTTGACCCCAGATCTCATATTTAAGAGGACCTGTCATGCTTTTTTCTATTACAAGGAATGTTTACATTCCTTGTAATAGGAATAAAAGTGAGCCAATAAATTTTTAAAAAAAAAACATTGTAAAAATAAATAAAATCAAGAAAAATAAATAAGAAAAACAAAAAAATGTTTTTTTGAAGCGCCCCGTCCCAACGAACTCGTGCGCAGAAGCGAACGCATATGTGGGTAGCGCCCGCATATGAAAACGGTGGTCAAACCACACATGTGAGGTATCGCCGCGATCGGTAGAGCGAGAGCAATAATTATAGCCATAGACCTCCTCTGTAACGCAAAATATGCAACCTGTAGAATTTTTTAAAACGTCGCCTATGGAGATTTTTGAGGGTAAGTTTGATGCCATTCCACGAGCGGGCGCAATTTTGAAGCGTGACATGTTAGGTATCAATTTACTCGGCGTAACATTATCTTTCACAATATATAAAAAAATTGGACTAACTTTACTGTTGTCTTATTTTTTTATTCAAAAAAGTGAATTTTTATTCAAAAAAGTGAATTTTTTCCAAAAAAAGTGAATTTTTTCCAAAAAAAGTGCGCTTGCAAGACCGCTGCGCAAATACGGTGTGAAAAAAAGTATTGCAACGACCGCCATTTTATTCTCTAGGGTGTTAGAAAAAAAACAATATATAATGTTTGGGGGTTCTAAGTTTTTTTCTAGCAAAAAAAACTGTTTTAAACATGTAAACACCTAAAATCCAAAACGAGGCTGGTCTTAAAGTGGTTAAAACAATATTGGAGATTACAGAAGAAAGAGGGTAAAATAAGTAGTAAAGGGATTTTAAGGGCAGTATAATGTCTGATCCAGACCCTGCCTATAAATGAATATCATTTTTATTTCCTCAGTTCTCTCCTTAGTTCTGTTACTGATTTTCATATATACCTACACCAGATGTTCTCCACCAGTTGCCACAAATCCCATATCTTGGAAAGGCTATATTTAGTGCTCTAGCAAAAAATTATCAAATGTTACATCCTCAAATTTAATTAGCGATCACCTCTAGGGCCTGAAACAGTGTTTTCTCATGATGTTGTTGAAAGCAGCCCCCAGAAATACTGTCACATAGGAGATAATTTAGGAAGACAAGGGAAAAAAAAGTATTTACATTCCTTGAAATCTAAAAATATATTTAATATCATTTTTTCATCGAAAGAGATGATTTTATCCATAATATGCAATTAAATGGACCTGGCAGTAAAAAAAAAAAAAAGTCAGTTTAGGCCACAATCACATCTATGACTGTTAGGAACACACGCAAAATCACTTTCCCAAAATTGGTGTCCTAATGCGCAGAGAAACACGCTGCACTCACAGGAGTGCCATTACCTCGCGTTGGTCTTTGCAGGAAACCCCAAACTACCATATGATTTTAATAATGCACTGCGGTACCTTTTATCCTAAAATAGGCCTCCAGCTGACAAACTAGCTCAGAGACAAAACCACTGACCGCAGTGCACCCTTTAACCAAATTCCAGCGAAACCACCGTTAGCTGGAATACCACCAGCGGGACCCATACCACTGATGGGTCCCAAACTCTTCCTTATCCAAGGTTTTCTTCCTTCACCCGCAAAGACCAACACCTGCCACAGCACCCATGGGGAAAACCTTACCCTTGTGTGCCCCTCCACACCCTCAACACTCTCTGGATACCGTCCTGTAACCCTAAAGCTCACATGTCAATTCCCACCACATTGAGGTGTACCCCATCACCCCGAAGATATCGCCAGGTATCCATTTCCAGCTCTAAATGTCTGATGATCAGCCCCCGTTCCTAACCACAAATCTGCTCACGTCCCTGTTAACCTTTTTTTGGGCCTTACCAATCCTCTCCACCGATCTCGCTAACCGTCAAGTCGTCTGAGCAATGATGTCGGACCATACAATCAGCATCTATGGAAAAGCCATGCAGAGCCTCAGGAAATCAAATTTGATATCCCGCGTGATGTCCAACATGGACCTTAAGCCCAGATCATTACCGCCTACGTGTAATACAAAAACATCCGGCGGCCTATCCAGACGTGCAAAGTGATGCACTTCTGGAACTGTCCTGTTCAGGAGCATACCTGGTAGGCCCAACCACCGGACAATCACTTCCTGTCTAGAAATGCCCAATTGTCTCCCATCAGGCCTCACATCTGCTCTTTTTGCCCCCCAAAAAACATAGGAGTGGCCCAATATCCAGACCAGGCCCTGCACGCCACCTAAAAGAGAAGAAAAACAACCAACATAACAATCAATATACACCCATAAAAACATACATACCCATACCAACATGTCCAATGAGCTCCCCCACCCTGTTACTCTGACAACAAGTGAGGACGAACAAATATAAATTTAACCGACCCGATTCCCACCTACCAATGCGCTTAACCACCTCCTCATCCAACCCCCATCTGGCAGCCTCCATAGCCGCCCAAATTCGCAAATCGGACATAAGGGCGAACCCGGTACTGAAAATACCAGAATTTTCCTGCCCCTGCCCACCTTATCCATTTTGGATTTGCACAACACCAGGGACAACCTATCCTCCCCACAGGAGACCTCCGTATCCCACATACCCCCCTGTACCTTCTTTTAAGGGCTCACTAGCTCACCGATCTGAAACGCCCCAAAGAACGCCAGGGAGAATGCCGTTTTAAACAACGAGACCTCATAGGCCGAAGAACACATAAAAAACAACTGGGCTAAAACCGTCCCCAAAAGCTCAAATTAAACAGGGCGCCTTTGTTGTGCCCAAAAATCTTCCGTGAACTCCTGGCAACCTTGCAACAAAAATGTCAACCCCGCCAAATTTTTCTCCAACCCCGACACTGACACCACTTCTTTCAGATTCCATGAGACAAAATAAAGAACCACAAACCGCAATTCCTGTCCCTCCTGCGCTCACGATTGACCTGTTGCAAAAAAGACAACCATTCGTGCCATACCCTGCTATATGCAGCCCATGTCATGGCACTTACAGACCATCTGATCCATCCGGAGATGATCCCAAGGCAATCTTCCACAGCCCCTCGGGACAAGGAACCCCGCGTTGCTCCGCTGCTGGCGCCAACTCCCGGAACCTGTCCCACTGAAAGCGAGACAAAGCGTCAGCAATGACGTTCTCAACTCCCGGGAGGTGCACAGCATAAATAAAGACATTCAACTGCAGATAGCGCAACACTAAGTGTTGGAGCAGCCGTACTACGGGCAGGGACGGATTTCCCACAAGGCCACCGAGGCCAGGCCTCTGGGCGGCAGGGGTGCAGGGGCGGCCCTGCATGGAGATAGAGAAGTGGTCTGAAATTATTTAGTTCCCTATATGCGCTTCTCTAAGGTCTATCATATCTCGTTGAGTCATGAAGATGTAATCAATGCGCCAGTATTTGTTATGTACCTCAGAGTAACATGTGTAATCCTTTTGCGGATACCCCCCCCGCACGCCGCAAATAACACGTTTTATAGCAACCAGCATCATTCCCGGGCACACAGCACAGAGCGGAGTGCACTGAACCAGCCCCTCCTCCTCCTATGTTTTCCCATACACAGAGGAGGAGGCAGGGAGCTGCACAGTGCACACCGCTCTGCCACAACAACGCGGCTGACCTGAGGTAGGATTTTAGCCACAGACTCACTCCCGACAGTCCTGCCAGTGTGCCCCCCCCTACTCTGAATGTCCTCTCTCAGCTCAGCCTGAGTCCACTCTCCCGAGTCCCGCCAGCAGCACCTCCCCCGCTCATGCAGCTGAATGTGCTCTCTCTTCTGCCAGGTCTGCTAAAAACTTCTGTGTGACTTGCAGAGGAGGGAGGCATGGGGGAGGAGGGGGATGTTATGGGATGAGGGGGGGGCACAAGAAGGATGAAGCTGGGATGGGATGAAGGGGGGGACAAGAAAGGTGTAGATGGGAATGAAGGGGGGGGGGGCAAGAAGTATGGAGCTGGGATGGGATGAAGGGGGGGACAAGAAGGATAGAGCTGGGATGGGATGAAGGGGGGGACAAGAAGGATGGAGCTGGGATGGGATGAGGGGGGGACAAGAAGGATGGAGCTGGGATGGGATGAGGGGGGGGCAAGAAGTATGGAGCTGGGATGGGATGAAGGGGGGGGACAAGAAGGATAGAGCTGGGATGGGATGAAGGGGGGGACAAGAAGGATGGAGCTGGGATGGGATGAAGGGGGGGGACAAGAAAGGTGGAGATGGGATGAGGAGGGGGACAAGAAGGATGAAGCTGGGATGGGATGAGGGGGGGGGCAAGAAGTATGGAGCTGGGATGGGATGAAGGGGGGGACAAGAAGGATAGAGCTGGGATGGGATGGGATGAAGGGGGGGACAAGAAGGATGGAGCTGGGATGGGATGAAGGGGGGGGACAAGAAAGGTGGAGATGGGATGAGGAGGGGGACAAGAAGGATGAAGCTGGGATGGGATGAGGGGGGGGGCAAGAAGTATGGAGCTGGGATGGGATGAAGGGGGGGACAAGAAGGATAGAGCTGGGATGGGATGAAGGGGGGGACAAGAAGGATGGAGCTGGGATGGGATGAAGGGGGGGACAAGAAAGGTGGAGATGGGATGAGGAGGGGGACAAGAAGGATGAAGCTGGGATGGGATGAGGGGGGGGCAAGAAGTATGGAGCTGGGATGGGATGAAGGGGGGGACAAGAAAGATGGAGCTGGGAAGGGATGAAGGGGGGACAAGAAGGATGGAGCTGGGATGGGATGAAGGGGGGGACAAGAAGGATGGAGCTGGGATGGGATGAAGGGGGGGACAAGAAGGATGGAGCTGGGATGGGATGAAGGGGGGGACAAGAAGGATGGAGCTGGGATGGGATGAAGGGGGGGACAAGAAGGATGGAGCTGGGATGGGATGAAGGGGGGGACAAGAAAGGTGGAGATGGGATGAGGAGGGGGACAAGAAGGATGAAGCTGGGATGGGATGAGGGGGGGGGGCAAGAAGTATGGAGCTGGGATGGGATGAAGGGGGGGACAAGAAGGATAGAGCTGGGATGGGATGAAGGGGGGGACAAGAAGGATGGAGCTGGGATGGGATGAAGGGGGGGACAAGAAAGGTGGAGATGGGATGAGGAGGGGGACAAGAAGGATGAAGCTGGGATGGGATGGGGGGGGGGGGCAAGAAGTATGGAGCTGGGATGGGATGAAGGGGGGGGACAAGAAGGATAGAGCTGGGATGGGATGAAGGGGGGGACAAGAAGGATGGAGCTGGGATGGGATGAAGGGGGGGACAAGAAAGGTGGAGATGGGATGAGGAGGGGGACAAGAAGGATGAAGCTGGGATGGGATGAGGGGGGGCAAGAAGTATGGAGCTGGGATGGGATGAAGGGGGGGACAAGAAAGATGGAGCTGGGAAGGGATGAAGGGGGGGACAAGAAAGATGGAGCTGGGAAGGGATGAAGGGGGGGACAAGAAGGATGGAGCTGGGATGGGATGAAGGGGGGGACAAGAAGGATGGAGCTGGGATGGGATGAAGGGGGGGACAAGAAGGATGGAGCTGGGATGGGATGAAGGGGGGGACAAGAAGGATGGAGCTGGGATGGGATGAAGGGGGGGACAAGAAGGATGGAGCTGGGATGGGATGAAGGGGGGGACAAGAAAGGTGGAGATGGGTTGAGGAGGGGGACAAGAAGGATGAAGCTGGGATGGGATGAGGGGGGGGGCAAGAAGTATGGAGCTGGGATGGGATGAAGGGGGGGACAAGAAGGATGGAGCTGAGATGGGAAGAAGGGGGGGACAAGAAAGGTGGAGATGGGATGAGGAGGGGGACAAGAAGGATGAAGCTGGGATGGGATGAGGGGGGGGGGCAAGAAGTATGGAGCTGGGATGGGATGAGGGGGGGACAAGAAGGATGGAGCTGGGATGGGATGAAGGGGGGGACAAGAAGGATGGAGCTGGGATGGGATGAAGGGGGGGGACAAGAAGGATGGAGCTGGGATGGGATGAGGAAGGGGGACAAGAAGGATGAAGCTGGGATGGGATGAAGGGGGGACAAGAAAGGTGGAGCTGGGATGGGATGAGGGGGACAAGAAGGATGGAGTTGGGGTGAGATCAAGGGAAGGATGGAGCTGGAATGGGATCGGGTGATGGATAGAGCCGAGATGGGATCAGGGGATGGTTGGAGCTGGGATAGGATCAGGATGGTAAATGGACGTGGGATGGATTGAGCCGGGATGGGATCGGTCAATGGATGGATTTGGGATGGTATCGGGGATGAATGGAGCCAGGATTGGATCGGGTGGCGGATGGAGTCGGGATGGGATTAAAGGAATATATGGAGCTGCCCCCTGCATTCTATAGATTACATACTCCTGTCCCCTGCATCCTGTACATTACACACTCCTTTTTTTAGTCTGTACAATTAAAGCCAGTTATTTTCAGTGTTCTCGTGTGTAGAGATGTTTTTAACTGATCTATTGTAGCAGTCATCGATAAAGGACGAGAATGGTGGTGCGTGTGTGTGTGGGGGGGGGGCGGCATTGAAGGACCCGGCCTTGGGGCGGCAAAGGGAGTAAATCCGGGCCTGACTACGGGCGGAGACGATGCCGATACCTTGTTGATGACTTGTACCACCCCCAGATTATCCCCATGAAATCGCACTTTCAAGTCCCTGAAAGACTCTCCCACAGCTCCACAGCCAGCACCACCGGAAATAATTTCATCAATACCATGTTACAGAGAAAACCTGCCTCTTTCCACGAATCCGGCCAATGCCCTGCACTTCACTCTCCTTCAAAAAAAGGGCCCCAAAACCGGTCGAGCCAGCCGCATCCGTGTAAAGTTCCAAGTCAAAGTTACTAACCGGTCCTGACATACACAATACCCTCCCGTTAAAAGAGTCCAGGAACGAATGCCACACACGCAAAATCTCCCTGTGCTCCCATACCAGGCGCACAAAATGAGTGGGCGGCTTGACCCCCCGCCGTACTTGCCGCCAGCCGTTGGCAAAATACCCTCCCCATTGGTAGGATGCGACACGCAAATTTCGACACCCAACAGCGACTGTAGTTTCCGAAGTTGCACCTTGCGTAATCCCAAGAGCCCCTGAATCTCTTCCTTAAGCGCCACTAGCTTATCTTCCGGCAGTCGACACTCCATGGCATCCGAGTCCAAGACAATGCTCAAGAAACGAATAACTGTAGTCGGCCCCTCTGTTTTTTCCGGGGCCAATGGAATGCCGAATCGAGCGGCAATGTGCTCCAACAGAAGCACCGTGCAGATCCCAGAGGTGTCTGGGCCCATGCAAAGAAAATCATCCAAGTAATGGATGATAGTTTTCCCCCCCCACGATGTCCCGAACTACCCACTCCACAAAGGAACTGAACTTCTCAAATAGTGCACATGAAATAGAACAGCCCACGGGCAGGCAGCGATCCATGTAGAATTCCTCCTGCCAATGACAAACTATTAAATGGAAACTATCCGGATGAACAGGAAGCAATCTGAATGCAGACTCAATATCGGATTTGGCCATCATAGCCCCTTGTCCATAACGTCGAGGAAAGGCTGCATCCTTTACACCTTCACTGGTGTTATCCCTTTTGTTAACAGACTCACTAGCACAACCTTTTCCCTGCAGGAAGCAGCGGGACAAGGGATGGGCACCTCCGCTGCCGGAGCATTCCTGCTTGTATCGGCAAGACCCCCCCAAACTTGCAAGAACCCTCAGTTTACTGCCAACAGACCCCCTTCTTCTATGCGGCCGATTGTCCGGGGGTGGGTGAGCCACCGCCCCCCCTTGAAAAACTGCCTCGAGGCCCTCGCCAATGTCGGCTCATATCCTGGTCTCACTGCAAGGACAGGCGGGTCGCCCTACGCTGCCGGAACTGTTCGTCGTATCTTAACCATGCAGTGCCCCCGTAGACTCTGTACGCCTCCCCAACGGCGTCCAGATAGCAGAAGAGTGCCAAACAGTGTTCTGGGTTCTTTTCACACAATCACACTAGCCATAATGACGAAAGCCTGCAGCCAGTTAGGGAAAATCAGTGGGATGAGTCTGTATCGTCACTTCTCATCTTTCTTCTTGTGCTCCTCCGGCTTGACCCTATCCAGATTGAATTTCTCCAAAGGTAGCAGCGAGAATATGTCCACATACTCACCTTTCCAAACTTTTTCCCAAACCTCTGGTTTAAGGTGTGCTCCCAGTGGCCCCTCAAGACACACATAGACTTCATATTTTGCCGAATCGGCCAGCCTAACATTCTATTTTTTAGAAGCCTCCCACGGCCATCTCCTCCTTGTTCCCCCGCTGCCATCAGACTAGCCGCAGCCTGACCCACCACGGCAGTGTCTACCAATGCGGGAGCCGCTGCTGCAGTAGGAGGTGTGGCTGCAACCCCCAGACCCTGCCACCCCCCCACAGGTGGAACCCAGGCCGCCACAGGGTTGGCTTGCCTGCTCGTCCCAGGTTCAAACCTCTGGACCAGTTCCTTCAAACCCCCAAGGAACCCATGCAACCCCATATCTGCCGGGGCGCGGTCGCGGACCGAATTTGCCGGGGGAGAATCCGGGGGCAACTCTGCCCACGCATACGGCAACTTCTTACTGGACCTAGACCCACCCCCCGAAACCACCCTCTCATCACCCTCAGATCTAATGGCACAAAAATAATTAAAATTGCACTTACCAGGCTGCCTAGGAAGGGTTCCATCAGCCGAAGTTCCCACCTCCATCGCTGCAGTTCGACCGCAAGGTTCTTCTTCTTCCGACAAGGACAGCTCGCCCTCCGATCAGACGACGCGTCTTCCTCCCTCACCGACAGCCCTCCAGGGGATACGTCTCCCTGGATGCCGAGAATACACGCTGCTGTAGGCCCTGCCTCATCGCGCCAGATCCGCCCACAGATTTTTTGGTCACCTTCCCCCAGGCCTCTTATGCACTTCCCCCTCTGCCATCCAGTATCCCCCCTCACGACGCATCGCCAGGGGCGGCGCCCACAGGGTCCTGCTCCTGCTGTGTGGCGGGCTGAGGGGGGACCCTGGTACTCCCAGAGGCCCCACCTGCCGAGCTCCATCTTTGAGGGGGATTCCTTCCAGGACCCCCCGCCGCGGGCACAGTCGGGCGCTTAGCAGGCGGTCCTAAAGGGGCCCATACGGGACTCCCAGTGTGACGTTGAGCTCTGGGGGAGGAGTCTGGGGAGAAGCACTTCAGAGGCCGAGACCTCCGAGCTCGTGTGGACTCCTGCCCCCCTGTACTGGCTCCAGGTGCCCCATCGCCCAGTACCATAGCCAGCTGTTCCTGCAGCCACTCTGCACCCTGTGATGCCACCTCCGCCCGCAGCTGGGCCAACAGTGTGTCCACCACCGACATGCTGTGCCTCAGCCAAGCTCGCTCCTCACGCTGCCACTGAACGCTGGGGAGGGGCCATATCCTTTTTCTCTGCCTATGGCCCCTCCAGCTGCCTCCAATCAGGTGAGATCTCTTATTCCTTCCACTTTGTCCGCTGTTAACATTGTCATGCAAGCCCTGTGCTATTTATTTTTTTGCTCCGGGCTTCTCTGATCTCCACTCCTTCCCTTCTGGAGCTCAGAAATGCTTTTACTGGTTGGAGAGGAGAGATTGCTGCAGATAAACATATATAAATTATGGAGGAGGAATTGTTTTGTCTCTGTGTATCACCTGGCGCTAGTCACTTCAATGGGTATATGTAAAGGTTTACAACCACTTTAAAATTCAACTCCAAGCTCAGAAGACAAATATGCAATTCAACTAAATACACTATATTACCAAAAGTATTGGGATGCCTGCCTTTACACGCACATGAACTTTAATGGCATCCCAGTCTTAGTCCGTAGGGTTCAATATTGAGTTGGCCCACCCTTTGCAGCTATAACAGCTTGAACTTCATTTCACTGATGTGGACGAGAAAGCCTGGCTTGCAGTCTCAGCTCTAATTCACCCCAAAGGTGATTCAAAGATTCAGGTCAAGACTCTGTGCAGGCCAGTCAAGTTCCTCCACCCAAACTCGCTCATCCATGTCTTTATGGACCTTGCTTTGTGTACTGATGCACAGTCATCTTTGAACAGGAAGGGGCCATCCCCAAACTGTTCCCACATGGTTGGGAACATGAAATTGTCCAAAATGTCTTGATGTCCCTTCACTGAAACTAAAGGGCCAAGCCCAACCCCTCCCCCTCCACCAAATGATTTGGACCAATGCACAAAGCAAGGTCCATGAAGACATGGGTGAGCGAGTTTGAGGTGGAGGAACTTGACTGACCTGCACAAAGTCCTGACCTCAACCCGATAGAACACCTTTAGGATGAATTAGAGCGGAGACTGCTGCCCAGGCCTTCTTGTCCACATCAGTGCCTGACCTCACAAGTACACTTCTGGAAGAATGGTCAAACATTACCATAGACACACTCCTAAACCTTGTGGACAGCCTTCCCAGAAGAGTTGAGGCTGTTATAGCTGCAAAGGGTGGGCCAACTCAATATTGAACCCTATGGATTAAGACTGAGATGCCATTAAAGTTCATGTGCGCCAACGTGTTACTTAAGATTGTCTGTACATGATGCAACTACGTAAATTCTTGACCTTGTAACTGTTCAAAACCAATAAAAATTTCAATGATTAAATAAAATAAAAAAGCGTGTGTGCGTGGAAAGGCAGGTGTCTCTATACTTTTGGTAATAAAGTGTATATGGGAGCTGCTTTACCAGCCAAAGAATTGCATTTTAGTCCACAGCACTCCACTGTAGTGTATTTTCCATTTGGGGTGCTGTTAACAATGCATTGGTACCCAGAGCAAAGGCTTTTTGAGGCGTTTTGAGCATATTATTTTGCACCATGTTCTGGTGTGAACTGGCCCCTAAACTTTGAACATACGGAGATGGAGAATTTAATTCCTTGGGTGGTCAATCTTGAAGATCAACTTTAAACACTTGCCGCCCGCCCATTGTAAATAGACGTCGGCAAAGTGGCTGTCAAATCCTGACTGGACGTCATAGGATTTTGAGCCGCTGAGCGCCCCCGGGGGCACGCATCGCGTGATCGTTGTTGCAGGGTGTCAGTCTGACACCCCGCAACTACGATCTTGGTAAAGAGTCTCCGACGGAGACTTTTTACCACGTGATCAGCCGTGTCCAATTACGGCTGATCACAGTGTAAATAGGAAGAGCCGGTATTTGGCTTTTCCTCACTCGCGTCTGTCAGACGCGAGTAGAGGAGAGCCGATCGGATGTTCCACTGACAGGGGGTGTCTGTGCTGAATGAGTATCAGCATAGCCCCCCCGAGGATGCCCACACTGGACCACCAGGGACGCCACCAGACCACCAGGGATGCGCAGCACAAGGTATGCCACCCTAGACCACCAGGGATGACACACAGTGCCCACAATGGATGCCAATCAGTGCCCACAATGGATGCCAATCAGTGCCCACAATGGGCATCACTGATTGGCATGCATTATTGTTTGGCATTGATTGGCATCCATCAATACAAAACAATGCTGCCTATCAGTGCCTATCCGTGCCACCTATCAGTGCCCATCCGTGCCACCTATCAGTGCCCATCCATGCCACCTATCAGTGCCCATCCATGCCCATCTGTGCCGCCTATCCATGCCCATCTGTGCCACCTATCCAT
This sequence comes from Lithobates sylvaticus, assembly GCA_028564925.1. Classification (NCBI taxonomy): domain Eukaryota; kingdom Metazoa; phylum Chordata; class Amphibia; order Anura; family Ranidae; genus Lithobates; species Lithobates sylvaticus. The sequence goes on along the minus strand of CM053026.1, from coordinate 708,134,387 downwards.
GCCCATCTGTTCCGCCTATCCATGCCCTTCCGTGCCGCCTATACATGCCAATCCGTGCCAGCTATCGGTGCCAATTTGTGCCACCTATCAGTGCCCATCCGTGACGCCCATCAGTGCCGCCTATCAGTGTGCATCAATGCCACCTCAGTGCCACCTCATCGGTGCCCATCAGTGCCGCCTTATCAGTGCCCATCATTGAAGGAGAAAACTTACTTATTTACAAAGTTTTGAAACTGAAACAAAAAAAAAACATATTTCATTTGGGTACAGTGTAGTATGACCGCGCAATTGTCATTCAAAGTGTGAGAGCGTTGAAAGCTCAAAATTGGTCTGGGCAGGAAGGTGTTTAAGTGCCCAGTATTGAAGTGGTTAAAGATACATTTTGTTTTCAATTTATATGTAACTAGTGCTTATCAGAGTTCATCATTAGGTTTTCAAAGAGTTCGTCCACGTTCTATAGATGGTGCTTCAGGAGGAAAGAACATAAAATTTTGTTTCTTGAAATGTTAATATAAATTTCTACCCTAGAACTACTACAGGCCCTGGAGCACATGGGGCTCTCTATATACATCACAGTGGGCGATCTTCCTCTGTTTACAGTGGATTGTTTACTTGCCGGTGGGGGATTCAGTAACTAGCCACTTTATAGTGCAGTAAAAAGAATTGCTTGGAATTACAGGTACACCGCTGGAGCCAAGAAATTTAATGAAAGCTAAGAAAGGACATTGACTCATCAGATCAGTAAAAATGTATCAACATACTGTATATTTGGAGAAAAAGCTGTAGCTTTTTTCTAAAGCCCAAAGTATATACAGATCTCTATTATGTCTTCTGTTTTTATCTATAATATCATTTTATAAATGAATTCAATGAACTGTAAAACCTGTTCAAAAAACTTTGCCATTATGCTAAAGTAAGTAAATATCACAACTGTTATTTTGAGTTTTTAGTGATCGCTTCCACCAAGATTTAGAAGGACTTTCACGCTGCTTCTGGATGGGAGTTCTGCTGCCTGTCAATCAGTCAGTGCTGAACAACCTCCCTCACTCCCTGAGGGTAAATCTTTTTGCATGTGATTCTGGCTGACCTATGCAAATAATAAGCGAAATATGGGGCACTAGGCTCGGTATACTAGAATCCCTAAGTGACAGTGCTTCTATGGTTGTAAATGTGCATAACATCAAAAAACAGAAAAAATGTGTTCTATCTGGTTGAGGTCAGCACTCTACAGGCCAGTCAAGTTCCTCCTCCCCAAATTAGCTCATCCATGTCTTTATGGACCTTGCTTTGTGCACTGGTGTGCAGTCATGTCGGAACAGGAAGGGGGCATCCTCAAACTGTTCCCACAAAGTTGGGAGCATGAAATTGTCTAAAATGTCTTGGTATGCTGACACCTTAAGAGTTCCCTTCACTGGAAATAAGGGGCCAAACCCAACCCCTTAAAAACAACCCCACACCATAATCCCCCCTCCACTAAATGATTTGGACCAGTGCACAAAGCAAGGTCCATAAAGACATGGATGAGCAAGTTCGGGGGGGAGAACTTGACTGGCTTGCAGAGAGTCCTGACCTCCACCCAATAGAACACATTTTCATAAAGTTGTTTAGTCCTGTATACTGGTACTTTGATTATTATTTATAGGAATGGTATTATTTAAATCCTTCCTTAAATCTGGTTACATCCTACTGACCTAGGCCATATCTACTATCTGAGCTTTGTCTTGAGGGAATCACATAGGACGTACAGATGTAAGTAGGTTTTATTTTGTTTGATTTTTTACTTTCACTTTTTTACTTGAACTTGTTTATTTGGTTCACATAAGGATGAAATATCACCATTCATACTTTTTCCTTCCACCTACAGATTCGCCAGAGGTTTGACTTAGGTCCCCTGAATACGTGGACATCATCTTCCCTTATTCATATTTATGGGTCTAACGCCGCCTCCATATATATTTTGATTGAGCCACTTAACATGGTGGCCATTTTAGATTCACATAATTTAAAGGTAGGCTGTTGAAAATTACCCATAATTATTGATCCAACTGCTCGTGATATAACTATATGACTAATATTGCTGTGCATTTCATGGACTTGACCTCTGTTACCTTGTATTTTCCAGGCTTTTGCGATCGTTCTTAATGTCATGACTATGTGTACCTGGTTCTGAGGAAGCCTTCGGGCGAAACGCATCAACTAGCATTTATGACATACTATATGACATTAATTAATTATTTTTTTCTGTATTTATGTATATGTGTTTAATTATATTATAGATTATATATATTTTGTATCAAATAAACAATTTTATATATAATATATTTTTTGCTTGCACATTGTGTTCAGGTACCGGTATAGTCCATCAAGTTGGTTCTCCTTCTTTCCTCTTTTTTTCCCACATTTGGGATGAATTGGAACGGAGACTGCGAGGCAGGCCTTCTCGCCCACATCAGTGCCTGATCTCACAAATGCGCTTCTGGAAGAACAGTCAAACATTCCCATAGACACACTCTTAATCCTTGGGGACAGCCTTCCCAGAAGAGTTGAAGCTGTTATACAGACTTATGCCCTGTACACACAATAGGATTTTCCAACAACAAATGTTGGATCTGACCTTGTTGTCGGAAAGTCCGACCGTGTGTATGCTCCATAGAACATTTGTTGTCGGAATTTCCTCCAACAAATGTTTGAGAGCAGGTTCTCAAATTTTCCGACAACAAAACTTGTTGTCGGAATTTCCAAGTGTGTGTACATAAGTCCGACGCACAACAATCCATGCATGCTTGGAATCAAGCAGAAGAGCTGGCTATTGAACTTAATTTTTCTCGGCTCCTCGTACGTGTTGTACGTCACCGCGTTTTGACGTTCGCAATTTATGACAACATTTGTGTGACCGTGTGTATGCAAGACAAGTTTGAGCCAACATCCTTCAGAAAAAAATCCACGGTTTTGTTGTCGGAAAATCCTATCGTGTGTACAGGGCATAAGACTGGGATGCCATTAAAGTTCATATGCGTGTAAGGGCAGGTGTCCCAATACGTTAAGGAGATATATATTAACACACTATATTACCAAAACTGTTCATAATGTCCATATATCACTAAAATGATTGCAATGTGGATAAATGTTCAGCGCTCTTTTGTTGGTAGGAGATATGGAGATATATATAATTTATTTGATTTAATTGTAGGCCTAATGCCCTGTACACACAGTCGGACATTCCAATCCGTTCGGATTTTTTCTGACGGATTTTGACCCAAACTTGTCTTGCATACACACGGTCGCACAAAGTTGTCAGAAAATCAGATCGTTCCGAACGAGGTGATGTACAACGCGTACGTCGGGACTATAAATGGGCCAGTAGCCAATAGCTTTCGTTTCTTAATTTATTCTAAGCATGTGTGGCACTTTGTGCGTCGTATTTGTCTACACACAAACGGAATTTAAACAATCGGATTTTGTTGTCGGAAAATTTTAGATCCAGCTCTCAAACTTTGTGTGTCGGAAATTCCGACGGAAAAAGTCAGATGGAGCCCACATAAGATCGGATTTTCCGACAACACGATCCGATCGCACATTTTCCGTTGGAAAAGTCCGACCGAGTGCACAGGGCCTAAGTGTGTTATTGTGTTGAACTTTTTGATGTTATGCACATTTACAGCTATAAAAGCCCTATCACTTAGGGAATTTAGTATACTGAGCCTAGCGCCCCCTATTTCTCTTATTCTTTTGCACATAGTGTGATTTCCCACACCAGAGAGGCAGCTTTCTTTCATTTTTTATTTTTTTGTTTAATATGATTGGTATTTTTTTACTGTCACTTGCACTTGATTTATACATTTCTCCATTGGTGCGGAGTCACATTACCTTTTTGAAGACTTATTTAAATGTTTCCCTTGCCTAGTTGCCAGCATTCTAAAAATAAATGTGGGGGCACCTTTCTTTCATTTCTCTCTTCTGGCTACTAAAATCAATACACCTGTGTGGTTAACAGAAGGCTGGACCTCCACAAGATGGGAGTATGCCATCATAGCACAATTTCTGGTAGTGCCTCCACTCAGTTGGGTCTTGTACAGTGTAAGTGGGATCCCAACAGAGATTAACCTTCTCCCCAGGCATGTACTCACTGACTTGTATCTCTTGCAGTAACGGTAGTCCAGTCCATGGCTGGCTTTTAAAGATTTTTTGCACAACAAGGGAGGATAGAGATGGGTGGAATGCCCAAATAGTAGTATGTCTCCTCCAAGCTGACATTATCATTTTTCTATATACAGCAGTCAGAAGAAGCATCCAGTAGAATAGAGAGTCCTGAGTTTGCTCTGGTCTAGGTAGTGACTGCCGCATCAAACCAGTGGAGGTGCAAGTGTTACTCCATTGTCCTCAGCAATATCTCTTCACCCACTGGATCAACAAGGATTAAGTCCCAGAAAGTGGAGGTACAAATATGGCTCGAGTGTCCCCAGTGATATTTCTTTTAGCAAAAAGATCAGTATGGGTAAGGTCCTCCTAAACAGGTAGCACATGGCAACATCAGTCCAGAACCCCAACAAGCAACAGCCTATAGGCAAAAGACCCTTTCAGAAGTATTTTAACCACTTCAGCCCAGGAAGGATTTGCCCCCTTAATGACCAGAGCATTTTTTGCGACATGGCACTGCGTCGCTTTAAAAGACAATTGCACGGTCGTGCGATGCTGTACCCAGCTATCCTGCTTTTATGGACTGACGTACAGGTTCGTCAGTTTGCACAGAAGAGCCAACGTGCCGCAGTATATCTGCGTGAGCAGGTCGGCAAGTGGTTGATGTTTGTTAAAACTAGGCCCAGTCCACTAATTGTGGGGGATAGAGAACAATTCTTTGGGGTGAGGGCAAGAGGAAACAGCTGTGGGGGGGGGAGGGCAGAGGACACTACTTTGGGGGGGATGCAGGGAACATCAATATGGGGGGAGGGCAGAGGACACTACTGTGGGGGGTTGCAGGGAACATCGATATGGGGGGGGAGAGGACACTACTGTTGGGGGGGTTGGCAGAGGAGACTGCTATGGGGGGCAGACGGCTTTACAGTGGGGGGTGGGCAGAGGACACTGCTTTGGGGGCACAGGTCACTATTATAGGGAGGCAGAGGACACTACTGTGTGTGTGTGGGGAGGGGGGCAGAGGACAATACCAAGTATGGAGGAGGGCAGAGGACACTACAGTGGGGGGGCAGAGAACACTACCATATGGGGGGAAGAGCAGAGAACACTACCATGTGGGGGGAGGAGCAGAGAACACTACCAAGTGTGGGGGGAGGGCAGAGGACACTACCATGTGGGGGGAGGGCAGAGGACACTACAGTGTGGGGGGGCAGAGAACACTACCGTGTGGGGGAAGGAGCAGAGAACACTACCAAGTGTGGGGGAGGGCAGAGGACACTACCGTGTGGGGGAGGGCAGAGGACACTACCGTGTGGGGGCGGGCGGAAGACACTACCGTGTGGGGGGGCACAGTAAATTACTGGGGGGGTGATGTGAAAAGGGCAGAGGACACCACTGTGGGGTGGGGGAGCAGAGGATAATACTGTGGGGGGGAGTTATTTGAAGCAGAGCAAAAGACACCACTGTGACATGCTATGTGCTCTTCATGTCTTCTTTTATTGGGGGCTTGATTTTTTTTTGTTAAAAGTGCGGCGGTGATGACACACCAGCCCCCCCCCCCCCCCCAGGGATCTTTGATTTCCTCCATGTTGTCCTGGTTGATCTCAACCTCTGAAAGGTTACCTACCCCTGATCTAAGGGACATGCTGCAGCCACTGATCAGTGCATTCTGACAGTGGCGGGTGCCACAGTCAGAATACAATTTCCTGGGGTGAGGTCGGGACGGATAAACGTGTATGTAAGTATTTATCCTTAAATTGTGTTAATAATGCGAATACTATAACGTGTGTGTGTTTGTGTTTAAAAACCAGTAGACATGTGCACACTGAAATATTTTGTTTTGGAGTTTCAGTTTCGTCCAAAGAAATTTATTTAGTTACTCCCGAAATTTGTTTTCATTTATTTTGTGCCGTTAAAAAATGCATTCGTACAAAATCCGAATGAATTAAGGTCGGATCTGTCAATTGAAGGCTTACGATGTCTGTTGGATGTTCTAAGAAGATTTGACAAAGCAGCTAAACTGTACGACGCCAAGATTGTACATTTCCGGTCGAAGGATCCGCCCACAAGCTATAGTAGACTCCTAATGTTGTTTGACTAGTAATAATTATAATTATTAATAATTATTACTAGTCAAACAACATTCTATAGCCCATGGGTGGAGCATTTGACCGTAAATGTCCGCTCGTGGCAATCGTATGTTTTTAGCTGCTTTATCGAATCTTCATGTCGAACGGTATTACCCCAGGTTTGATGGACATAGCTCGCTATTGTCACCATCATGTTGAATATTCTATCTATCTATATCGAACTGTTGTCGAAACAATATTAAAATATACTGGATAAAATAAAGCATTTGTTTATTTCGGATCTTTCAGATTTCAGATTCTGCGCGTTCGTTATCGTTTTGTTAAAACTAACATGAAAATCCCTGAAATTCAGGCGAAAATGCATTCGGACGATAACGAATGCACATGTCTAAAAACCAGCTTGCTCTTCCTGATGTTCATTGGTCTTTAGAGGCCCAAACAGTTGAGCAGGACAAATATACCTAATGTAAAACTTCTCCTACCCTTGACTAAATAACAGATCTGGTAACTAGTGCAACTACAAAAAACTTGTGCTGTGTCATCACATTAAAGAGGAAGTAAAGCCTCCTCACTAAAAAAAACGGAACCTGCAAGGCAAAGGCATAATGAGCTAGTATGCATAGCATACTAGCTCATTATGAATAACTTACCTGAGAACGAAGCCCCCGAAGCGGTCCTCATCCACGACCTTCTTCGGCGCCATGAATACCGAAGTGACTTCCGGGTCTCGCCTCTCCAGCGCTGTGATTCGCTGGAGCGGCGATGACGTCACTCCCGCGCATGCGCACGAAAGCGGCATATCGCCGTGAACTCGACATGCGCAGTGCACCTGTGCGCCGCTGTCTACGGCAGCAATGCCTCTTTTTTTCTAAATATCTCCTAAACCATGTAGGTTTAGGAGATATTTATTGGACCTACAGGTAAGCCTTAATCTAGGCTTACCTGTGGGCCAAAGTGGTTTGTAAGGGTTTATAACCACTTTAAAAATAGAATAAACTTGCATACATGTTGTTTCTCTTATTTTACTGGATTAGCAAACTTAATTTATGGTCCCAGATCTCACATTCCAGTTCTCTAGAGAATGACTAATGAATATCTTCCCCACATTTTATATGACTGAAATGTGTTTATGTTCTCTGCTTCTCTCTATCCTTGTCTTGTAAATCTTTCATTTCTCCATTTATGGGATTTTTGCTTTCGCCCTCTGTTGCTCTTGTCTTTACCAGAGATGACAATTTTACTAAATAATTTGCAGGTACACTCTTCTGCTCAGACTGTTACCAGATCTGTTCTTTAGTGCACAACATCTACTCCAAAGACTATAGATTACTGTAATTGATAAGGCCTTGGTCCAGTGGTAAAAAAGGTCTTGCTGGCCGCGGTCCAATGCAAAAAAAAAACGGAAGCATACAATTAACCACCGGTTTTGTGCCAACCTATGACATTATCATGGGATCAGTGTCTTATCTCCTCCAAAGACAAGGAGTTGTTTTTTGCTTTGATTTCAGGAATCATTTTGTACCCAGTGATGAATGGAATAGTTCTTAAAGATTAACTGACTTAAAAGAAAAAAAGAAGAAGAAGAAGAAGCCAGCCAGTATATAAAGTAAAAAGCATATATGACTGTAATACTAACCTCCCCTTCTTGCTGTCCCCCACAATAACCTCATTCCACCTTTAGACTGAGAACATACTGTGAGTTTAGGGTGCTACATTGAGGTGGGGAGTCTCCAGAAAGGTGCACTGGGGCACAGAAGGCTGAGCCTGGAGTTTAACTTTCCTAAAAGAAAGGTAGCTGCCACTGATATTTTTTATTCTAAATATTCCATTTGATTGTCTGGAATGCTGATCCTTTTGCTTGGATTTTGATTTGTAACTTGTCCGAGGTCAGTGATCCAAATAATACTGGAACCAGAATATCAGTATACAGTCAGGTGACTTGCCTTTTCAGAAACTTGCTCTATTTCTCTGTGGAAAGGACCTATACGCAAAGGTCAACAGAAACCCATGAAGTTGCTGCTACAAGCTCCCTCTAGTGCTGGTTTTGAAGGCCTATGTGTTTGATCACATGATCTCTGTGAATTCATCCATTTGAAATCTAATCATTCTCTTCACAAAAGGTCAAATGTTAACAAAAATGCTAGGTTAGAGTGCCAAAGAGTGCCAAAATACTTACTTTTCCTGGAGAAAAAGCTGATCTAAGCTTCTTTGTTCATGTGGTCTCTGTTAAAGATGAAAATTGGTCTGACTAGACTTTTCAGCAAAGCTTATGTGACCAAATGCCTAGGCTTTCACATGTGAGAGACAGATAAATGCAATACAGAGCAAGACATGATACTTAACTGTAATGCCCCTTACACACAATAGGATTTTCCGACAACAAATTTTGATTTTTGTTTGTTATAATAAATATCCCCAAAAAATGTATAAAAAACAACAGTTTTGTTGTCGGAATTTCCGCTAACAAATGTTTGAGCGCAGGCTCTCAAATTTTCCGACAACAAAATTTTTATCGGAAATTCCGAACATGTGTACACATTTTTGGGAACATTTATACAGCAATAACAAAGCGGCGATCGGGTCCGCAGGTCCCGCGGCCGGGGACACGGAGCTCCCGATCGGGTCGCGAGCGCGCCGCTGGTGTCGCGCTCCCCCGTTCTTCAGCTCCGTAACCCGATCGCGGGACACCACGTTTTGCCTGCCCGTGCCATTCTGCGGACGTTTATATGCAGTGGGCGGTCGGGAAGCGGTTAACTGTAATGCCCCGTACACACAATAGAATTTTCCGACAACAAATGTTGGATGCGAGCTTGTTGTCAGAAAGTCCAACCGTGTGCATGCTCCATAGAACATTTGTTGTCGAATTTCCGCCAACAAATGTTTGAGAGCAGGCTCTCAAATTTTCCGACAACAAAACTTGTTATCGGAAATTCCGAGCATGTGTACACAATTCCAATGCACAAAAGTCCACGCATGCTCAGAATCAAGCAGAAGAGCCGCACTGGCTATTGAACTTAATTTTTCTTGGCTCATCGTACCTGTTGTACGTCACAGCGTTCTTGACATTCGGAATTTCAGACAATATTTGTGTGACCGTGTGTATGCCAGACAAGTTTGAGCCAACATCCTTCTAAAAAAAAAATCCACGGTTTTGTTGTTGGAAAATCCTATCATGTGTACGGGGCATAAGTCTTTAATGGAGAATGACCAGCTGCAAGGAGCCATAGGAAATACTGAAAACTCTACTTGCCTTTTGGACCCAGCAGTCACAGTTCAGGTCTTCTTTAGGATCTGTTCACAAATGTTATAATCATCACACTCGAGTTCATTGGGTATATATAATATCAAACAGTATCATAAGACCTACAATAGTGCTATTATGCAGCACTATATACAATGTGTATAATGTCCTGCATAGACAACCAATATGCTTAAAGAGGAACTACTGTCTTTGTTTTTTTTGTTTTTTAAGTAAAAGTCAGCAGCTACAAATAATGTAGCTGTTGGCTTTTAACAAATAGTCACTTACCATTCCAGGAAATGTATAGATAATGAACCACAAAGAGAATTATTGTATTCTCGCTTTATGATATACGATTTTCTTTTTGTTCGCCCATAAAGTCCCATTGTACCGGGGGGTACTTGTGCCCTTTTTTTTAGGGTTCTCATATCTTACCAGTCCAGGAGTCAAGTGCTGTGTTCTCCCCGGCTGTTTCTTCGCTGGTTTTCCGGTGTTGTCATCTTGGTTGTGGGAAGCCAGTTGTGACTTCCTTGTGTTTAACAGCCAGCTCCCCACTGTGCATGCACAAGACCTGCTGAACTTTCAGATGGGTCCCACAGCCTCCTGGGACACGTGACATCTCCCAGGAGGTTGCGGGTAAGGAAGGAGGAAGGAGTGCAAATTTTACCTAGGCAAGAAAGCAGAAATAGGAATGAGGACCTTTTAGAAAAAAATACCTGCTCCCAGAAAGAAAAAAATCTTCCAAAAATGGCAGAGTAGGAAGGGAAGAGGGGGATGAGCGGAACTTTAACTTTTAAGTGACGTTACGCTTTAATTTAACTATCTCAAGGCTTTGCAGTTGACTATGGCTATTTGAGTTGGGAATCCCGGAGTGACAAATGCACAAGTTTGGAATGGAATGTTCCCAGAATGCTGTTACTGGTAGGTAGCTGTAAATTAGCAAGGCCATGATGGGCAGTTGAATTGTGTCATCTGCACCAATTTCTATGCTAAAACTTGTAATTTGGTTGGAATGTATCCCTGACCAGTATATTTGTATTTGGCTTTGTTTTTCAAATTGTTTCAAATACATCTTCATACAGCACATTGACCCTTCACCTGAAAGATATGAAAGATGTATCCTTTTTGGGTACCTTGACTTGTTGCACAATTACAGATGTCACTCTGACACTGCTACTTCATGTTGAGTCTTGTGCGTCACAGAATACCTAAGGCGTGTAATTGGGACATATCAAACCTTATTGCGCTAACATCTTATTGAATTTGTTCAGTTCAGAAAACCTGCAGCCAAATGCAGCTTCCTGGATTTCTGCATCTTCCAATAATAGGAACTAATTGCTAGATTCCAACTGACAAGTGTTAGAATCCAATTAAGACTTGATATATGAAGATTTCAGGTACATGTGCTAATGTCATTTTAATGGATACAAACGTGTAACAAGCCATCCTTTCTTTAAAGGAGTTTTAACCACTTCAGCCCCAGAAGATTTGGCTGCTGAATGACCAGGCCATTTTTTGGGAGACCAGGCCACTGTCAATTGCGTGGTCATGCGGCGTTGCACCTAAACAAAATTTACATCCTTTTTTTTAACCACAAATAGAGCTTATTTTGGTGGTATTTGATCATCTCTGCTGTATCTATTTTTTTTGTGCTATAAACAAAAAAAAAGCGACAATTTTGAAAAAAACACAATATTTTGTATTTTGCTATAATAAATATCCCCATTTGTTTAAAAAAAAAGCAATGTTTTTTTTTAATTTAGGCCGATATGTATTCTTCTATATTTTTGGTAATAAAAATCGCAATAAGCGTATATTGATTGGTTTGCACAAAAGTTATAGCATCTACAAATTAGATAGAGTTATATTTTTTTTTTTTTTTAGTAATGGCGGCGATTTGCGATTTTTATCGGGACTGTGACATTATGGCGGAAACATCAGACACTTTTTTTAAACATTTTTTGGACAATTGGCATTTCTACAGCGATCAGTGCTATAAAAATGCATGGATTACTGTAATAATGTCACTGGCAGGGAAGAGGTTAACACTAGGGGGCGATCAAGGGGTTAATTGTGTTCCCTGTGTGTGTTTCTAACTGTGGAGGGAGGGGACTGACCTAGAGGAAATGACAGATCGTGATTCCTAGCTATTAGGATCTCACGATCTGTCTCTCCTCACAGAACACTTTGACCCACACTGGGGCGCCTGCCAAGCGCCCTGAAACAGCCGCTGCTGTGTCTCCAGTGTGAAAGCGGTGCGCTTGCAGGATGTTAAAAAAAACTCCTGCAAGCAGCATCTTTGGAGCGGTGTATACACCGCTCCTGGCCATTGAAATCAATGGGGCAGCACAGCTATACTGCCGGCAAAGCGCTGCTGCAGCGTCTCTTTGCAGGCGGTTTTAACCCTTTTTCGGTCGCTAGCGGGGGTTAAAACAGCCCTGCTAATGGCCAAATAGTGCCGCTAAAATGACGGTAAAGTGGCGCTAAAAATAGCACCGTTTTACCGCCGGCGCCCGCACTGCCCCAGTGTGAAAGGGGCCTTCCCTGTTCTGCCTCTTGTGCCCGCGATTGCTTGCGGCGAGCGGTCATCGCGACCGACGGTCACAATCATCGGTACCCCCGCAATGCAGTGTGCGCACCTGCTATCCCGCTTAAAGGGACCGACGTATAGCTAAGACGGTTCGCAGGATCGTGCCGACCTGCCGCCATATAATGACGGTAGCTGGTTGGCAAGTGGTTAAAGAAAAGAGCCACAGTCTGTAATCTCTTACAGATTCAATATATACACAGTTTTCAACACACCAATGTTGTCATAATGAGCCATTAAATTTGAAAGCTTCCTAAGGTTCTCTTAAATTTACATCAGGTACTGGTTAGTTTATTCATATTCTGTTATCTTTCTGGATCTTCAGTATGATCTCTTCCAGGAGCATTATTACTATTGCGTACTCAGGACACATGCCCCACATCTCTTGCTGGATTCCCCGGATCCAGACGCTTTGACTGCCCACACACAATGCCTGTAATCCACTTTTATTAGAAAGGACAGATCACAGGCAAAGGACACAGAGCCAATCAGAATGGCTCTGTGCCTTGTGATTGCTGTGATGACTCTTTACAGAGATCACAGATGTAAACACAGCTTGTGTTCCAGTTCACAAGCTCTTCCCTTCCTCGGCTGCCACCGATTCTCTGCTGATCCTCTTTTTTTTCCTCCTCTGCTGGTGCTTCTTTGCTGATCCTGTGAGGGACACTTCTCCCACTGACTACTAACTAAATGGGGGCACATTGAGTACAAAGGGGGTGGGGGCACACTGGCCCCCACTGAGCAGCAAGGGGTATCAGGGCGCATATAGGGGCACACTGATCACAAATGTAAGGGCACTGACAATGACCACCAATATAAGGAAGACACAGGCCTTGACCATCAATGTAAGGGGGGCACAGACACTGACCATCAATGTATGAGGGGGGGGGGCACATACACTGACCATCAATGTTAGTGGGCACTACATTGAGCACTAAGGTAATGGGGCACAGAAATGGACCACCAATGCAAGGGGTCATAGACATTAACCACCTATTTAAAGGGACAGATACAATGACCACCAACATAAAGTGGCACAGACACTGAACACCAACATAAGGGAGCCCTGCTTTACTGACCACCAATGTAGGGGGCCCTTCTTAACTGAATGACAGTGTAGGGGGGGGGTGAAGACACTGGGTGCCCAGTCTTGCTTCTTAGGCTTGGTTCACATAACTATGATGAGATTTTCCTGTGATTTTCAGTGTAATTATGTAATTATGTAATTTTTGATGTGACTTGGCCGCGTTTTTGCATATTCTATGGGGCTAAGTCTCAGTGTAATCACAACAAAGTAGCACAGAACCTTTTCCAAGATTGTACCAAGCTGAGTCGAATTGATGAGAACAGGCACCATTGAATATAATGTGATTTCCATTGTTATGCAATTCTGTATGACCCAAGTCGCATCAGTAATTGCACTAGTGTGAACAAGCACTTAAGGCTTACCGTAACTCTGGAATAAAGATAGACCTAAATTGTTTCAATACAGATTAATATAAATGTAGCCAAGTCCTGGGTCCCCTTTGGTCTAATGAGAACCTCCAGAGTTAGGGATAGCTGACATCCTTCTATGTAGAGTGGGTTACGAGGCATGGTGGGTGCAATGTAAGGTAGATTCATGGGCGTCAGACACTTCTTGAATGCAAATAGATTTATTGTCTCTTAAACAGAACTGTGGGAGAGAGGGTTAGGGCCAGGACACCCTTAAGTGGTTGCAATGTTAATTGGCAGACTCCAAGACTTCTATAGGTGGACAGCCATGCAGGGAAAGGCACCCAGCCGGACACCACATCTGCATGTGTAGATACGCTGTCTCCTATGGCAACAATCTTGAACAGTTTCTAACAAAAGTTACCGTGAACTCTTTCACTTCCTCTACAATCTCTTCTTGCAGATCTTCACTCAACTGAGCTCCCAGTCTCTCTCACTAGACTTGCTGATCCACTGCCACTGAATCTCCTGAGCTCTTCCAATCTTCTCACTGAGTATCTTCCTCAAACGTCACCCCCGCTTCCCTCCTGGGTCCCTAGATTGGCATTCAAGGTACTCCTCAAGCATCACCCCACTGGCCTGCTCGGTCTCTGGCTTGGCACACAAGGCTGCTCTGCAAGCGTCACCTCTGCTGGCTGGGTCCCTGGTTTGACACCTGCTGAAGTTTCCCAATTCTTCACCGTCGCCGGCTGGTGAGAACACTGCTCTGGTACTTGCTTTAGCTACTCACTGTGGTCCCTGGTAATAGGGTGGATGGTCCCTTAGTGGCAACAGCTTCCCTTCTACCTCTGACCTTGACAGGTTCTCCGGCCGGCAGAACCATCACTTCTGGTTGGACTGCAACCCTACGCTGCTTTCTTGCTTCTGGATAGGCCCTCAGACAGCCTAGCAGCCAGATGTCCCCAGGATAGGCCTTAGGCTCTGGCCTAGCAGCCCAGGACAGCACAACACACGTCCACCCAGACAGCCATCCAGGTGGCACAGAACCCCAATCACCTGACCTCACCCAAATAAATAAGCTCTCCCAGCAGGCCAAGGGACCCAAGAAGATCCCTGCCCATTGGCTGAGATACCCCATCTATTCCTAATTTGTCCTTGCAATGCCCTTGTCTTATCTAATGCCACCAGATACCCGGCCATCTAGTGACAGAAGAGAGAAGTGCAGCAATTCCAGAATTAGGGTGGAATCAATTGATTTCCTATCAATTTGCCAAGGCAGCTATACCTGGCAGGTAAATTTACTAGCAACCCTGCCTAAACCTCAGGGTGCTACATAAATAAATAAATAAAAAATATATAAATAAGCAATGTGCAACAGAAAGTCAGGAAATTATATATATGAATTGTCTATGTGTATGTAAAGCCCCCCCCCCCCCCCCCCCCTATAAATTTGATATGGTAGTATAGGCAATGGTTAAGATACATGTAAGTTTTCTTTTTTTTTTTGCTGTCTGTCTTGCTAGGGAGATTTCTCCTCACTTCATGCACAGAGACACAAATGGAAGAAGTAAGGTAGAAGAAACAATCAGCGCAAAAAATTCCTAGAACACAAAAAGCAGCTGAACACTCAGGGTCAAAATACCAAATACCAACAAGTAAATATAATACACAATAGTGCAGCGCTAAACAAGAAAATAAATTAAACACATAAATAAATAAAAAGAGTTAAAAGAGTTCACGGAGAGCAGTACACACAAGTTCCCAAAGTAGTGTCAAGATGTGCAGCTATGTATTTTCTTATGGATGAATCCATGCAGAACCTCCACCATGGGAAATGCTAGCAGCTCACCTTATCAAGTGGACCCCTGAATCAACAGATGGGTCAAATGCACATTCCCATACAGGCTGAATGATGCAATATCGCTTGATGTGTTCTCCTGAAGTGAATGGGAGGTCCCTTGAGAACAATCAAAGGGCTGATATTACATACACCGACCTATACCCTCCTCAGTATTAACACAGACTGGAACTCCGACTCACACGGTGCATGTAATAAAGAGATTATATAGTGCTCTCTGCAAGGACTGACTTTATTTAAAATAAAGAAATAAAAACACAATTACAAACACGGCACTGCAACCCAGTGCCTGATAAATTAGCGTTCTGTACAAATGAATCAAAGATGGCCGCGGTTGATGTCATGTGACTTCTTTCCGTACGCGTTACGTCCAGGGGACAGATGGAAGTAGGAAGAAATCTAGAAATCTTTATAAAGGATGGCATCTCCTTTTAGTTGTCACTAGAACAGGTGTCCTCATTGGAAAATTTCCCCTCACCTAGTATTCCTGTGACAACTTTTCATTTTTGTATTTTTCATCCCTTTCTGTACCAAAGACAATGGTCATCTGTACAAATAGAGAGGGTAAATCTCCCTAGATATAGCAATGCAGATCTACCGAGGTATGTATTCGTAATGAGGTAATGAGAAGCTAGGGAGATACTGGGTAAGCAGCTGACTCCTTGCGGATTGTGAAGAGTTCACATAAACAACAACCATCCATAAGGTGAACTCAGTGGCTCTGCACTAATATTTTTCAAGGATATGTTTTTGAAAGTGAACGTCAAGCCAACTGGGGAAGGGTTAGAATACTTGTTTGGTCTGTACTGCTATCTGGGGCGCTATCAGAAAGATTTTCCCTCACGTTCTGTTTCAGCAACAATGGTTTTACCAGGCAGAAAATGGGGTAACATTTATAACAGTGACTAAGACAGAAATAAAAATGCGGTTACTCTACAAGAAAAAATGCATTTATTTATGTGTTGCTGTTGGAGAGTTCCCCTTTCTTCCTGACTGGTAAAGTATTGTCTTCAGGACAGGAAATGGGGGCAAATACCTGTAATGGAGCACCAGATAGAACTAAAAAATTACAATGGTTCTACTCCTTTCCTTCTCCACTCAAAACTAAAACTGGGTATATAGAGATAAATGGTACCATATTACAAAACACTAATCAATATTAAAGCAATATGTGCTCAAAAATCTAAGATGAATGTGTTTACAAGCACATGCACGCGCCACCTGCCGACTCTGCCGATTGAACACAGCCATGGGCATCCGCAGAACTTTTTTCAGGGGGGGGGGCATCATTTTAAGGTCACCAATGCTCCACCGCTTTTCGACAATGTCATGAAGTCGAGGGGCTTAGTCATTATTACATAAAGAACAGGCATATGCCCATCATATGCAGCCTCATTGTGCCCATCAATTGCAGCCTCATTTTGCCCATCAAATGTGGCCTGTAAGTACGGAGGGTATTAGTATATACAGGAAGGAAGATGATGTATATCTGCAGTCAGTGATGGGTATATACAGCTACCTGTATATAGAGACCTTCCTCCATCATCACTGACTGCAGGTATATATCGTCTGTCCTGTATACTATATATACAGGACAGATGATGTATATCTGCAGTCAATAATGATGGAGGAATACAGGAAGGAAGATGGGTGTATATAGCTGTATACGGGACAGGATAGATGATATTATCTTTCCTATAATCTGGCACCCCCCTTTCACTGATCATACCTGTATTCAATAAGCTGCCCCCTCATCTGTATATATGTCAGGCCCCCACGCACACATCTGTAAGCACACACACACAGCTCTGCCCCCTGTACACAAACAGCCTCCTCCCTTCACTTGTACTCACAGCCCCCACTTGTAAGCTGGTCTTCCTTCTCCCAAGTCCTGTTTCTACAGCAAAGCAAACACGAGGGGCGCACATACAGGAAGCAGTCAGAGGTGGCAGTAAAAAGCTCTGTAAGCTCTGTGACACTGACCTGCAGCAGCAGTGGAGCCGACTCCCACAAACCCAGAGAGCCAGCACAGCTACAGATGCGGCCACTGCAGACCCTTGCCAATTCCAGGGGGTCACTCGCCCCCCCTGCCCCTACCTGCAGACGCCCATGAACACAGCACAATTTTGGCAGCCGATTTCAGCCAATGATTTTGGCTGAAGTCAGCTGATCGTCTGTGACCAACCACACACAGAGTTCTGTGTTTACAAAAAACACAGAACTCTGTGTACATTGGACAGTGATCTATCTGTTTCTTCTCCCTGCTTATTATAAAGTTAAGTAAAAGCAGCACATATTACACACATTACACATTGTTAGGCACACAGTTAACCCTTTGATTGCTCCTAGATGTTAAACCCTTCCCAGCTAGTGTCATTAGTACAGTGACAGTATACAGTATTAGCACTCATCACTGTATTAGTCAGTGGCGGCCCATCCATTAGGAGTGCAGGGGCGCTGCCCTACCTGATCCATGCGTCTGGCCCCTAATCTCCATGGGCGCCGGATGCATGGATTTCAATGAGGGATTTATTTATTTTTTTGAAGCACGTGATTAGAGCCAGAGGCTCTAATTGGCTTCAAAAATGGTGGGCTCGGGGCACAGAGCACTGCACTCCAAGTCAACCCATGTCTGTGACATTAGCAAATTAATCCACCCGGCCAGGTGTCTTAAGACAGGTCTCAGGACCCACCGAGGAGAAGCAACGGCCCCGGCAGCAACAGTGTCTTCTAGCAGCCCCAGATTCAGTAGAGCATTGCCACCTCGTTTTCCTCCCTGCACCTCTACCGCAGTAAGGTAAGGCCATGGATGACAGTGAGAGAGGATCGCGGCCTATCGAGCGGGGGGGAGTTTGTGCAGTGGATCTGCTTTGATTTATCGAGAGCAGCGCGGGGGGTGGAGGAGTGTCAGTGAGAGAGGATCGCGGGCTATTGAGCGCCGGGGGGGGGTTGTGTAGTGGATCTCCACTTTGATCCATCGATCTATCGAGAGCAGCCTACTTGTCCCCCCCCAAAAAAAAAATTTGACCACCAGCCGCCACTGGTATTAGTGTCACTAGTGATGTCAGTGTCTGTTATTTAGTGTACCTCCCAGCCAGCTACACTATCACAGTCCCACTATATGTCGCTGATCACCACAATTACCAGTATAGTGTCATAGCTGCATAAATTCCAGTATACAGGCATACCCCACTTTTAAGTACACAATGGGGTTTATTTACTAAAGCTGGAAAGTGCAAAATCAGGCTCACTTCTGCATAGAAACCAATGAGCTTCCAGGTTTTATTTCCAAAGCTTAATTGAACAAGCTGGGGTTAGAAGCTCATTGGTTTCTATGCAGAAGTGAGCCTGATTTTGGACTTTCCAGCTTTAGTAAATAAACTCTATTGCGTACTTAAAAGTGGGGTATGCCTGTATACACACCATAGTTTGTAGATGTTTTAACATTTGCACAAACTAATTAATATACACTTATTGGTATTTTTATTTTTACCAAAGACATGTAGCAGAATACATTTTGGCCTACATTTAGGAAGAAATTAGACTTTTTTTTTTTATTGGATATGTTTTTTAACAGAAAGCAGAAAATATGTAATATGAAAATATAGGTGCAGACAGTCCACCACCACCAAATCTTGTGGACAAACTCTCATGTTTCATGTTGGACCTTAAATTTAGACCGAGCCTGCATTTGTTGGTGTGCTTCTGGGGCTGGGACCAGGGCTGGTAGCCTCTGAACAGATAAGGGAGAACGTATGTTTCCAGTGGCCCCTTCAGGGGTAAGAGCTACATAGGCAGGCAAGTTGTCTTAGCGATTCCCCAGTCTGTTATCTATAATGTCATTGTCTATGCCCGGTCTACAGTCTTTCATGAACAAATCTGCATGACACTTTTAGTGTTACTCAACTAATGGGGAAGTGGATGGAGTAGCAATTTACCTACCCTCATGGAGCAAGCAAGTCCTATATAAGTCTCTCCAACTTCTTGACCAGCTCCTGGGTCATAACTGACCAGAGGGAAAGCCATGTGTCAGCCTAGAGGTAAAAGCAGTTCCTTGTATTTTTTGGTTGCCCACCAACCTAGTGCCGAGGGGTATGCAGTCCTCATGTACAACTTTGAATAAGCAATCCTGCATTGTAAATGATGATACTGAGTGTCTGCCCAAAAAGAGGTGTGCCAGCTGACGGGGGTACGAGGAATTAGGTAAGTAAAAATGCTTTACAGTGGCATCCTAGACAAAAACAAGCCTAAAAACAAAGAAAATAAATAACCCAATTTAAAAAAAAACATGCCCCATGTAAAATTTTAAAATGCATATAAATATGCCTTATAATATAATTATGCACATAAAAAAAATCCCCTGTATGCAAAATTCATGTATATATGTAAAAAAAATTCACCTAAAAATTAAATGTGTAAATCATGAAAAATCCAAGTTAATAATTATTTTGTGGGCATATTTATAGATTTTAATATGGGGGAGTCTTTTTTTTAATTATAAATGGAGTTATTTATAGCACTGTTGTTGTTTTTTATTGTTATTGACTATCTAGAAGATATTTGTGCTGGTGGTTGGGATTTAGTTTTTCCAGTACAGAATCCTTTTTGGCTTATATAAAATGAGTCTTAAACCCTTGCAGCGAGGAGAGGCCTACTCCAAGGGTAGTTTTGAATTTTCCCCGCAGTTCAGCTTTAAGAGCAATACAGCAAGACAAAAACTTGATTACAAGGAGTGCAGTAGATTGTAAATTTTCAATTGCTTTGACCCAGATTACAGTCTGACAACGTCATATCTACTTTTCATTTTTAAATGAACCCTACAGTGCTATAGAAAAGAGTAATCTTTTCTTCAAGGAACGTGATGGCTTCACAATAATGATTTGTCAAAATCCCCACTGCACCAAGGACATGCGTGTTTTTTATGAAAGATTAATTACACCCCACAGTAAAAAGAGAAAGGTACAGTTGTCTTATTAAATATATAGTTGTCTTGTTGAATTTGCCACATTTACGAGATGCACCTTGTATACTTCAAAGATACTTTTCTTTAAGAATTGTTTCTGCTGAGAACAGACCTGAGGCAGCTACAATTTACATTACTGCTATACAGGTTGGAAGACAGTTGGGCCTGTGAAGAAAGTTCATATGTCAGAATTTTTCTTTTTTTTTCCTCAAAAATCTCTTAACGTCTAGAACACCTTATTCTGGTTTATAGCTCCGTCCAACTAAAAGAATTAACACCATCATAAAATTTATAGGAAATGATTAATTGACAGGGAAGGATCAGGCTGTCCTGGTAGATCTTAGCTTTCTATTTCAGTTCCAGGCACCAGTTAAAAAAAATGAGAAAAATAATTTTGGAGATGTGGAATCAATGCAGAAAAGGGAAGAGGGGAGCACAGTGGCTTAGTGGTTCTGCTTTAGCACTAGGATCATCGGTTTTAATCCGAATACCTGCATGGAATTTGCATGTTCCCCCCCTGCTTGTGTTGGTTCCTTCTAAGTACTCAAGCTTCCTCTTAAAGTCATACTGGTAGGGTAATGTGCTCCTGTCTAAATTTGCCCTTGTATGTGTATATATACATGTGAGATAGGGACCTTAGAATGTAAGAACCTTGGGGGCAGGGACTGTACAACATGTAAAACGCTGGTTGAAAAATGTCAGCACTATATAAATATTTGTATTAAATAAATTCACATTTGAAAAGAGATAATTATTGGGGACTATCGTCACCTTGTTTGAAGAGGAGCTCCAGGCTCCCCCTACAAATACTGTAGCTGCTGACTTTTAATATTAGGGCACTTACCTGTCCAGGAATCCTGTCCTCACCCGAGACGATTTTTCTTGTCAAATGTGTTTATTGAGAGTTTACAAGGGAAAAAAAAGTATACAAAAGCGTATAAACACAGATACATGGGATACATGTTAAGTACTTTGTATTATAACAGTAAATATAGAATTAACTTCTTGCTGTATTTTTTAGTAATGAGATTTGTAGCACTGACAGAAAGAGAAATGAGTAACCCTAGACTATAAATTTAATAGAGGAAAAATAAGGATAAATAAATGGTATGTCGCAACTTGACGTACCAAATTACAGAGAAAGGAATTTAATAAACAAGACTAAAAAATAATACAGAAGGGGAAAGGGAAAAAAATAAATAAAAAATAATCACCCAGGGTGGTGGTCTGGCTCTCGACAAACATATATATTTCATTTGATAAGTAATCTACATATCCTAGTGTGGTAACAACAGAGACTGGTCAAAGTCTGTGGGAAAGTAGTGTTTTACCCAAGGCTGCCAAATTTTACGAAATGTATTAATTTTATTATCTTCAATAGCCTGAGACAATTTTTCAATCGGTTATCTGGTGCTGGCTCCGCCATCTTTTACCTATTATGTTCATATGGTAAACTTGGAGCAAAGTTATTGACTTTAGCTAGTTTGCCTAGAGCAATTTTTTCATTTTTTGTACACCTCTTAAACCCATAGAGCATCATATTTTTTGAAAGCGGAGGCCCTGTAGAATTAAAAGATAATAGATGAAATATTTTGCATTTGCATTAGTTGCATGAACATTTAAGAACTGTCGGCTGTCAAATTTATATTTTTTTAGGAAAAAATACACTTAAATTAATATAATTGCATACAAACACAATTTAATCTCCAATTTTGTACAAAATAAAAGATGAGATAGTATAGCGTAAACATAAACCAAATGTGTCAAGCCTCAAAACTGCTTGCGCCTGAATAATTTTGAAAAATGATGGTACCCAAAATTATCAACAGGCAACAACAATTTAAATGCTTTTACCGCTCATCAATTTACAGTAAGCTGTAAATGATGGACTAAATTCAAATTCACCACTCCAACATTCGCGTGTGTTTACATTTGAAGTATTGTAAAGGACGATAGAGATGTTTTTTTTTTTTTATTACATTTTATTATCATTTTTTAACTTTTTTTAATTAACTTTATGTTTATCTCACAAAGGTTAACAAGTGCCCTGTGTGATAGCATTGGACAGGTGACTGATACTGTTTATGGGGATACCAGGGGTCTCCTAGACCTTCCGATGTTGCCCCTGCCCTCCACTTTTACTAATCAAGCACATTTAATCCTTGATTAGCTGTTCCCCTGGCCATAGCAGCAGGGGAATGACAGTTCAGAAACGGAAAAAACTCAGAACTGAGCACGTGGATTGTGGAAAGGATCGCCATCCTGATTCATTTGTTGTGGTCCCGGGCTCCCAGGAAGAGCACCAAAACCATGGAGCGGGGCAGCGTAGGGGGGCACCACACTGTAAAAGCAAAGAACTTGTTGTAAACCCTTCAGACTCTTCATGTAGCATGCCCAGAGAGGTTAAGGTAAAGTGGTTGTAAAGCGTAAACATTTTTTACCTTAATGCATACCTTGCATTAAGGTAAAAAGGGTTTAGATGTCAGCATCCCCCCTCACTCCCTCTTTTATTTACCTGAGACCTCATTCAATCCAGCATCGACCCAACGTCTGCAGCTCTTCTCTCCCCTCACTTTTGGGTCTCTCTGGCTTTGCTGGGGCACAGAAAGCCATTGGCTCCCAGTGCTGTCAGTCAAAGCCAGTGACGAGGGGATGGGGCTGGCTTCCCATGGTGGCACTGGACAGAGGGGAGGGGCCCAAAAAAATCAAAAATGTCAAGCCCAAAAAAGTTTTTCTAGATGTGAATAGAAGTAGGATTAGGTCACCTAATAGGTTTTTACTGCTATTCAGGGCTCTGTTAGACAGATTTACCCTCACTCCCTGTCCTTCTGCTAACGATTTCATTAGACAGGAAGTGAAGGGTAGTCTGCAACAGGGACACAAAATCAGTACTGTACTACACCAAAAACATTCAGTATAGTACAGATGCACTGGAAACATGTCCACAGACATCAACAGGCTTAAAATAAACAGGTCTACCATGACAGCTGAAGAGAAATGCCTTAGCATGTGCCAAACCTGCTGATGTACAAAATATGAATATAAACATTTTCTTAAACTGGTCATACACATAGAACTTTGTTAAAAAAAAAAATTTCTAATCATTTGTGAGGTCAAACCAAACTTTTTTTTTTTTTTTTTTACCGCAGCAATGAGAAAATTTGGAGCAGGATAATATATTCTTCTCCAACAAAACAACATCTAACAGTTTCTATGGCTTTCATTCAGGAAAGTTGATTTTCTCCAAAATTGATTGTTAAAACCAAGCATGAATGTTCTTTCAAAAATCTACTAGTGTACGGAAAACGTTTTCTTACCTTATCTTGTGAAGATTTTTTTAACTGCATCCCCGGTTTTCCCCTCGCCCCCCCCCCCCCCCACCCAATAGAATCAGCTCTCTCCCCCTTTCATCTACACCCTATCGTCATCCCTGTTTCAAACTATTTCTTATTCCCCACAACCCCCCTTGTTTTTGTTTGTTTTGATTGTTGTTTTGTTCTTATTTGCCTTTTGCCGCCCGTGTATTTATGTGTGGTGGCAAGAGGGTGGGCTTCAATGCCCTCGCTCCTTATACTGTATGTGTAACTGGGCAGCTGTTATGTCTGTGCTCTTAAAGACAGCTCTTGGT
Source organism: Lithobates sylvaticus (assembly GCA_028564925.1). NCBI lineage: Eukaryota > Metazoa > Chordata > Amphibia > Anura > Ranidae > Lithobates > Lithobates sylvaticus. The sequence goes on along the minus strand of CM053026.1, from coordinate 708,110,452 downwards.
CCCCACTAACGATTGGTAGCTGGAAGGGCTGGCTTCTGATTATGTGACCACTGGGGCAACCAATCACACATGATCTCTATAAAAACTCTTCCTCTATTTCATTGTAGATAAATAATGGACACCAAGCACAAGCAATGTGCCGTAATTGAGTTATTAATGAAGGAGGGGTGTTGGCTGTCTGATATCCACAGAAGGCTATAGAATGTTTATAGGGATGAAACCATTGACAAGAGTCATTAGTCATTGGTGACTTGTGTCAATGCTGTCATCTCTGTAAACATTCCGTAGCCTTCTATGGATGTCAGACAGCCTGCACCCCTCCTTTCTCAAGAACGCCATGATGGCATGTTGCTTCTGCTTTGGAATTCCTTATTTACCTGTAACGAAAAAGAAGAAGAGTTAGCACAGAGAAAGAGTTACCAATTCATGAAATGAGAATAACCTAGGTAAGTTACTAAAAAAGTTATGCCCATTTTTGCCTTACTTTTGGTATAGCCAATCTGGTATGTGCCTGGGCTGGTCTATTGTTACTCTCATGTAAACAACTGGTAAAACTTTATGTAAACATACATTTTCACTGGTTATATGTATGTTAAAAATGTATTTAAAAAATTAATTAAAATTAACAAAAAAAGTCAAACCTCCAGCAAAGGCCAAGAAACTATCTCTTATGCCGCGTACACACGATCGGATTTTCCGATGGGAAATGTTGGATGTGAGCTTGTTGGCAGAAAGTCCAACCATGTGTATGCTCCATCAGACAATTGTTGTTGGACATGCCGCCAACAAATGTTGGCTAGCATTTTCTCAAATTTTCCGCCAACAAATGTGTGTTGTCGGACTTTCCGATCGTGTGTATACAAGTCCGTCGGACAAAAGTCCAAAGTACAAACAAGCATGCTCGGAAGCAGAAGCGGTCAGTCTTGTAAACTATCGTTTGTAATGGAGAATTAACATTCGTGACGTGGCAAATTATGAAATCTCCAAATGCAGCGCACAATTCTCTTCTTCTTTAATGGGATAATAATTAAGATGCTTTGCTGGTGATACTGATCGAGTTATTATAAAGGAATTTTCAAAGGCTTTTTTTTTTTAGTGATATCAAGAATAATATTATTATGTTTTTTTTTTATTTGTCCATTAAACAAAAAAAATAGACATGTTATCTGCCAATAGAACATAACCAAAAAGTGCATTCTATGCATCCAAAAATATAGAAAATATACCAAATTAAATCATTATTCAACCAAAAAAATTATGTCAAAGCAATAACTCCAAGGCCAATAATAAATAACAGGTTATCTCCTCCAATTCTGCAACATGTCTGGTTGACGAATGGCCGTTCAGAAATGAACTGAAAAGCACAAAATGAAAAACGCGAAAAGAAAAGCGCGAATCAACACTCACCAAACTTCTACTAACACAAAATTCGCAGAAGGAGCCCAAAGGGTGGCGCTAAAGAACTAAAAAACACGTAGTATGTCTACTACGTTACTACGTTCGTAATTGTTGGCCAAAATTTTTGCGACCGTGTGTATGCAAGACAAGTTTGAGCCAACACCCTTCGAACAAAATTCCACAGTTTTGTTGTGGGAAAGTCTGATCGTGTGTATGGGGCTTAAGACTCTTCAGAAAGCTTTTGGCATACCATCTTCTCCTTCCCATCAACATTTATCTTCTAGAGTTTGAGAGTATCATTATTTATAGTTCGTTTTGGAATGATTTCTCCAGGACTCTGAGTCCTCTGAATAAACAATGTGTTTATTTTTAAATGGTAGAACTTTATTGCAGCATTTCTGTGGATAATTTACGACCAAAAGTCTGTATTTCTTCACATAGCACCATCAGAAGCTAAAAAACGTCCCAACTGATCTCCAAAGGATCAGAGACACTTTATAAATTATTACCTTGTATGAGAAGAAGAGCAAAGGTCTTAATTCATCCTGGCAGGCGAATTGCTTCTCATCATACTATAGATTATTTATAATGATACCTTTTACGAGAGTAAGAACAACTCTCTTATATTATTCTTCCAATATTCTGTCTTTATTGCTAAGATATTAAATATATGTTCCAGGACAAGAGGAGCCTCTGGGGTTTTCTGCATTTTGAGACAATGGCTTGACTGTTGTGATCAGTGGGATTTTGAACAAAGATAGCAAAGAAAAAATTATACCGTAGTTTGTTTTTGGTGTTTTTTTAAGCAGACGTATAAATATATATTCCGATAACAGAGGTATAAAGTGCAATTGCTTTGTTTTGTAATTTCATTTTCAATTTTCAAGATTTTGTTGATGGTGTTGATTTCCATTAAAGGGACACTCTAGTCAAAAAAGAAGAAACTGTTTAAAAAGTTGTTATAATAGCCACTAACTACATATGAAATGTGCTTCTTTTCCGGACTGCTGTTCGCTGTTCGCTGGACCCATCAGCTTCACCTATGTAATAAGTAGGGACGAGCCGAACACCCCCTGTTTTTGGTTCGCAGCAGTACATGTGAACAGGCAAAAAATGTGTTCAAACACGCAAACACCGTTAAAGTCTATGGGACACGAATGTGAAAAATCAAAAGAGATAATTTCAAAGGCTTATATGCAAGTTATTGCCATAAAAAGTGTTTGGGGATCTGGGTCCTGCCCCAGGGGACATGTGTCAATGCAAAAAAAGTTTTAAAAACTGAAGTTTTTTCAGGAGCAGTGATTTTAATAATGCTTAAAGTCAAACAATAAAAATGAAATATTCCTTTAAATATCGTGCCTGGGGGGTGTCCTTCGATTGCCTGTAAAGTAGCACATCTTTTCCATGTTTATAACAGTGCAGCAGCAAAATTAAATTTTTAAAGGAAAAAATGTAATTTAAAACTGCTTGCGGCTGTAATGTATTGTCGGATGCTGGCAATATATATAAAAATACCAAAAATACCACAAATAAAAATGGTATGGTTGCCACCCCCAGAATCCATACCAGACCCTAGGTCTGGTATGGATATTAAGGGGAAACCCGCACCCACATTTTTTTTAAATGGCGTGGGGGTCCCCCAGGCACTATATACTCTGAACAGCTGTATATATACTATACGGCCTGCCCTGTATACTCTGCAGAACATTGAGCCTTAGGTGTTGGTGGTACCAGACCACTGTAAGCCCTCGCAGTTACTCTTGTTGAGCGCAGGAACGGGCCATGCGTTGAAATATTATATCAAAAAATGTAATTATATGCCCCTGTTAAACAGGGGCAGAAAAATTGGGCCTTGGGTGGTGGTGGTGGTGCCACAACACTGTAAGCCCTCACGGTTACTCTTGTTGGGTGCAGAAATGAGCCATGCATTGAAATATTATATCAAAAATTCCTCCTCCTCCTGCTCTCTTCTCTCAGACACCCAAGTACAGTCAGTGACCACATCATCCCCTCCCTCCTTGTCATTGGAGCTTGGCAGTATGGGGAAACATGACTGCCAGTTTCTTGACCTTCTTGGGCACCCCCTCTCTCTAGGCTTATGTTACTCCCTTCCTCAACCTGGGTACCATCATCGGAGCCTTCAAATCGTTGCGCATCCTCCAGCAGCATGTACCCGACACTGCGGTTGAATAATTCTGGGGATTCCTCCATGCATGATGGTGGGGCTACGGAAGGAGAGACTGTAGACAAGGAGCCGGTGGAATAGGCCGATTTGGCAGCTGCGTTGGAAGGCAAATCACTCTGAGCCTGGGTGACAGAGGATGAGGAGGATGAGGACAGCTTTGTTATCCACTCCACCAACTCTTCTGCAAGTTCTGGCTCAATAACATGGCCAGCAGCAGAAAAAAAAAGGAGAAGCGTGCCCCACGGCCACCTGCAGAGGATGCACCATGTCCACGACCACCACTGTTGACTGTATACACAGAGGCTGCTTACCCTCTTTTAGTGGCCTGTGAGCGTCTGGCTCTCCTTGGTGGCCTTCCGAACATGATGTATTTTTTGTTTTACAACACCACACTGCACTGTATTAAAAACTGTGTACACTGCCTGAAGTGTATTAGAAACTGTACACACTGTATTAGATACTGTGTACACCGCATGCACTGTATTATAAACTGTACTACGGCCGCACTGTATTGTGTACACCACCAGAAGTGTAGTAGAAACTGTACACACTGTGTAAAATACTGTGTACACCACCAGAAAAGTAGTAGAAACTGCACTACAGCTGCACTGTATTGTGTACCTAGTACACCACCATAAGTGTAGTAGAAACTGTACACACTGTATTAGACACTGTGTACACCACCAAAAAAGTAGTAGAAACTGTATACACTGTATTAGATACTGTGTACACCGCCTGCACTGTATTAGAAACTGTACTACGGTTGCACTGTATTGTGTACACTACCAGAAGTGTAGTAGAAACTGTACACACTGTATTAGACACTGTACACCACCAAAAAAGTAGTAGAAACTGTACATACTGTATTAGATACTGTGTACACCGCCTGCACTATATTAGAAACTGTACTACCGCTGCACTGTATTGTGTACTGTGTAAGCCACCAGTAGTGTAGTAGAACCTAGTAGTAGAAACTGTACACAATTTATTAGATACTGTGTACAACACCAAAAAAGTAGTAGAGACTATACTACAGCTGTACTGTATTGTGTACTGTGTACACCACCAGAAGTGTAGTAGAAACTATACACACTGTATTAGATACTGTGTACACTGCCTGCACTGTATTATAAACTGTACAATGGCTGCACTGAATTTTATACTGTGTACACCACCAGAAGTGTAGTAGAAACTGTACACACTGTATTAGATACTGTGTACACTGCCTGAAGTGTATTAGAAACAATACACCACTGAATGCACTGTAAATATAGGCTACACTGGATGCAGAGTATATATATTATACGAGACTGTATATATATATATATATATATATATATATATATATATATATGTATATATTAATACACCGCCTGATGTGTATTAAAAACAGTACACCACAGAATTCACTGTAGATATAGGCTGCAATGGATGCAGAGTATATATATATATATATACATATACATATACAAGACTGTAAATACATTATATATATATATATATATATACTAATACACTGCCTGCACTGACCAAATATCGAGTAAACACTGAATATATAGCCTATGCTAAATGCAAAGTATATATTTAGATTAAGCAGGCAGGTTTTTCAGTTAGTGCAGTGTATTTGATATATATATATATATATATATATATATATATATATATATATATATATATATACATATACTAGACTGACTGTATATATATATATATATATATATATATATATATATATATATATATCAAATACACTGCACTAACTGAAAAACCTACCTGCTTAATCTAAATCAAGCTATCTCTCTTTCCCCGCCAACACTACACATGGCCGCCGTGTAAGCAGCCCTATATAGTGTGGGGCGTGGACTAATGCCCCGTACACACGGTCGGATTTTCCGACGGAAAATGTCCTATCGGACAATGTTGTCGGACTTTTTCCGTCGGATTTTCCGACGGACAAAGTTTTATCTCCTGCTCTCAAATTTTTCGACAACAAAGTCCTATCGGACTTTTTCCGATCGTGTGTAGCGAATTCCGACGGACAAAGTGCCACGCATGCTCAGATCACATTACAAGACCAAAGCTATTGGCTACTAGCCTCTACGTAGTCCCGTCCTAGGCAACAAACGTCACCACGTTCAGAATGATCGGATTTTCCGACAACTTTGTCCGACCGTGTGTATGCACGTATGTATAACACCAGTGTCGGACAAAATCCGTCGGAAAAAATCCGATGGATTTTGTGGTCGGATTTTCCGACCGTGTGTACGGGGCATTAGTCCCCCTGAGCCATGATTGAGCCCTGATTTGGGCAATTATGACTCTCTTAGCAGAGCACACTGTGATTGGCCAAAGCATGCAGATCAGGTGCATGCATTGGCCAATCATCATACAACAATGCACTGTGATCTCACAGTGCATTATGGGGCGTTCCGCGGCACTCAAATTTCCTGCGAACGCCTCATAATGTTCGCTGTGTGGCAAACGGTCGAACACCCAATGGTCGAGTAGAACTTATGTTCGACCTGAACATCGAGCTCATCCCTAGTAATAAGGCCATTCCAGTGTGAGAAAGTGATGAGAAATCTCCCCAGCAGCATCAAAGATAATTACCAATAAAACCTCACAGTAGTTCCAATCTTTTCAGAGTCTCATATTAACCAGCTAAAGCTAATCTCCAGCCTTTACTTAAGTATTGCAAGGTTGTTACAGCTCCTCTTCTTTATTTAAATGGCTTACTCTGATTTCACTGCAAACAGTGAGCTCTATCGAACAAGTCTGATAGAGCTTGCCTCATTTTCTTGCTGGAGAGTAACCAGCATCATCTACATCTTTCCACCCCAGCCTAACTATCCCTGGCCCGCCTCTTTCATTCATTAGATTTCAGCTCTTTTAATCATGGAGGCTCAGGATCACTTGTGGGTGTTACCTAGGGAGGTCTGCATGCAACTTTTTGGGTTGAATGAAAAAAAATGTACCCCTTTCTCCATTCACTTACTTGATGTGGATGGGCGAATCCTTCCTGCTGAACTATTGTGTTCTGATGGCTGGCAGATCTCCCCACCGACAGAATACACTGATCAGTGCTGCTGGGTATAGCTTGTGGCACTGATTGATCAGGAAAATCCCAACAGATTGGTTGTACAGAAGTTGTTTTGTAGGTTGACTTCTGTACAACCAGCCTTCCCATACATGCATTCAAATGTGTCCAGTCCCTGCTGAACCAGCTGAATTTCAGTCCATATATGGCAGCCTTAAGAGAAGAACAGATACCTAGGGAGGACATCACTGGGTCTAAAATAAGGTATGCAAATCCAAAAAGGCTTGATTCTAAAATGTCATTAGCATGTCATGAAGGTGAAACTATAGACAAACAAAAGTTCAGTGTTAAAGCGTTTGTTACCCTAACATTTAATATCCCTAATATGTGGCTGCTGTACCATGTACTTGTATGAGAAAGTATCCTGTTCTCTCTGTATTGCTTCCTTTATGTGAAATCCCTGGTGTTCCTACCAGTCCCTCTGCTTTCCTATTAAAAACTGACCACAATAAACAGAAGAGCAAACCATGGTCAGTTCTCTATGTTGGGAACTCCAATGATCAGACTTGTCCTGGCACGCCCCCCACTGCACAGCCCTTCACTGGCAAGCTCAGTGTGCTGCTGCTTCTCCTCCCCCACATCTTATGAGGCTGAGAACAGAGGGAATGTGATCACTTATAAAAAATGGGGGGGGGGGGGAAGTATTTATAATGTTTTTTATATCTATACAAAAATGTTTTGCTTTTCATTTCTATTTTAAACTGAAAGAGTTGTTTTACAAGGTGATCGTTTACATTCACTTCAAGGACATTCGCTGAAGTACACCTTGCTTCTTCCCCCCCGCTGCTATGGCAGCCGGTTTTTGTTCTGCATCACAACAGTGTTCAGAAGCTACAATGAGAATTATAAGACAATGTTATATTGCACAACACTAATGGTATATCATATTTTCTCTGTACTATTTCTGTGCAGATGAAAGATTTATTGATTTGCATATGATACAGTAAAAGCAACCTTACAAGCAAAATAAAAAAACAACTTTATATAGTTTGTTCTGTTTTATCCCCTTATTAACTGTTTGTTTACCTAAACCAGCCCTAATTTGCTCTTTTCTCCTTTTCTTTCTCTCGGCTATTATTTTTTCTGTTGATTTTTTTTTTTTTTTTTACCATTAAGAGCGCGTGTAGGCAATCACTGCATAGCAATTACATGCAAGTGGCTGCAGATAGCTGCGGGAGTCAGCAGCCTCCCATTACTATCAATGGGTTTGCCTCCCACAGATAATTGCCAGGACCCCACCACCACCACTATCTACAGGCTGTTGGCCAAAAATACAGGTGTGAATGTAGCCTAAGGGCCATTTTTTTCTGTTGTAGGTTTTTTTCTGCAGGGATTACACAAAATGCAGAGGCCGGAAGACTAAATGAATGAACATCCTGAGTTTAAAACACTCCTATATATTACAGTATTTAATGGGAAGCTTTGATATCTTCATAAATGCATTCGCTCTTTGAACATCAATAAAATAAAGCATCAAGCAGGGTTCCCCCTTTCTTAGAAAAACGCGTAGCAGGGACACTTTTACAAGGTGTCCACTATGTGTGAAAATTTTGTTTTTTCCTCAGAACAGTAATGGGGTTCTGAGGGTTAATTGTGTAGGTTTACTTTGGCATCAGTTTGGCTGGGCTGTACTAGGGTTCTGCCTGGTCATGGGTGCAGTGAGGTACACATGACAGGCCTAGAACCAGGCCTGGTTGGACGTTTTGAGTGTCAGTCTTCCCCGGAGCCAATCAGTGGGTGCGTCTGGCTCCACTGTGTAGTCTGGGGAAGAGTACTTAAGGTGTTGAAGTCAGATGTTCGGGGTTCGGCCGTAGCTGCCCTTTTCCTGAATCTGGACCAGGGTAGCCCCACGAGGGGTCCCGGGCCTGGGAGCGTTTGCCGTCCTGCAACATGGTCAGTTTGACTAGCCCCACAGACCCGCATGGTCTGGGGCAAGGATCCATCTGTTCCCGAGTCACGGAACCGGCTGGTCCAAGGCGCAGTAACTGAGGGAGGATTCAAGGTGTCTGGGTGTGCTCTCAGTATTGGAGGGGCACCGCAGCTTGTGTAAGCGACTGGGGGAGGGCCAACAAGCTGGCATCTCAAGAAGAGCCTGGTTGCTGGGTTGTTATGGACACTAACGAATCCACAGTTTCACAGTACTGCCGAGGAGACAGAGAAAGTTCCAGGTACTGAGAAAAGGTTCCTATTCACTTTCGGTTGAGAGTTTAGTCTGTGTCAGAGACTTTACAAGTTTCCGGATCAAATTGTTGACTGCCAAAATCTCTGGCTAGAGATTTGTTCAGCATTGAAGTGCCCAGCTGCGAGTGGTTACTCTCTGGGTTTTTGTTAGAGACATTTCAATTGTCAGCAGTTCAAGGTGCCTGAGTTTCTTCATCCTTACCCTCTGTTCCTATTTGAGACTATGTTTGTTGGATGTTACCCCTGCAAATAAAAACCTTCTAAAAGGACTTTTATGGTGTCAGCATCCAAAGTTGTTGGGTAACCCTGGGAACCCCTAGACACAAATTAACAAGCCAAGCGGATGTAACTGGTAAGCCCAAAAGTCAAGGCTGCCCCATCGAGGGTTATGGCCGCTACAGACGATTTTGTTATATAATATTATAACCAATCACAGCATGAGATGCTAATGGTTCCTTATTGTCCAATTTGTACAAGACCAACACAAACTTGTCTTGCTATTGAATCAATAATACCTACTAAAGTTGGAAGGGAAGTTACTTTAGTAATCAATCAGAACTAAAGAAAGCTGTGACTAAGGATACAACAAATTATTTCCATAAAATGTAAAGAGTAACTCCACTTTTGTTGAGAAAAAAACATTCCCCTCTGGGTGATCGATGTATATTACAAGAATTTTAACAAACTTTGTTGCAAATTCCTACCTCTTGTTATTCTGAAGAAATCCCTGTGTGTTACTTTGTGCCCATGTGCTGAGTGCGTCTAATGGGAGTGGTTTATTCATTATCAACCAGCTGCTACAGCTGTAGAGCTCTAATGAGGAAAGTGGCAGGGTCTGCATCCCTTTAGATGTGATTTCCTATTGGGAGTATCTCACCAAAAATTACATTTTTGTTGCTGGGGATGCCAAAAATCTGACTTGTATCTTAGTGCAGACTTCTGAGAAAATCGGTGAGCCAATCACACAAGCAGGAAATTATGTTTCTGGGTTCTTTGTACAGAACACCTCCAAGTAGCCATATTGCTTTGCACTTTCCAGAAAATTATAGCCGCTGCAGATTGAAAAGGAAAGGTCATTTTTAATAACATTCAATTACAATATGACTTTTATATCACAATTGTATGCGCTATATTAATTTTTCTTTTTTTTTCTATTTTTTTCCCATGAAAGTGGAGTTACTCTTTAATTTGTCACTCATTGATCTGCAAAATCGTTTGAAAAAACAACACATTTCTTTACCTAAAGCAGAGGTCCTAAACTAGTGGCCCTCCAGCTGCAAAACTACCCATGAGCCATTGCAAGTCTCAGTTACAAGCATGACTCCCACAGTCAGAGGTATGTTAGGACTTTGAGTTCTGCAACAGCTGAGGGTCGTCAGTTTGAGACCCCTGACCTAATTTGTATCTTTTTGAGCGGTGTATTTCGCATAGTTTTTTCTTTTTTTACCACTTAAGGACCGGAAGGATTTGCCCCCTTAATGACCAGGCCCTTTTTTGCGATACTGCACTGCGTCGCTTTAACTGACAATTGCGCGGTCGTGCAACGCTGTACCCAAACAAAATTGATGACCTTTTTTTCCCACAAATAGAGCTTTCTTTTGGTGGTATTTGATCACCTCTGCGGTTTTTATTTTTTTGCGCTATAAACAAAAAAAGAGCGACAATTTTGAAAAGAAAACAATATTTTTTACTTTTTGGAATAATAAATATCCCAAAAAAATTTAAAAAACTAATTTCTTCCTCAGTTTAGGCCAATATGTATTCTTCTACATATTTTTGGTTAAAAAAAAAATCGCAATAAGCATATATTGATTGGTTTGCGCAAAAGTTATAGCGTCTACAATCTATAGGATAGATGTCATTTTTATTATTATTATTTTTTACTAGTAATGACGGTGATCTGCGTTTTTTAGCAGGCCTGCAACATTGTAGCCACTGATTACTGTATAAATGTCACTGGCAGGGAAGGGGTTAAGACTAGGGGGCGATCAAGAGGTTTAAGTGTGTTCCCTGGGAGTTGTTTCTAACTGTATGGGGGCTGGGCTGACTGGAGGAGGAGGAGAGAGATCGCTGTTCCTAATCACTAGGAACAGACAATCTTTCTCTCCTCCCCTTTCTCTCCTTCCCCTCCACCGAACCGACTGGTTGGCTTGCGAACGGGCACGCGGGGGCCCACAAATAGTCATGTACGCGCCCGATTTACAATGGTGGTGATTGGCGTAGGGGAGCCAACATGCTGCAGTACAACTGCTGCGGGTGGTCCACAACTAGTTAATGTGCAGTATATGTGTTTATCGCCTTTTTAGTGTATTTGATCTTTTTGTGTAATGTCCCTTTTCATTTTTTTACCTTTTTGCTGTTTTTCCACTCCATGAAACACAGTATACTATATGTAAGCCAATTGAATTTCTGTTTCATGTGCTATATTTTAGGAATCTCCATATCCCTCAGGAACCATTTAAATCTACCTAGCAGCACTAGGGTCGTGAGTTCAAATCCCAACTACGGCACTACCTTCATGGAGTTTGCATGTTCTCTCTGTGCTTGTGTGGCTTTCCTCCCACACTCCAAAAGATATGCTGATAGGTTAATTGGTTCCTCTCTAAATTGGCCCTAGTATGTGTATGTAAAATTGTGAGCTAGGCAGTCTAGGTCGCTTATAACGTGCTGCCTCCGTGCTCCAGAGTTCTTATTCCCTCCCCTCTTTTCCTCCCTCTTCCCCTCTTGGTCTCTATCCACTTCACCCCCCTCCCCCCCTAGTCTACTCTGACTTTTCTTTACTTCTCCACCTGCTGGGTGCATGACCTCTTTTTCACCTATGCGACCCCCTTACCCAACTACCCCTTGGTTTCTACTTGGCCCTTCCTTTTTTGAACTTATATAGGATGTATCCTATTCCACTATATGGATATTGCAGGGAACCTCCCTAGGACCCTCTGGCCATTACGGCCTGTGGACTATGCCTATCTGATACTTTTGTTAACCGCTTCCCGACCGCCTCACGCAGATATACCGCGGCAGAAGTGCACGTACAGGCAGAATCACATACCTTTAAGAGGCGGCTTGCGGGTGCGCCGTGAGCTCCGTGAGTGTGATCGCGGGTCCTGTGGACTCGATGTCCGCGGGGATACCCGCGATCGTCTCACTGAGAGGAAGAACGGGGAAATGCTTATGTAAACAAGCATTTCCCTGTTCTGCCTAGTGACACTGTCAATGATCACAGCTGCCTGTAATCAGGAGCGGTGATCAGTGACATGTCACACACACCCCCCCCCCCCACAGTTAGAATCACTCCCTAGGACACACTTGACCCCTACAGTGCCACCTAGTGGTTAACCCATTCACTGTCAGTCACATTTACACAGTAATCAAATCATAGTTAATTGCACTGATCGCTGTATAAATGTGAATAGTCCCAAAATCGCACCAAAAGTGTCCCATCTGTCTGCCATAATGTCACAGTCACGATAAAAATCCATTACTAATGAAAAATGTTTTTTAATAAAAATGCCATAAAACTATCCCCTATGTTGTAATCGCTGTAACTTTTACGCAAACCAATCAATAAACGCATATTGTGATTTTTTTTACCAAAAATATGTAGAAGAATACGTATTGGCCTAAATTGAGAAAAAAAAAAGTTTTTTTATATATTTTTTGGGGATATTTATTATAGCAAAAAGTAAACAATAATGTGTTTTTTTTTTTTTTCAAAATTCTCACTATTTTTTGGTTTATATAGCAAAAAATAAAAACCGCAGAGCTGATCAAATATCACCAAAAGAAATCTCTATTTGTGGGAATTTTTTTTTTGTCAATTGTCAGTTAAATCTACGCAGTGCTGAATCGCAATAAGTGCTCTGGTCTCTGGCCAGCCAAATGGTCCGGGGCTTAAGTGACTAAGGTTTTTTGTTTTTTTAAATATCGAATATTTCTTGCCTTCTTTTGCAAACTAACCCTTGTTACAATTGTCAAAGCTAGCGACTGCGCGGGCGGAACCTTTGCATGTTATCTTTGCATGTTATTGAAACACAATGTGAGCTAGGGGCCTTAGATTGTAAGCTCCTTGAGGGCAGGGATTGATGTGAATACAATATGCTGTATATGTAAAGCACTGTGTAAATTGATGATGCTATAGCAGTACCTGTACTAAATAATAAAACCCATTGCAACCCTAAATAAATACCAAAAAAACATCATAATTACACTTATCCAACTCAAATTGTTAAAGTGATAAGATTTGGCTGTAAATCTGTCATTGAAATTTGGAGAAACAAAAGCTTTCAATTTGCCCATCCCTTTATTTAAAAGGGTAGTAAACCCAAAAGCAAACATTTATTGTATTCCTATTTAGCAATATTTGGTGGCTCCATTAGTTTTCTTAATTTTAGGCTTTCCTTCCTTTATTTTAACCTGGCGATCTAGCATAGCAAGCTCTCCTGGAAAAGTATTAGTTAAGAGTGTCGAGACAAACTATTTACCACTGACAGGGGTGCTTGAAATGATCAGCTTTTATTTATTCATGTAAAACCTTTATCCTAAAAGGAACATAACTGTTGCTGTAGCTGCAATGTGAGATGGAGTTTTGCTTCAATTTGTTAGTGTATTTAAATCTGCTGGTACATTTAACACTCCCTTCCCCCAGACTGACAATGCTGCTGTCCAAAATGTGTCTCTGTTAGACGTGCACTGCCGAAAAATGTGTTTGTTTTCGTTTTTTTTTTTTTTGGGTCATTTGTTATGATCGCAGTTCGTAAATTCGTAAATTTGAAAATCAGAAAATTCGAAAAACCGAAAATAAAAAATAAAAATAATAATATAAATAATAATAAAAATAATAATATAAATAATAATAATATTTTTTTTTATTATTATTGTTATCTATTATTATTAATTAGTTACGTTCCATTGTTATTTATTATTTTCCATTAGTTACGTTCCATTCGTTTAGATACTGCATTTGTTATTTCGGATAATTCGTAACTTCGGATAAATTCGTATTCGTTACGTTCACTAACAGACAAATTCCAATACCTATAATAGTTATTATTTCATTTTTTATTTTAGGATTTTCGGATTATCGAATTTCGAATTTGCGAATTTACGAATTTTCACATTTACAAATTTACGAATTTTCGTAAAAATTTGTTAAACAGGTTTTCGTAAATTTGGATGTTTTTCCGAATTTGTTGAAATTCGTTAAAAAAAATTAATTTAGGGCAAAATTAATTGCACACGTCTAATCTCTGTTGCTCCTTCACCCAGAGTGGAGGCACTCTATTACAGGAGGTGTGTTACTAGCAGGATCACCAGGTGAAAACAGAGGAAGAAAAGCCTAAGAAAAGAAACCTAATGCAACCACCTCATCTAAGGATTGGTAAGCTGCAATATATAAATGTTTTGGTTTGGGGCTTAATACTGCTTTAAGTTTTACACATACCCTGTTTCCCCGAAAATAAGCCCTACTCCAAAAGTAAGACCTAGCGTTATTTTTGGGGTTTGCTGCAATATAAGCCCTACTCCGAAAATTAGCCCTAGTTAAAGTCATTGTAAAAACATGTAATACGTTTTGTAAAAAGATTATATAATGTGCAATGTCTCCTTTTGTAACTTTATTGTGGAAAATACCTTATTTACAGAGCCACTGGGTGCTCACAAGGACCGTCGGAGAACTTCTCCTCTCCTCCCGGCTGACCTCAGCAGCCCCTCCCTCTGCAGTATTCGGAGCGGGGAAGAAAAGCTCCATCGGGTCACGTGAGTGCTCAGCGGCGCTGTAAATAAGGTATTTTCCACAATAAAGTTACAAAAGGAGACACACTGCACATTATATAATTTTTTACAAAACAGATTACATCATTTTGGGATTACAGAATGTCATAATTCTGACTCCTAAGCTGACAGGGGAGAGAAGACAAGGGGACACAGGAACTTTTTTAATAAAAATGTTTTATTGTTTTATTCCAGGGTTTTTAGAACATAGAGAGGGGTAAATGACCAAGCACTGTGCTTTCTATCAAGCTTTAATGGATCAGGATATATATATATATATATATATATATATATATATATATATATATATATATATATATATATATATATGATTTTTAGGGTTACAACCACTTTAAGATCGTCATGATGACATGACTGTATTTAAATAAACGTACATTGTTGTACATACCGTAAATAAATAATTCATCCCCTGAAAATAAGCCCTAGTGTGTTTTTATAGCCAAAATTAATATACAACCTGGTCTTATTTTCGGTAGATGAAGCATCAGGCACATTGAATTATACAACAAGCTACGTAAAGTTAATACATTACAGTAGAACAGTCTAGTAAAGGCCAAAGATGTGGAGCCCATAGAACGTAAACAAAATCAAGAAATGCAGGGTGTTTCCTACTTTTAAAATAATTAAAATAGTCAGTTTGGCTTTGTATGGGTAATTTTCTTCACTTCTTCACATTTTCCAGTTTTATAGCTGTCCCTAAAGAAAGAAATATGAGCTATCGTACAGTTGTGCATTTAAAATCCTGTGCAATCTGTTAATAGTTATAAATGATTAAATGCCCTTTGTCTAATTATTAAGAATAAATGTCATTCCCACCACAATAATGATCAAAGAGACCATTTACAATTTAGTCTTTGTGCTACTTTGATTTCACTATAATCATATGAGTAAATATGCAATTGCAGCAATAACTAGTGCTTCTAAAGGTAAGAAATCTTGCTGACTATGTCAAGATGTATCGTTGGATATTTATCATGTTCTAGTAGTCTAAGAAGAACTGCAGCTCGAAATTACGGTACATTTTAAATGCCTCTTGTGTAGAAAATATCTGGAATCAGAAGTTCCTTTGAAAATGCATTAAATACACAAGGATAAAACCTGAAGATATGTATCCTACAACCACATGACATGATGCATATTATTCTTGCATATTTTATGGTTTAAAGCTAAACTACAGACAGCAATGAAAAAAAAAAGGATGCAGTTGTGTATTTCTTAAAAAAAAAAAAAGAAGAAATATACTGTATATATATATATATATATATATATATATATATATATATATATACAATATCTCACAAAAGCAAGTATACCCCCACATTTTTGTAAATATTTTATTATATCTCTTCATGTGACAACACTACAATGCAAAGTAGCTGTCCCCTCAAAATAACTCAACACATTTATATATATATATATATATATATATATATATATATATGTATTCCATCATGATAAGGACCCCAAACACACCTCTGAGACGACCACTGCCTTGCTAAATAAGCTGAGGGTAAAGGTGATGGACTGGCCAAGCATGTCTCCAGAACTATTGAGCATCTGCGGGGCATCCTCAAACAGAATATAAATAATAAATATGTTTTTATCTAAACCATTCCATTGTAGCTCTGGCTGTATGTTTAGGGTTGTTGTCAGGCTGGGGTGAACCCAGTTGCGTCACTAAGGTGGGGCCTGAGGGGGCCTCGACCCCCCCAATATTAGTGTGCCTCCCATGTGCCCCCAAGTATAACTCATTAAAATGGACCTGTGGGTCCTGCTGGCCAGTCATCTGTGGGTCCTACTGGCCATGGCCTACAGCCCAGCAGCCAGCAGGACCCATAGGCCATGGCCAGCTCCCAGCAGGACCCACAGGCCAGCAGAACCCATAGGCTATTGTCCACTCCCAGCAGGACCCACAAGCTGTGGGTCCTGCTGGGAGCTGGCCATGGACCTGTGGGTCCTGCTGGCTGCTGGCCTGTGGAGCCTGCTGGCCCCTAGCCTAGGGTGACCAGAAGTCTCCAGTTTCCAGGGACAGTCCCTGGACTGAGGACACTGTCCCTGGACCAAGTCTGTCCCTGCAATCCTACCATGGGTCCCACTGGGCCCATTGGGCTACCCTAAGAGAGGAAGGGGGGTGAGCGCCACCGGATTACACAGATCTCCTGCTTACACGGCACAGTCATTGTGTGTAGTCTATCATAGGAACCGTCCAGGAGGCGGGACTTCGTATGACAGTGGCAGCCCGGTAAGTGGGAGATCCTCACTCTGTTTAATCCAGCGGCGCTGGCCCACCCACTTCCCTCTCCTCTTTCTAATCACTATGCACTGGTGAGGCTGCATTGATGGGCACTGATCAGGCTGTATTGATCTACACAGGTGAGGCTGCATTGATGGGCACTGATGAGGCTGCGCTGATGGGCGCTGGTGAGGCTGCATATTGATGGGCACTGGTGAGGCTGCAAAGATGGGCACAGGTGAGGCTGCAAATATGGGCACTGGTGAGGCTGCGCTGATGGGCACTGGTGAGGCTGCGCTGATGGGCACTGGTGAGGCTGTATTGATGGGCACTGGTGAGGCTGCGCTGATGGGCACTGGTGAGGCTGCATTGATGACCTCTGGAGTGCATTCTATTCTTGAAATATATATATATATGTATATAAATTGCGTTTTATGTTTGGCCCCCCTACTTTTGTCCCTGTCCCCCATCTGCCCCCCCTAAATATGAAAGCTGGAGACGTCACGGGGTGAACCTCCTCCTCAGTCTCAAGTTCTTCTAAGATTGCCCTGTATTTGGGTCCATCCATCTTCTCATCAACTCTGACCAGCTTCCCTGTCCATGCTGAAGAAAAACATCCCAACAATGTGATACTGCTACCACCACCATGTTTCAAGGCGATGTGTACTGTTAGTTTTCTGCCACACATAGTGTTTTTTCTTTTTAGCCCAAAAAGTTCAATTCCGGTCTCATCTGACCAAAGCACCTTCTTCCACATGTTTACTGTGTCCTCCACATGGCTTCTCACAAACTGCAAATGTGACTTCTTATGGCTTTCCTTTAACAATGCACTTTCTTCTTGCCACTCTTCCATAAAGACCAAATTTGTGGAGTGCATGACTATTATAGTTGTCCTGTGGACAGATAATCCTACCTGAGCTGTGACTCTCTGGAGCTTCTCTTCTGAATACTATTGCACGCCACACTTTTCAGATATTTATTTGTAAAAAGTTTGAAAACCATTTATCATTTTCCTTCCACTTCACAATTATGTGCCACTTTGTGTTGGTCTATCACATAACATGCTAATATAATACATTTACATTTTTGGTTTTAACATGACAACATGTGGAAAATGTCAAGAGGTATGAATACTTTTTCAACGCACTGTATATATATATATATATATATATATATATATATATAGATATATCTATAGATCTCACAAAAGTTAGTACACCCCTCACATTTTTGTAAATAATCTATTATATCTTTTCATGTGACAACACTGAAGAAATTACACTTTGCTACAATGTAAAGTAGTTAATGTATAGCTTATATGCTATCTTGGGCATTGAGTTTACCAGAGCTTCACAGGTTGCCACTGGAGTCCTCTTCCACTCCTCCATGACCGCATCATGGAGCTGGTGGATGTTAGAGACCTTGCGCTCCTCCGCCTTCTGTTTGAGGTTGCCCCATACATCTATTTCCCAAAGACAACCTCTGGATATGATACTGAGCATGTGCACTCAACTGCTTTGGTCGACCATGGCGAGGCCTGTTCTGAGTGGAACCTGTCCTGTTAAACCGCTGTATGGTCTTGGCTGCAGCTCAGTTTCAGGGTCTTGGCCATCTTCTTATAGCCTAGGCCATCTTTATGTAGAACAACAATTCTTTTTTTAGATCCTCAGAGAATTCTTTGCCATGAGGTGCCATGTTGAACTTCCAGTGACCAGTATGAGAGAGTGAGAGCAATAACACCAAATTTAACACACCTGCCCCCCATTTACACCTAATACCTTGTAACACTAACAAGTCACATGACATTGGGGAGAGAAAATTGCTAATTGGGCCCAATTTGGACATTTTCACTTAGGGGTGTACTCACTTTTGTTGCCAGCGGTTTAGATATTAATGGCTGTGTGTTGTGTTACTTTGAGGGTACAGCAAATTTACACTATTATACAAGCTGTACACTCACTACTTTACATTGTATGGGGAAAACGTGAATAAATATAAAGTGCGGCGCTCCTAAAGTGTTTCAAAAAAATTTATATTTGAACAGGTAAATAAATAAAACTATTATAATATAGATTGTGAAAGAGTAGTGAAAAATCAATATATGTTGAAAATTATTGATAATAAATATGCTGAAGGATATTAATAATAACTATTCATAATCAATTAGAAGTGATTATATGAGACAATAATAAAAAGCAACAATATTACACCAAAAATAGTGACATAAGTGTGTGCAAAATATTATAAAGTGACTTGTGTGGCTTGTCTAAAGTTTTCAATCACCAACTGGACAAAAGGCTTACCGACTTTCGTGGACTCAGTAGGCTTATGCCGTGTGAGTCAAACGTGCTGAATGGTGTTTAGACTACACCTAGATGAGCAGCTGTTCCAGGATTATGATGCAGTGAAGACCATGGATAAATGCAGACAGTGGACGCTCAAATGGAAGCCCAAGGTGGTCTGCACATGTGAGTACCCATCTGCTTTTTTTAAAAATAAATTTTATTAGCCTATACGGTATCACACTATATGGCCTCATTCCTTTTTTGCCGGTAATACTGCTGGGGATGAACTGCACTGTACACCTTCCACCACCCCCACCTTGGGCTTCCATTTGAGTGTCCACTGTCTGCATTTATCCGTGGTCTTCACTGCATCATAATCCTGGAACAGCTGCTCATCTAGGTGTAGTCTAAACACCATTCAGCACGTTTGACTCACACGGCATAAGCCTACTGAGTCCACGAAAGTCGGTAAGCCTTTTGTCCAGTTGGTGATTGAAAACTTCAGACAAGCCGCACAAGTCACTTTATAATATTTTGCACACACTTATGTCACTATTTTTGGTGTAATATTGTTGCTTTTTATTATTGTCTCATATAATCACTTCTAATTGATTATGAATAGTTATTATTAATATCCTTCAGTATATTTATTATCAATAATTTTCAACATATATTGATTTTTCACTACTCATTCACAATCTATATTATAATAGTTTTATTTATTTACCTGTTCAAATATACATTTTTTTGAAACACTTTAGGAGCGCCGCACTTTATATTTATTCACGTTTTTCCCATACAATCATTGTTGTGCAGGCTGCATTCACCATTGTTAGCGCGGTTTTTCATCTTTCTATTTACTTTACATTGTAGCAAAGTGTATTTCCTTCAAAGTTGTCACATGAAAAGATATAATAAATTGTTTACAAAAAATGTGAGAGGTGTATTCACTTTTGTGAGATACTGTATATACATATACAGTGGTGTGAAAAAGTGTTTGCCCCCTTCCTCATTTCCTGTTCCTTTGCATGTTTGTCACACTTAAGTGTTTCGGAACATCAAACCAATTTAAACAATAGTCAAGGACAACACAAGTAAACACAAAATGCAATTTGTAAATGAAGGTGTTTATTATTAAAGGTGAAAAAAAATCCAAACCATCATGGCCCTGTGTGAAAAAGTGATTGCCCCCCTTGTTAAAACATACTATAACTGTGGTTGTCCACACCTGAGTTCAATTTCTCTAGCCACACCCAGGTCTGATTATTGCCACACCTGTTCACAATCAAGGCATCACTTAAATAGGAGCTGCTTGACACAGTAAGGTCCACCAGAAGATCCTTAAAAGCTACACATCATGCCGAGACCCAAAGAAATTCAGGAACAATTGAGAAAGAAAGTAATTGAGATCTATCAGTCTGGAAAGGGTTATAAAGCCATTTCCAAAGCTTTGGGAATCCAGCGAACCACAGTGAGAGCCATTATCCACAAATGGCGAAGACATGGAACAGTGGTGAACCTTCCCAGGAGTGGCCGGCCGCCCAAAATTACCCCAAGAGCGCAGCGACGACTCATCCAAGAGGTCACAAAACACCCCACAACAACGTCCAAGGAACTGCAGGCCTCACTTGCCTCAGTTAAGGTCAGCGTTCATGCCTCCACCATCAGGAAAAGACTGGGCAAAAATGGCCTGCATGGCAGAGTTCCAAGGAGAAAACCACTGCTGAGCAAAAAGAACATCAAAGCTCGTCTCAATTTCTCCACAACACATCTTGATGATCCCCAAGACTTTTGGGACAACATTCTGTGGACCGATGAGACAAAAGTGGAACTCTTTGGAAGGTGTGTGTCCAAGTATATCTGGCGTAGAAGGAACACTGCATTTCAGAAAAAGAACATTATACCAACAGTAAAATATGGTGGTGGTAGTGTGATGGTCTGGGGCTGTTTTGCTGCTTCAGGACCTGGAAGACTTGCCGTGATAAAAGGAACTATGAATTCTGCTGTCTACCAAGAGATCCTGAAGGAGAATGTCCGACCATCTGTTCGTGTACTCAAGCTGAAACGAACTTGGGTTCTGCAGCAGGACAATGATCCTAAACACACCAGCAAGTCCACCACCGAATGGCTGAAGAAAAACAAAATGAAGACTTTGGAGTGGCCTTGCCAAAGTCCTGACCTGAATCCTATTGAGATGTTGTGGTATGACCTTAAAAAGGCTGTTCATGCTCGAAAACCCTCTAATGTAACTGAATTAGGACAATTCTGCAAAGATGAGTGGGCCAAAATTCCTCCAGGACGCTGTAAAAGCCTCATTGCACGTTATCGCAAACGCTTGGTTGCAGTTGTTGCTGCTAAGGGTGGCCCAACCAGTTATTAGGTTTAGGGGGCAATCACTTTTTCACACAGGGCCATGATGGTTTGGATTTTTTTTCACCTTTAATAATAAACACCTTCATTTACAAATTGCATTTTGTGTTTACTTGTGTTGTCCTTGACTATTGTTTAAATTGGTTTGATGTTCCGAAACACTTAAGTGTGACAAACATGCAAAGGAACAGGAGATGAGGAAGGGGGCAAACACTTTTTCACACCACTGTATACACTGAGCAAAATTATAAACGCAACACTTTTGTGTTTGCCCCCATTTATCAAGAGCTGAACCTAAAGATCTGTGACTTTTTCTATGTACACAAAAGGCCTATTTCTCTCAAATATTGTTCACAAATCTGTCTAAATCTATGTTAGTGAGCACTTCTCCTTTGCCAAGATAATCCATCCACCTCACAGATGTGGCATATCAAGATACTGATTAGACAGCATGATTATTGCACAACCAACTTTAGAGCTGATATGTAAGTAACTTTGGGGTGTTTAGTTTTCTCCTCTCCTTACATCTCTATTTAATTAAATTTTCATTTGAGTAATTTGGAATATCTCACCTGGTCCACGCCGAGGAAGCTGACATATTGGTTGGTTTAAGCGATATGAGTGGTTGGAGCCGCAATGTCGTCACTCCTGCGCATGCGCGCGGAAGACTTCTTTCCGGCAAGGTCCATCGTCTTCCGGGCTTTTGGGCCTTGTATTGATTTTAAGGGGAACCCCACACCTGGCGATGCTGGTTGTACTACCTCCTCGTGATGTCACTGACCAGTGCGTGCTGGGTTCAAATATGTGTTCAAAATATTTGAAGTCCATTTTGCAATCCCAGGAAAAATCCAAGAAAGTGATAATAATAATCTTGGATTTTTCCTGGGATTGCAAAATGGACTGCAAATATTTTAAAAACATATGAATTCTTGATGCATGCACTTTACTAATGAATAATATTTTCTTGCACTAAGCACTTTTTATTCACTATGTAAGCACAACATTTTTTCTTTTGCACTTTTTTTAACAGCATTTGCACTTAAATTGTTTTCATAGGAACAAATCATTTTTGTATGATAGATTAATTATTTTATGCAATGGATTGAATGTATTTCACACATGTACAGTAAGGGATTAAGTTAATAGCAGTGGGTTCACTATCATCAGATTGTGGGATTAAAGATTTGCGCTGTTTGCTTCTTTAGACTTGCGGGGCTCTTGCTATAGACTTGCGGTGCTCTTGCTATAGACTTGCAGAGCTTTTGTTATAGACTTGCAGAGCTCTTGCTGTAGACTTACCGCTGCAAATTTGCTCTTGCTAGAGACTTGTAGAGCAGCACGATTCTGGCTAAAATGAGAATCACAATTTTTTTGCTTAGAAGGTAGATCACGATTCTAGCGGCGTTTTCGTTTTTTTTTTTTTATGCATTGAAGTGTATTTTTTCCCAAAAACTGTTGTTTGAAAGACTGCTGGGCAAATACAGTGTGACATAAAATATTGCAGCAATTTCTATTTTATTCCCTAGGGTCTCTTCTAAAATATATATAATGTTTGGGGGTTCCAAGTAATTTTCTAGCAAAACAATTGATTTTAACTTAAAGAAGTGTCAGAAAAAGATTTAGGCTTTAAGTGGTTAAACTTCCTGCATTTACACGTTGTTGAAAACTTAGCAGACAGCCCAGATTTTTGTTAATGTCCTGCAAGCGCACCGCCCCAGTGTGAGAGCACTCAGGCTTTCACACTGAGGCGGCAGAAGAGGCAGTTTACAGGTGCTATTTTTAGTGCAAAAACGCCTGTAAAACACCTTTCAGTGATAATGATAAACATGACAAATGGAGAGGATAAATCTCACTAACGGGGATACAGACAGCAATAAAAACTTGACAGGTGTTCTAATCCCTCTCTTCTCTATCCAAAACTTTAAAAAAAAGTGTTTTGCCTTTAGTTATACTTTGAGACCTGAATACTGAGTAAGGTCCTTCATCTTTGGTGAGTTTGTTTGGGAATCACAGGTGTGGGACACAATAACTGGCTTTGAAGAGTTCATGAAGGGAGGAGTTGGAAAAACATCTAATAAAAAGAAAATACAATGTTTCTTGAGACTTTATTTGGAAACATTTGTTTGATTGATGTACAACTATATTTTGTATATTTTTTATCTATTAATGTATTTACAATATTTTTAGTAGTTAACACTGTGATCACGCTTGGAGTTTTTTAATAATCTGACATACAACGTGCTAAGGATAAAGACAGTTGGGATTACTTTTGTTCTTATTTTTTTGTAAAAAAACTTCAAGCCTTTCCCTTCTGTGGTCACAGCAACTGCGCAGTTGGACACCAGTAGCCTGAGGTTGCCTTCCAGCATAAACGTAAGGAAAACAATAAGGCTAGGCTCACACCTTTTAATGTCAGAAGCGTGCACTCTTTCCTGACATGCACAGAAACGCACTGACCTTTTGTAGATGTACACCGGTGGCATTATTTGTTATTGCCACTCTCACACATTTGCTAACGTTCGTGATTTTGCATGCGCCAAACCCTAAAGTACCACAGCACCATAGTTACATAGTTGCATAGTTGGTGAGATTGAAAAAGACACAAGTCTATCAAGTCCAATCTTTGTGTGTGCTTTTTCTTTTCAAATATATTATTGAGTTTTACAAGGTACAGGAAAATTCATACATTAGTAACATATGTAGTAATACAATAAGAATAAGTACAGATAATTAAGCATCATCAAGAAAAAGTGAGTTAACAAACTAAATCAATGAATATAGTATTGTGATACAATATAATACCAGTTGGGAACCTCATTCGCTGTGATTCCAAATAGCGTTAACTATGAGCATGGAAAAATAACTATTGTAAGTATGTTCAAAACAAATATATGAAGAAGGCAGAGATGCAAGTGGGTGAATAGGTGAAGTTAGTAAGGGACATAAGGGAAGGTTGTTAGATTTCATCAGGGCCAGGTTCCGGCACAATGGCCTGGCATATCCCAGTGAGAGGATCAGTAACTTGATCCATCCCTAATGTTCCCTACTGAAATCGAATAGTACGGTAGACAAAAAAGGAAGTGGAGAGTTAAGAGTAGGGTAGGATAAGGTTATTTGTGTCAATAAAGGAGGGTAATTCATTGCATAGCGATCATTTGGGTTTGCTGTAAAGTTGATTCCTAGGTATGAGATATGTGTCGTGGACCAGGCGAACGGGATAGAATTGTGTAGTTGGATTTGAAGAGCAGATGGGATTGAAATGTTTAAGGCTTTGGATTTTTGTGGATTAATGGTTAGGCCCGATATTTGTCCAAATTTGGAAAGGATATCCATCAGAGTCGGTGATGATAATAAAGGTGAGGTGATAAATATCAAAATCATCTGCAAACATACATATTTTATGGTGATAGCCTCCAAGCTCTAGACCTTTAATATTTTGGTTAGACCGGATAAGTTGGGCCAGGGGTTCAATTGCTAGCGCAAAGAGGATAGGGGATAGGGGGCAACCCTGTCGGGTTCCTCTCTCAATGGTAAAGGCATCAGAGTAGTAACCTGAATAGGATAAATAAGCTTTAGGTTGGTGATAAAGGGCGGCAATTCATCCTAGGAAATGAGTACCAAACCCCCAATATCAAAGGATAGAGTTTAGATAGGACCAGGGTAATGAATCAAACGCCTTTCATATATCCAGAGAGAGGAAACAGGCAGGGATGTGGTGAGTTTGCGCTGCATGAGCATAGCTCGGCGGATATTGTCGCCTGCTTGTCTAGAGGGGATAAACCCAGTTTAATCTTTGTGTATTAGGGTACCAATAATGGGATTGTGATGGGTAGTGAGCATTTTAGCTAATATTTTATTAACTATGTTGAGAATTGATATCCGTCTGTAGTTGGACCAGGATGTAGTATTTGTATTTGGTTTTGGGATCATAGAGATGGAGGTTGTGAGCGACTCTGTACGGAATGAATGACCCTTGAAGAGGGAATTAAAGGCAGCAACCATGAGAGTGTTTATAATGGGTGGCGGATAAGCTATCTGTGTCAGGGCGTATGCAAGGCTTCAATGACCTAATAGCGGTCTGAATCTCAATGTCAGTGATAGGACCGCCTAGGGATTCCCGGTGGGATGAGGAGAGGGCAGGGAGATGAATTGTGGACAGACGTGTTTCTAGGCTGGATTGGTCAAACCTGTTAGTGTTTTTATATAGTTCAGAGAGTTTTCTGCGGAATTCATGTAGGATTTTTAGTGGGTTGCTGGTGTAATTATCTTTGGTTAGTTTTAAGTAGATAGGTTTAAGATTGTAGGCAGCCCTAAGTAAAGCCAGGGCTAAAAAGTTATCTGGTTTGTTCACTTTCATATAGAAAACATGTTTAGACTTACAGAGAATCTTTTCCGCCGATTCCGTCAAGAAAAGTTCCAAATGTGTTTTATTATACAATATTTTATTAGAGGGCGTGGTTTGAAAATTCTCTGAGGCCATATAGAATGCATCCTCTAATAGTTTTTTGGAGCTGTCGCCTTAACTTATGATGGTGAGATGCTTGACTGATACAGACACTTCTACAATATGGTTTGAGGGCTTCCAAGTGAGTCAGGGGGTCTGTATCAGTGGCTTTGTTATATTAACCAGATAGTTTTTAATATCCTTTTCAATATCCTGAAGATAGGTAGGATTATCCAACAAACTATCATTGATGTACCAGGTTCGGAAATTGGGCCTTGGGATCAATGAAGAAAGGGTTATCAAGACCATATTATGGTCAGACCAAGAGTAAGGTCTGACCATAATGAGGAGGTAAGCTGCCATCTAGATAAAGGAAGGCCCGTAGACGTGGTATATCTGGATTTTGCAAAAGCATTTCACACAGTTCCCCATAAAAGTTTACTATACAAACTAAGGTCCGTTGGCATGGACTATAGGATGAGTACATGGATTGAATACTGGCTACAAGAGTGAGTTCAGAGGGTGGGAGTACTTGGAATGGTCAGGGGTGGAAAGTGGGGTCCCCCAGGGTTCTATGCTGGGACCAATCATATTTAATTTGTTCATAAACGACCTGGAGGATGGGGTTAACAGTTCAATCTCTGTATTTGCGGACGATACTAAGCTAAGCAGGGCTATAACTTTGCTGCAGGATGTGGAAACCTTGCAAGAAGATCTGAAAAAATTAATTGGGTGGGCAACTACATGGCAAATTAGGTTTATTGTGGAAAAATTTAAAATAATGCATTTGGGTGGCAAAAATATGAATGTAATCTACTCACTTGAGGGGGGGGGGAACCTTTGGGGGAATCAAGGATGGAAAAGGGCCTGGGGGTCCTAGTAGATGATAGGCTCAGCAATGGCATGCAATGCCAAGCTGCTACTAACAAAGCAAACTGAATATTAGCATGCATTTAAAAGGGGATTAACTCAAGAGATAAAGCAATAATTCTCCCACTCTACAAGACTCTGGTCTGGCCCCACCTGGAGTATGCTGTCAAGTTCTGAGCACCAGTTCTCAGGATGGATGTACTGGAAATAGGGCGAGTACAGAGAAGGGCAACAAAGCTAATAAAGGGACTGGAGGATATTAGTTGTGAAGAAAAGTTGCGAGCACTGAACTTATTCTCTCTGGAGAAGAGACGCTGTGACCCCACAATAGGGATAAAATGTTTCCGCGGAAGGGAGTTTAATAAGACACGTGGCCACTCATTAAAATGAGAAGAAAGGAGGTTTAACCCTAAACTGCATAGATGGTTCTTTACTGTAAGAGCGGCACGGATGTGGAATTCCCTTCCACAGGTGGTGGTTTCAGCGGGGGCATTGATAGTTTCAAAAAACGATTAGATAAGCACCTGAACGACCACAACATACAGGCATATACAATGTAATACTGACATATAATCACACACATAGGTTGGACTTGATGGACTTGATGGACTACTATGTAACTATGTAAGGTATAATAAGCGAATCCAGGATGAGTGCCAAGGTGCTGATATTCACAAATAAATGGTCTATTCTGGAAAATTGCTTGCGTGGATGGGAATAATGAATATATTGGCATCTAGCCGGGTGGTGTTCACGCCATGAGTCAATGAGGGAATGTGGGTTAAGAAATAGTTGGTAAGAAAGGCGGTGGGCGATCGTTGGAGTTGGGGATTTGTCCAAAGATGGGTATAATGTTAGGTTGGAATCTCCCCTGAGTATGAGGGTGCCTAGTTTATGGGATTTCACTACAAATAATAAATTAGATAAAAATGATATTGGGTTTCTATTAGGGGTTTAGAAGGAGAGAATTGTAACTTCATTGTCTAACAGAAGACCAGATAGTATTAGGTATCGACCCTCAGGGTCCTTGAGTTCCTTACTGAGGGTAAATAGTGTTAAATAGTGGAAGGCGATTAGTACACCCCTTTGTTTAGTGTCAGCCGAAGCTGTGTATACCCGAGGGTAAGTACGGCTAAAGAACTTGGGAGAGAACTGTGATGTGAAGTGTGTTTCCTGTAAACAAACCACATGCAAACTCATGAAATAATTCAATCACGTTACATGTTTTTTCCAATTATCTCATGAGATGCTCAAAATTTTAATTCACTGTCATATTATGAGGTATTTACCTTACAAACCAAAAACATGAGGTAAATAACAAACATGTTAAACTTACCTGCTCTGTTGCAGTGGATTTGAACAGGGCAGCCTGGATTCTCCCAATGGAAACATTGGTTCTGGTGACCTGGGGGCCCCCAAGGGATTCTTTTAATTTGTAGGGATTTCCTATCACTTCCTGTTTTGGCTATGGGACAGGAAGTGAAGGGAAATCTCGCCAATGGCACCGTTTTATTTATTTTTTGGTGAAAGAAGGGTATTTATATATGTTTGTGATTTTTGATACTATTTTCACTGAATATTTGACATTTATAGAGATATTTTGTATTTGCTTCATTGAGCTCAGTTGTTTTTGATATTCCACATGTATCCTGTTAAAGTAGCTTCCCTTTGACTGGTATTCTAATCATCATTTTGCTTTTGTATTAATAAATATGCTACAGGGACCACACTGACCTAGTGAGTTGGCATATTTCTACGGTTTAAACCATTTTACCTCTTTATTAGCAATAAAAACTGATAGGGGTCATCCTTCTCCACTGTATCCATTCCACTGGGTTTCATGAGATAAATACTTCACATTTTGATAAAATAACTCATGCTTTTAGTTTTTTTTGTGAATTGCAAGTTAATTTATCTCAGATTTTAAGAGGAAAATAACTCTAATGCCCCGTACACACGGTCGGATTTTCCGACGGAAAATGTCCTATCGGACCATGTTGTCGGAAATTCCGACCGTGTGTGGGCTCCATCGGACTTTTTCCATCGGAATTTCCAACGGAAAAAGTTTGATATCCTGCTTTCAAATTTTCCGACAACAAAGTCCGATTGGACTTTTTCCGATCGTGTGTAGCGAATTCCGACGGACAAAGTGCCACGCATGCTCACATTACAAGACCAAAGCTATTGGCTACTAGCCTCTACGTCAGGGGTCTCAAACTGGCGGCCCTCCAGCTGTTGCGAAACTACAAGTCCCCTCATGCCTCTGCCTGCAGGAGTCATGCTTGTAACTGTCAGCCTTGCAATGCCTCATGGGACTTGTAGTTTCCCAACAGCTGGAGGGCCGCTAGTTTGAGACCCCTGCTCTACGTAGTCCCATCGTACGCAACGAACGTCACCACGTTCCGAATGATCGGATTTTCCGACAACTTTGTCCGACCGTGTGTATGCAACACCATTGTCGGACAAAATCCGTCGGAAAAAAACAGACGGATTTTGTGGTCGGAATTTCCGACCGTGTGTACGGGGCATTAGTGAATGTAGCCCTGTGTGTCTTCTTTTGTTTAAGAGCCCACCATGTGGAAACCGCATCACGACCTTTCCTTGAAAGGTATAGAATCACATATAGGAGAATATACACAACATTATACACTCTATAGCAGACTTTATATCCTAAAAATTAAATTGTATCTGCATGAAAACACTGTACTGTACTTTTTTGTTCTAGGTTTACAATGTACATTGTGTTCTCTTGTTGTGCGCTATGTCCTTGTCACATTATATGCAATCCTTTTTGTGTATCATTGTGACCTATGACATGTCTTATCCTGCTTCTCGCCACATTTACTGTAGATTATAATTTTGTGACTGTGGAAAAGAATAAAAAAAAATTGAAACAAAAAACACTCCTACTGTATAATAGTCACTGTTTGCCATGTAGATAATTTCATCTATTTAACTACTTAACCACTTCCTAACCGTGCCATAGCCAAAAGACAGCTTAACCACGGCTCTTTCATACCGGGTGGGCATCCATGGACATCCTCCTGGAATCAAGTGCCTTGTGCGCCCCCTGGGATGCACACCCAGCGCACTTTGTGATCGCGGTTATATGCCAATCACAGCGGGCCTTTACCACGTGATCAGCTGGGTCCAATCACAGCTGATCACAGTGTAAACAAAATTGCCAGTGCCCTGATGGTCAGTGCAGCCCCATTAGTGCCATCAATGCTGCCTATCTGTGACATCAGTGCTGCCCATCAGTGCCTCCTCATCAGTGGCGCCTATTAGTGCTCTTCAGTGCAGCCTATCAGTGCCCATCAGTGCAGCCTCATCAGCGCACATCAGTGAAGAAGAAAAATTACTTATTTGCAAAATATTATAACAGAAATAAAGAAAAATTCTTTTTTCAAATTTTTTCGTCTTTTTTCATTTGTTTAACAAAAAATAAAACACCCAGCAGTGATTAAATACCATCAAAAGAAAGCTTTATTTGTGTGAAAAAATTATAAAGATTCCATATGGGTACAGTGTTGCATGACTGCGCAATTGTCATTAAAAGTGTGATAGCACTGAAAGCTGAAAATTTACCTGGGCAGGAAGGGGAGAAAGTGCTGGGTAAGCAAGTAAAGTAGATGTCAACTGTAGAATATATGATTAATCTCTCAATATTCTATAACTATTATTGATGAGAAAAGTCTTAAAATAGAAAGTCCATTCAGTTCTTGTGTAAAAACAAAAAAATATTGATTTAATAATAAAATAGCAAAATATTACAAGAACAATATTAAAATGCAGAATGTAAAAATAATGTAGTTATATTCTTGAGATTAAAATTTTGTATATAATCAGATGTGTGTCAGAAGCTAAAAGCAGCTTCCCTTATGTATATCAGTCTGACTCTCAAAGTCTTTGTTCATCTCCTTTTTCCTAAATTCAGCCCCTGCCTTCTCCTAAAAAGGCTGGTTTAAAGTTCTTGTTTGTCTTATAGTCCTACAAATTCTAGTGACAAATGTATTGAACAAACTTCAGTTCGTCCACCTCCCCCTTTCATGTAATAGTGGGGGTTGACCAGAAAGCTAGCTCCCGAAATTCTATCCTGGGGAATGTCTCTGCTTATGGAGGAGGGGTACCTTTCAACTAATCAACTAAGTCTATACAAAATCAATTCTAACTATTTATCTAAATCAAATAATACATATACCAATATATATATATATATATATATATATATATATATATATATATATATATATATATATATATATATATATTCATTGAAAAGCCCTTGTTCTTATTAATATCCTAATCAAGAAATATAACAGTATAAAGAACTAATATACTTAACTCAAACCTCTGCATCTTAATAAATGTGAAACCTTATTCCTTTTGTGATGGGGGAAGCAAAGGCTAATTACTACCATATGTAAGTGCTCCAAAGATATGCTTAGAAAGCTATAAAATGTATATTTTCACATAAGTGTAAAGTGTGTCTGTATATTTTACTTTTCCCAATCTAGAAGAAATAAATATATACAATTCAATCATGCTAATAAGATCCAACACACTCATAATTGTTAGTAATGTTAATATATATTAGATATTAGATTAAGGGAGGCTTCTAACATGTCCCTCTCAAAATGATTGATTAAGCAATCCTTATCATTTTATTAATCCATGTATACCTCAATTGCATCACATTCGTATCCTTACATGCTTTTTAGATCTTAAGATAATTGACTTGAATATATTTTAAATTTTGTTTCTATATAAGGAAAAGTGAACTTGGTAAACCTTTTGTTTCGTATGCCATAAAAAATATTTTCACCCTTATTCTTTTCTTTTAACAAATAATCAATCCCCTTGATAAATAATTCATAAATGAAACACTGTAGTACAATGCTTTGAAGTGTAGATGTCACTTCAGAGATAGATGTTCCATACTTTCCCTCCAAATTGTGTTTAGCATAAAACTCTATAATCCATACAACCTTTCAAATAACCTTGTCAAAATCTAAACATAAAACATGTTTCCTAACTTCAATTCAATCATATATGTGAAATGATTTTAACCACTTCAGCCCCGGAAGGATTTGCCCCCTTCCTGACCAGGCCATTTTTCTGCGATACGGCACTGCGTCGCTCTAACTTACAATTGCACGGTTGTGCTACATTGTACCCAAACAAAATTCATGTCCTTTTTTTCCCACAAATAGAGCTTTCTTTTGGTGGTATTTTCTCACCTCTGCGGTTTTTATTTTTTTGCGCTATAAACAAAAAAAGAGCGTCAATTTTGAGAAAAACACAATATTTTGTACTTTTTGCTATAATAAATATCCCAAAAAATAATAATTGCTTCATCAGTTTAGGTCGATATATATTCTTGTGGTGAAGTAATAAAAAAAAAAAAAGGGTTAAGGATGCGCTAGAACAATATATTGAAGGTTTGCTAAAAAAATTATGAAATAGAAGCAGCTAGCACTGAAGTCTAATACAAGAACTCAAGAAATTATATAGTGAAAAAAGTGCAGCACTGATAAGTAATAATAATAAATGGTGGCAAAAAGATTCTCAACTGAGAAAACTAAGACAATTGCCTCACAGCAATAGCTATAAATTGGTAAACCAGTAATACTAAAACATATAATACCAAAAATGAAATATAGAAAATAAAAATTGTGTTCAATTAATGAAAATAATGGTGAAAAAATTCTCACTGTGTAAAACTAAGGCAGACACCACAAAAATTATTATGACAATATTAAGTGATAAAAGCCAAAAAACAAAACAAAAAACAAATTAATAAGTCCATAAAAGAAAAAATATTGAACAAATCATTGAAGAAAATCCCATTCAATTAAAAATAAATAAAGTGCAAAAAGAGAGCAAACAAAAAACCACAAATGAAAAAAAGAGTCCACGTAAGGTGCAAGAATCACAATCCAATTGAAGATGAGTGAAACCAGATTCTCTATCCAAAGTAGTGACTCTATCCAAAGTACTGACACACCACAAGTGAGTAATAATGCCCCTTACCGACTCCAGATGACCACAATACGGTGGTCTCACCAAGCACAGGGAAGTTTTCAGGTTTCCCAAACACCTATAGCAGCTTCTTTAGCAGCTCCTTTGATTGCCACTACAAACGTACCACTCGAAAGACAAAAGCAGAAATTGAACCCATAGTGAAATCGTTCAAAAAATATATTTATTCAAGCGATAAAAGATGCACTTACAAGAAATTCATCAAACTTGAGCGTTGCAGATCAAAGATGGAGATCACAATCTCCACAGGCTTCCTGCTGTTAGTTTGCTGTCCTTCAATCTCCTACAGAAAAGAACGTAATGACATCAGCGCCACAGGCCCCACCCTACGTGTTTTGTCACGGTAGGACGTTGTCTGGGGATTGGCCAAGTGACGCTGTCATTACGTTTGAGATTTAAATACTCATGCAGCGCCATCTTAAGTGCTGGCCGCTCTAAGTAAAGGGATAGAAAGTGTGGAGGCGCCGCCATATTAACAGCTGGCTACCCTAATGAGTGCGATGGACCAAACTAAAGGAAGCCTATTAGATACAAAAAAGTATTTGCGCCATCTTGTGGTCAAAAACCATAATGGACATATGGTATGTAAAAAAACAGATGGAAAGCCCAGTGGATCGTCGCATAATACAAATAATTGTAAATACAATGGTGTACAAAATATATTTGATAGATAATATGAAGCATACATTATATTTCATTCATTTCCAGAAAAATTATCAATATCAATAATTAAAATACATAGCAAAACTTTAACTAAAAATAATAAAATTATTAAATAAAAAATATATAAAATATTGCAAATAAAAAATGTTTTAAGAATTATTAATAAAATAATTAATATCCCAACCAACATTAAGGCCATGAGGCACATAAGATTGCATGTCAAGCCTAGAGATGGCTCTAACCTTGTTTATACCTCTCCAGCATGGTTATAGTTTATCCAAGGCTAAAAAAATAGTCCCTTTTAGTTTTTTGTCGTGGTACTTAGCATAATGTCTGGACAAATTGTGTTTGCTAAACCCACGCTTAATGTTGCCCACATGCTCAGACAAACGCACATGCAAAGCACTCTTGGGGCGTCCAATGTATTGTTTGGAGCATGGGCATTGTATCATACACGCCACACATTCTGTAGCGCATGTAATGAATGACTCTATTATAAATTTTATTAGTCTGAGTTGATTGGAAATTTTCACACCTACGCCCTCTAAAATAATTAATCTTACAAATCTCACATTTTCTACACGCGTAAAAACCATTCATGGTTTGAAAAAAGGAGATCGTTTTAGGGGGATCCACAACATTTGGAGCAATCCTATGACGTAGAGAGGGTGCTACTCTGTAAATAACCACTGGGTGATCCGGGAGGGTAGGACCAAGCACTTTATCATTTTTCAGTAAGCTCCAATACTTATTGAAAATCTTTTTCACTGAAAAATGCTGATTAGAGTAACCTGTCACCAAAGAATAGGCAAATCTATTATCAGGTGCTTGATTAATCCTCCTCGCTTAAGCATAACATCCCTGTCCATACCGCCAACTTGAACAATTATCTCATTGATCTCCTTCTCAGCATACTCTGTATCCAAAATCCTTGCTTTTAGGACTTGGGCCTGTTGTTGGTAGTCAGAGATATTGGTGCAGTTTCGCCTAATTCACTGAAACTGCCCTTTGGGGACCGCTTTCAACCACGAAGCATGATGACAACTACTAAACGGAATATAAGCGTTGCGGTCAGTCTCCTTAAAAAAGTAGTTGTAGTTAATTCACCATCTACAACTAATATATTAAGATCCAAAAAATGGATCTGTGATTGGCTAGCCTCGTACTGTAGGGAGATGCCGCTATCATTCAAATTGAGCCTCTGAAAAAAGGCCTCAAGAGAGGATAGGTCACCTTCCCAAAGGAGAAGTACATCATTGATGTACCTTCTCCATAAAAGTAGCTCCTTTGGTGGATTAACATCAATTACTTCGCTTTCCCAACGAGCCATAAATACATTTGCTAAGCTAGGGGCGAATAGCCCATAGCTACACCAACAGTTTGTAAAAAAGAAGTTGCCACCAAACCAAAAATAATTGTGGCTTGTGGCAAAGATCAAGAGATTTAAAATAAAGTCCCTCTGTATTGATGTCAGAGACTGGTCTCGCTCAAGATCGAATTATATATATTCTTCCACATATCTTTGGTAAAAAAGTCACAATAAGCGTATATTGATTGGTTTGTGCAAAAGTTATAGCATCTACAAAATAGGGGATATATTTATGTCATTTTTATTATTATTATTTTTTTTTACTAGTAAACTAATAATGCAGTGATCTGTGATTTTTATCAGGACTGCAACATTCCGGCGGACAGATCCGAAACTTTTGACACTATTTTGGGACCATTTACATTTATACAGCGATCAGAGCTAAAAATAGCCACTGATTACTCTATAAATGTCACTGGCAGGGAAGGGGTTAACACTAGGGGGCAATCAAGGGGTTAACTGTGTTTCCTAACTTTAGGAAAAAATGTACTCTTATCTTAATTAACTCCAGATGTTCCTGCTAACTAAAGTAACTCTATTGTAAAGAGGTTTAACCCTTTCAAAAAAATATCTCATCTTGATATGATAAACATATCACATCACATTAAAATGTATATATAAAAACTGCAATATATCTGATTGATAAATTATTTCAAATAGTTATTTATAAGTTCCTCTCTTGTTAAAGGTCTTGAGATTTTTTTTGTCTACTTCTTTTTCTTCTTCCTGCACTCTGTAAAGTTAGAAAAACTTTATTGAACAAGAAAAGACAACAATTATTATGACGAATGAAACCCTTGTTTCAGATCTTCTCCTAGAATAGATATTCTTAAGCTTCAAGGTTTGTTTTCCTCTGCTAATAGCATTAATAACATTTCTAATTAACTTGTATTGCTCTATTTTACTTAGAATATTATATTATAAGTAAGTATTTTAAATATAACAGGACTCAAAACCTTGTTTTCACAAACAAAGAAATGTTTCAAGTCAACCCAGAAGTTTGAAGTGGATTTACTTCCTCTGTTTAAAGAGGAAGTAAATCCTAATGGGTTTACTTCCTCTTTGTTTCCCTGCAAAGGTAAAGCATAATGGACTACTATTCATCGCATAGTAGTCCATTATTTGTCACTTACCTGACACAGGAGCCAGCGATGTCACTGCTGTCCCCTTGTGTATGGAGCCTCCATCTTCTTGGTGGGTCTCGCGGCTCCGGTGCTGTCTTTTATCAGCGCCGTGATGACGTCACTCCCGCGCATGCGCACGGGAGCCGCCACTCGCGGCATATGGCCATTGAGAGCAGCTTTCTCAGTGCGGCTGCGCACCGCTGTCTACGGCACATGCGCCGTAGACAGCGGTGCCTGTCTTTTGGAAAATATCTCCTAAACCGTGTAGGTTTAGGAGATATTTCTTTGACCTACAGGTAAGCCTTAAAAAAGGGTTGACAACCACTTTAAAGTTAGAGTCATGCATGCTGTAGTGTAACCTTTGGCATCTTCAAATTCAGAATTTTCTGTAGAATTGTTGCTGAATAGCATAACCATTCTTTGGATCAGTGTTTCTCAACTCCAGTCCTCAAGGCGCCCCAAAAGGTCATGTTTTCAGAATTTATCTCAGATGAAACGGCTGTGGTAATTACTAAAGCAGTGAAACTGATCAAATCACCTGTGCAAAATAATGGAGAGCCTGAAAACATGACCTGTTGGGGCGCCTTGGGGACTGGAGTTGAGAAACACTGCTTTGCATAACAAATAGGAACACCTGCTGAACAAATTTTGATAGCATCAACAAATACTGGCTCAAAGCCTCTTAGTAGTTGTTCTTAAAACACCATTTACAAGTTTTCTGGATGCATTTGTACAAGCATCAGTTTGTGCAGATTGCTGAAAATGTTCTGTTATTAGATCTACCTGTATAGATTTAAATTGCAAAGGTTTTAACCATAGTGAAAATCTCTCACAAAATTTTACTAAACTAATTTTCTCTAGAAGAAGTTTTAGCGATGGATCGGGTGTCTGTAATATGATCTTACTAGATCTCACAATGTTTCCTGTTACTTTGACTGCAAAAGAACACTTAAAAGTCAGCAGCTACAAAAAGTGTAGCTGCTGACTTTTAATAAACAGACACTCACCTGTCCCATGATCCAGCGATGTGGCCCCCTCCTCTCTGTGGCGCAGGCATTGCAAGTATGGGCACCCAGGTCTGGCTTCACAGCCGGGCGCGGGCTGCACATGCATGAGCCGTGCTGTGCGTTATGGCCGGGCAATCTTCTGGGACCTGTGACGTGTCCCAGAATATTGCAGGGAGGGAGGGGGGAGAGGTGAACTTCCTTCTGGCGCCGCAACACCAGAAGAGGAAGTGGGAGCTGGGTACCTGTGAAAACTAGGTACCCGCTCCCCCCCAAAAAAATGACATGCCAAATGGGGCATGTCAGGGGGGTCACGAGTACTTAAAGCGGAAGTTCCATTTTTGGGTGGAACTCTACTTTAACAATTGCTTAATATGTGTGTCAAAGGTCTTTTTGCATGTTTGTCAAACCTCTTGAGAAGAAGCCTATTGTGTTCTGATCATCTTCTTTTAATTGAGAGAGTCACTGAGATCGAATACTCAGATACATCAGTTTGCAATATATTCTGCAGATCCCTTTTCAACATTTCAAAGGCATCTGTCTGGGTTTGACCCCATCAATCCAACACAAAATCTTTTTGTCTC
The DNA here is from genome assembly GCA_028564925.1 of Lithobates sylvaticus. Lineage (NCBI taxonomy): Eukaryota > Metazoa > Chordata > Amphibia > Anura > Ranidae > Lithobates > Lithobates sylvaticus. Next base: position 708,072,813 of record CM053026.1, on the reverse strand, counting down.
AAAAAATAAAATAATGATTTAACTTTATCATTACATTTCTGTACAAGTTCTCTGCAGTGATTTACTTCACTCAAAAATGTATGTAATGCCTTGTGAGTTTTCATGAGCTGATCAAATATTTTAAGATTAAGTTCTGCAGCTTTATCCATTAATTTTGTTTTAAGCAATACTTCATGGTCCTGATCCTGTAAGTCAATTTCTGTAGACCGCATGTCTGGTACAAAAGACTTCTGTTTAGAGTCTGAACTCTTGGCTTTGGAATTTACACAAATCCTTTTTACATTATTCTGTAATTCAGATAACTGAATATCTTTTATTTGAATTGCATTTTGCAAGTCATCTATTTTCTCATTTAAAATTGGGCAATTAGTACATTCACTATTATCCCACTGTGTCTCTTCTGTACAAACAACATTCCTAGTAGGAACTTCCTAGTAGGAACTTCTTAGGCCCCTTTCACATGAGGCGGACTCCGCTTCCACGGAGCCCACCTCTGTCCGCCGGCTCAGCGGGAGATCTCTCCGTTGATCTCCGCTGAACCGGCGGATGTCAAGTCCCTCTCTGCTCACTGAGCGGGGAGGGGCTTGCGAGCGCCACTGGTCTCTATGGAGAGATCTGATGAAAACGGACAGTGTGTCCGTTTTCATCAGATCTCACCCGATCCGATCCGCCAGCGACGGATCTGGACGTAGAGCCATACGTCTGCTTTTGGCGGATCGGACCGGGTCGGATGTCAGCGGAGATGTCTCCGCTGACATCCGACGCTCCATAGACTAACATGGAGCGCCCGTTCAGATCCGCCGTCAAAACTGACAGGCGGATCTGAACGGTCCGTCCATGTGAAAGGGGCCTAATATCATTGTGTTTAAAAACTTTAACTTCATGACATTTTTAACCTGTTTGCTGAATCTCTTAAGAGAAAATTTAGATTTTTGTATCTTACTATTAACCTGTAACCATTTATTGAACATGTAACACCATAATTCGTCATCTTTAATGAATTTTGACAGATTTTTGAATTTACTCTCTCTAGATAATTCATCAATAAAATTCATCACTTACCAATTTAGGACGGACTTTCTTCATGTAACGGGCGTTCCTTCTCTTGGCGGGAAATTACGTCATCAAGAAACAGGGTTTTCTTGCAAGTGCGCAAAGGTCTCACGAATTCTGATTCTAGGTTCATTTGATGATGCCGAAAGTTCATCTGCTGTTTTAATTTCTCCTGAAAGCTTGACTTCATAGTTTGCTGACAATTCAGCCAATTTCCCTCTCTTCAAGCGGAAGCAGAAATAATTAAAAAATGTTTGATATTTGGACAAAGCGAAACTGGCTGGCATGCCACTGTAGAATATATGATTCTAACATCAACTCAATCAATAAAATCTCATATAATCTTTTACAGGTTAAAGCCCAACACTGGGCATAATACACTTACCTTTGACTCAAAAGCAACCCATCATACAGGCTTTCTTCAACATCGGCTCATTTACATTTAGAAACTACACCGGGCCACTTGGATGTAAGCGCTGCAGGTCTTATAGATACTAGCGCTGAGGTCATGTCTCCGCCACATAACAAATATTTCTCCATGCACACTATACAGCACAGATGTGCAATCTTCAGTTTTGGCTGTCGTACTAACATCTGATTGGACACAGTCACTGGTTGGATGACAATTTTCCACCTGGCTCCTTTCATTTTTTGAACCCTCTGTATCCATCAAAATGTTAGCTTTCTATATACTTTGAAAAGTTCTAGAAATGAAAGGGTTTCTAAAGTAAATTTTTTCTATTAAAATAATAAACATGTTATACTTACCTAATAGTATTGCACAGAGCGGCTTGATCCTCCTCTTCTGGGGTCCCATGCCAGTGCTGTTTTCCTTCTCTCCTCTGTCTGCCCCATAACAATTTGCTTGCTATTGGGGTAAATTTGCAGGCTCGATCCATTGACACACACTGTGCAGCTCGGCACCGCCTCCTGCTCCGTCCTTACAGCAGTTTATTGACAGCAGCAGGTGCCAATGGCTCCTACTGCTGCTTCAATCCCTGTAGGCAGGAGGGAGAGGGGAGAGAACAAATGCAGCCATATACAGCCCAGGACCGATTGAGGACTGAAAGAGTGTAGAAAGCTTTCATTTACTTTTCACCTTATTGCAGGAAATCCATTAAGGTAAAAAATGTTTTAGCTTTAGAATGAATTTAAACTCATAGCCTGTTTGGAAGTTTATAGAATTAGTTGTCCCTGCAAACTTTTTAAAATAATATTTTATATATTTTAGTGTCTGTGCTATATTTCCAGGTTGTGTGGGTGGTAACAGAAACAACTGCTATTTAAGTTCTGACAATCTGCAATTTATTTGTACTTGAGAGCTGGCAGATTTTCAAATATACTTCTCTTTTATTAATTATTTAATTCTAGAATATACAGCAGCAGTGAGAAATAATTTCTTATAACCTGTAGTTTGTGTTTTAATAAAGCATTTGTGATTTTTTTTGGGGGGGGAGCAGAAGTAGTGGAGAATGCTAGGGCTAGAAATTTTCATAGGGGAGGGTCTTCTTATATATATATATATATATAAATATATATAATAAATATATAAAAAATTACCTTTGTTGAGACACAGAAATATACATATTTCGATATGGTATAAAAAAGACAACGTTAAAAAAACATATACATATAGAGATATATAGTATAAAATGTGAGCCCTAGTGCATCAACGCGTTTCGCCGTTAGGCTTCATCAGGACACATTCGGTATTCCATGGCTGCAAGGAAAGGGAAAATGGGTCTCACTATCTAAAACAGAAAAAATAAAAAAATAAATACACTAGTTGATTTGCATTTCTGTTATTATTGTATGTAGGGGATTTCACCATTATTTGCACATTAAAGCTCTGCAATTTCTCAAATTATTTTTGCAGAGGGGTGACAACATCACTACTATATTGCAATACATTGGTTGATTTGCACTGGATATTCATGTATACAGTAGGTTTTACCATTGCACTTATAAGTTCATTTGTACAATTTTATAGATGAAGTGTAGGGTTGTGCTGCATTTTTTGGCTTTTTATTGATATACAGAGGCCATGACATACTGATCACCATTGAAGAAACCGCCACTTGCTGGCCACGCCAACATGCTGGCCTCACCCACTTGCTGGCCTCACCCACTTTCTCCTCTTGCACACAGGTGTGTGGTAACGCGCCGCATTAGCATCCTCACTTTTACCTCAAGCACCCCCAAAAAAATTGTCTAGAGCCGCCCCTGCCCGGATTGGATTTGATCTTCTTAACATTGGGTAGTCCTATCCCCAAAAAAGTATATTTTTTTCTTATTTCATGGACAAAATGGGAGAAATAATGTATATGTCATACAATCATTCCATAAACACATACACTGCATATATCATTTGAGGAAAATATGCTTATAAAATAGTTTACTATTTGCCAATAAAAAAAAACAATATGTCCCCGGATTTCATTTTAAAAATCTGGTCACCTTATGACCTAGCAGCAGGGAAAGTTGAGCAACAACATGTGTGTCCTCAGGCTCCTGTGATGGAACTTAAACCCTATTTATGAATATATTTACTGATGTCCTTTTTTCTGCTGTCTATGTCATTGTGTAAAAAAAATCAACACAAATCTATATTTTATTATTAGCTGCTGGACTTTTTGTTACAACAATGTAAGTGCACTGTGCAGTGATCTTTTTGCAGAATTGACTTAGAAAGCATCGACCGAGGAAATTCACAGGGTCGTATCTGTGACAGCCATATGACCTGGCCTATTGCACAGAAAATAGAGTAGTCAATATCTGTATAGATCATATGGATCAGTGAAGTGAAACCTTGGCATTCTGAAACTATGCAGAATCTCATCTATGGCTAATAGTGTTTAAAAAAGTTTTGTATCAATAGTTAGTAATTATATACTAGCAAAGGTGTGTGTTAGCAAGTTACATAATGTGCTGATATATATATATATATATATATATATATATATATATATATATAGTATCTCACAAAAGTGAGTACACCCCTCACATTTTTGTAAATATTTTATTATATGTTTTCATGTGACAACACTGAAGAAATGACACTTTGCTACAATGTAAAGTTGTGTTTGTACAGCTTGTATAACAGTGTACATTTTCTGTCCCCTCAAAATAACTCAACACACAGCCATTAATGTCTAAACCGCTGGCAACAAAAGTGAGTACACCCCTAAGTGAAAATGTCTAAATTGGGCCAAAGTGTCAATATTTTGTGTGGCCACCATTTTTTTCCAGCACTGCCTTAAACCTCTTAGGAATTGAGTTCACCAGAGCTTCACAGGTTGACACTGGAGTCCTCTTCCACTCCTCCATGACGACATCACGGAGCTGGTGGATGTTAGAGACCTTGTGCTTCTGCAATTTCTGTTTGAGGATGCCCCACAGATGCTCAATGGGGTTAGGTCCAAAATGTCTTGGTATGCTGACGCCTTAAGAGTTCCCTTCACTGGAACTAAGGGGCCAAGCCCAACCCCTAAAAAACAACCCCCCACCATAACTCCTCCCTCCACCAAATGATTTGGACCAGTGCACAAAGCAAGATCCATAAAGACATGGATGAGCGAGTTTGGGGTGAGTTGGGGTGGGGTAAGAGGTTACGTTTGCATATGGCTTTGGATGGCTATATTTCTAGATCCTCTGATCAACATTTGGTTTTCATTAAGGCTACTTTCACACTGAGGCGCTTTACAGGCGCTACAGCGCTAAAAATAGCGACTGCATAGCGCCTGTAAAGAGCCTCTCCTGTGTCTCCAGTGTGAAAGCCGAGGGCTTTCACACTGGAGCGGTGTGCTTGCAGGACGGTCAAAAAAGTCCTGCAAGCCGCATCTTTGCAGCACTGTAGGAGCGGTGAATCACCGCTCCTAAAGTGCCCCTGCCCATTGAAAACTATAGGGCAGCGCCACCAAACCGCCGGCAAAGCCCTGCTTTAGCGGGGCTTTGCCGGCGGTTTTCACCCTTTTTCGGCCGCTAGCAGGGGTTAAAACCACCCCGCTATCGGCCGCTTTACCGCCGGAGCCCATCCGCCCCAGAGTGAAAGTAGCCTCTAGGTTACCTCTCTGCTTTTACTGAGAAAAAAAACAACCTCCTTTGGGTGATCAATGTACATTGCAAGGATTTTAACAAACATTGTTGCAGGTTGCTATATGTTTCTGCTCCGAAGAAATAGTTGTTTGTTTGGCTATGTCAAAATTCAAAGTGAATCTGAATGGAAAATACTTTTTCATTATTAACCGATTGCCGACCGTATACTGTAAATATACGGCGGGAAATCGGCTACCCTGGGCAGGATCGCGTACCTAATCCTGCACTTTTTTTTTTTGTGGTTGAACTGGATGGACTTGTGTCTTTTTTCAACCTGACTAATTATGTAACTATGTAACTTCCGTGTCTGGGGTGCGCATGCTGCTGGCGACCCACTCCCGCTGTGATTGGACACAGTGGGAGTCAATCAGTGGGTCTGTCAGACGTGATGTCCTCCGGGGCCCATCGATCGTTTGGGACACAGGCAGAATGCCGGTCTGACTATATAAACAAAGAAAGGAAGGTTGTGATTCTGTGTTCCTACAAAGCAGGAATACGGATCTTTGCCTTCCCATAGTAAAAGCACCCCTACAAAGTTAGCAAACATTCCCTAAGCACACATTTAACCCTTTGATCGCCCCCGATATTAACCCCTTCCCAGCCAGTGTCATTAGTACAGTGACAGTGCATATTTTTAGCACTGATCAGTATATTGGTGTCACTGGTCCCCAAAAAGTGTCACTTAGTGTCCGATTTGTCTGCAGCAATGTCGCAATCCAGCTATGTCGCTGATCGCCACCATTATTAACTAGTTAACAAACTCCCATAGTTTGTAGACGCTATAACGTTTTTGCAAACCAATCAATATACGCTTATTGGGATTTTTTGACCAAAAATATGTAGCAGAATACATATTGGCCTAAATTGATGAAGAAATTCAATTTTTTTTTTCATTTTTTTGGGGGCTATGTTTAATAGCAGAAAGTAAGGAATATATTTTATTTTTTTCAAAATTGTCGGCCTTTTTTTTGTTTATAGTGCCAAAAAAAAAAAACTGAGGTGATTAAATACCAACAAAAGAAAGTTCTATTTGTAGGTACAGCGTTGCACGACCGCGCCATTGTCAGTTAAAGTAACACAGTGCTGTATCGCAAAAAATGGCCTGGTCATGAAGGGGGTGAATCTTCCGAAGGGCAAGTGGTTAATCAGCGTGCAATGTTTTAATGAGGAAAGTTGCAGGGTCTGCATCCCAATACAAGCAATTAACCCTTAGGGAGTATCTCACCAAAATGGAAATTTTTGTTGCAGAGGATGCCTAAAATCAGATTTGTATCTTAGTATAGACTTCTGAGAAAAACAGTGAGCCAATCACACAAGCAGGAAATGACCATTCTGGGGAGGTTCTGTACACTCACCATGAAGGTTCTGTACACTCTAGGTTGCCTTGCATTGAATTTTTCAGAAAACGACAACACTGCAGACTGAAAAGGAAAGGTAATTTTTAAAAACATTCAATTACAATATGACTTGTGTTGCAGTCCTACATGCTATATATATTTTTTTTTAAGATGCATATCTTTTTCTTTCTAAAGCTTATTTAGAGCACTCACGTTTGTGTGCTTAATCGGCGCTCAATTGCCAATTTCATAGAGGAATATATCTTATATTCCTCTTTCCTGGCAGTTTCCATAGATCTTGTGGGCATGTAAAGCCCACAAGCACTATCTTCCGGGCTCTGGTGCAGCTGAGCCACCAGCATGCACCTTCCGTTCTCGCGCATGCGCAGTATGTACGGCGCAGCGACGTACACTTCTGACGTTGCCATCACAACGGGCGGCATCATCGGAAGTGCCCGCCCCCATTGTGATGACAATGAAGCCTAGTGACTCCTGGGAAATGATGACAGACATCTCCCAGGAGCACCAGCAAGCACGGGCATTGAAGGAAATGACGTTGGGCACCTTAGAGAGGAAGAGGCAGATTATGAGGGAACCCCTAGCAACAGACCTGAAAAGGTGAGAAAAAAATTATTTCCAAAGGTTGTTATTTGTATTTAATGCAGCTGAATAATGTAAAAAAAAGTTTATGACGGGGACTCCGCTTTAAGCTCTAATGCCATGTACACACGGCCAGACTTTTCAACAGCAAAGGTCCAACGGAACAAATCCATCGGACAATTTCACCATGTGTGGGCTTCATCGGACCTTTGCTGTCGAAAATTCAGACAGACTTTAGATTTAGAACATGTTTCAAATCTTTCCGACGGACTCGAGTCCAGTTGAAAAATCCGTTCGTCTGTATGCTAGTCCGACGGACGAAAACCGACGCTAGGGCAGCTATTGGCTACTGGCTATGAACTTCCTTATTTCCGGTCATACGTCATCACGGTCAAATCCGTCGGACTTTGGTGTGATTGTGTGTAGACAAGTCCGATTCGACGGAAGTCAGTCGAAAGTCCGTTGAAAGTCCGTCAAAAAGTCAGACAGAATTCAGGCCGTCAAAGTCTGGTCGTGTGCAGGGGCGGACTGACAACTCATGGGGCCCCCGGGCAATAGGAGATTATGGGGCAATAGGAGACTATGGGGCCCGCAGACAATAGAAGATTATGGGGCCCCCAGGCAATAGAAGATTATGGGGCCACACAGTATACACACGCACACACATACAGTATACACACACAGACACACAATATACACACACAGAATACACATACACACTAAAAAGGTACTGGAGAGGCGGGGCAGCTATAATCTTGGGATTTAAAAAAAAACACAGATTTAACATACTGTACCTGATTTTAATGAGGCTGGCAACCCTGATGGGGCCCCTTAGTGGCATGGGGCCCTCGGGTAGTGCCCGAGTACCCGAATGGTCAGTCCGGCCCTGGTCGTGTGTACATGGCATAATAGCTATGCCATAGCCAAACTGACTACCTGCAAAAGACACAGACCAGATTGGTACCTGCTTCTTGTCACTTGCCAGGTGTTAATGGTCTTTTAGTGAATAAAGGGGGTTGATGTCATGATGAGAAGCAGAACATAAACTTCATTAAAGCAGTGACTGTCCTCATAATGAATGAATGCCTCACATTTTCTGTCCATTCAGTGGCAAAGCTTGTTTGTACAAAAATAGAAAGGATAAGCCGTCTGATGACCTACATGTATTACATAAGTCTGGTGATGTACTTTTTTATTTTTTGTTTGCTATATCAAGATTAATTAAGAGTAGAAAAGAAACATACCATATTGTTTAAATAAATCATAGGACCACCTAATAGTGCAATCCTGATTAATGGCTATTATTTATTTAGCTACTAATACACCCCGATGGTCATTGAAAGAAGTAATTCCTGAATTAGCAGAATCGCACTATTCAGTTGCGCTTGACCTGATTTTATGAGTCGACTAAAGCAGATTTTTCGAAAGATACTGTGTGCCAAACAGGAGCTTTTTGTTACTTAATGACAAAATCTTCTCACTTAATCCAGAAACATTCTGCTACATGGAAACTGTTTATTTTTCTGATGTTCAAAGCCTGCATGTGGTCTTTAGGGAGGTTGAAAATTGCTGATTATATCACCGACTTAGTTTGGTCACAAAGCAAAAGTGCATCAGTTCCATCCTGGGGAATGCTCCTGGACTGCTATAGATTGATTAGTCCTAATATACTTTAATGAGAGCTTTTAAGCAGAAGCATGAGACCAGACACATTGCTTTTAATGGGAAATGGAAGCAACTGCAGTACTTTACTAGCAATACTTTAAAAGGAAACTGCAGTGTATTTTCAGTGAGTTCATATTTGGAGTTAAAGTGGCTGCAACCCTCTGAAAAGAAAAGCAAACAAAGAACATCTTTCTATAGTGTGTACTTGGCTCAATCCAAAGAAAAATTGTTTTATTTCTGTCTATCCTCTCGATCCTCTGCTATCTGCATGAGTTACTTCTGACAGTCTATGTCAGGGGTGCCCAACCTTTTGAAGAGCGAGGGCCACTTAAGCAAATTGGTAACAATGAGTGGAGCGGGAGGATGACAGGTCCGTGTCCATGGACACAGCCCACTCTACTCTATGGGCCCTCTGATCCAATCCGATTTGCCCAGACGGAAGGGGCAGATCCCTTTCTATTTTTTTTAGGTAGGCAAGTGTAAACAGACGCAAGTCCGTTTACATCTGCTGCTCCATAGAGGTAAAATGTAAGTCCGATTGGGTCGGACCAGTCATGTGAAAGGGGCCTAAGGCTGCTTTCACACTGATGCACTGCCATTTGTCCAAACCGTGGGTGCAATGCAGTGAACCTGTGGATTTTCTGCGGGTTAGCTGCACTTTGCCGTAAACTTCTATTATATCCTGCAGGTGTGGCACACTTTCTGAAGGCGCAACAAACCTGCAGGTAATAACAGAAGTCTATGGCTCAATGCAGGTAACCCGCAGCTGCTCTGCACCTGCGGATCATTTTGAAAGCAGCCTAGTAACCACTGCAAAACAGATATATCCATATATACTGTGAATTTAGTAGTAAACTTACCTTTAATAACCGTCTTCCATTCTGGTCTTGCTGGCTGTTGCTATCCCAGGCAGAGTGCAGTTGGTATCACGCCTGTGACAGGAGCCGGCGCTATACAGGAAGCATTGGCTTATTTGGCTCTGCTCCGCAGCCACTTGCTTCCACTACCAGTGGCTTCATTGACAAAACTGCTGCTCTGGGATGGCGGGTAGGCAACCCGTGATCTGGGCTTGACAACCTGCCATCTTAGGGCAGGAGGTCGAGGGCCACCTCAGAGGGCTCCGCGGGCCACATGTGGCCCCCGGGCCACTGGTTGGGCACCCCTGGTCTATGTTGACACCAGACAATCCCAGAAGACAGCCCCGCCCACTTTAGCACACAGCAGGTGATTGACAGTCTTAAGCCTCATACACACGATCAGACTTTGTACAAACTTTCCCATGGATTTTTGTACAAAGGGCGTTGGCCCCAAGTTTGTATTGCATACACACGATCTGACTTTTTAGGCAACAAACATGAACGTAGTGACGTTTCAGCGTACTGACGACACTTAAAAAGAGGACGTTCAAATACTCCAGCGCCACCTTTGGTCAACTTCTGTTTTGTTGTCTGATCTTTTGCATTGGTTCTGAGCATGCGTGTTTGTACTTTGTACAAAAGTCCGATGGTTTTGTGTACACACGGTCAGACTTTGCTCCATCGGACTTTTGTTGGCACAAAGTTGGTCCGTTCGCACAGCCAACAAAAGTCAGATGAAAACTGAAAAAGTTGGTCCGATGGAGCGTACACACGGTCAGATGTTGGTCCAAAACAGCTAATTTGCATGTTTGTTGTCAAAAAGTCAGATCGTGTGTACGGCCCTTAACCTGTGCATGTTCCCTATTAGACTGTGTAGAGGGGGGTGTGTCCATTCTCTCCACTCAGGTCTCAGATTGCACTCAGCTCTCTGATCTATGCTGTGCGGTGTGTGACACCAGATCCCCACCCTCTGCCTTCTGAAGCTCAGAAATTATGTGTAATGGGCTTTAAAGGGATGTAGAAAAGAAACAGATAAACAAGTACAACATACACTATATTACCAAAAGTATTGGGACACCTGCCTTTACACACACACATGAACTTTAATTGCATCCCGGTCTTACTCTGTAGGGTTCAATATTGTGTTGGCCCACCCTTTGCAGCTATAACAGCTTCAGCTCTTCTGGGAAGGCTGTCCACAAGGTTTAGGAGTGTGTCTATGGGAATGTTTCACCAATGTTTTTGTGAGGTCAGGCACTGATGTTGTACGAGAAGGCCTGGCCCACAGTCTCCACTCTAATTTATCTCAAAGGTGTTCTATTGGGTTATTATTATTACTATTTTTATTATAAAAAGGATTTATATAGCACCAACAGTTTATGCAGCGCTTTACAATATAAAAAGGAGACAATACAGTTATAATACAATAAAATACAAGAGGATTAAGAGGGCCCTGCTCAGAAGAGCTTACAATCTAATAGGGTGGAGCAGGTGGTACAAAAGGTTGTAACTGTGGTTAAATGAGCGGAAGTGGTAGAAGATTAGTTGGAGACCTGCTAAGCTTTCCTGAATAGATGGGTTTTCAGGGATTGCCTGAAGGTAGCAAGAGTAGGAGATAGCCGGACAGGTGGAGGTAGCGAGTTCCAGAGAATGGGAGAGGCTCTGGAGAAAACCTGGAGATGAGCATTGGAGGAGGAGATGAGAGAGCTTGAGAGTAGGAGGTCTTGAGAAGGGCGTAGAGGACAATTTTGGGTGATATTTGCAGACAAGATTGGTGATGTAGCTCGGGGCAGAGTTGTGAATACTACCACTTAATCTCTTTAAAATCTATATAGCACGGGCAGCTGATCGCTGCCTGTGAAAGTGCACTCACTGTTTTGGTTTCCATAGTAATCGCCTTGCAATGTTCAGTGATATCGGCCGCGATTGCGCACGAGGTACATTGTTTAACAGCACACTGTGTGTGCCGTTTCTGTCTGCTCTGCATGCCGGGTCATTAGCATTCACTATATTTCGCTCTATTGCCATAGTAACGGCAATCCGCATAGAGGCTTGGTTTTCGATGCTACGGCGCATGTATAAGAGTTTGTAAAGGCGATCATATTAAGGGCGGAAATTACGTCCTGAATTGATTCAAGAAACAGCAGTAGAAATGGCGCGGCCAATACCCGGAAGAGAAGATAATATAAATAAGATAAAAAAGGTATTTCCTAACCTCGTTTTTGGCCGATTTATAAGTGTTTTCATTTGCAATACTTAGCAGTATATATAAATTGGAAAAAAAAAAAAAAAAAGAAAAATCGTCCGGGGTTTACTTCCTCTTTAATTCGCTGGGTGATTGGGGCCCAGTGTAGGGATTGGACGAGAGGGTTTGGCTTGCAGTTTCCCCTCTAATTCATCCCAAAGGTGTTCTATCGGGTTGAGGTCATGACTCTGTGCAGGCCAGTCAAGATCCTCCACCCCAAACTCACTCATCCATGTCTTTATGGACCTTGCTTTGTGCACTGGTCCAAATCATTTGGTGGAGGGGGGTTTACGTTGTGGGGTTGTTTTCCAGGGGTTGGGTTTGGCCCCTTAGTTCCAGTGAAGGGAACTCTTAAGGCGCCAGCACACCAAGATATTTTGGACAATTTCATGCTCCCAACTTTGTGGGAACAGTTTGGGGGTGGCCCCTTCCTGTTCAAACATGACTGCCCACCAAGCCAGACCCTCTTGTCTAACATCATTGACTGACCTCACAAATGCGCTTCTGGAAGAAAGGTAAAAAATTCCCATAAACTCCTAAACGTTGTGGACAGTCTTCCCAGAAGAGTTGAAGCTGTTATAGCTGCAAAGGGTGGGCCAACTCAATATTGAACCCTATGGATTAAGACTGGGATGCCAGTAAAGTTCATGTGCATGTAAAGGTGTCCCAATACTTTTGACAATATAGTGTATGTAGGAGAATTTATTTAATCTCTGTGTATCACTTGAAACTAGTCACTTCTCTGTGTATATGTAAGGGTTTACAACCACTTTAATACCATAGCCAGGGAATGTATACTAGTTTGAGGCAATAGGGTTAATTTACTAAAGGCAAATAGGCAGTTCACATTGCAAGCGGAAGTTTCCCTAGATCTTAGTAAATGACACGAAGCTCTGCTGACTTCTATCATCCAATCATGTGCATGTAAAATATACCATTCTTTAATTTTTCTTTCACATTATTTTGGTTATTCAATGCAAAGTGAAACGACCCTTCTGCTGTGCGGATCACAGCCGCCCCGGTGATGTGTGAACTGGCTCCATTGAGAACCAGTCACAGTCTCCTGTTATGCGAATAAGATGCAGAGAAACCTACATCAAATTCGCATAAGTGTGAACCCAGCCTCAGGGGAGCTGCTGCACACAGAAGATTGTTTAAATTCAAGCATAGAATGCATGAAGGTAAAAAGCCTTGAGCCTTTACAACCACTTTAATTTGTGTATTCAGCTGTTTGCTTGGAGTTCAGCTTTAACCACCTGCCGCCATATAGCAATATGACATCGGTAAAGTGGTTGCGATATCCTGACCACACGTTATATGACGTCACCAGGATATTAAGCCGCTGCGCGCCCCTTCGTTGTTGCAGTGTGTCAGTCTGACACCACCTGATCAGCCGCGTCCAATCACGGCTCATCACGATGTAAACAGGAAGAGCCATTGATCAGCTTTTCCTCACTCGCGTCTGACAGACGTGAGTAGAGGGGAGCCGATTGGCTGCTCTCCTGACAGGGGGGGTCTGTGCTGATTGTTTATCAGTGCAGCCCCCCCTCAGATGCCCACCCAGGACCACCAGGATGCCGCCAGGACCACCAGGGATGGCCACCACACTGGACCACCAGGTATGCCACCCTAGACCACCAGGGAAATGCCAATCAGTGCCCAGGCAACTGCCAATCAGTGCCATTAAAAAATGCCTGCCAGCACCAGTGATGCCTATCAGTGAAATCCAGTGCCAGCCATCAGTGCCCATCAATGCCCATCAGTGCCACCCATGAGTACCCATCAGTGCAGCCTTTCAGTGCCCATCAGTGTCGCCTATTAGTGCCAATCATTGCTCACTATTGCCACCTATGAGTGCCCATCAGTGCCGCCTATCAGTGCCCATCGTCAGTGCTCATCGTCAGTGCCCATCAGTGCCACCTCGTTGGTGCCACCTTATCGGTGCCGCCTTATCAGTGTCCATCAGTGCAGCTTATCGGTGCCCATAAGTGAAGGAGAAAACGTACTTATTTACAAAATTGTATAACAAAAACTAAGAAAAAATTTTTTTTTTCAAAAGTTTCGGTCTTTTTTTATTCGTTTAGCAATTTGTTTGGGTACAGTGTACCATGACCGCGCAATTGTCATTTAAAAAGTGACAGCACTCAAAGCTGAAAATTGGCCTGGACAGGAAGGTGCAAAAGTGCCCTGTATTGAAGTGATTAAAGTGTAGCTAAAACCTTTTTGAATAGAACTGACGAATTTGACATTGATAGGCACAGCAGTTAGATAATCATCTTTGTACCAAGCATCCAGGAAAACCCTGCTGCTCTGCTAAAGTCAGGAAGTCTCTTTAGGTTGCCATAATCTTCAGAGCACTTCAACAAGACCCATTATTCTGCAAGATCCTCACATGCTCTTGGGAGGGGCTGGGCGCCTTGTCACATTATTCTGTGCCATTCAAATTCCTCTTTCTTTGTGAGACGGCAAGGTGCTTTCAGTTGTCAGGAGTCAGAATCCCTGCGTGAATCTGAACACGGGCGAGCAATTGAATTCTCGGAACACTAGATTGCTGACAAGGGAAGTCAAGCAGTGGGGTGGTCTGGTACGCTACAGATACACCTCGATATAAAGAGAGGCTCTGGGCAAGTATAATGCATTCTTTAAAGGCTTCATTGAAGTGTACCTTTTATTCTGACCGCCATTGGTGATGTCGGGAAGGAATTGTATTTTTTCTGCTCTTCGAGAATGAATTGGCAGCAGCCTCACTGAGAATTTTTGGATAAATAGTTTTAGAAAAGCAATAACATTAGCATATGTGTCAGTGGTTGGACTTCGGTCATTTTTCTTACTTACAATGTTCCTACATTACTATGTAAATTAAGATTAGTAAAGAACGACTTCTGATTGGATCCCAGGGGTTTGATGTGTGCACATTATTCCTGTTCATTTGAATAAACCCGATGAGCGAATCATTTTACAATTTAGAACCGGCGAATTGTTGTTTTTTATTTTTTGCTTGAATATACAGTATGTATGCAGGTTTGTCACACTTTCCTGGCATGCAGAGAAATGCTCTGGTCTATAGCAGATGTACGGCAGTGCTATTTTGGTTAATGGCACCCCCACCCATCTGCAATGTAAGTGTTTTTCATGCATATGTAAGCAGGTGCAGTCTACTTTCTCCATGGCAGGTGGTTCTCTCCTGCAGCACCCCAGTCAGGAGGAACAAGGTTTCCTGGATCACTGGGGACACAATCCTAATGGGTGCTGCTACCCCCACGTGACTCGAGCAGCCATCTTGGGTCAGGCATAGCCTTTTTAAGGAATGATACTTAACCGCTTCAGCACCGGGCCATTTTACACCCTTCCTTACCAGAGCACTTTTTGAGATTCGGCACTGCGTCGTTTTAACTAACAATTGCGCGGTCTTGCGACGTTACACCCAAACAAAATTGATGTCCTTTTTTTTCACACAAATAGAGCTTTCTTTTGGTGGTATTTGATCACCTCTCGGTTTTTATTTTTTGCGCTATAAACAAAAGAAGAGCTAAAATTTTGAAAAAAAAAAAACAATATTTTTTACTTTTTGCTATAATAAATATCCCATTTTTTTTTTTTTTAAACAATTTTTTTTCCTCAGTTTAGGCCGATACGTATTCTTCTACATATTTTTAGTAAAAAAAAATCGCAATATGGGTATATAGATCGGTTTGCGCAAAAGTTATAGCGTTTACAAAATAGGGGATAGATTTATTGCATTTTTTTTTGCTAGTAATGGCGTCGATCTGCGATTTTTTTCGTGACTGCGACATTGCGGCGGACACTTCGGACACTTTTGACACATTTTTGGGACCATTCACATTTACACAGCGATCGTTGCTATAAAATTGCAGTGATTACTGTGTAAATGTGACTGGCAGGGAAGGGGTTAACACTAGGGGGCGCTGCAGGGGTTAAAATGTTCCCTAAGGTAGTGATTCTAACTGTGGGGGGAGGGGACTGACAAAGGGAGGAGACCGATCGGTGTTCCACCGTACTGATAGGACGTGGAGCCGGTTGGACTGCAAGCCGCAATCCCCACCCTACACTGCTCTCTTGCTTCTGGATAGGCCCTCAGACAGCCTAGCAGCCAGATGTGCCCGGGATAGGCCCAAACTCCGGCCTAGCAGCTCGGGCAGCACAACACATGTCCACCCAGACAGCCGTTCAGGTGGCACAGAACCCGATCACCTGACCTCACCCAAATTAATAGGCTCTCCCAGCAGGCTAAGGAACCCAAGAAAACCCCTGCCCATTGGCTGAGATACCCTATATATTCCTAATCTGTCCTTGCAATGCCCTTGTCTTATCTAATGTCATCCGATACCCGGCCATCTAGTGACAGAAGAGAGAAGTGCAGCGATTCCAGACTTAGGATGAAATCAATTGATCCCTAGTAGTTAGCCAAGGCAACTATACCTGGCAGGTAAATTTAAGAGCAACCCTGACTAAAAATCAGGGTGCTACAGTGAGATACACCTCAGATCTCTTTTAAGAGGAGCGCCAAGGGCTGTCACACATCTGAACCAGCCCTAAAAGCTAAAAACACAATATTTATTGTGTGTCAAGGCACTCCTGAAATTTGGACAAAGCCTTATGAAAGTACTTATATAAAGTTTTTTTACACTGTTGATCATTATTTCTACTAAGCTTATGTAACAGAGGTTAGATTAGGCATTACTCACAGCTTTGCTTTGGGCCAACTACAATTACCGCAGGAAGCTCTACTGTATTTCCTGAAAACAGTTGAGAATAGGAAGCCCCATTAAAAAGGAAAGGTTGACAATGCCCACAGCCTTTCACGACTGTTCGCATGTAATCCTACATGCAGGAATTACCTGTGGATGATCCATCCTGGATACAGACAATAATCCTGGTGCTTGGTTAGTCTTTGGTTGTGGTCACAAATATTTGACGCAGAGGAGATGCTTCTTCCTGCTGGCAGCAAATCTATGACACCTCAACTTCCACACATACAAACATCCTTTTAATAACCTAAAACCTTTGGTCATGTGATGTGTTGGGTCCCGAGGCTTCTATTTTTTTCACTGCAGGGGAAGGTTCCACATTGAGTGTCCATGTTGCTGTGACATGGATTCTTCTTTTTGGCTGTCCACTGGCAGGATCCTCTCAAGGCTCCTAAAAGCTGCTTTGGAATGATAACATCATGAAGAGGTGACTGATTGGCCTGGGCACAGACCACAATGCTAGATTAGTGGATGGCACACCCAGAGATGACATTGGTGAGGGACATGGATGGAACACATAGGTAATCTTTAAAAAGCTTTATTAAAAGCTGAACTTGAGCACATGGAACATAACTGTACCAGTCAAAGACTGACTTTCACTGACGTGTTTCACCCCTGCCAACAAGCCCCATGGGAGGGGTGAAATGCTTCCTCGTATACAAATAATCCAGACACAGTGGAGTCTTTTGTGGGCTGAACCCAGGTTTATGAGGTGGCACTATCAAAAGCTGTGGAGCAGGGGCAACCCATTGGTATATACATTTACCGGCCACTTTATTAGGTACACCTGTTCATTTGCTTAGTACACAAATTTTTAATCAGCCAATCACATGGCAGCAACGTAATGCATTTAGGCATCTAAACATGATAAAGACAACTTGCTGAAGTTCAAACCGAGCATCAGAATGGGTAAGAAAGGAGTTTTAAGTGACTTTGAATGTGGCATGGTTGTTATTGCCACGCAGGCTGGTATGAGTATTTCATAAACTGCTGATCTACTGGGATTTTCATGCACAACCATCTCTAGGGTTTACATAGAATGATCTGAAAAAGGGAAAATATCCAGTGAGTGGCAGAGGTCAGAGGAGAATGGACAGACTGGTGATGATAGAAAGGCAACAGTAACTCAAGAAAACACTCATTACAACCAAGGTGTGCAGAATACCATCTCTGATAGCACAACACATCAAACCTTGAAGCAGATGGGCTGCAGCAACAGAAGACCACACCGGGTGCCACTCTTGTCAGCTAAGAATAGGAAACTGAGGCTACAACGCGCATAGGCTCCCCAAAATTGGACAATAGAAGTTTGGAAAATGTTACCTGGTCTGATGAGTCTCGATGTCCATCCCTTAATGACTGCAGTGTACCCATCTTCTGCCATGAAGAATTAAGACAGTTCTGGAGGCTAAAGGGGGTCCAATCCGGTACAAGCAAGGTGCACCTAATAAAGTGAGTGTATTTCTAAATTAAATATTTGGAATGGTGAGGGGAGTTATGGAAGGGGCATTGTCATGCTTGGAGATGGGCTTTAAAGTGAGACAAAAAACACTCTGCTCTGGGAGATTTGTATACATTGGAGAGGTTTTAATAAACTTTATTCCAGATTCCTACCATTTCATATGGTGAAGAAAAAGCCGTTTGTTTCCTGAATAGGAGGGTCTGGATATTTTAATCATCTGTAGTATGCACAGCGTGTTATGATGAGGAAAGTCGTAGTGGCTACAACACTTTAAAAGCAGTCATCCCTAATTACACCATGAAACAAAATCCTATTGCAGAGGATGCCTAAAAATTTATCTTGATGTTCATGTAGTTTTAGGCCTCATTCGCACAGGCGTACTTATGCATACACCCATGGGAAGGGTCATCTTTGCCCACATGGGATGTACAAGTGTTCTGGGCATCTGCTTGGAAGGCATTCCCATTCATGTCTATTGGGACTTAGCAAGTGCATGAACACAGCTGCTGGTCCCAGTTTGAGAGCCACATGGGACACAGACAGTGTGCATTCGGGGACATACACCCACACAAGTGTCAAATTAGCTGTGTCCGTGCAGCCGCTGCTTCCCAATAGACATGAATGGGACTGCCTGCACACAGATGCACGGAACACACGTGCATCCTAAGCAAGCAAAGATGGTCCTTCGCATGGATGTACACATAAGTACGCCTTTGTGAATGAGGCCTTTAAAGGACTTTAATTACCTGACAAATTTAAGCCAAAAATTAAAAAAAGGAATTCATATACTGGATATTATGATTACAGGTATTAATCACATACAGTTACCAGAATGAAAAATTATTAACTACAGAGGTCCTTTAATATATTTAGGGCAAATAAAACATTTCTTATTTTAGACACTTTGATGAATCATTTCCTGTTTTTTAATTTACCGTTATTTGACATCTGTATTTGGAAAAAAAGTAATAATATGCAACATATACCTTCTCAGTAGAGAGAGAATTAATTTCAATATTACATTGTGGAAGGCTGAGAGCGTCAATTTCTCAACAGGCAGTGTTTTATTATAACCAGAGGAATATAGCTGAAAAGATTGATTTCAATTTGTTTAAAGATATTATGTACGAATCATTTACTAAGGTGTGATACATCAATCCCCAAGCCTGAAACACTAAGAAGAACGTTATAGATGTATCAATATTTATATCCAGGAACTCATTATCATGTCATAAAGATGATAAGAGCTTAAGATGAAAAGTGGTAAAGGGACTCCTGGCCATACCATGAAATGAAAGCAGCTGGAGAATATTGGAAACCGATACCAAGGCCAATTCCACAGAAAGATTTTTATTAGGAAAAAAAACAGTATTGCACTGGACAGGCTACTGCATCACGTGCCTCTCACCACAGTACAGCTGGGTGCAGAGTTCAGGAGGGGGCAGAGCAGTGACGGCCCATCCATAGGGGGTGCATGGGCACCACACCCACCCTCCAGGCAGTCACAAAAAAAATGAAAAAAATATTTTTTTTAAAAAAAAACTGGCCCTTAAAAAAAAAAAAAAAAATATACATAATACAAAAACAGGTCCTTAAGTGCACCGTGTTCGGATGCCGGACACCGTGCGACACCAGACATAGTGCACTTATGGGAAGTGCCACATCTATACAATCACGAGATTGCAGACGCGCCGCTTCATTTGCAGGCTTTTATCCCGCCTTGCGGCACTTTCTGAATCACTGAGTAGCTCCCTGCCCGGTGCTCGTAGTATCTATTACTACGGCCGGGCGGTTTGATTGACATCTGAGTTTGATGTTTGATGTCACTTCCTGTTTTCTCTCTCCCATTGCGCCCGGGAGAGAGAAAACAGGAAGTATGAGAGGAGTGGACCCCTCCATCGCTGCTGTGGAAGGAGACACCGCAGGAGAGGACAACACACACCAAGGTAAGTACCGCTGTGCTCCCACGGAGAACGGGGGAGGGCGGTTTGATGTGACACAGGCAGGCTGCATTTGGTGGGACACAGGCTGCATTTGGCTGGACACAGGCTATATTTGGTGGGACACAGGCTGCATTTGGTGGGACACAGGCTGAATTTGGTGGGATACAGGCTATATTTGGCGGGACACAGGCTGCATTTGGGAGACACAGGCTGCATTTGGTGGGACACAGGCTATATTTGGTGGGACACAGGCTGCATTTGGTGAGACACAGGCTGCATTTGGTGGGACACAGGCTGCATTTGGTGGGACACAGGCTGCATTTTGCTGCATTTGGTGGGACACAGGCTGCCTTTGGTGAGACACAGGCTGCATTTGGTGGGACACAGGCTGCATTTGATGAGACAGGCTGCATTTGGTGGGACACAGGCTGCATTTGTTGGACACAGGCTGCATTTGGTGGGACACAGGCTGCATTTTGTGGAACACAGGCTTCATTTTATGGGACACAGGCTGCATTTTATGGGACACAGGCTGCATGTAAGGAGGGTCTCCGCTGGGGGCACCTGATGGCATCTGGTGGCAGGCGACGTGGCTAGTGACACGCTCAGGGCCCCCACTGATTCTGCATTATGGTGAGTTGAATGATTTCATTTTATATTACAATGTAATAATAGAAATAATGCGCTTCAATCATCCTGACACCATAACAACCATGGTGCCAGGATGATTGAAGTGCTAACACCAGGTGTTTGGAATATCTTTATCTGCTGATTGTTAAACTTTCTAGAATACACATATTTCTATTGTTGTGTAGGATCTGGGCCTGCTGTCCCTCCATCCCTCGCTCCCTCTCTCTCCATCCCTCGTTCATCTCAGACGCTAACCACACCACCTTAGAGCCATGCCCACTATTTCGCTGAAACCACACCCATTTTGACCAGTTGGAGGGGTCAAAAGGGAAGGCGGGGTTCCCCAGCCACCACTGGTGCAGAGTTCAGGTGGGTGCATGGTACAGAGTTTAGGTGGGTGCAGGGTGCCAAGTTCAGGTGGGTGCAGAGTTCAGGTTGGTGCAGGGTACAGAGTACAGGTGGGTGCAGGGTGCAGAGTTCAGGTGGATGCAGAGTTCAGGTGGGTGCAGGGTGCAGAGTTCAGGTGGGTGCAGGGTGCAGAGTTCAGGTGGGTGCAGAGTTCAGGTGGGTGCAGAGTGCAGGTGGGTGCAGAGTGAAGGTGGGTGCCAGGTGCAGAGGTCAGGTGAGTGCAGAGTGCAGGAGGATGCAGGGTGCAGGCGGGTGCAGAGTGCAGGTGGGTTCAGGGTGCAGAGTTCAGGTGGGTGCAGAGTTCAGGTGGGTGCAGTTAGGTTCAGGGTGCAGGTAGGCACAGGGTGCAGGTAGGTACAGGGTGCAGAGTGCAGGTAGGTACATGGTGCAGGTAGGTACAGGATGCAGGTATGCACATGGTGCTGTTAGATACAGGGTGCAGAGTGCAGATAGTTACGGGGTGCAGGTAGGCACAGGGTACAGAGTTCCACCACCAAAACGCCATCCTGGACAGAACTGTCTTCCCCCTCCCAGCTCAGACACCAATCCCCCTTCCTGTACAATTAGCACATATTAAACTCTCCCCTGTGAACACAGACCTCAGATACAGCACGGCTCAATCCATTGAGAGAGATGCCCCTCCTCGCAGGCTCCTCTCATGACCTGTAAGACATGTCAGAGGCGGGGAGGAGTCGTCTAGCAAAAGCTTCCCCTCCCCCGCTCCAGTGTGACAGGCAGCGGCGAGCGATGCTGCGGGAGTGTGGACGGGTGCAGAGAATACGGCTGGACAGGAACACTGTCACTTCTAAATACAAAAGCCTGGCTTTTGTGTTTAGAAGTGACAGTATGGAGTGGAAAGCACGGGGCAGCAACAGAGATGGCAGAACTCTCTACCGCCATGTTTCAGCTGAAAAAAGCCCTGGTGCCACCCCTCTGGTGGGTGTCACCCGGGTGCGGACCGCACCCCCTGCCCCCCCATAGTGACGCCACTGTTAACCACTTGCTTACTGGGCACTTATACCTCCTTTCTGACCAGGCCAATTTTCAGCTTTCTGCGCTCTCATATTTTAAATGACAATTGAAATTGTTTATATTTTTTTTTTACACAAATAGAGCTTTCTTTTGGTGGTATTTATTCACCACTGGGTTTTTTATTTTTTGCTAAATAAATGAAAAAAGTATGAAAATGTTGAAAAAAAAATGTCATAGTTTGTTATAAATTTTAGCAAACAGGTAATTTTTTTCCTTCATTGATGGGCACTGATGAGGCTGCACTGATGGTCACTGATAGTCACTAATAAGGCGGCATTGATGGGCACTGATAGGCGACACTGGTGGGTATGGATCAGGAGGCACTGATGAGGCTGCACTGATAGGTGGCACTGATAGGCGGCACTGAAGGGCACTGAGAGGTGACACTGATGGGCACTGGTAGGCGGCACTAATAGGTGACACTGATGATGAGGCACTGATGGGCACTGAATGGTGGCACTGATGGGCACTGAGAGGTGGCACTGATAGGCAGTGGTAGGTGGTACTGATAGGCAGCACTGATAGGTGACACCGATGATGAGGCACTGATGGGCACTGATTGGCAGCACTGATGGGCACTAATAGGTGGCACTGGTGGGCACTGGTTAGCAGTACTGATGGGCACTGGTAGGTGGCACTGGTGGGGACTGCTTCTTGCTCCATAGCTCCATAGCTCCATAGCTCCATAGCTCCATAGCTCTGTTATCAGTATGATAACTTCTCACACCTTCTCCGAGACAGGAGATAGAAGTGTGTGTCGGGGGAGGTTGCTATATAGATTAGCAAGCAGATTGACATTTCAGAGCAGAGCTCTGCACATTCCTTTCTTCCTTTGCATATGTGGAGTGGGGGTGTGTGCCTTTCCTCCAATCAGCTGTCTTGGCTGTATGTCCAGGCTTCGCTACAGTGTCGAACAGAAAGAGAAAATCTCCTAACACAATCTGAACTTTCTAAAGAATATATAAAGCTGAAGACAGCAGATATACAGTGCCTTGAAAAAGTAATCATATCCCTTGAAATTTTCCATTTTGTCATGTTACAACCAAAAACGTTGATGTATTTTGTTGGGATTTTATGTGATAGACCAACACAAAGTGGCACATAATTGTGAAGTGGAAGGAAATTGATAAATGGTTTTCAAAATGTTTTACAAATAATATGTGAAAAGTGTGGCGTGCATTTGTAGAACTACCTTTCGCTGCAATTACAGCTGCAAGTCTTTTTGGGGATGCCTCTACCAGCTTGGCACACTTTGAGAGTGACATTTTTGCCCATTCTTCTTTGCAAAATAGCTCAGGCTATTTCAGATTGAATGGAGAGCGTCTGTGGACAGCAATTTTCAAGTCTTGCCACAGATTCTCAATTTGGATTTAGGTCTGGACTTTGACTTGGCCATTCTAACACATGAATATGCTTTGATCCAAACCATTCCATTGTAGCTCTGACTGTATGTTTAAGGTCATTGTCCTGCTGGAAGGCGAACCTCCGCCAAAGTCTCAGGTCTTTTGCAGACTCTAATGGACACACACGACCATGACAGATCGGCAGAAAGATCGAGGCTGAGTACATCGAATGCACAGACGAACATGAAAGTGGCCATTTTGGAATGTACAAACTATTGTAAAAATCAAACCACATGAGACAGTAATTGCTAACAAGAAAATCAAACACAAAACACAACTACTTACTTTTTTTTTTGAAGAATACTCATTGATCTTTTGCTGTACTGAATCGGGCTCTCCCCTCAGTTTCAGGTCTGACCAGCGTTTCCCTCAGTTGCTCCTTGGATCGTTGGTAACCCCAAAATGATGGAGCAAGGCCCTCCTCACAACTTAGACGATGATCTTGGCCTTGCGGACATTGGGGTTGAGGTAAGGCCCATACTCTCCCAACTTAGTCGCTCCTCTGTTAATAGGTCCAACCATCTCCTAACTAAGGTCATTGTCCTGCTGGAAGGCGAACCTCCGCCAAAGTCTCAGGTCTTTTGCAGACTCTAAAAGTCCGACCGTGTGTATGGGGCTTAAGAGTGCCCTGTATTTGGCTCTATCCATCTTCCCATCAACTCTGACCAGCTTCTCTGACCCTGCTAAAGAAAAGCATCCCGCAACAATGATGCTGCCACCACCATGTTTCATGGTGGGGATGTTGTGTTCAGGGTAATGTGCAGTGTTAGTTTTCAGTCACACATAGCATCTTGCTTTTAAGCCAAAAAGTTCAATTTTGGTTTCATCTGACCAGAGCACCTTCTTCCACATGTTTGCTTTTGAGCCCACATGGCTTCTCGCAAACTGCAAAGGGGATTTCTTATGACTTCCTTTCAACAATATCTTTCACTCTTCCATAAAGGCCAGATGTGTGGAGTGCATGACTAATAGTTGTCCTGAAGACAGATTCTCCCACCACGGCCTGTCAGTTTAGGTGGACAGCCATGTCTTGGTAGGTTTGTAGTTGTGCCATACTCTTTCCATTTTCGGATGATGGATTGAACAGTGCTCCGTGAGATGTTCAAAGCTTGAGATATTTATTTTTTATAACCTAACCCTGCTTTATACCTGACCTGTCTGCTGTGTTCAGATGCTGTGTGTTCACTAAGGTTCTCTAACAAACTCTGGGGGCTTCACAGAACAGCTGTATTTATACTGAGATTAAATTACACACAGGACTCTATTTACTAATTAGGTGACTTCTGAAGGCAATTGCCTTAGCCTTCGTTATGCTGTGTGTTCACTAAGGTTCTCTAACAAACCTCTGGGGGCTTCACAGAACAGCTGTATTTATACTGAGATTAAATTACACACTGTAGGACTCTATTTACTAATTAGGTGACTTCTCACAGAACAGCTGTATTTATACTGAGATTAAATTACACACAGGACTCTATTTACTAATTAGGGTGACTTCTGAAGGCAATTGGTTCCACTAGATTGGGAGTATCAGAGTAAAGGGGGTTGAATACAAATGCATGCCACACTTTTCAGATATTTATTTGTAAAAAAAATTGAAAACCATTTCTCATTTTCCTTCACTTCACAATTATGTGCGACTTTGTGTTGGACTATCACATACAATCCCAATAAAATCCATTTACATTTTTGGTTGTAACATGACAAAATGTGGAAAATGTCAAAGGATATGAAAACTTTTTCAAGGCACTGAACATGTAAAACTTTTGTAGGGAAATTTGTTTCATCCCTGTGTATCATCTGAGGCTGTTCACTTCACTGGGTGTGAATATACAGGTATGTGTAAACATATGTTTACATCCACTTTAACTCTACTGATTCCTGACATCTGGCTATGGGGACATCTATTGGTCCAAAAGGTATTTACACCAGCCCCCCTCTGTGCCCCACCCTGCAAGTGGATCTCTTTACCAGCTCAGCAGGGCAGAAAGTAATATTTTTCTCACTGCCAAACATAAAATACGCCTAATTTTTTTGCCCATCAGTGGCACAAAGAAGGAAAAAAAAAGAAAGGGGAACCCCAGGCCAGTCTATTCAACCTTTATATCCTAATGAGAGATCAGACAGAATAGGGCCCTTTAAATGGTAATAACAGCAGTGTCCATGATGTAGGCCTGATAGTCTTCACTGGTAGTTGGAGCTCATTAGATGAGATGGATCTCCAGACCCTTTTATAGTTCCTCCCAGGAGTCTCTTCAGTTTTTGATGTCACACAAAAGAATTGCCAGTCTGAAAGACTGAAAGACTACTAATCCCACAATCCTTTTGGTCGGGCGCCCAGCACTAGAGGGGTATGTCTATAGGTGAAGAATGACAGGGAATTGCACAATATTATGACTGTAGTCCACATCGCTACACAGACTTTTTAACAACCTTCAGCAATTCATTAATGTGTGGAAGGTTTACAAAGTATGCCAGGTTTTTACTGCTGTCACTGTAGCCTATTTTCCTCACTTCTTATATGGTTTACCAGGTTTGGTAAGTGAGCAAAATCTCTAAAAGCAGCACGGATGATAATAATAAGGCATTTTTTTAAACTAAAGTGTGATAGGGTAAGATTATTTGTCAGCTTTTATAGCTGTCTTTATCCAAGTTAGGGAGAGATCTTCAATTCCCTTTTGGCTACCAGTACAGGAAGTGAGGCGTTATCTCCCTCCAGGGACATAATGAAACCTGGGGTTATAGACCTTCCCTTATCTAACCAAAGCCAAACACATCATGTTTTGGGTTCACATGGTCTTTAATGTGTAGCACCCTCCTAGGCTGGCTAAGGATGCTAGGTAAATTTATTGTGGCTTGCTCTGTAGCCAAAGGAGCTGCTATTTTGGTCTGTTCTGGCTCCGCAGTGTGAGCATTTGATTCCCTCTGAACCTGCTGAGAACTTTCCAAAGTTCAGGGAGGGAAATTTCCCTGGCTGGGCGCTTACCTTGCTCCAGCCAATCCTTGGGGTGGTGTACCCAGATGATGGGTGGGAGGCAGGTCAATGGCCAAAAGCAAGGAAAAATTAGTTCTTCCCCTGGAGGAAGGGGGACCGTCTGCTTCAGGGGGCCTTCCTAAGCCTTGAAGCCTTCCTGACTTGCTGCTGGATTACTCCTGGATCAAGCCCATAGCCTTGCTTCTACCAGTGGCGTATTTAGGTTTTGTGCTGCCCTAGGCCTGACTAAATGCGTGCACCCCCTAATTTTAATATGACCCACCCCTTCCTGTCAAGACCACACCCCTTCATGTTTAAGACCCGCCTTGTCATCTTCGTGGGATGAGGACAAAGGGAAGCCATGGGATGAGGACAGAGGGAAGCCATGGGATGAGGACAGAGGAATGCCATGGGAGGAGGACAGAGGGACACCGTGGGTTGAAGACAAAAGGATGCCATGGGAGTAGGACAGAAGAAGCCATGGTATGAGGACAGTGAGACACTGTGGGAGTAGGACAGAGGGACGCTGTGGTATGAGGGCAGAGGGGCGCCGTGGAAGGAGGAGAGAGGGACACCGTGGGAGGAGGACAGAGGAACGCCGTGGGAGGAGGAAAATAGGATGTCGTGGGAGGTGGACAGAGGGACACCGTGGGAGGAAGACAGAGGGATGCCGTGGGAGGAGGACAAAGGGAGGTTGTGGGAGGAGGACAGAGGAATGCAGCGGGAGGACGACAGAGGGATGCCATGGGATGAAGACAGAGGGATGCCATGGGAGTAGGACAGAGGGACGCCGTGGGAGGAGGACAGTGGGATGAGGACAGAGGGACACCGTGGGAGGAGGACAGAGGGACGCCGTGGGAGGAGGACAGAGGGACGACGTGGGATGAGGACAGAGGAATGCCATGGGAAGAGGACAGAGGAAAGCTGTGGAATGTGGACAGAGGGATGCCGTGAGAGGAGGACAGAGGGATGCCGATGGATGAGGACAGAGGGATGCCATGGGAGAAGGACAGAGGGATGTCGTGGAATGAGGACAGAGGGATGCCGTGGAATGAGGACAGAGGGACGCCGTGGAATGAGGACAGAGGGACACCGTGGGGGGAGGACATAGGAACGCTATGGGAGGAGGACAGAGGGACGCCGTGGGAGGATGACAGAGAGGGATAAGGTATCTTTTGATTTGGGGGAGAGGGGGTAAGGGGATATGTGCTAAGGAGTGCTTTGGGAGTGGAGAGGAATTGTGCTAGTCGGGGGGGGGGGGGGTCGGATCCCTCCACTAGCACGTTCTCTTCCCTCCCAAACCCCCCCCCCCAGCACATATTCTCTACTCCCTCCCATCACTCCACCATGTGTGCATTTGTGTTACTTGCCCCCCCTACCCCCTCCTCCTTCCTGGTTACTGTGTCCCCCTCCACTGTAAACAATGCACAGACCTCAGAACAGCAGAACAAAAAGACATCCCCTAGACCAGTGGTTTCCAATCTGTGGCCATGCAGCGTCTGAAGGACGGTAAACTGGCCCTTTGTTTAGAAAGTTTGGAAACCCTTGCCCTAGACTGATTCCTGAGCCAGAGTGAGTGAACTGTTGCTGTGTTCTTGGTTTTTTCACTAACTTGGGAGAAAAACCAGTGGAAGCCAGTGGCCATTTTGAGATTGAACGCTACAAATGTAAATAAGAGGTATTGTCTTTTTAAGAAATGGTTCATATTTTTGTTTCAGTCTGGCATCTTGCATGAAGCCATCTATAAAACTGTAAAAAAAATCTATTTTTCTGCAAAACATAACCTCTGCAGAATATTAAAATGCGATTGATTACTTTTTCCATTTCAGTTCTCCTTTAGAATCATCAGCAGAACAGAGTGCACTATTTAGAAACTCTCCGTAAAGCAAGTCTGAAATGCTACACTGTTCAAGAGCACTTGGTATAAAAGGCACCAACGGACTTAAACTACTTGAAATAAATAAAACTATGGAACTAAGCATCAATGCACACTCAGGTCAAGGGGTCTGAAGTAGACAGTCTCTAGTTTGCAGAAAGCTGGAAAGTGGTTCATTCTAAAGATGACTATAAAATGGCATTTAAAATGGAACTGTATTATATGACTTAAAGTGTTTTAACATCTGCAATAACATAGTAAAAAGAAAAGTAACTACATTTCTACATTAATGTTAAGGTTGTAAAATAAAGCTAGTATCCTCTCTGTTACTGACTCTCTGTTACTGACTCTCTGTTACTGACTTTCCACCCCTGACCATTCTGAGTACTCCATATTTATCAGTACCCTCTGAACTCGCCCTTGTAGCCAGTTTTCAATCCATGTACTCACCCTATGGTCTATGCCAACGGACCTTATTTTGTACAGTAAACGTTTATGGGGAACTGTGTCAAATGCTTTTGCAAAATCCAGATACACCACGTCTATGGGCCTTCCTTTTTCTAGATGGCAGCTCACCTCCTCATAGAAGGTAAATAGATTGCTTTGGCAAGAACGATTCTTCATGAATCCATGCTGATTACTGCTAATAATACCATTTTCATTACTAAAATCTTGTATATAGTCCCTTATCATCCCTTCCAAGAGCTTGCATACTATTGATGTTAGGCTAACTCAGTGTTTCTAAACCTTTTTATCTTGGAGGAACCCCTGGCAAAAAGTTTGAGATCTCGAGAAACCCCTGAAATAATTTTCTACAGCTCATGGAACATTGGTATGATCAGCGAGCTGTTGATAACAAAAAATATTTGTAGAAATAGCATTAAATAAAAGAATAAATATTAAAATGTACCTATTTAATGTGAAACTCATGCTTTCTTTTGCTGCAGAGCTGATCCATTCAGAGCACATTACAGGGGACATTACATGGGACAGGGGACATTACATGGGGCAGGGCACATGACAAGAGACATTACATGGGGCAGAGCACATTACATGGGACAGAAGACATGACAGAGAACCTTACATGGGACAGGGCACATTACATGGGGCAGGGCACATTACTTGGGGCAGGGCACATTACATGGGGCAGGGCACATTACATGGGGCAGGGCACCTTACATGGGGCAGGGAACATGACAGGGGACATTACATGGGGCAGGGCACATGACATTACATGGGACATGGGACAGGCCACATTACATGGGGTGGGGGACATGACAGGGGACATTACATGGGGCAGACTGTTGGGCACATTGTGAGGGGGGGGACACAGCTGGGCACAGTATCGGTGGCTTTCTTCTTCTGGCTTCAGAGCACATTTCATATCCTCCAGTGGCGCGCTGTTCCCCCTCAGCCCCTCTTTCTCCTATCCTGTTCACCCCAGATGATGTCACATACTCAGGAAGGACAAGAGGGGAGGAGGAGCCTGCAGGGAACAGCACGCTACAGCCAATAGAATGCCCGCCACTTCCCTGCCTATCTCTGATTGTGTCTGTGCGATCCTCCTGTCAGCTGCCTGACTGACAGTCAGATTTCTGCGGAACCCCGGTTGAGAACCACTGGGCTAACTGGTCTGTAATTCCCAGGGATGTATTTTGGCCCTTTTTTAACTACCTGAGATCCGCGCTATAGCCAAATGACGGCTACAGCGCGGATCTATTGTGCCGGGACGACGTCTATTGACGTCGTCCCGGCCACGAGCTGCTTGCGCACCCCCTGAAGGGCGCTCGCGGCGCGCTCTGTGATCAGCGAGTCTGTGAGACTCGCTGGATCACAGATCCGAGTAAGGGGTCGATCCCGACCCCTTACCACGTGATCAGCTGTCAGCCAATGACAGCTGATCGTGTGATAACAGAGTCGGTAATCGGCTTTTTTTCCTGTCAGCGCGAGGAGAAAAAAAAAAGGCCGATCACCGGCGGCAGTAAGAGGGACATCAGTCCCTCTCACTGCAATGTGCCCAATCAATTGTGCCCACCTTTGCCCCATTAAAGTGCCGCCTACCAGTGCCCACACTGCCATCTCTCAGTGCCCACAGTGCCATCTCTCAGTGCCATCTCTCAGTGCCCACAGTGACAGTGTTGCACATCAGTGTCACCTGCCAGTGCTCATCTGTGTCACCTACCAGTGCTCATCTGTGTCACCTACCAGTGCCCATCAGTGCCACCTATCAGTGCCCATCAGTGCCACCCATCAGTGCCCATCAGTGTCATCCATCAGTGCCCATCGGTGCCACCCATTCGTGCTACCCATCCGTGCTACCCATCCGTGCTACCCATCCGTGTCACCCATCCGTGCTACCCATCCGTGCCACCCATCCGTGCCACCCATCCGTGCCACTCATCCGTGCCATCTTTGCTGTCCCCATCAGTACCGACTTATCTGTCCCCACCAGTGCAGCCTATCAGTGCCCACCAGTGCAGCCTATCAGTGCCCACCAGTGCAGCCTATCAGTGCCCACCAGTGCAGCCTATCAGTGCCCACCTGTGCCGCCTCATCAGCGCATATCAATGAAGCAGAAAAATTACCTGTTTGCAAAATTTTATAACAAACTATTAAACATGATTTTTTTTTTTTTTTTAATTTTCCATCTTTTTTTGTTTGTTTAGCAAAAAATAAAAACCCCAGCTGTGATTAAATACCACCAAAAGAAAGCTCTATTTGTGGGAAAAAAATGATAAAAATTTCATTTGAGTACAGCGTTGTATGATCGCGCAATTGTCATTCAAAGTGCATCAGCGCCAAAAGCTGAAAATTGGTCTGGTCACGAGGGGGGTTTAAGTGCAAAGTAATCAGGTGGTTAATTATTGGTGCTACATTGGCTTTTCTCCAATCAGCTGGTACCATTCTAGTCAGTAGACTGTCAGTAAAAATTAGGCAATTACTTGACTGAGTTCCCTAAGGACATTCGGGTGCAAGCCATCTGGTCCTGGTGACTTATTAATGTTAAGTTTTTCAAGTATTTTTCTAATTCTGTCCTCTGTTAGCCATGAGGGTGCTTCCTATGATGTATCATTAGGATAAACACTGCAGTTTTGCTTACTGAAGCCCCCCGATTACCTCGCGAAGACTAAGGAGAAGAATAAATTCAATACCTTCGCCATCTCCCCATCCTTTGTAACCAAATTCCCTTCATCATTCTTTATGGGGTCAATATGGTCTGCCCTCCCTCTTTTACAGTTTATATAATTAAAGAATTTTGTGGATTTTCTTTTGCTCTCCTCCGCTATGTGTCTTTCATGTTCTATCTTAGCCGCCCTAATTGCACTCTTACATTTCTTATTGCATTCTTTGTAAAATTAGAATGCTGATGATGATCCCTCAGCCTTGTATTTTTTGAAGGCCTTCTGCTTTGCTTTTTTGTCAGGAAAGGTTCCATCCGCTGGTAATATCTATCATTTGGTATGCAGTACTGAGCAGGTGTCTCCTGGCAGTTTGGAACTGTCAGGAGAGCTTTCCCCTGCTGGTGTTATGTCATCTTTGTTGTGGAATAGGGGGGAAGCACTGCGCTAACACAATGTGTGGGAAAAAAAGGGGGGGTTTTTGCAGCAGCTAACACTCAAACAAACAAAGCCGAGTAAAGTGGAGGATAATTAGTGTAGCGCTAGGTGATAGGCAAACAGTTGTAAAGGTGTAGCAGTACATGCAATGTGCCAATTTTGCTAAACAGCAAGGGAAAAGATAAATAATGCAAAAGTGAATATCACAAACAATATTGGTTATTACAGCTGGAAAATAATCTGTGTTGAAAAAATTTTCAACACAGATTAACACAACTGTTTGCCTATCACCTAGCGCTACACTAATTATCCTACACTTATGTCATATTTGGGCCGCAGTTCTGGCGTCCACCAGTGGATGGATCCTGGCAGTGTGGAGCAGATATTACCTTCTGCAGTCAGGCATCACCTGAGCTTCATAGCAGGTAATAGTATATACCCGGCAAGTGCATACACACCTGGCCCTGGTATTGTCCTGGAGCCCTGACCTGCATCCTGTTACCTGTTATCCTGATCCTTATCCTGAACTTGAACCTGATTCCTGTATCCTGAACCTGTTGTACCTGATCCTGTCTGTTCCTGCATCCCTGGATCCTTTTTATGCAGCCTGATGCCTTCCACCTTGTCCCTGTCTGTTTACTACATGCCCCCTATCTGCTGACCTCCAGTTTATGACTCTGGCCTGGCTTGACTACGATTCTGGTATCCCCTTTTGTTATATATATACTGGTTGGTTTGTTGTCACCGTTTTAGTTATTTGGTTTTCTCACTCTGTTTTGTATTGGTGGTGTATTCCCATTTATATGCATTTATCTTAATAAAATCACTTACTTTCACCTACTTATGTTTGGTTCACTCTGTCCCAGTCACACAGTTCTGGTCACATCTGGTTTATGACACTTTTATATACATTTTTATATTAGAGTTAAGCAACCCATGACTTTTGTTCGCTATTTTAAATTTATTTCTGAAATGGATGCACTGGCTAATGCCCTTATTTAATATGCTCCAATCCCTCATTCATGTTCTTTGTTCCTAAGATTTTATCCCAATTTATATCTTCTAGCAAGGTTTTTAGTTTAGGGAAGTTGGCGCTTTTGAAATTCATTGTCTTTGTATTCCCCTTATGTTTCCTATTTGTGTGATTTATACTGAAGCTAATTGACCTGTGATCGTTGTTTCCTAAGTTGCCCCATATTTCCACATCCATGATCAGGTCTGTATTTTTGGTAATCAGTAGGTCTAGTAACTCTTTGTTTCTAGTTGGTGCATCTACCATCTGACCCAAGATAATTGTCCTGCAAGACATTTAGAAACTGGCAAGCCTTAGATGAATGCGCGGTTCCTTCCGCCCAGTCTATGTCTGGATAATTAAAATCCCCCATTATGATGACACCTCCAATCCTTGCCGCTAATCCAATTTATTATAGGAGGTCATCTCTCACATTCACTTGTAAATTATTCTTGATATACAGGCATACCCCTCCCACTTTTTTACCCTCTCTATCCCTGCGATAAAGGGAATACCCTTGAATGGTTGCCAGCCAATCATGAGAGCTGTTGAACCAAGTCCCTGATATTCCCACAAAATCTAACTCTCCTCGTACAACAGTATCTCTGGTTCTCCCATCTTGTCCGCCAGGCTCCTGGCATTGGTGAACATGCCACATAGTTTAGAACGGTCGCATACTGTCTTCTTATTAGGTGTTCCGAGGTTGCAAATAGGACTTGTTACTATACTTACCTTGGGTTTATGTGCTTTAGTCAACCTACCACTAATGCCCCCAATACTACCCTCTGGAATATGATCCGCACTGACAATCTCTACCTCTGGACCCTCCCCCGTCACCTATTTTGAAAGCCCTTCTACCTTTTCAGCCATCTTCACACCCAGCAGTTTTGCACCATCCTCATTTAGGTGCAGTATGTCCCTTCTATAGAACTGGTGACCGACTGAGAAGTCAATGCAGTTCTCCGGAACCCAAACCCCTCCTTTCTATACCAGCTCCTCAGCCACTCGTTTACTTCCCTAATTTCCCTCTGCCTTTCTGGTGTGGCATAAGGTATGTACCAGTAGTATTTCTGAGAAAACTACCTTGTGGAAGAGGTTGTGAGGGCCGAGGGATTGGAAGTGCATCAGGTGCAGTAATGAGAGGGAGAGTTGGTGTGCATATGGGGTGTCAGAAGATGAGGATAGGCGTTGCTTCTTGGAAGAGCTGTCATCTGTAACTCATCAACTGAGTTCGGGTGGGGAGGTTGGTGATGTGAGGTGCCAGGATGGAGATTACAGTGCCTGTGTAGACCTATGTAGATTAGAAAGCCACGCTTCTCCACCTTTGGTCTGCTATCTGCTACTGCCAGGGACAAGTCTTCTATCTGCTTTCAGCAAGGACTTCACCAGAACTTTACTAAGAGATCACCTTTGGTGGAGAAGCATGATTTTCTATTTGGAGGAAGGAGGGGAGCCTAACATCCTGCAATATCTGAGAGGCATTACCAGGGTTTTCCATTCAGATGTCAGAGACCGTAGCTGGATTATAGCAGAATGCTGGTGTGGGTTGGCCCTCTGGTAAGCGGCTTTCCTTATGGTGGTGGTTCCTCATACATAATTGTGGATCACAGAGGTGTTTTTCAAACTATTTGGAGAGTGGCCCTGAAGGATGCTGGGAGAGGGTATTTATTCTTTGGATACACTGAGCACAAGGTCTTTCCTAGAGAGGAGAGTTCCAGTCTGGGAGGAGGCCTGGTGCCTCTCCCAGGCACCTGCTGCCATGCAGCCTCAGGAGGGTGACCTAAGGGCCTGAAGTCAGAGAGAGTAACCCTGGTTCTACAGAGAGCTGGCTGAGGGGGCTGTCTATTGAAGATCTAGTCTGGTATCACTGGTATAGAGTGTCACTTCGAAGTTGGAAGGAGGCAACCAGCTGTCCCTGGACAATTTTTGAGTACAGACAACCTAAAAGATCTATAGACTTGTACTCTTAACCACTTCTGGTGTGCTATATAGTCAGCTAAGGGTCCAGACAAGGGAACACTGGCCAGTGTTCTGAAGAGCTTTGTCCAGTTACTACTGCTACTAAGGGAATTTGCTTAATCTTGAAACTACATTTGCTACTGCCAAGGAGAAGACTTCTATCTGCTTTCAGCAAGGACTTCACCAGAACTTTACTAAGAGATCAATTAGATGTCCTCCGTTGTGAATAGTTCTATTTCTATTTTATATCCCGCTAAATCCCCTTCCCTATCCAAGTTCTCCAAAAATAAAACAACAAAAAACAAAAAACCCTAGACTGATCATTAAAGACAATGAGCGGAAGTGTACGCACCTGGATGTGTAAATCTAAAAGTGGGGAAGACCTGGGCAAAATACCAGCGGCTCCTGTGGGAGTAGCGCTACATTGGTGTGTGTAGCAACAAACATTTTGTCACTACAAGAGAGTCTGGTGTACATAAATTCCCACATTCCTATGCACAGCAGCCTAGGCTGGGCATGCTGACATCTACACTTGGGAAATATGGAGACCAAGGGTGTATCAGATGGTATAAAGCTCTGGGCTCTTGTTTAGTACTACAGAGAATAATCATCACTCTGCTAACTTAACATCATCAGTGTCTAAGGCAACTTCAGTATGGCCTATGAAACAAGGATTAATAGGGGACCTCTACCTGATTCTGCAAAATGCAGAGAAGGTAGATGGCCAGGTGAATAGTTTTATCCACTGGCAAAAATATCTGATAGATCTTAGCCAAGAGGAATGGAAATGGGCTATGGAGATTCTACCAGAGGTATCTATTTCACCATCTCAACAACTGACCCAGCTTTTTATATTACACAGAAGCCACTACACTCCACAAAAATTACATGCCTGGGGAAAATATACATCTCCCTTATGCCCGCAATGCTCCATATAATGGTTCCCTTATTCATATGCTGTGGCGTTGCCCTAAGCTCCACAAATATTGGGAGAAAGTGTTTTTGACCTTAAATACAATATGCCGGACAGAAATAATAAGTACCCCAAAAATAGCAATATTGGGAATAATTCCAGATGGAGCCTTACCCATAGAGATGTATATAATGTGGACTAGATCCCTCTATCTTGCCAGTAAGCGCATCCTACAAAAGTGGATAGCAATAACCCCACCAACCCATACAATGGTGTAACAAAATAAACGACATATTAAAAAGAGAAAGACTAGCATATAAACACAGAGGAGTGCCCCAAAAATTAATTAAAATATGGTCCTATTGGCTTGATTCTAGCAATTTGTATTATGATGGTTTATGTGGCAAGGCTGTGGAGGAAGAGGAGGGGGAGGGGGGATGGGTGGGGGAGAGGAGATCATCTTATAACAATGTAAGAAGCAGAGAATAGTATAACATAAATGGGAACTGAATACTATATAGAGGTGTATGTCTGTTGTAGTTTTGTTGTAGTTTTGTCTTGTTAGATGTTTTCTGTAAAACAGATATCTAATATAGTGTTTCATTGATCTAATCTTTTTCTATTTACACTCGTAAACTACCGTATAGACTCGACTATAAGCCGTCCCTAATATAAGCAGAGGCACCTAATTTTACCACAAGAAAATGGGAAAACGTATTGACTCGAGTATAAGCCTAGGGTGAGAAATGCGCAGCTACTGTAAGTGGAAAAGACGGTCAACAATGCCCATTTGTAGCCTCACTGTGCCCATTTGCAGCCATAGGTCCCCCGAACTTCAAAATCAGTAGTTAAGGGTTCCCAGATGCCCCCTAGCTGCAGCTAAAATTTGGGATTTCTGGACCCAAAGGGTCCCGAAATGACATTGCTGCAGATGGACACAATTTGGGGCCCGGTATCTCTGGGCCACTTGGTGCTAGGAACCCCAAATTTGGTGTGAAAACCCAGTGGAACTAGCACTACAACATATCTTAGTGCTGGGGTTCCTAGCACTAAGTAGCCTTGACATAAGGGGCCCCAAAGTCAGTTCGGAAAATGTCAAGCCCTTTTCTGCAGCAGAGAATGAAATTTTCCGAACCGACTTTGGGGCCCCGTATCTTGGGGCCACTTGGTGCTAAGAACCCCAGCTTTGGATATGTTGTAGTGCTAGTTCCACTGGGTTTGCACACCAAGTGGCCCCGAGATATGGGGCCCCAAAGTCGGTTCGGAAAATGTCGTCATTTTCTGCAGCAGAAAAGCGCTTGACTCCAGTATAAGCCGAGGGGGGGCATTTTCAGCACAAAAAAATGTGCTGAAAAACTTGGCTTATACTCGAGTATATACGGTATATGAAATACTTATAACTTATACGTTTACCACTAATGTTTTCAAATCTCTGTATGTAATAATCAATTATACAAAAATAAAATAAAAACGACTTGATTTAAAAAAATATTAAACTCAATATTATTCCCTGCAGCAACAAAGGCAGCAGTAAGAACTACTTAGTACTACCGCAGAAACAAAACAGAATAAAGGAGGCGTGTTCAAAATAATTAGGTAGGTGAGGTTCTGCTAGGATACTGCATGTTCAGCCCCTGACCACGTATATATAAAAAAGAAGAAGTATCTCCAAAGAGGGAGACAAGAAAGTAGGGCTTATTGAACAACAGTATCAATTGCAGAAAGAGTCAAGTGACCGTGTATCTTAAATAATCTGTTAAATTTATTGAAAAATATTCTAACAATTGCCATGTACCTAATTAAATATTTCGACAATAATACCAATAGAAAAAACACAATCCATACTACATATAAAAGTCACCGTGCTGGCAAAGACTTTCCAGAACAGGTGGCTGAGGACAACGGGGGGACAAAACGACATGTAACAAAACAATACAAAAAACACCGTACGGATGCCAGAGGAACATTCATGGCAAGCCTACCATTAGCTGAAATCAGCGTTTTACTCACATATTCTAATGCGTGAAGAAGGGAAAATGGTCCCACTAATGATATGGCGGGCTGTCACGAATGCCCCCTGGGGGCTCGAGCCTATTGTGGGGGAAAGGTAGAGGAGAAGAGGGAAGGGGGGAGCATCACACTACAAGTTTGCTATACGTTTGCTTTTCCTCAATATAGCAAAATGGTATGCATTTTCATAAAGAGCAAGTCAGTGATTGCTGGCCAGATGAAAATCCTGTGGGCTGGTATGACTAATTGCCGCTGTTCAAATAAATAGTTGTATATAAATTAAAGATTGGAATACCAACTGAAATGTCAATAGGCAAAAAAATCCCAGTGCAACTTTCAACAGAATTCCACTCAATTAGGGTATCGGTTATCAAACACGCTAAGTTTTGCAAAATTGCATTTGGTTATGGGCACTTTCACCATACTTTACCCGTCCTGTGGGGATAGATGGTCATTAGTCCCGAGCTGCAAACAGCCTGCGGGGCTTTTCCAATGTCCGTGTGCAGCGTGTCAAGCCGCCGTGTTGTGGACGGCGTTGTGCCGTATCGATGTATTTGTTCCCTCGAGGCACTGCTCGTCCACTCGTCTCGGGGTGCTGCTGCGGGTATGTTGGTGATAGCCACCTGTTCTGGAAAGTCTTTGCCAGCACGGTGACTTTTATATGTAGTATGGATTGTGTTTTTTCTATTGGTATTATTGTCGAAATATTTAATTAGGTACATGGCAATTGTTAGAATATTTTTCAATAAATTTAACAGATTATTTAAGATACACGGTCACTTGACTCTTTCTGCAATTGATACTGTTGTTCAATAAGCCCTACTTTCTTGTCTCCCTCTTTGGAGATACTTCTTCTTTTTTATATATTAGTACTACCGCAGGAACAGTTTGGGTATTTTCTATGTTTGTTATGAAGGACAGTGCTTTGCAGGAGTTCTGGTAAGGATAAACCGCTAGCTGTGCCTTAATGAGGACCTACAAGAATAGAAGTATAGGGGTTGCCATTGTTGACCTGTTTTTAAAACTGAAGGCTGCTATACAGTCATACAGTTTTCATGATCCTAGCTTTACTACCTACTGAGCCACTGACCTGCCACGAGAATGTATGGCAGGGGTACAGTCTTTTTAGACTTCATTGGCTGCATGATTATTGCAGGACTTTGAGTCATTTGGTTGTCAAACAATGAACATGATGACTACCCCCGAGTCTGCACCTGTAGGACTTCCACATTACCATCCTCATATCTTCATTTTATGTTGAAAAACATTCTCATTTTCAGAATCAAAAACCTGGTCCTCATATTATCTACAGATTGATGAGTGCCTAATATTGTTCCGACAACAGACCTTTATTTTACCATGTCTTATTTCACTTCTCTAGACCTTCAAACACAAGAGAACTTGTTTCCTGTCTTATGATAAAGCTGTCTTCTACAGCTATAATCAATTTACACTGCATTAAGAACTCATGAAAATGAATGATTCAAGAGCAGATCATTTTTATAAATAGCTTTGAAAAAGTGCCTATTCTTGATCAAGTGCATTGCAAATTGCAGAAAACCATATACATTTGTTATGATTAACATAATATCAATCGTGTATTGCAGATAAATCCAATATCTTATATATATAAAGTATATTTTGAATACAAGTGTGCTTCCTTCCTGCTTCAAGGAAGTGTATGTGACTTGTATGTTAAACCCATGCTTGCGTTGTTCCTTAAGGGGTCAACACTGTTTTAAAGAGGACTTTACACTGGAAGATGTGAGTATATTTCCTTTGGATTTTTTAATGTTTTAATAAAAGTATGGTGTTTTAAATACTGTACAATTAGGATTTATATATTTTTTTTTTTGGAGCACATTTCACTGGAGGTATTGTTAATTTCTTCCTGGAGAGTGTGGAGATCCCTGGTGGTGATTAAGATCCTGGGCACCTCTGGAGAGGTCTGGAAACTTATTGCAGATGGTTAAAAGTAAGTACATGATTGAGGTGAGCAGCTATTGTAATTGATGGTGGATTACACTGGGTGTACTTGATCATTTATCTTGAACTATTATCACTGAAGATTGTTCTTGAATGTTTTTTCCATAGGAATGGATAGAGATTGTGGTGTGCATGTGCAGGAGAAGTAGGGCAAGTTTAAAAAATTAGGTTGTCGTGGCATCAGGACCTAAAGCAGAATAACTGAAGTAAAAATACAGTCCTTTGAAGTTTTAACTAAATATGTGCTTCCAAGCAGTTCATATATATTACCATGGCAAGTTTAATATGTTTGGTCAAGGGGGAATGAGGTTTGGTATGCACAACATATGCATTAGGGAAAGTTTAGCTGCCAACAATTACTCATTTTTTTGTAATAGTTTTTTTCGTTTAATATTTTCAAGAAATTTGTCAAGTTTACAAGGACCAAACCAGTAAGTACAGAAAAGGTAGATCATAATGTGGAATTGTTCAATACAGAGTAAGTAACATAGAGACATATCAAAAGATATGATTTTCTATCATGATCACAATACGCATTACGTTTCCTATAGCTGGAGTAAATTTACAATGCAGAGATAAATTTGTGTGTGTCACAAGATCAATACTAATCATCAGCAAATTAGATTCATTGGGAGAGCAACTAGAAAACAATATAAAGCATTGATATCAAGAATAAGAAGATAACAGTTAGGTTGGGTTCACATATGTCCGGGCACAGTTTCATTGCAATTTTTCAATTTTTCAGTCCGACCCCAGAGTCTGGTAAGGTTTTGTTCACCGGTTCAGGCGCGATTCAGGTGCAAATCTGTTAAGTGTATGACACTTGAAATCGCACTTTCAACAAGGCCTAAAATCGTACAGGACTCTTTTGAAACTGTGGCCGGCCTGCAGATATGTGAACCAGCTCCATAGAAAGTTTGGTTAACATGTCATCATCAAAAAGTAAATTTATTTCAGTAATGCATATATATTTTATATAGATGTGTTACACACAGAGTGATATATTTCAAGCATTTATTTTCTTTTCATTTTAATGATTATGGCTTACAGCTAGTGAAAACCCCAAATTCAGTATCTCAGAAAATCTGAATAATACACAAGACCCAAGAGAATAAAAAAAAAAAAAGTATTTTTAATGCAGAAGTGTTGGCTTACTGAAAAGTATGTCCTTTTACAGTATAGTATGCACTCAATACTTGGTCAGGGCTCCTTTTGCATGAATTACTGCATCCGTGCAGCGTGACATGCCTGTGGCACTGCTGAGGTGTTATGGAAGCCCAGGTTTCTTTGATAGTGGCCTTCAGCTCATCTGCATTGTTGGGTCTGATCTTCCTCTTCACAATACACCAAAGATTCTCTATAGGGTTTAGGTCAGGCAGGTTTGCTGGCCAATGAAGCACAGTGATACCATGATCATTAAACCGGGTATTAGTGTTTTTGGCAGTGTGAGCAGGTCCTGCTGGAAAATGAAATCAGCATCTCCATAAAGCTGGTCAGCAGAGGGAAGCATGATGTGATCTAGAATTTCCTGGTAGAGGACTGCGCTGACTTTGGACTTGATAAAACACAGAAAACCCGGAAGAGGTAGTCCTAAAAGGCAGTGAATAGGGGCAAATTATATAGATATCCTTTTTTTTTTAAAAGTCAGCAGCTACAAACACTGTAGCTGCTGACTTTTAATAAGGACACTTACCTGTCCAACGATCCCGCGATATCGACCGTCCCGAGGCCAATCCGTCCATTGGATCGGCTGCCGGTGCCTCAATCCTAACGAAGGGAAACAGGCAGTGGAGCTTTGCGGCTTCAATGCCCGTTTCCTACTGCGCATGCGCGAGTCGCGCAGCGCTTTGTGAATGGCCCCATGGTGTTCTGGGACACACACATGTCCCAGAAGGCAACGGGGCCGCTCACCGAAGAGGTGGAAGCGCCGCGGAATAGGAAGAGGCAGATTAGGAAGATTGCCTAGCAACAGCGTTTCAGGTAAGTGAAACATTATTTTTTTTATTTTATTTTTTTATTAATGCAATTTTTTTTTTTTTTGTGTTGCCCTCCACTTTAAGGCATAGGTGTCCTATACAGGAACATCAAGATCTTATATATAGGTTTACTTTGTATATCACACATATTGAGGACATACTGTAGTTGTCACTGCCCAGATTTTGTCCCACCAGGCTGAAGGGATAGGATGTTGAAGGGCTTTTTCCCACTTTGTGATATAAAGATGATGATTTTTAGGCACCTGAGACATTGTGTAGAACTTATTGATGGAGGAAATCAATGAATCAGATATATTCAAATCTTGTGCGGCGATCTAAGGTTAAAGAAGGTTGTTTAGTTAAGAAATAATGTTTAAATGGTAAGTAGGAGTAAAGTATGTGAGCTGGTAATTTTTTTCTGAAAATAATTTAACTTGGGCCCAAGGTAACATTTGCACTGTAGACAGAGAGTCTGGAATATCTGGGGTACAGGCATACCCCACTTTTAAGTACACAATGCGGTTTATTTACTACAGCTGGAAAGTGCAAAATCAGGCTCACTTCTGCATAGAAACCAATGAGCTTCTAACCCCAGCTTGTTCAATTAAGCTTTGGTAATAAAACCTGGACGCTCATCAGTTTCTATGCA
Source organism: Lithobates sylvaticus (assembly GCA_028564925.1). NCBI lineage: Eukaryota > Metazoa > Chordata > Amphibia > Anura > Ranidae > Lithobates > Lithobates sylvaticus. The sequence goes on along the minus strand of CM053026.1, from coordinate 708,030,402 downwards.
GAAGTGAGCTGATTTTGCACTTTCCAGCTTTAGTAAATAAACCCCATTGAGTACTTAAAGTGAGCCGGCGGGAGGAATGACAGAAGCAGACACAGATATAGCTACCATGGATACAGCAGAACAACATTAATAATAATTATTAAAAAAACATTAAATTAAAAAAACAAATCAATGAAGTCAGACAGAGTATGCTAGTTTAAAAAGATGAGTTTTGAGATGTGATTTGAAGATGGGTAGGAAATCAATGTTGTGGATGTCAGGTGGCAGGGTGCTCCAAGGTCGCATTGTGATCAAGCGGGCGGATGGAACATTGAAATGAGTGGAAGAGGAAGACCTGAGAGTGCGGGATGATATGAAGGAGTTCAGAAAAGTACGGAGGAGAGAGGTTATGAATGTCCTTAAAGGTAAGAAAAAACAAATATTAACACCTTTAGTTCAGACTTTAAAGGCAAATCTGGACAACACAGTTTATATAAAAAATTTATATTTTATTTTTAAACGTAAAAGAAGACATAAATAGACACAATTAAAAATATGTGTACACATCTGTGTAAAATTCGACCCATCAGATACTAATAGAATGATATTACATATTAACGGGTAAGTGAGCCCTTCTGCGTCAATGCGTTTCGCTGATCCGTTTCCTCAGGACACGCATAGGGGTGATATAGGAAGAAACAGGCCTCACTATACAGTGGTGTGAAAAAGTGTTTGCCCCCTTCCTCATTTCTGTTCCTTTGCATGTTTGTCACACTTAAGTGTTTCGGAACATCAAACCAATTTAAACAATAGTCAAGGACAACACAAGTAAACACAAAAATGCAATTTGTAAATGAAGGTGTTTATTGTTAAAGGTGAAAAAAAAATCCAAACCATCATGGCCTGTGTGAAAAAGTGATTGCCCCCCTTGTTAAAACATACTATAACTGTGGTTGTCCACACCTGAGTTCAATTTCTCTAGCCACACCGAGGCCTGATTATTGCCACACCTGTTCACAATCAAGGCATCACTTAAATAGGAGCTGCTTGACACAGTAAGGTCCACCAGAAGATCCTTAAAAGCTACACATCATGCCGAGACCCAAAGAAATTCAGGAACAATTGAGAAAGAAAGAACATCAAAGCTCGTCTCAATTTCTCCACAACACATCTTGATGATCCCCAAGACTTTTGGGACAACATTCTGTGGACCGATGAGACAAAAGTGGAACTCTTTGGAAGGTGTGTGTCCAAGTATATCTGGCGTAGAAGGAACACTGCATTTCAGAAAAAGAACATTATACCAACAGTAAAATATGGTGGTGGTAGTGTGATGGTCTGGGGCTGTTTTGCTGCTTTAGGACCTGGAAGACTTGCCGTGATAAAGGAACTATGAATTCTGCTGTCTACCAAGAGATCCTGAAGGAGAATGTCCGACCATCTGTTCGTGTACTCAAGCTGAAAAGAACTTGGGTTCTGCAGCAGGACAATGATCCTAACACACACCAGCAAGTCCACCACCGAATGGCTGAAGAAAAACAAAATGAAGACTTTGGAGTGGCCTAGCCAAAAGTCCTGACCTGAATCCTATTGAGATGTTGTGGTATGACCTTAAAAAGCCTCATTGCACGTTATCGCAAACGCTTGGTTGCAGTTGTTGCTGCTAAGGGTGTCCCAACCAGTTATTAGGTTTAGGGGGCAATCACTTTTTTTTCACACAGGGCCATGATGGTTTGGATTTTTTTTTCACCTTTAATAATAAACACCTTCATTTACAAATTGCATTTTGTGTTTACTGACAAACATGCAAAGGAACAGGAAATGTACTGTATAAATGAAAAATACAACATATAAAACGCGAGTCATCAATCTCGGACGAGAAGTCAGAGGAGATGGGAAGCTTAGCACAGAGCCATACAGTGATCTAGCCAATCACGGTGGAGGAACAGACATACAGCATCCACGACTCAAGGAACTATGAGTCTCCCCAGACAGGGCAAAAAAGTAGAGTGAGAAGCATCAATGCATTGATATTTAGTGGATATGCTGACCTGCATTTGCAGGAGGGTCATATAAGACGTTGTTGATTCCACATAAATACTTTATGTAACCTATGACCTGTTTGAATGAGGGCCTCAATGTATATATGTATGTATAAGTCAGCCATTGCTCTAGTCTGGAGGCTAACCACCAGTGAATGCGGGTTGTGTTCCTAATTGCTTATGACTTAGTGCAGCAGCATATCGCTTACCCTGCTTATAAAGCCCAGCTGAAATATTCCTTTACTATGCTAAGTTTGAGGAGCTACTAAGTTTGGAGGCTGATATTACTATCCAGACAATTTCCTATTTACCAAGATAGAATTATTTGTTGAAATTGAAGCTGGAAATATATAGATAGGATCTATGGACACTGACTAATGTATTCAAGTGATTAGCCAACTCCACAAAGGGTAAATAGAGAGCCTAGAGGTCACCTTAAGGTGTATGGCTGATGGATAGCTGACATCCCAGGGGTTTCCTAGGACTCACTCTGACCCTTTCTACTGCTTAGCTCTGTCTCTACATTTGCTGCTATGTGGGAGGATGGTCCTGTGACCATGGATGTGGTCCCGGGCGTGTGTTTTTAACTGACAATGTTGTCATTTTTTAACCAGTACTATCGTGCAATCACCTATTTTTTATGCCTACATTTTTCACAAATTTTTATTTTTCAATAAAGTTGTATTAGGGAGAATACCGCAGGCTACCCCCTTCTTTTTTTTATAGGACAACTAGTTGGTTCTTTCACCATTTGCGTTTGACCAAGGATGTCAACAGATATGATCAAATAAAAGATTGGTTAGGCAAGAGACTTCGTATTCTGTAAAATTAGAAGAGCCCCGTGGGATAGATCAGTGAGAGTGGCTAAAATACAATTATATCTGAAGGCTCGGCTACCTACTTTAACAGAGAATGATCCGGAGGGAGACCTATAACACAGGTAGAAGTGGAGGTAGCGATAAAAGATATAGTGACAATCACTGAGTGTGAAAAATTACAAGAATTTTGGAGGGGAGATAATTCAGGATATAAGTCACATTGATCTGCCTAAAGTTCTATGGATTTGTTTGTATCATAATACTACAAATTCAATAGCACAGTATACAAAATCACTTATCCCCATTTACTAAATGCAGCCAAATTAATTATTCTAAAGCTATTCTAAGAGATCCCATCAATGAGAGATTGGCTTATTAGGGTGAAGTATATCTGTTCTATGGAAGAACTTTACCATTCGTATGAGGATATGGTAGAAAAACTTTTCATAAACATGGGATGGCATATATTTTTTATGGTATATATTTATTGTATGTAAGGAAAATTAATAACAATACAATAAAATAAAAAGTATATGATGAGGGGTCTTTAGATTGGAACAAGTGGCTTTAAAAAGGGGGCCTGATAGTCATGCTGATGACAAGTAGGCTTGCTAGTCTTTACTGTTCTACAACGTTGTATTTGAACAGCATACCTGAGGGTATAAAGGAAAAGCTGGTGAGAAGGAGGCCTCTGCAAGGGTAGTAAATGAGCAGTGAGACCAAGGAAGGTAAGGAAAGCACCTCAAGGGAATCCAGTGTCAAAGAATCACAAGGACAACCAGTAGATATAGTGTATTTTGTATTTAATCTAAGTCTTTCTTTCTTTCTTGCTTCTTTCTAAAAGGTGTTTTTTTTTTTTCTGGCGCTGTAATTTAAAATGAAAATGTTCCCAGATTCTGCACAAAATCATTTACTTAATACCACCTCTGGGATGTGCCGTGGATGGAAAATGTGATGTACTGTGGATGGATAAATTATGATTTTTCAGATGCCATTATTTACTTACTTCTAATTGAAGTCTTAGATATTTAAAATGGAGCCATATATGCATATTTTAAAAAAATGATTGAATGTTTTAAGTCAGGCAATATAATTACCTCAAGTCTGTCTTTATTCTAAATTACCACATGCCAAATTGAATATGGATATGTCTTTCAGTAAGAGTTCCTGCTCTTTAAATTGTATTTTTTTCTGAGAAAAAGCAATCTCTCCTCATTGATACGCAAAGTGATGAGAAGTCTGTACTACACTGGGCATGGGGGAGGGATGCATTTGGCTGTAAAATTTTCCCTGGCCTGTTGCCTGTGGAGGATGACCATGTGGCCAAACCAGGGCCCGAGCTTAAAGTGGTTGTAAAGTCAAAAATATAACTTTTATCTACAGGTAAGCCTATAATAAGGCTTACCTGTAGGTAAAAAAAATATCTCCTAAACCTATATGGTTTAGGAGATATTCCCCGTGCAATGCGCCGCTGACTGCAGCGGCGCATGCGCACGGGGGATTCTCGGCTGGAAGGCCGGCAGAATCCGAACCCTGCCGGGAAGAAGTCTCCCGTGCGCATCGCGGCTCCAGCCACTCACAGCGCTGGAGTGGCGATACCCGGAAAGACACGCCGAGGCAACATGTCAGCGATCTCGGCGTGGACCAGGTGAGTTACCGACGCTTCGTTCTAAGGTAAGTATTTCATAATGAGCTAGTATGCGGTGCATACTAGCTCATTATGCCTTTTCCCTTACAGGTGTTTAAAAAAGAAAAAAAGTTTCAGCGGCTTTACTACCACTTTAAGGCCTAGCTTGAGCAACCTAGGGATTGAAGTGCCATTGGGGAACTTCAGAGTTGGCACTCAAAGCTTCTTCCCAGAGTGTTGGCAGCTGAATAAATAAATGCTTTGCAGTGAGGAGCAACAGTCACAGAGTGCTTGGTTGACTTTAACGTTCTCATCTGTTCTTTTGTCCCCCGTTTCTGGAGTCTGCAAGTCAATGGGAGTCCTGCGAGACAATACACTCTTATTGTTTTGCATCTAAAAATGACCGGCGCCTATCTGTACACGTTGCACCACTATTGCCAAGGACTAAAGCCTGAGGTTAAATGCTTGCCCACCCTTTCCCTGGGGATAGTATATACCAATTTTAGAGGTCAGAGGGTGCTAAATATGGAAGCCATATTTGAGTTTTTGTAAGTTTAGGAAATCATAGCTGGATGCGGATTGAAATAGAAAGATATTTCTAAAGCAACTCTGTTGGTAAAATAAAGATGTGAAGTTTCCCAGCAAAGACAACATTAAACACTCACCTTTCCCACTGACCGCACCACCAATCTCTGCTGTACTGAAAAAAACACACGCAGATGCTCCAGAATCTGGCATGTTCGGGATTGCATTAAACCAATGGAGGCACCAAGGGTCTTACACTCCGGAAGTGTTGTATTCTAAAGAGTCTTCATTTCTCTTCATTAGAGATAACAGATTGACGGGGAGGAGAGCTGATACTGAGAGGCTGTTACTAGACAGTGAGCACTGCATTGTGGGATAGAACAGGAAGTAGAACATAGGGTTTACCATATCACCCCATACCAGGATTTCCAGGGACTCCAACTGTACTCTGGAGGGGCCAGTCTTTTAAACTAGAGACTGTAGCACCTTATGATGCAACTCCCAGAATTAATGTATATTTCTTTGATAAGTTTGCTTTCTATGCACCATTTTTTCCCCTTATTTTACCTAATTACTAATTTCAAATGCACGATTTAGAGTGGCTAGTAAGTATTTTTTCTTATAAAGGAACCACTTATAATGACACTTAATGACACTACTTGTGCATAAGAGATAAGATGGTTTGTTCTCCAAATGTAGTTTAATTACCATCATTTACAGGGGATCAGCAAAGATTTATTAAAAAATCACAAAGTCAGGAAGAATAGCAACACATTTGGCCAAGAGATATTGATTCTACTAGGGATTAAAAAAAAGCTATACAAGGCAGTGAATAGAAAATGAATGTCCAAACCAATAAAGTAAAGTGATTACATTTCAACACCATGTAATCACAGTTAAGTGCTTGAAGTGTACAATCTTGTTAATTGTATCAGCGTGAAGTGTATTCAGCCTGGATGGTATTAACTATGTGAAATTATCAGAAGAAATATTGCACAGGATTAGAACGTAAGTACTGTTTTATTATTAGTTTTGTGTGAGTATAATATTTTATTTTAAAATAATAAGAAGGATAATTGAATGAAAATACCAGTGGATTCAAAGGTGCAAGTGTATCACCCTGATTCCCCGCTTATTAACATGTAAAACTGGATGTACCATAAACAGGAGGTAAATTTACCTCTGGTACCTATAGATATTGTTGCTGTATGTGCATGATATTAGTTGGATTGGGAAATATATGTATGACTGTGTTTATGGGGTTGATTTACTAAAAGAGAGTGAAAAATCTGGTGCAGCTGTGCATGGTAGCCAATCATCTTAACTTCAGCTTGTTCAGTTAGGGCTCTTTCACACGGGGCAGATCAGTGCAGATCCGCCCCCTGGATAGCCGCTTGCTCAGCAGGGATCGCCGGAGCGATCTCCGCTGAGCAGGAAGATGACAGGTCCATCTCTGCACTCCGTGCAGGGACGGACCTGTCAGAGCGCCGCTCTCCCCTATGGGAGATCGGGTGACGACGGACCGTAGAGTCCGTCGTCATCCGATCCGCTCTGCAGACAGATGAAAAAATGGGGTTTTCCTCCGTCTGCAGAAACGGAGCATAGCGGGCACGGACGAGAGCGGGTGTCAGCGGATGCTCATCCGCTGACAACCGCTATCCCATAGGGATACATGTATGTCCGTTTTTCATCCGAAAACGGATGGATGAAATACGGACATACGGTCCGTCCGTGTGAAAGAGCCCTTAAGGTTTGACAAAAAAAAAAAAAAACTGGAAGCTGATTTGCTTCTATGTAGAGCTGCACCAAATTGTGCACTCTCCAGTTTCGATAAATAAACCCCAATATGATTAGAAAAGAGCAAATCAAAACAGTTTTGACGGTCTTACCCCAAGTTCAAGAACTTTGTGGTGAACCAAACTAATGTCTATGGGGGCAAATGTTGTTATTCAGTTCTGGCCATTTGCAGGTCTAATAAGCAATATCTTGTCAAACAAAAGGCTTGGGAAGCTTTGTACTACAAAGATAATATATATATACCGTATATATATATATATATATATATATATATATATATATATATATATTTTTTTTTTCCTACACAGAAACATCATCTCTCTGTAATAGCTCCAACACATACTGACAATATGGCTGTTGTGAGCCACTCTTTTATAGAAAGAGCTTGAATTATCCATTCCTTCAAATTATTGTCTCTTGTTATTGCTCAGGTTTATTTGTGTGCGATTTGCAAGATATGTGAAAACCCGCGCTAGTGGCAAACCCAGATCTTTGGCTTTGGGTTTAATATGGATTTTATTGTGTTCTTAGGTTTAGATATCCCTTAATGCCTGGTACTCACTATCAGTTTTTTTTCATTCAACCCAGCGGGCTGAACAGAAAATAAATTAGGAGCTTGGGAGCAGCTCGCTGTACTACCTATCCAATGTTAGTACAGCAATCTCCCCACTGAGCTATTGTGTTCTGACAGGGGGACTGCCTCCCTGCCAAAACACACTGGTCAGAGCTCACAGCTATTAGCTGATCGGATGCTGATAGGATACTGTTTTTCAAGCACGGCCGTTAGCCAGAAGCCAGCCATTCGGCCAGCTTCTGTGAGACAGACTGGTGTACACACGGGCCGAATGTCAGCCGGTTTCTGTCTAACCCGGACAATACCGGACGATATTCGGTCTGTGTGTACCAGGCTTAAAAAAAGCAGTTTCCAAAAAAGTTGTCTTTGTTTCCACAAGATAAGGCTGGATCTCGGAGTGTCTGATTTATGCATTAAAATAAATGTTTAAACAGAATGACTGTGCACATTTATGGAAAATTATTCATTCTGTAGTTAGATTTTCTGACAATCTATGGCTAGCCTTTTATTATACAGACCATGTGTAAAAATATGTTTTTACATTTGTTTGAAAAATGGGTTAAATTTCAGAACACACTCAGGTATTCCTTATACAGTGCCTTGAAAAAGTATTCATACCCCTTGACATTTTCCACATTTTGTCATTTTACAACCAAAAACATAAATGTATTTTATTGGGATTTTATGTGATAGACCAACACAAAGTGGCACATAATTGTGAAGTGGAAGGAAAATGATAAATGGTTTTCGATTTTTTTTACAAATAAATAGCTGAAAAGTGTGGTTTGCATTTGTATTCAGCCCCCCTGAGTCAATACTTTGTAGATCCACCTTTCGCTGCATTTACAGCTACAAGTCTTTTTGGGGATGTCTCTACCAGCTTTTCACATCTAGAGTGACATTTTTGCCCATTCTTCTTTGCAAAACAGCTCAAGCTCTGTCAGATTGGATGGAGAGCATCTGTGAACAGTAATTTTGAAATCTTGCCACAGATTCTTAATTGGATTTAGGTCTGGCCTTTGACTCGGCCATTCTAACCCCTGAACATGCTTTAATCTAAACCATTCCATTGTAGCTCTGGCCTAATATTTAGGGTCGTTGTCCTGCTGGACGGTGAACCTCCGCCCCAGTCTAAAGTCTTTTGCAGACTCTAACAGGTTTTCTTCTAAGATTGCCCTGTATTTGGCTCCATCCATCTTCCCTCGTTAACTCTGACCAGCTTCCCTGTCCCTGCTGAAGAAAAGCATCCCCACAGCATGATGCTGCCACCACCATGATTCACAGTGGGATGATGTGTTCAGGGTGATGTGCAGCTTTAGTTTTCCACCCCACATAGCATTTTACTTTTAGGCCAAAAAGTTCAATGTTGCTCTCATCTGACTAGAGCCCCTTTTTCCACGTTTGCTGTGTCCCCCACATGGCTTCTCCCAAACTGCAAACGAGACTTCTTATGGCTTTCTTTCAACAATGGCTTTATTCTTGCCACTCTTCCGTAAATGCACGACTAATAGTTGTCCTGTGGACAGATTCTCCCATCTGAGCTGTGGATCTCTGCAGCTCCTCCAGAGTTACCATGGGCTTCTTAGCTGCTTCTCTGATTAATGCTCTTCTTGCCTGCCCTATCAGTTTAGGTGGACAGACATTTCTTGGTAGATTTGCAGTTGTGCCATACTCTTTGCATTTTCGGATGATGGATTGAACAGTGCTCCATGAAATGTTCAAAGCTTGGGATGTGTTTGTATAACCTAACCCTGCTTTAAACTTCTCCACAACTTTATCACTGACCTGTCTGGTATGTTCCTTGGCCTTCATGATGCTGTTGGTTCACTAAGGTTCTCTAACAAACAAAAGAAAATAATAAATTACACACAGGTGGACTCTATTTACTAATTTTCTTTTACTATTTGCATGCTCCAATCTGCTACAGCAGGGGGAAAAATCCCTTCCTGATCCCCAAGAGGCAATTGGATTTTCCCTGGATCAACTTTACCTATAAATGTTAGTACCCAGTTATATTATGTACATTTGGGAAAGTATTCAGGCCTTTCTTAAAGCAATCTACTGAGTTAGCCAGAACCACCTCTGGAGGGAGTCTATTCCACATTTTCACAGCTCTTACTGTGAAGAAACCTTTCCGTATTTGGAGATGAAATCTCTTTTCCTCCAGACGTAAGGAGTGCCCCCTTGTCCTCTGTGTTGACCGTAAAGTGAATAACTCAACCCCAAGTTCACTATATGGACCCCTTATATATTTGAACATGTTGATCATATCCCCCGTATTCTCCTCTTCTCAAAAGTGAATAAATTCAGTTTGTCCAATCTTTCCTCATAGCTGAGCTCCTCCAAGCCTTTTATCAGTTTGGTTGCCCTTCTCTGCACTTTCTCCAGTTCCCCGATATCCTTTTTGAGAATTGGTGCCCAAAACTGAACTGCATATTCCAGATGAGGTCTTACTAATGATTTGAACAGGGGCAAAATGATATCTCTCTCTCTCTCTGGAGTCCATACATCTCTTAATAAAGAAAGGACTTTGCTTGCTTTGGAAACCGCAGCTTGGCATTGCATGCTATTATTGAGCTTATGATCTTCCAAAACCCCAAGATCCTTCTCCACAGGCATACAGTATGTGCTAATATCATTGGAAGGGGATAAGCCGCGCTTGGGAAGGAAATCAGGGAGTAAAGGGAAAGGTTAGGGGACAGTGCAACCAATGAGTATAACCAGATAAAAAATAAAAAGTGTAAAAATGCAAAGGCTGCTGCTGAAAAGTGAGATACTACACACTAGACAGATATATAATAGGGTAAAGCTGCGCCAATGTAAAAAGAAATTAAACCTGTAAAAAATGTGCAAGGCATAGTAAACATTTTAAACAAATAAAAAATCTTATGCAGAACAGTCCAGATATAAATGAATCAGTCCAGAGCAATTCTTCTAAGTGTCAAACATGGGATACATTCAATCCACCAATCCTGTATGTTCAAATATAACACCACCGTGCTCGTGCTGGAAGCATCCAATGTGACATAAAAAACGGTGTTTAAACCCGACCACCTAGTAGGTAGGAGGCTTACCAGAAGGTGTAAAAAATCAAGCAATGGATCTGAGCTTGCCGTAGACCAGCGTTGGTGGGGTTAAACGACCACTCCAGGGGGGGAAACGATCCAAAGGTAAACCAGGGAAGGAGTAAAGGGATCCGTCCTGGACACCGTTCACAAACTGGATAGCCAGGTCCTAATAAAATCCTCCGTTCAGGGAGAGAGCACAAAGGGGGCCACCCATCGTGTAATACTGATAATATTTCGTTTATTAAAAATAGATAAAAAAAACTTACATCAAGGATGAGAAATAATGGCAACAAAGATGACAAAGTAAACACTGCCGGCCGGTCAGTGTAATCCCGTCCCTTGATCGAATGTTTGTCTGTAGTGGTGGCGTCGCTGCGTGCCTTCCCATACGACGTTTCGTCACAACTGACGTTTTCAATGGGGGTTCCCCATTGAAAACGTCAGTTGTGACGAAACGTCGTATGGGAAGGCACGCAGCGACGCCACCACTACAGACAAACATTCGATCAAGGGACGGGATTACACTGACCGGCCGGCAGTGTTTACTTTGTCATCTTTGTTGCCATTATTTCTCATCCTTGATGTAAGTTTTTTTTATCTATTTTTAATAAACGAAATATTATCAGTATTACACGATGGGTGGCCCCCTTTGTGCTCTCTCCCTGAACGGAGGATTTTATTAGGACCTGGCTATCCAGTTTGTGAACGGTGTCCAGGACGGATCCCTTTACTCCTTCCCTGGTTTACCTTTGGATCGTTTCCCCCCCTGGAGTGGTCGTTTAACCCCACCAACGCTTGTCTACGGCAAGCTCAGATCCATTGCTTGATTTTTTACACCTTCTGGTAAGCCTCCTACCTACTAGGTGGTCGGGTTTAAACACCGTTTTTTATGTCACATTGGATGCTTCCAGCACGAGCACGGTGGTGTTATATTTGAACATACAGGATTGGTGGATTGAATGTATCCCATGTTTGACACTTAGAAGAATTGCTCTGGACTGATTCATTTATATCTGGACTGTTCTGCATAAGATTTTTTATTTGTTTAAAATGTTTACTATGCCTTGCACATTTTTTACAGGTTTAATTTCTTTTTACATTGGCGCAGCTTTACCCTGCTAATATCATTGCACCAGGAGTATCTTCATTCTGGTCATCTTGTTAATAATGTAAAACGTATGGGTGTGCTGGGGTGGCATTATTTAGGGCAGAAATGGGAGCACACATTTTTAAAATGAATAAACCACCAGCTGTCAGTGGCAGCTACCATCCAGCACTAAGCCAAGGAGCTAACTATTATTTCTACAGAGCACTCATTAAAAGATTTGATCTTTACTATTCAACTACATAAAAATCTTTTAACCAGATTTTGACAATTATATGTTTGGGTAAATATACAGCACTGTTCAAATTTATTTTGAATAAAAACAAGGGAAATAACATTATTCATTTCTGCAAATATGCTTCTAAATTTAATTCCTATGTGTCCTGAAAACAATGATGTAATTGCATTAGGGTACGGTGGCGGGGAACACAGATTTAGTCCAAACAAAGAAAATTTAATAAATACCTGTGGGATTCACTGGGGTTAAAAAAGAACAAGGCTCTGGGACTAAATAGGAAATATTTATTTTATATTTCATATTTATTTAAATATTTCTTAGAATAAAGTATATATTTAGTGAAATGTTGAGCCATGGGTTTTAAACCTAATTCATATATGTGAATCAGGAAATTGAGAAAAGGTTAAAGCTGAATCCCAGACAGCTGTACAGTATAAGATACAAATGAAAGTGATTGTAAAGTAATTTTGTTTAAATAACAAACATGATTTACTTGCCTTCTCTGTGCAATGTAATTGCACAAAGCGGCCCTGATCCCCCTCTTTCTGGGTCCCCCGCCAGCTCCTAGCTCCTAGCTCCTCCTCTTCTTGTTTGCCACCATAGTAAGCTACTTGCCATGTTGACACACCTGCTGGCTCGATCTTGAGCCACGCTGCCTGTGTCCATAGACACACACAGCACAGCTCGGTCCTGCCCCCCCGGTCCCTCTTCACAGGATTTAACTGACAGCAGCAGGAGCCAACGGGAGTCTCAGCAGAGCCTGTGAGTGTGGGGAGAGCCTCTACAGATGGGCACAGTGCTGAATCGAGGAAGTGCTCAGGTAAGTATAAGGGTTGAGGGGGCAATACTGTTACCTAAACAATTTTTTTCTTAATGCAGGGAATGCATTCACATAAAAAAAAATGATTAGGCCTTAGAACCACTTTTAATCAACTCTGTTTTCATTAATAAATCCCTAAATTTATTTATTTTAGTGGAAATAGTATAAGCACCTGACCCTGGCCTGGTATCACCCTCTTGCAATTCCTGTACAGCAGAGCTCAGACTATGTAATGGAGAAGCAGCACAAGGAGTCAGTCAGTTGTGCTGCAATGCAAGGAGCATTAAGAAAAGAGCTGATCAGTATGCTGCTTCTTCATTCAGGTCTCCTCTCCGGCCAGACAGGCCTGTGCTGTGTAACCTCAGGACTGGATAGACAGAAATATAAATCCTTTGGCAGGTTCTCTTAAATGTATTCTATCTTTGTATTTACTTGGTTGCCTGAAGTTCAGATTTAAGAACTTTTTTAGGTTTTAACGGTTTTCCCATTACAGCTCTGCTCTTTTATACCAAACAAAGGCAACCATTAGGGTCCTTTGTTCTAGACATTTTCTATAATGAATGTTTTAACACCGTTCTTTTTCTTTTGCAGACATGTTTCCAGGTAATGGTTTTAACACATTGGATGTCTTGTTGTTTTTTTTGTTTTTTTCTTTACCAGGTCCCTGAACTCAGGCCAATAATGTTCCATTAACCTACATTTTGCTTCCAATTTGTACTTCTTACCTTGTGTGGGAAGGTCCTAATTGCTGCAATTATTTTGGTTTGTGGTAACATAATTTGGAATAAGATCAAGTTTTGAAAATGTTCAACTTCTGTGTTTCAGGCGTTCATCTAAAATATTGAGACTTCATGTAATTCTACACTATATAATGGACAGAAAAAATCAACAGTGGTAATCAATACAGCCGGCCATACATGGGTCGAAATTCCGCCGGACTCTGCTGAACGGGCCGAACTTCGATCCATGTATGGGGACAGTGGTTGTACAGAAGTAAATTGGTAGATCATCTTCTGTACAACCAGCTTGATGAATAATTGTCATTCAGAGTATTCTGACAGCAAGGAAGTCTCCCTGCTGTCAGAACACAATGGCTCAGCGGGAGTAATTCCCCCATCCACATCGAATGTATGGATGGGGGAATTGAGTCAGTTTTTTTCATTCAACCCACTGGTTGAACAAAAAAAAAAAAATCATCTATGGGCTGCCTAAAGGTTTTCCAACCAACACTGAAAGTTAGTAAGTACCAAGATGGAGAAATTACTCAAATAATTTCTGAATCTCATCTTGGTTTTAGCAAACATGTTTCTTGTGGAAGGACTTCTTTACTAAAAGTTAGAGTGTCTTGAAAAAAGTATTCATACCCCTTTAAATTTTCCACATTCTGTCATGTTACAACCAAAAACTCTGACCAGCTTCCCTGTCCCTGCTGAAGAAAATCATCCCCACAACATGATACTGCCACCACCATGTTTCACGGTGGGGATGGTGTGTTCAGGGTGATGTGCAGTGTTAGTTTTCTGCCACACATAGTGTTTTGCTTTCCAAAAAGTTACATTTTGGACTCATCTGACCAGAGCACCTTTTTCCACATGTTTGCTGTGTCCCCACATGGCTTCTCACAAACTGCAAAAGGAGCTTCCTATGGCTTTCTTTCAACAATATCTTTCTTCTAGCCACTCATATATAAAGCCCAGATTTGTGGAGTGCACGACTAATAGTTGTCCTGTGGACAGAATCTCAAACCTGAGCTGTGGATCTCTGCAGTTCCTCCAGAGTTACCATGGACCTCTTGGCTACTTCTCTGATTAATACTCTCCTTCCCCGGCCTGTCAGTTTAGGTGGACGGCCATGTCTTGGTAGGTTTGCAGTTGTGCCATGCTATTTCCATTTTCGGATGATGGATTGAAACGTGCTCCGTGAGATGTGAGAGAGGGATCTGAGATTAAATTACACACAGGTGGACTATTTACTAATAAGGTGACTTCTGAAGGCAATTGGTTCCACTACACTTTAGTTAAGATTATCAGAGTAGGGGCTGAATACAAATGCACGCCACACTTTTCACATATTTATTTGTAAAAAATTTGAAAACTATTTATCACTTTCCTTTCACTTCACAATTATGTGCCACTTTGTGTTGATCTATCACATAAAATCCTAATAAAATACATTTACGTTTTTGGTCGTAAAATGACAAAATGTTTACAATTTCAAGGGGTATGAATACTTTTTCAAGAAAATGTGATAGCTTAAAAAAGACATCCACTGAAATATTAATGTAAAACCATATTCATGGTCTTGCTGGGAAAAAATAAATAAAGGATAATAGTAGGGTTGAAAAATATACTTCTGGAAATATGCTTCTTCAGGCTCCCTACAGCACAGATCACATCATCAAAAGCCTAGGCATTTGGTCATGTGATCCTTATTGAAGGAGATTTGGAGTCCAGTCTTATTGGTCTCTTCCTTAAAGTGCATTTCACCTTTTGCAGTCAAATTTGAGAAAACCCCACTATATATATATATATATATATATATATATATATATGTGTGTGTGTGTTAGGCATTTCCATTCACACTGCATGCTTAACCACTTGCCTACCAGGCAATGAAAGCTGAAAATTGACCTGGGCAGGAAGGAGGTACGCAACAATTGACCCAAACAAAGTTGCAGTAAGATGCAGGAATAAAGCACTGTTGGTTACTCCATTCGCCTGCTCTCAAGCAAAATATATCTTTTTCTTTTTAAGTTTCAATACTTATGTTCATCTACAGCTCTGTGATCTTCCATCGCACCTGTTCTAGTAATGGCGACCAATCAGCTCTTGTTAAAGATATGAAAAAAAAAGATTTTTTTCTCATGTTTCCCAACATTAAAGACAGAATTTTTTTAGTTTTTTTCTATTGGTGAATATTGATGCATTTTTTTGTATTGATGTGTATTGAGTATTTATAAATATTATTTATTTCTAAGGGTGGACCATCATTTACACATACACTATATTACCAAAAGTATTAGGACACCTGCCTTTACATGCATATTAACTTTAATGGCATCCCAATCTTAGTCCTTAGGGTTCAATATTGAATTGGCCCATCCTTTGCAGCTATAACAGCTTCAACTCTTCTGGGAAGACTGTCCACAAGGTTGAGGTGTGTGTCTACGGGAATGTTTGACCATTCTTCCAGAAGTGCATTTGTGAGGTCAGGCACTGATGTGGATGAGAATGCCTGGCTCGCAGTCTCCGTTCCGCTAATTCATCCCAAAGGTGTTCTATTGGGTTGAGGTCAGGACTCTTTGAGGGCCAGTTAAGTTCCTCCACTGTAAACTCGCTCATCCATGTCTTTATGGACCTTGCTTTGTGCACTGGTGTGCAGTCATGTTGGAACAGAAAGGGGGCTAGCCTCAAACTGTTCCCACAAAGTTGGGAGCATGAAGTTGTCCAAATTGTCTTGCTATGCTTACACCTTAAGAGTTCCCTTCACTGGAACTAAGGGGCCAAGCCCAACCCCTGAAAAACCACCCCACACCATAATCCCCCCTCCACCAAATGATTTGGACCAGTGCACAAAGCAAGGTCCATAAAGACATGGATGAGCGAGTTTGGGGTGGAGGAACTTCACTGGCCTACACAGAGTCCGATAGAACACCTTTGGGATAAATTAGAGTAAAGACTGCGAGCCAGGCCTTCTCGTTTCCAACATCAGTGCCTGACCTCACAAATGCGCTTCTGGAAGAATGGTCAAACATTCCCATAGACACTCCTAAACCTTGTGGACAGCCTTTGCAAAAGAGCTGAAGCTGTTATAGCTGCAAAGGGTTGGCCAACTCAATATTGAACCCTACGGACAAAGACTGGGATGCCATTAAAGTTCATGTGTGTGTAAAGTCCCGATATTTTTGGTAATATAGTGTATCTTGGTGTGGATCCTGAAGAAGCAAACAGATTGTTAAACGTGGTGACCAAAGATACCATACGCTGACAACCAATTTTGTGGGGTGATATCATAGTTTTCAGAGAACATTGATGTTACACTTCATATGTGTAGAATGTCGTTTTTTAACTTTTGCAATAAATCATTTTTGAATTTTTATGTGGTTTTCATCTCTATGAGGTACATTTAAAGTCTAATTTTCTTTCTTCTGAAAGTCTTCATTTTTGTGAGAGACATGTAGGCTGAAACTGTTCCTTACTGTTGTGTCATGCTGGCTGGCTGGTTCATTGATTGCACACACTGCTGTGGATGAGCACATCGGCATGCCTGCACCCCTTCATTCCTGTGGATCACAGGAGCAGAGTTCCTGACTTTGAGTGGTGCTCTAAGTATATCTTGATGTCATCAAGGCTTATTATCTAATTCCTGGACTGATATGCATGCTGGCTCAGAATTTCCACAGCCATGTCATTTCTAGTGTCTGTGTAGTTCTTGGCCATGTTCACAAATGTCCCACTACTGTTTTTTAATGAAAGGTGTAAATTTTCTAAAAAAATGATACTGTTGCATTAATATGTTGAGGGGTTTATTTGTGCAGTCTTGCAAAGTTACTGGAAAGTCCTATAAAATAGTAGTAGCAGTAGTCATAGTAAAAAAGCATAATTTTGCTTTTTTTCCTATCCAGCAATCAAGTACCTAGTTTCTTTTATAAGTGTTTTTTCTGGTTTCATGATTTTAACCCATTATCCCCTAAATGTGGGCAAATTACATTCAAGATATGTTTTTCTTGCAAGAAAATTGCCCGCTGTGAAAAATATAGAAGCAAAATTAGTTTTCTTTGCCATTCTTAAGAAAATAATGACAAGGCCTAATACCTTGCTGTGATTCATGTGTCAGGAGCACAATATGAAATTGTGTGTTTATTAATATGTGTATGTACTGTATTGTATATACCATATACTGTATATGTACTGCATAAGTGTGTGTTTGTACACAAGTATTTATGCATGTGCTTTTACTTGTCAGTACGGGTTAAAATTACCGATTTTAGCAGCTACCATATTGCACTAAATATTTCCAGATATGGTTAGGGAAGATTTTAACTTAGCATTTTCCCCAATGTATACAGTATGTGGTTATTTTATAGATTTCAAACACAGAACGAGCATAGAATTCATATGCATTCAGACTGTACATCATTCTGCTTATTACAAAAGAGCCATACTGCACTACTTCTTTAAAGACTCAAATACTTATTCCTATTGGTTCTCCTGACAGCCCCATCCATCTGAAACTTACCTTTGCTCTTCATTCATCAGAGCGCCTGAAAATATGAGGTGTGACAATTTAATTCCCAGAATGGACTTTAAAAAAAATATGTTTGTGCAGGAGAATGTAAGGGGGGAGGTGGGTCGTCCATCATGCCCTCTTTGTTTTCCCTCTCTCGATGGGTGAATGTCACACGGGAGGCCCCTGCCCCCTGGGGTGGGTTCTTTGAGCTATGGCAGTCATCGAAAGGGGGACACTAACCCTTGCATGTGGGGTAATACTTCACCTGAAGGCTTGCTCAGCAATGCCCGGGACCAGGCGGAAGCCAGGCTCTAGTGAAAAGTTAGACATTAAGGTGGCTTCCCAACCTAGAGATGATGACATGTGTGCAGTACCCAAGATACTGAGTTCCTCCATAAGCTTCTTTGTCTCGTGTCCAACACAGTTGTACTGATATATGTGTTCAAAGGGACATACTGAGCCTCTGCCCACTCCCCCAGCATATCTCTGTTACCTCACTCTCAGTAACAGAATGGGGTCCCGCCAAGCACATACTGTAGTGTAGACCTCATACATGCTCTCACTTAACTCTTCTCTTTCTATAACAAGTGACCAGGCTAGAGATCTCTGTAACGCAAGCCCACTCCCGGTGACCGGCTAAGTTGGATAGCTTCAGAGGGAGTCAAAGCACGACCCCCTCGCTACCAAAGAACCTGTCATCTAACAGGTACCACATCAATTGACTGGTTGCTATTTCTACTTGCAATTACTCCTGAACCTTTGCCGTAGTGATGTTACACATACTGTACCCCATATTGTGGTTATGGACCTACATTCTTTGATGATTTGTCAAATTGTCACATGCACTCCTTGAATAACTTCAGACCAGGCTCTGAGCAGTTGACTCAACGTTTACTGTAAACTTGGCGAAACATGTATAACATAAAGTATCGTTCCGTTCCTAACTGAACCTAACTGTGGCTGCACAGGATACCTGCACAGTTGAAGTCTCATGCTTGGCAGTGCTCTAACAGAGAAGTCCATGCCCCAGGATTCTTCTGGGAAATCAGCGATCCACAGCGGAACACAGGTCCCAGTGAGTCCTTAGAGTATGTTCCCCATGCATTTCTCCAAGTGTTCCCCAGAGCCCCCTTAAGATCTGGACCTCTTTCCTTTCATAGAGCACGGGTGGGAGTGTGGACCCCAGCGAAAGCCCACAAACAGATAGAGGAAAGGCAAAAAAACATTAACCCCTTCCCCCTGACCCAGGCAGCTGGGTGCTAACTAAATACACAGTAGGTTACCTGCTTACAAGCATTGTCATGGTGGAGAGTCCACTTGTCAGGCCTTAGTTCCGGTCTTTTCCTCCAAAGAGATTCTCGTAACCTTTTCAGAATTTCCAAGTAAAAATGTTGGTTGACTGTTGTACCATATTTTATGAACTTGTAGTGCACTATTCCCTTATGATTAAAATAAACATACCAACATGAGTGTACAAGGGTGCGGATCTGTCAACATTCGCATCTGTCCTTTGCTTTTTAAACTGCCCACTTCTTGTGCCATCATGGACATCTTACCACCCGTCCTTAAATTGCTTATGTCATTCAAAAACACTTGATTTCTTAATGGTATGTTCACCATAAGCCTGTAACAGAGCTATAGTTTTACTTGCTGATTTTCACACATCGATGTTAATCCGGTGCTCCAGATTCTTGTCACTCAGTTTCTACCAACAGTGTAATGCATACATATATATAAAAGAATTTCGCGCAATATATAGCTAAAATTAAGGTGCAATAAGGAATACTCCAATAGTAATAACACTACTACTGGTAAAATAAATAAATGCTACAGTACTAGTAAACATCAATGTCTACATACAGTAGTACATAAAGTGACGGGTGCATATGTGCAAAACCATTAAAGGTACCATATAAAGTGCTGTGAGATACAAATAAAGATAAATTCAAACAATCAAATAAATTCAAACAATCACAGTGCATTCAAGTGCTATGCAATTAAAGTGCTGTGCCATTAAACGCTTAATAAAAAAGCCTCAAATAATGGATGAGTAATCAATAACAGGTGAATGGTTATCAGATGCTAATGGAAAAAATATATTAAACAAATAAATAAATAAGCAATAAATATATATAGTCCCAGGTTGGATAAAATATATATGAATGAGCAGTGTCCAAGTTAATCCATCCGGTCCTGATGGTGTATTTAGTCAGGTACCGTATTCGCTTTAATTAAGCAGTAATTAAATATTCCATTCATTCAGGTTATCAGCATTAACTGCATGATATAAATATTAAATCCTGTATGTTTTCTGCGGCGGGTACTTGGTCCTGATTTTCATAAAATTCAATCCAATCACTAGTCTCTCAAAACTCTCACCTCAAATCTGAAAGATTGTAGCTTTTCGGGCATATCCTATAGCCCCATGGATTGTGGATACAAGTTGTTCAGCATAAAACTGGTAAGAGTAAAAAACTTCTCCTTTAAGGGCGTTTAAAATCTTGATTCCTGCAGTGCTCAGTGTCAGGACAAGACAAAGGGCAAAGAAACAAGAAAGGGAAGCTTCCACTAGTGTAGTATCTTAATTAAATATGGGCAAGTTTATTAAGGTACATTGGGTGGACTCTTACATTAAAATCAAGGTTTAAAAGCAAGAAACAGCATAGACATATATAGAAATGAATAACTCCTAGGCGTTCTCAGCGCCTTCTCACGTCTCACGTCTCCTCTGCCTACGGCCACTCCCTACGCGTTACGACACGTCACGTGTCTTCATCTGGGGAACCGGATTGGCTAATTGGGCTTTGTTTATATTACGTATAACCGGAAGTTGGTATTCGGCCATCTTGGTTGTGGTCAAGTATCTGCTAGGCGGCGGCCATTTTACCGGTGGTTTAGTTATTAGGGCGGATATGTTTTTAAACGATGCGTTCCACCTCTGCGTTCCACCGTTATGGCAGCCATTATCCTGTAGATTTGTGGATTGTTAAAACGAATATGTTTTCAACAATGCGTTCCACCTCTGCGTTCCACCATTATAGTGGCCATTATCTTATGGATAAGTTGGTGGTTGAAATTACCTACCGGGAATGTTATAGTGTAATGTTATTACGTCCCGGGACTTGGTAGTGTAATGGTCATATTATACTGTCCCCACCTGGGTAAAGTATATATGTTAATAAGGCCACATGGGTTCCATGTATGTAATAATACACATCTAGAATGCATATAAGTTGTTCCTAGTGGTGGTATGCTTATTAAATAGCCATAAATAGACCTTAAAGAAAATAGTAATTATAAATAGGTTAATAGTATTTAAAATGGATAATTTCCTATATGTAAATGTTCTATTTAGTCCCAGTAGATACTGATATTCCTAAAGTTGGGTTGGTAATTCAGTCCTGGATAATATCCTGTATATAGAGGGTCTAATTATAACCAATACTTGGATAATAATAATATTGCCATGTCATCGGACACGGTGGGGATACTACAAATGCCAAAGTTATGGTACAGTAAAAATATAAATAATTAAGAATATTAATAAAATCTATGGTACATAAACAATGTGTAATATTCTACCAGATGTACCCTAAGTACATCTGTAGAATGATGACTAGATGTAATATCTAGGATGTTAGAGTGAGAGAAAGCCTTGAGGTACCTTCAATTAAAAATATAATACATATAAAAACAGTCCATCATATTTGATCAATGTATATAGTGGAGCATACACAAAACATAGATCGGCCTCTCTAGGCTATATGTATATATGAAATGTTATGATGGATCATACATTAAAATAGGTAAAATATAAGTGCTGAAATGGGTTTATGTGGAGGCATGTTTTAAGGATATTGTTTCATCCACTGACTTCTTGTGTGTATTCGTGTGGGCATATGAATACTAGCTCCTTCTTTCAGAATACTTGTTCCAGAATTGTTCAGAAGTTGCTTAAAAAACAGTTCAGATCGAACTCGACATTGAGTCCTCCAGGGGTGAGAGTACGCATGGTGTGAATCCATCTCGATTCTTTTTGGCTGATTGTTCGTATTTTGTGACTGCCTCTCCATGCTTTGTTATATTTCTCTATTCCCCAGAATTGCAGGGAAGATGGGTCTTTGTTGTGTTTTAAAGCAAAGTGTTTTGACACGTTATGTTTAGGGAACCCGCGTCTGATATTTCGCACATGTTCCTCTATTCTTACTTTTAGTGCCCTTTTTGTTCTTCCCACATATTGTAGATTGCAACTGCATTGTAGTACATACACAACTCCCTCTGTATTACATCCTATAAAGTCTCTTATTTTGTGGGTTTGTCCCGTATTGGTGGTTGTAAAATCCATTCTCTTCTTTTGGGGTTTTTGTGTATGTCTACAGGCATAACAGTTGCGGCAGGGATAGAATCCCTTCCCTGAGAAAAATGTAAAAGTTGGTTTTGGTGGCGGTTCTACTACCGATTTTACTACTAGGTCCCTAATAGTGGGAGCTCTAGTGTAAATTATATTTGGTTTCTGTGGTAGTATAGTTTTTAAATCCTTATCCCTCTTCAGGATATGCCAATGCCTCTCTATTAGCTTGGCTACATCTTTATGCTGTATATTGTAGTCCAGGATCAGACAGGGTGCCTCATTTTGATAACTTTTTTTTGGTTTATTCTGAAGCATAATTGTTCTGTCCATTTTACTTACATCCTGTATTTGTTTCTCTATCCATTGTTCGTCGTATCCTTTTGTTTTAAATCTTTCTCCTATTTGTTTTGCCTGGATTTGATAGTCTTCTTCTTTCGTGCAATTGCGTTTTAATCTTATTAGTTGCCCCTTTGGTATGTTGTATAACCATGGTTTGTGGTGGCAACTATTAAGGGAGAGGTAGCTATTGGTGTCTACATTTTTGAAGAACGTTTTAGTTACTATTTTATTTCCTTCCAGACTGATTTTCAGATCCAGAAAGTCCACCTCTTTTTCATCAATTTTCCATACCAGTTTGATATTATTTTCATTTTCGTTTAATTGCGTGAGAAATACTTCTAACGCATTTCTGTCTCCGTTCCACACGATAATTACATCATCGATGTATCTTTTATACAAAGTGAGTTCTGCTGGGGTATCCTTATATATTGTTTCTTCTTCCCATTGGGCCATGAATGCGTTTGCCACTCCCGGGGCAAATTTAGCACCCATGGCAATGCCTATGGCCTGTTTGTAGTAAGTCTGGTTGTGCCAGAAGTAGTTATACTTGAGGCAGAAATCCAGACATTTGATGAGGTATTTTCTTTGTTTACATATATAATTACTGTAATTCCTCAATAGCCATTTGGTAGCTGAACATGCATTGTGGTGTTGTACTATCGTGTATAACGATGTGACATCTGCTGTTGCTAGTATGGTCCTCCCCTCCAATACTGGCGTTGTCTCTAGGAGTTGTAATATATGCTTGGTATCTTTGAGGTAGGCTTTCGTCTGCTGTACCGCTGGTTGGATATATCGATCTATATACTGCCCCATTCGTGACGTTAGGGAATCTATCCCATTAACGATTGGTCTTCCTGGGGGGTTTTCTTTACATTTATGTATTTTGGGCACAGTATATATTATGGGTATCCTACAAGTTTCCGGTATAAGATATTTGGATTCTTTAGTGTTAAGGATCTCTTTCTTTATTCCTAATTTCACCAGTAGTTCCAATTCTTTTTTATATTTTGCAGTCGGATTACCCAATAATTTGATATACGTTACTTCATCATTAAGTTGTCTATTCAGTTCGTTCTGGTATTGTTCATTAGACTGTAGTACTATTGCTCCTCCCTTGTCAGCCGGTCTGATAACTAGATCTTTTCTCTCCGCTAATTGTTTGATTCCCTTTTTGATGTGTATAGGATCAGATATATTATTAAGTTTCAGAGACTCCAGGTCTTGTAAAACCAGATTTTTAAACACTTCTATGTGTTGATTATTCGATACTTGCGGGTTATACACCGAGTTGTTGCGTAACGTACTATGTATCACCGTGGGAGATGTATTTCTTTCCTCATTTTGGGGTCTCCATGGTTTATTCATGATACATTTTTTGATATTAATTTTTCTAATATATTTTTGTATTCCTATGTACGTATTAAATTTGTTTAGGTTTTTGATCGGGGCATGCTTCAAGCCCTTGTCTAATACCGCTAGCTCTTCTGTTGTAATGGATATGTTACTAAGGTTGACTACATTTTCTCCAACTATTCTCTTTTTCGTTTGGATTCTCTTTCCCGCTCGTTGTCCTCTCTTCGTTCTGGGCTGTTTCTGTGTCCTTCTTGTGGGCGTCTCTGTTCTGGACTGTTTCTGTATTCTTCTTGTGGGCGTCTCCTTGGTGAGTGGTTTGGTTCGTAAATTTGTCTCCGAGGAGAGTATTCTCTCCTCTCCCGATCTAAAAAAGGTCGCTGTGTGTTGTATTCATATTGATTCCCATAATTATATTGATTATTATGTGGTTCATGGTAATCTCTTAAAGTGTCATATCTATTGTATGTGGGTATTGGTGCTCTTCCATATCCTCCATAATTCTCATATTGGTAAGGTGGCCCTCTATATTCCCGTTGGTTCCTCTCATTGTGATTCCAGTTATTAAAAGGTTTTTTAAAAGGTTTTTTTCCTTTTTTCTTTGGCGTTTGTTGTCCATATCCGTTATTGGGTCTTTGATTATTTTGTGATCTTGGTGTTTCAGGATATCTATCTCTTTCGTCCCATCTTGGTGGGTTATATGTGTGTGAGGTTGTTGGATCCTGAATTCTAACCTCCTTTTCCGGTGTCGAGTACGTTGAGGCCGGTAGTGTCTGTTCTATTTTTGTCTGCCATTTGAACACTTGATCAGTTTTATAGTCTGTTGTATCTCTTATGTATTTTTTCATCTTTCTCTGCTGTGCTTCCAAATCTTTGGTGATTAGGTCCTTATTTAGTTGTGTTGCAAGTTTTTTTAAATCTGCTGATTCTTTGTATGGTTCTAGTTTTTGTTTAATATCTTCAATTTGTGTTTCCAATAGTCTAGTTTTCTTTAATTTCCGTTGTAGTAGAAATTTGAGTCCTTCTACACCTTTGCTGTTGTAGAACTCAAACCATTCATCCATTGACTCCTTATCTACCAAACCATCGTTAGGTGGTAGTTCCCAGCGGAGTCTTCTGGGAACGATATTTTCTCTTATGTATCTCTCGAAAGTATTAGTGTCCCACCACAGGTTCACCTTTTTCTCCATATGGTGTCCTAATTTTCTCACTATACTTTCTAAGTCCATATTGCGTGTTTTGGTTTGGGGGTTAAAAACCTCATCCAAATTGACTTTTCTACTCTCCATGAACGTAAACACGTCCATTGTGGCTGCAAGGGTTTGATTAAGTGACTCAAACAGATAATGTGGATATGTGTCCCTCGCGCTACTTGGAGTATATATAGTAGTCAAAATAAATAAATAAGTGGTGCTCTGCTGCAAAATGTGGTGTGTTCACAAATACACAAAATAGTAATATATATAAAAGAATTTCGCGCAATATATAGCTAAAATTAAGGTGCAATAAGGAATACTCCAATAGTAATAACACTACTACTGGTAAAATAAATAAATGCTACAGTACTAGTAAACATCAATGTCTACATACAGTAGTACATAAAGTGACGGGTGCATATGTGCAAAACCATTAAAGGTACCATATAAAGTGCTGTGAGATACAAATAAAGATAAATTCAAACAATCAAATAAATTCAAACAATCACAGTGCATTCAAGTGCTATGCAATTAAAGTGCTGTGCCATTAAACGCTTAATAAAAAAGCCTCAAATAATGGATGAGTAATCAATAACAGGTGAATGGTTATCAGATGCTAATGGAAAAAATATATTAAACAAATAAATAAATAAGCAATAAATATATATAGTCCCAGGTTGGATAAAATATATATGAATGAGCAGTGTCCAAGTTAATCCATCCGGTCCTGATGGTGTATTTAGTCAGGTACCGTATTCGCTTTAATTAAGCAGTAATTAAATATTCCATTCATTCAGGTTATCAGCATTAACTGCATGATATAAATATTAAATCCTTTCTACATTCTACAGATGTACTTAGGGTACATCTGGTAGAATATTACACATTGTTTATGTACCATAGATTTTATTAATATTCTTAATTATTTATATTTTTACTGTACCATAACTTTGGCATTTACATAGTTACATAGTTAGTTAGGTTGAAAAAAGACACAAGTCCATCCAGTTCAACCACAAATTAAAAACAAAAAAAAAAATATATATATATATATATATATCATACAATCCCATATACCCCATTCTATACCCACAGTTGATCCAGAGGAAGGCAAAAAAAACCCCAGCAGAGCATTCTCCAATTTGCTAAAGCAGGGGAAAAAAATTCCTTCCTGATCCCCCGAGAGGCAATCGGATTTTCCCTGGATCAACTTTACTTTACCTATAAATGTCAGTTGATCCAGAGGAAGGCAAAAAAAACCTAAAGCAGGGGAAAAAATTCCTTCCTGATCCCCCGAGAGGCAATCGGATTTTCCCTGGATCAACTTTACCTATTTAGGAAAGTATCCAGGCCTTTCTTAAAGCAATCTACTGAGCTGGCTAGAACCACCTCTGCAGGGAGTCTATTCCACATTTTCACAGCTCTTACTGTGAAGAAACCTTTCCTTATTTGGAGATGAAATCTCTTCTCCTCTAGACGTAAAGAGTGCCCCCTTGTCCTCTTTGTTGACCGTAAAGTGAATAACTCAACACCAAGTTCACTATATGGACCCCTTATATATTTATACATGTTGATCATATCCCCCCTTAATCTCCTCTTATCAAGGGTGAATAAATTCAGTTCCTCTAATCTTTCCTCATAGCTGAGCTCCTCCATGCCTCTTATCAGTTTGGTTGCCCTTCTCTGCACTTTCTCCAGTTCCCCAATATCCTTTTTGAGAACTGGTGCCCAAAACTGAACTGCATATTCCAGATGAGGTCTTACTAATGATTTGAACAGGGGCAAAATGATATCTCTCTCTCTGGAGTCCATACCTCTCTTAATACAAGAAAGGACTTTGCTCGCTTTGGAAACCGCAGCTTGGCATTGCATGCTATTATTGAGTTTATGATCTACCAAAACCCCCAGATCCTTCTCCACTACGGATTCCCCCAGTTGTACTCCCCCTAGCATGTATGATGCATGCATATTCTTAGCCCCCAAGTGCATAACTTTACATTTATCAACATTAAACCTCATCTGCCACATAGTCGCCCAATTTGACAGAGCATTGAGGTCGGCTTGTAAATTGGAGACCTCCTGTAAGGACGTTATTCCACTGCATAGCTTGGTGTCATCTGCAAAGACAGAAATGTTACTTTTGATTCCAGACCCAATATCATTTATAAAGATATTAAAAAGTAAGGGTCCCAGCACTGAACCTTGGGGTACACCACTGATAACCTTAGCCCATTCAGAGTAAGAATCATTAACCACGACTCTCTGAATTCTGTCTTTTAGCCAGTTTTCTATCCATTTACAAACCGATATTTCCAAACCTGTAGACCTTACCTTACACATGAGCCGTGTGTGGGGAACTGTATCGAACGCTTTTGCAAAATCCAAGTATACCACGTCCACAGCCACGCCTCTGTCCAAGGTTTTACTTACCACCTCATAAAAAGAAATGAGGTTTGTCTGACAACTTCTGTCTTTCATGAACCCATGCTGTCTGTTGCTTAAAATATTTTTTTCCTGCAAGAACTCGTCTATGTGGTCTTTTAATAATCTCTCCAGTATCTTCCCAACTATAGAAGTTAAACTAACAGGTCTATAGTTACTTGGTAAAGACTTTGTTCCCTTTTTAAATATAGGCACCACGTTCGCCCTGCGCCAATCCAGTGGTACTATTCCTGTCATTAATGATTCCCTAAAAATTAGATACAATGGCTTTGAAATTACAGAGCTCAATTCTTTTAGGATCCGTGGGTGGATGCCATCAGGTCCAGGTGCTTTATCCACCTTTATTCTGTCTAAATATTTCTGGACCATATCACTTTTGAGCCATTGTGGATTTAGGGCTGTGTCACTACCACCCCCATTGTGGACATGAGCTCCCCCATGCTCCTTTGTATACACAGAGCTGAAGAAAGTATTTAATAAATTAGCCTTCTCTTTGTCCCCAGTCACCCACTCTAGATTATTTTGTAAAGGGCCTACATGCTCAGACTTGACCTTTTTACTATTAATATATTTGAAGAATTTTTTGGGGTTTGTCCTACTATCTTTTGCAATCTGTCTTTCGTTTTGAATTTTTGCATCCTTGATTTCCTTTTTACATATTCTGTTATGTTCTTTGTAACATTTAAATGACACTAGTGATCCTTCATTTTTATATTTTTTAAAAGCTCTTTTCTTATAGTTTATAGCTTTTTTAACTTTGGCCGTGAGCCACATAGGTTTTATTTTTAGCCTTTTAAATTTATTGCCCATGGGAATATACTTTGCAGTGAGTTCACAAACAGTCTTTTTGAAGAATCCCCATTTCTGTTCTGTGCCCATTGTTGCCAATATTCTCTCCCAGTCTAAGTTCTGGAGAGCAGCCCTCATCCTTGGAAAATTTGCCCTCTTGAAATTAAGTGTTTTTATCTTTCCTGTATGTGATTTTTGCTTACAGCTAACATCAAATGAAATCATGTTATGGTCACTGCTACCCAGATGCTCCTTTATCTGAACATTAGTAATATGCTCTGCATGGTTTGAGATTACCAGATCCAGCAGAGCATCATTCCTGGTTGGGGCCTCAATGAACTGGACCATAAAATTGTCCTGTAATAGGTTTATAAATTTTTGTCCTTTAACTGTCCCAGCAGTGCCATTATTCCAGTCAATTTCTGGGTAGTTAAAATCCCCCATTATTATCACTGTCCCAGCCCTTGCAGCCCTTTCTATTTGAGCAAGGAGCTGAGTATCCACCTCCTCATTAACATTGGGTGGTCTATAACAAACTCCAATGATTAACTTTGAACTACGCACATCTGTATGCAGTTCCACCCATAATGCTTCAGACTCATCACACTCTCCATCCCCCAGGTCCTCTTTCACACTCGCTTTGAGATCACTTCTCACATACAGACAGACCCCTCCACCTTTCCTTTTAACTCTGTCTTTCCGAAAGAGTGCAAAGCCAGGAATATTTATAGCCCAGTCATGTGAGGACTGCAGCCAAGTTTCAGCAATACCGATTACATCATAGCTCTCCTGATGCACCAGAGCTTCCAACTCACCTATTTTGCTTGGCAGACTTCTGGCATTGGTGAACAAACACTTTAATGCATTACTATATTTTGACCAGTCACATACTACCCTCTTGGGTGTTCCGAGATTGCAACTAGGACTTTCTACTATATTTACCTTGGGTTTATGTGCTTTAGTTACCCTACCACTAATGCCCCTAATATTACCCTCTGGAATATGTTCCACGCTGACTATTCCTATCTCTGGCCCCTCCCCCCCATCGCCTAGTTTAAAAACCCCTCTAACTTTTTGGCCATCCTTATTCCCAGCTGATCTGCACCCTCCTCATTTAGGTGCAGTCCATCCCTTCTATAGTACCGGCATTTGTAGTATCCCCACCGTGTCCGATGACATGGCAATATTATTATTATCCAAGTATTGGTTATAATTAGACCCTCTATATACAGGATATTATCCAGGACTGAATTACCAACCCAACTTTAGGAATATCAGTATCTACTGGGACTAAATAGAACATTTACATATAGGAAATTATCCATTTTAAATACTATTAACCTATTTATAATTACTATTTTCTTTAAGGTCTATTTATGGCTATTTAATAAGCATACCACCACTAGGAACAACTTATATGCATTCTAGATGTGTATTATTACATACATGGAACCCATGTGGCCTTATTAACATATATACTTTACCCAGGTGGGGACAGTATAATATGACCATTACACTACCAAGTCCCGGGACGTAATAACATTACACTATAACATTCCCGGTAGGTAATTTCAACCACCAACTTATCCATAAGATAATGGCCACTATAATGGTGGAACGCAGAGGTGGAACGCATTGTTGAAAACATATTCGTTTTAACAATCCACAAATCTACAGGATAATGGCTGCCATAACGGTGGAACGCAGAGGTGGAACGCATCGTTTAAAAACATATCCGCCCTAATAACTAAACCACCGGTAAAATGGCCGCCGCCTAGCAGATACTTGACCACAACCAAGATGGCCGAATACCAACTTCCGGTTATACGTAATATAAACAAAGCCCAATTAGCCAATCCGGTTCCCCAGATGAAGACACGTGACGTGTCGTAACGCGTAGGGAGTGGCCGTAGGCAGAGGAGACGTGAGACGTGAGAAGGCGCTGAGAACGCCTAGGAGTTATTCATTTCTATATATGTCTATGCTGTTTCTTGCTTTTAAACCTTGATTTTAATGTAAGAGTCCACCCAATGTACCTTAATAAACTTGCCCATATTTAATTAAGATACTACACTAGTGGAGGCTTCCCTTTCTTGTTTCTTTGCCCTTTGTCTTGTCCTGACACTGAGCACTGCAGGAATCAAGATTTTAAACGCCCTTAAAGGAGAAGTTTTTTACTCTTACCAGTTTTATGCTGAACAACTTGTATCCACAATCCATGGGGCTATAGGATATGCCCGAAAAGCTACAATCTTTCAGATTTGAGGTGAGAGTTTTGAGAGACTAGTGATTGGATTGAATTTTATGAAAATCAGGACCAAGTACCCGCCGCAGAAAACATACAGGATTTAATATTTATATCATGCAGTTAATGCTGATAACCTGAATGAATGGAATATTTAATTACTGCTTAATTAAAGCGAATACGGTACCTGACTAAATACACCATCAGGACCGGATGGATTAACTTGGACACTGCTCATTCATATATATTTTATCCAACCTGGGACTATATATATTTATTGCTTATTTATTTATTTGTTTAATATATTTTTTCCATTAGCATCTGATAACCATTCACCTGTTATTGATTACTCATCCATTATTTGAGGCTTTTTTATTAAGCGTTTAATGGCACAGCACTTTAATTGCATAGCACTTGAATGCACTGTGATTGTTTGAATTTATTTGATTGTTTGAATTTATCTTTATTTGTATCTCACAGCACTTTATATGGTACCTTTAATGGTTTTGCACATATGCACCCGTCACTTTATGTACTACTGTATGTAGACATTGATGTTTACTAGTACTGTAGCATTTATTTATTTTACCAGTAGTAGTGTTATTACTATTGGAGTATTCCTTATTGCACCTTAATTTTAGCTATATATTGCGCGAAATTCTTTTATATATATTACTATTTTGTGTATTTGTGAACACACCACATTTTGCAGCAGAGCACCACTTATTTATTTATTTTGACTACTATATATACTCCAAGTAGCGCGAGGGACACATATCCACATTACAGTGTAATGCATACGCATGTTATTTCTTCTACTACTCCCTAAAGACTGAGTCAGCTGGTCTGTGAACCAGGCGAGTGCAAGTTAAAATATGTCAGGACAGGCTCGAATGCGAATGGCTGTGTGACTCACCACTAAATTGTCACACCTCGCTCCATGATATGGAAGACAGAGTATGTGACCTTCTCCACTTAATCCAAGGATGCAGTGCTTGAACCTTAATGGCCCCTTGCCAGGCCCAAGCACTGTGTTATTGTTTTTGGAGACGAGGAGAGAAGGTTATTAAATCTCGGAAGGTAAGTTTCAGGTAGGGGATGAGGATGGGGGATAGCTGATGGCTTGCTAAATGTAACTGTCCTTTTCTCCTTAAATTGCTAAGTGACAGATGTTCTTTAACCACTTCAGCCCAGGAAGGTTTTACTTCCTTCCTGACCAGAGCACTTTTTACAATTTGGCACTGCATCGCTTTAACTGACAATTGCGTAGTCCTGCGACACTATACCCAAACTAAATTTTTCCCCACAAATAGAGCTTTCTTTTGGTGGTATTTGATCACCTCTGCGGTTTTTATTTTTTTCGCTATAAACAAAGAAGTCAGACAATTTTGAAAAAAAACTATATCTGCAATAATAAATATCCCCAAAAAATCTATAAAAAAACTAATTTCTTCCTCAGTTTAGGCCGATATGTATTCCTCTACATATTTTTGGTAAAAAAAAAAAAAAAATCGCAATAAGTGTATATTGATTGCTTTGTGCAAAAGTTATTGTGTCTACAAAATGGAGGATATGTTTATGGATTTTTTCGTATAATTTTTTTTTTTTATTAGTAATGGCGGTGATCTGCGATTTTTATCGGGACTGTGACATTGGGGCCGACAGATCAGAAACTTTTGACTATTTTGGGACCATTGACATTTATACAGCGATCAGAGCTAAAAATAGCCACTGATTACTGTATAAATGCCACTGGCAGGGAAGGGGTTAAACACTAGGGGGCGACCAAGGGGTTAAGTGTGTTCCCTCAGCGTGTTCTAACTGTAGGGGGGATGGGCTACCACTAACACGACAGAGATCGATGTTCCCGATGACAGGAAACAGTAGATCTCTGTCGTGTTACTAGGCAGAATAGGCAAATGCCTTGTTTACAGTTCCCTGTTCTGCCTCTCCTCGCCGTGATCGCAGGCCGCCGGTGGACATAAAGTCCACGGGACCTGCGGGTACACTCCCGCAGCACGCGACGGGTGCGCGCGCCTGCTACCCTGCTTTAGCGGACTGACGTACAGGTGTGTCAGTTTGCGCAGGCGTGCCATTCTGCCAACGTATATCGGCGTGAGCCGGTCGGCAAGCGGTTAAAGTAAGCTAATAATGTAGATGATGTGCTGGCAACATATGCAACTGCTGCAATCTTTAAATTCAATTTTCCAGCATTGTTAAAGCGTATTTAAACCCAAAATCCAAAATTGTATATTTTGAAGCTAACCAGTCTTTAAATTAGATGGCTTCTTTAGTTTTCTTTTTACAGACTTTTTCCACACATCTTGTTCCTGGGTGGCAACACTCAACTTCTTTATTGTTTCTCTGGGAGGAGCCATGGTTGTCACCCAGGCTGGACTTTAAACATGTCTGCCTTGGTTCATGTCTATTACATGATGGCTTGACAAAATAAAGATAAGATTGTATTTGATTTCCTCTTAGCTCACAGGAAGTGACAATGACAAGTGCATTTCACGATCAACAGGCTTTTTATGTGCTTGCTGAAAATGTTGTTAGCCGAAAAAGTAATTAAATGAATGCAGCCACCACATCTAGGGATTGGTAACATTTAATATATTGTTGGGGTGGGGGGGTTGAATAAGGACCAAACTTCTGCTAAAGTTGGACAGTAAGTCCCTCCCATTCCAGAAAACCTCACACCTGATATTCAACAGTGATATATACAGGACTGACTGTTGAGGTGATAGCATTGGACAGGGTTTGGTTATGTACTGGAGCCTGGATCCAATTTCTGCACAAGGACAGAAAAATGTATTACAAAATTACAGCAAAGATTTGCAGCAGATTATCAGAATTTTACTGCTTTAGATAAATGAGGTAGAAGACTTAGGTAAAGGCCCAGACAGGTTAATTTTAAAGTTAAATTCCAGGTAGAATTAGGAGACTCAAAATTCATATTTGGCAATCAAATTCTCAGACTGAATACAGGTAGTCAAGTTCAGAGACAAAGAGCAAGCCATCATCATACATTATATGACCACAGCCCAGGCTAGAAGGGGAAAGGGGGGGTAGTTAGCTATTAGCCATAATGGCCTGCTTAACAGTTAATTAGCCATTGTAAATATCACTAAGGAAGAGCCTGTAAAACCAGATAGCTTTTAATGGCTGTTGTAAAATATGTCTTAATAATATTCCAGTTTACAGAATTTCTGTCAGTATCCAATCCTAAGTAATTAAACAAGTTAGGCAGACAATACCCAAGCCAACAGCCTAATAATAGCATTGTAAACCTCCATTAGCAGGATCATTATGGAATGCCGTGAATACTTTAGCAAGCAGTGGAAAGCAAGCCATCTTACTCACTGTTTCTTTCTCACTGCAAAACCAAAATCCAGTAATTTTTCATAAATCCTGATCTGATGAAATTACATTAATAACAAGCACCCACCCACACAACTGTATTAGTTTAATAACCCTATATCTTGGGGTATAGGAGGCAGATTGCACATTCCATCTCTGAAGAGATATAGGCATTTGATGTACATAAAGTTTGGTCTCTACCAAATGGTGCTTTCATGCTACATAATAATATATGACTGTAGAATGTGAACAAAGAAAAAAAATATACAGTTAGAAAACTGTAAGGATCTGCTGGAATATTCTTTACATATTTTTTTTATATTCTTTAACCCTTCTACTTCACACCCTTCAGACTCCTTGATTGGTTCTGTTATTTTTGCAAATACCCTCTTCACGAGCCACAAAAAGCTTCTGCATCGGCAACTTGATGGCAAAACTGATGCAAAAATGTAACATTCTCGCCTAGGTAAGACATGTACCTTCTCCCTTAGGCTCAGAGTATATCCCTATTATAAATCCCAGGAGGCTTCAGGAGTAGGAACACAGAGGGACAGAAAACTTGAATGAGGCTGCCAGATCCCTATGACTGAAGAGGACCAAGGCAGCATGGGCCCCTGAGTCACTAGAACAGTGGATCCCAGTGGGACAATGCTGGATTTGCTGGGCAGGTGAGTAAGTGTTAAAGTGACAATAAACCTTTATATATACACAGTACCCACTAAAGTGAGTATCCTCTCTTCCGTTATAAAAAAAAGGGGAGTAACCTCATATGATACACAATGATGAAATAAATATAGGCTTTACCTGTTTATCTGCAGCCTTTCATCTTTAGAGTCATTCAAAGTCATGATCAAATGTTATTTCTCAGCTTCCAGAGGCAAGATGTGGGGATCTGATACCATACACTGCACAACACAAAGCACAGAGCTGACTGTAATTTAAGACCTAAGCCAGTGGTTCTTAACTCCTGTCCTCAGAACCCACTAACAGGCGAGATTTGCAAGATAACTGAAATACATCACAGGTGATATCATTTGCTACTCAGTGATTGCAGTATTCTAGTCTGCATCTCCCCAAGGTAATACTTAAAATCTGGCCTGTTAGTGGGTCTTGAGGACAGGAGTTGAGAACCACTGACCTAAGCAGAGGAAAAGGACACACCCCCTTTACACAGTCTTATAAGGAAACATGCACATCAGAAGCTGTCACCTTCTATGTCCTGGAGGGGTTGGGGACAAGACATCTCCTAGAGTTGCCTGGTGTTGGGAAAAACTGTCACAAATGACTAACGCAGATAGCAGAGGAAGGAGAGAGCAGACAGGAACCTACTAGCTACTATAAATTGAGGCAAGTACATAATATAGACCAGCCTATTTTAACCAGGGTGCCCTCTGGGTTCTTCAGGAGTGCCTTGACAAAATGCCTTAAATATTCCCCAAATTGACCAAAAATTTACAAGCCAGCAGGTGGATCAAGCAGCTGCCGACACAGCTCGCAATAGTAAGTGCCGCAATCCTGACCATTCAGGCATTGCCGGTAGGGGGCCCCATGACAGCTTCCGCTTCGATCTTCCTGTCAATCACAGCTAGCTGACGGGTAGATCAGGTCCCTGCTGCTAAGAGAATGTATTTAGTCAGACCTCTCGTGATGCGCTCCTCCCCGCCGGCCCCTTCTGATTTTCTGTCTCCTCATCCCCCCCCCCCCCCCCAGTCTCCTGCATACTTGCTCTGTGTGTCCCGCTGAATCCCCCCTCCTCTATCTTCAGTGCCATATGATGAGAGAACCCAGAGGAGGAGCACAGCTATTCTGCTCACAGGACATGCAGGGAGAGAGGTGAGCTGAGGGAGGAACATCAGTTTGGGGTGCTAAGCTGAGCACAATACCTGGCAAAGTTTAATGCCAGGAGGGAAGTTTATGTGAAAATATGTGAAGGGTTGGAATAGCAGCGAGTGTGTGTTGGAGCCCTGCAGAGTTTGCAGCCCCCCAAGCTAACATACATCTCCGTCCTAAGCAGGAACACATCACTATCTCCCCAAGCATTCTGTCCAGATAATGTGCAGTTCATTTATGACCTTTCCGTTTAACCCTGTGTTATCCAAACTCTGTTCAATGAAAAGTGTAAACTCACCACATAAACACTCTATATACAAAATAAAATTCCCCAATAAAGATCAGAATATGATGTTCACATTTGCATGGAAGCACAATTGAATGAATGCTGATTATTCAGAGAATTACCGTATTTATGTTTATTGAGGATTTTCTTTTTTTATGTACAGTTAAGCTTCATACACAAAATTGGATGAAAAATACCACTTTTGAAGCGTTTGTGCATACGAGTGTATCATTTTTTTTGGTGGGCGAGTGGATCTTGGGTGGGAGTTCCCACACTTTTTTCCCCAGGACTTGACCCCTGCACAAAGCCATAGGTTTTTAATGTGCAACATTAAAACCTTGGGCACTGTGTGGGCCAGCCGCCAGCATCCTAACAACTGACATCATTTGATAAGGAGGACAATTGGCACCTGCACAGCATCCTTGTTTGACCCTCACCCCTCTCTGTCAGCACTGGGGTCATTTTAACTGCCTGGTGGGGAGAAAATGAGGTAGAACGAATGCTGAAATATACTTCATTACCAGCGTGCAAAAGTGTATTTGCAAGAATAAATTATCTCTAATGTTGGGTTTCCTATGTGTGTGGATGCTGCTGCAATATGTAAAACTATTAGGGGCGCCTCAAAATTTTGGCTATTTTTAAAGCGTTGACTGGGAAGAGGTTGAGAAACCCTGATATAGACACAGGGGTTTACAACCACTTTAAAATCTTGACTTTGTATCAGACTCTAATGCCGCGTACACACCACCGGACTTTCCGGCAAACTAGGTCCGACGGTCTTCCCGACGGACTTTCGGCGAAGTTCAGATGGACTTTCCGAACGAACAGACTTGGCCACATAGGAACGGACTAAGTCCGGTCGAAAGTCCGTTTGTTCGAACGTGGTGACGTAAATAGGACAAAAAAATAGCCAGTAGCCAATAGCTGCCCTTGCGTTGTATTTGGTCCATCGGACCAGCACACAGACGAACGGTTTTCCCGATTTGAGTCCGTCGGAATTGAGTCAGTTGGATAGATTTGAAACATGTTCTATTTCTAGGTCTGCCGGAATTTTTTCCCAAAAATGAACGGATTAGCCCACACACGATCGGATTGTCCGAAGGATTAATCCCGTTGGACCTAGTTTGTCGGAAAGTCCGGTCATGTGTACGCGGCATTACAGTTCCTGTACAGCAGAACTCATACTAGGAAACAGAAAAGCAGCACAAGGATCCAAATAGTTTTGCAAGGAGTGAAGGAGACATGAGCTTATCAGCCTGCTTCTTCTGTCACTGGCCAGTCACTAGGTAGGTGATTGGTGGGAAGGAGACTAAGTATTATAGTAGGGAAAATAATGTCTGCTTCCCTATCAGACAGGGCCGTGATGTGGGGCAGAGCTGTGTAAATCTCAGAAACTGGATGCACAGGAACAAAAGCAGTTCCCTTTATATGTATCTCATCTATGTATTTAGCTGTTTGCCTGGAGTTCCGCTTTAAAGTAAACCCCAAAAAGGTTGTGTTAAAATTGTGATAAAACATTTTCTTTAATTCTTTGAGAGAAATGTCTAATAAGAACATGCACATTTGGTTTGCATTTGAAAAGCTGGGAGATAATGTCTGTCAATGTAAATTTTCATGTTCACTTTGTACATGCTGCTTGCACAGATCCTGATTTGATGGGTCTTTATAATAGAATCAGTTTCATTTCACCATAGCCTGGAGACAAAAGGAAGCAATGGCAAGCTAGCAGAATGCCATTTGCAACAATACAATGTGTACTGAGTCTTGTCTCTCTTTCTGTGAAACAATTATACTGACAGGACCTTTATAAATGGTGTCTGCTTCAGGTAAGTGACATCCATCTGTCATTTAAGGAGTTAGCCTATCCAAATCTTATATTTCAGTTACAGTATCTGACAAAAGTGAGTACACCCCTCGCATTTTGTAAATATTTTATTATACCTTTTCATGTGACAACACTGAGGAAATGACATTTTGCTACAATGTAAATTAGTGAGTGTACAGCTTGTATAACAGTGTAAATTTACTGTCCCCTCAAAATAACTCAACACACAACCATTAATGTCTAAACCGCTGGCAACAAAAGTACACCTCTAAGTGAAAATGTCCAAATTGGGCCCAAAGTGTCAATATTTTGTGTGGCCACCATTATTTTCCAGCACTGCCTTAACCCTCTTGTGCATGGAGTTCACCAGAGCTTCACAGGTTGCCACTGGAGTCCTCTTCCACTCCTCCATGATGACATCACAGAGCTGGTGGATGTTAGAGACCTTGTGCTCCTCCACCTTCTGTTTGAGGATGTCCCACAGATGCTCAATAGGGTTTAGGTCTGGAGACATGCTTTGTCAGTCCATCACCTTTACTCTCAACTTCTTAAACAAGGAAGTGGTCGTTTTGGAGGCATGTTTGGGGTCGTTATCATGTTGGAATACTGCCCTGCGGGCCAGTCTCTGAAGGGAAAGTGGAGAGAAAACCCCCTTACGGGACTTTAATGGCCCAAATAAAAATATATCAGAGTAGGTTCATAAAAATCAACAAATCTCATATCCCCTGCTGATTGAAGCTCTAGCCCTGACTCAACAGGGGGGTGTCAGCAGAAAGAACGCTGCTTCCCTACAGCGTGCAAGGGTTCTTTCTGCATCATGCTGACACAGACATTTCTACCCAGGCTGTGATTGCTTTATTTGCATTCCCCTCTGAAGTGTGATCTGTGATGGATTACTTTTTAGAGAGCATTTTTACAGACAGGTGACTGTTTTAACCTCATAAATTCCATGGCTCACAATTCCATGCATTGCACATTATTAAAGGGCAGTTCTAGCATGACCGTCATCACCAAACATGAGAAACAGGCCAATCCACCAAGACCCCTTTAACACTGCGGGTGTTTTTCAAGCGCTACAGCACTAAAAATAGCGCCTGCATAGCACCTGAAAAAAGCGGCTCCTTTCACTCCAGTGTGAAAGCCCTCGGCTTTCACACTGGAGCGGTGCGCTGTCAGGGTGTCAGAAAAAGTCCTGCCAGCAGCTTCTTTGGAGCCCAATATAGGCTTCAATTTGAAGCAGTATAGGCCATTGTGATGGGCCAAGTTCAAATCTTACCTTCATTTAGGACGCTCGCTACTTCCAAGTACGACAGTGTACTAGCTTTATATACCGTATTTATCGGCGTATAACACGCGCCGGCGTATAACACGCACCCCAAGTTTAGTTGGGAATTTTAAGGAAAAAAACTTTTAGGAGGGAAGTTTAAGGAAAGAAACTTACATTTAAATGCAGCCTTCTCAGTGTCCATCTGCGGCCTTGCCAGTGTCATTTGCAGCCTTGCATTGCAGCCTTGCCAGTCATTTGCAGCCTTGCTACTCATTTGCAGCCTTGACATTCGTTTGCAGCCTTGCCACTCTTTTGCACTTGCACTCGTACTTGGAAGTAGCGAGCGTCCTAAATGAAGGTAAGATTGCCATTCATATGCAGCCTTGCCACTCTTTTGCAGTCTTGACATTCATTTGCAGCCTTGCCATTCATATGCAGCCTTGCC
The DNA here is from genome assembly GCA_028564925.1 of Lithobates sylvaticus. Classification (NCBI taxonomy): domain Eukaryota; kingdom Metazoa; phylum Chordata; class Amphibia; order Anura; family Ranidae; genus Lithobates; species Lithobates sylvaticus. The sequence goes on along the minus strand of CM053026.1, from coordinate 707,990,852 downwards.
ATTCATTTGCAGCCTTGCCACTCTTTTGCAGCCTTGCCATTCTTTTGCAGCCTTGCCGTTCATTTGCAGCCTTGCCAGTGTCAGTCTCAGCTTGCCGTTTAAAAATGGTGCCGCCGAGATACAGAGCGGATGTCCTGTGTATCTCGGCGGCGCTCGGTAACTCTCGGCCATTCTCGCCGGCCTTCGGCTATTTCCGGCAAATTTCGGCCGCGCCCGGCCGTTCTCGGCGGCTTTCCGAAAGCCGCGAGAGCGGCCGAAAATAGCCGAGAACGTCTGAAACTGCAGAGAAGCTCACAATCGGCGCGGGATCGGCGGGGGATCGGCGTATAACACGCGCCCGCGATTTTCCCCTGATTTTAAGGGGAAAAATGTGCGTGTTATACGCCGATAAATACGGTACACTGCGCATGTGTCAAGCTCCGCCTGCGTCGCCCGACCCCTGACGTTTTTTATGACAAATTTTCCCCCCCCCTTCTCTCTTTGGTGCACAGTGGGACTATATAGATAAACATGGTGGAGACATTATCAGGAACTAGCGTGGAGAAAAGCCCGGAGCCCCAAACATCCAGATCCAGGAGGAGATTGAAGGCCACCTTTGAAGAAAGGTGGAGATGGTGGACATCTTGAGGAGGGAGGACTATGATGGTAAAAATGGTCCGTACACCTGTCCCAATATGCGGAAGGACCAAATAATGTCCTCAGTTGTGACCATTCTGGAGCAGCAATTTGGTTTACAACAGTCTAAAGACCAATTGAGAAAGCACTGGTCCGACCCTAAAATGAGGGAGCCGGATCAGTATCGAAGAATCAAGAGGGTACTTAAAAAAAGTAAGTACTTGTCGTGTGTTCTTATGATAATTAACTTGCATGCTGCTCCATGTGCTTTTCAGTTTACTGCTGTACGATCGTTCGTAAATATCGTTCCTTTGCCAATACATACGATGTTTGTAAATATTGTTTGTCAATAAATACGATGTATTTAGCTGGTACAGGGTTATACCTACATTTTGGTCTTGATAATTTTTCTTATTAAAACAAGTTTAGGATATTGTTGTGTAGATGTCTTTGAAACTAGAATGATTTGAAAACTTGATTCAGTGTAATGTAAGGAGAGGACACAGCAGCTGTTTACACATCTGGACTCAGCACTAGTGTGGGACACCAGAGACCATTTTTTAGGGTAACCCACACAGGGGCTCCAGGGGATACTTGAGGTGTCTCCATCTGTGAAACCTGGCCAAAAAGGTAAGTATTGCAGTTTGGTTAAAAGGGAATTTGAATCATGTCTTCAACTTGGATCTTTTCCCAAACAGACAATTGTACATCACTTCAAAGCAATGTTTCATATTCCTATTTCTGGAATCAAATATGCACTACATGCAGAGTTACAGGGTGCGCTTGGTACATAGTAAAGAGTTTAGGGGTTCACTATGTGCAGACTTTCGAGCCGCACTTGGTACATATTACAAAGTTTTGGGATGCACTACATGCTGAGTTCCGGGGTGCGCTTGGCACATAGTACAGAGTTTAGGGATGCACTACATGCAGAGTTCAGGGGTGTGCTATGTACAGAGTGCAGAGTTTAGGCTTTGTCCACAGCTGCTTACCTTTGCATCCCCCATCCACATCTCTTTCACCCCTCTTCAGCTGCTTACCTTTGCATCCCCCATCCACATCTCTTTCACCCCTCTTCAGCTCTGACCTCTGCATGCAACTCTCCCCTCATTTCACCCATATTCCACCCACCTTAAAAGAGCCCAATTTTTTTTAAAAATGGCGTAGGGGTCCCCCCTAAATCCATACCAGACCCTTATCCGAGCATACAACCTGGCAGGCCACAGGAAAAGGGGGGGGGCGAGAGAGCTGAACCATACCAGGCCACAAGGGGCTTATCGGAATCTGAAAGGCCCCCTTTTTTTTTTCCCGGGAACGTTGGCGCCGTGATTGATGATGGATTTACATTGCGGGACACTTTTTTTTTTTTAATAACGGAATTGTCAAAAACTGCTGTAGTTTTTACTTTTTTGACACTTTTTTGGTGAATTGGAAGGGGTACAGTGTAAAGGATTTGTTAAAGGGGGCTTCCAGTTTCCGATAAGCCCCCCGCCCGCAGACCCCCACAACCACTGGGCAAGGGTTGTGGGGATGAGGCCCTTGTCCCCATCAACATGGGGACAAGGGGCTTTGGGGGACCCCAAAGCATTCTCCCCATGTTAAGGGAAAGTGGCTTGGTTCAGTTCAGGAGGAGGGGGCACCCCCCCCCTTTCCTGCGGTCTGCCAGGTTGCATGCTCGGATAGGGTCTGGTATGGATTTTGGGGTGTATACCCACGTCACTTTTTTTTTTTTTACATTTTGACATCCCCACACCATTTTTTTTCAATGATTTGTGTATCATTGATATATCAGGATCTGACAATACATTACAGACGGGAGCAATTTTAAATGACATTTTCCTTTAGGAATGTCATTTTGCTGTGGTACTGTTATGAACATGGGAAAGAGGCGCTACTTTAGCTATTGGCTACTGGCCTCTACGCAGTCCCGTTGTACGTTTTATACATCATCTCATTTCTGAACGATCACATTTTCTGACAACTTTGTGCGACTGTGTGTATGCAAGACAAGTTTCGCTCAAAATCCGTCGGAAAAAATCTGACGGATTTTGTGGTCGGAATGTCCGACCGTGTGTACAAGGCATAATTACTGTTGTTACCTGTCCCCTCTGCACCATAGCCACACATAAAATTGTTTACTTATCCTGGAGTGCAGCTTTAAAGTGTTACTAAACCCAGGACCCTGCATTCACTATATCTGGTCTCCCACAGTACACAGAACATGAAATGCAATTATTTTAATACATATAAACTGCTGATAACTTTTCTCGTAAACAGTATATAGCAGTCTTGTGAATTCTATCAGTTTCTGGTTAAAGCTTGTAGGAGGAGTTTTCATTCTCCTCTGACTGTCCTATGAGACTGCAGGACCCCTGACCCTCTTTATGGACAGTGCTGATTGGCCCTGTGCTGATCACATGCACCCTCCCAAGAAAAAAAAATCTTTCTATCAATACACACCAAACTGAGCATGTGCAGAGTGCCCCCAAGGCTCTGTTCTATCAGCAGATAAATTGGGGAATGGGGAAGAAGGGGAGGATCAGAGAAGACAGGATCAAACAGCCTTTTTACACAATGCAGATGATTAACCACTTAGGTTCCACAGTGAGTACAACAAGCCTCCTTTACTGCATATACAGACTGATTTCACTGTGGTCGGTTTAGTAACACTTTAAAACACCTCCTTGATGCCAAAATCTCAACTTTAGCCAAAACATTTTATGGACAGAGCAAGGAAGGATCAGAGCCTCTGTCTAAGACTTTTTTTACCCTCACTTCTAGTAAGAACAGAAAGTGAAATATCTGTAATGGGGACAAATAGAAAACAAAAAAACACATTTTTGTTAGGGTAAGTAAAGGTTTGAATTAGTGTCAATGTTTCTGTATGTGGTCCTCTTTCCTGTCCTGGTGACAACTACCCCCCCCCCCCCCATTTTCTGTAGGGATGTCACAGTTACAGGAAATGAGACACCTCTACTACAGTGATCTCCATTAGCTTGTGGGTCCCTTGCCAAGCGACTGTCCTGCTGTGTTGTGAACTCTGGGAATGGCTTGCTCAGCAAGGGTGCCCTTGCAATGCAAAGCATTCTCTGATTGGATGAAGTGGAGATGTGACATTGCGATCTCCACTTCGTCCAACCACAGAACACTTTGCATTCATTGAGAAAATGCAAAGTGATCCTTGAATGACACCCAAGCCGAGCGGGCCACCTCCTGTGTCCATTAAGCAGCAAGGCAGGCTTTTCAGCATTAAACCCTGACACTAGTGGAGACCACTGACGTTACGTAGTGGAGCGTACTACAGTGATTTCCAGCATCCACAGGGATCTCATGTGTATGGCATATATATATATATATATATATATATATATATATATATATATATATATATATATATATATACTTTCATTGGTCCAAGCGTAACCATGTAAAAATTGCCACACCTAAGCTTAAGAAGCTTAAAAAAAATAAAGCTATGAATGGGATATCAGCCTATAGGAAGAGCTTAGGGACACATGTGAGGACTCTATAACCCAAAAGGTTGCCCACCACCATCAAAGAGTACATGTTGCTGATATCAGTGACTGAATTGGTGGGACTCAGCTGTTGGCATCATCTGTTTCTGCCAGACCATCTGATTAGGCTGGAAGGCTCCATCAACAGAGATAATATAAGAAAACCTCCACATGCTCCTCAGCTGGACTCTTTCCAGGCTATTAACCTTCAGAGAGTGTTTGTTCATTTACATTTGCATCTTTGAATGTATTATCCTTTATTATCCTCTGTGATCTAGAGTCTAATGAGCAAACAGGATTTCATTTTAAAATAAGGAGCTCTCCATTGATAACATTCACACCTACAGTTCTTTGCAATAAAAAGGAACATCATTTAAGTTACTCGTTGTACAGATTTACTTGAGAACGTTCGGGACCTGATTTCAGTAATGTGACTTCAGGCTTTTTTTTTTTTTTTGGAATGTAGATGAAGTGGGTCTGAATTTAACCACTTCAATACCAGGCACTTTTACCCCCTTCCTGCCCAGGCCAATTTTCAGCTTTCAGTGCTGTCGCGCTTTGAATGACAATTGCGCTGTGAGGGCAATATTGTACCCATATTACATTTTTATCATTTTCCTTCACACAAATAGAGATTTATTTTGGTGGTATTTAATCACCACTGAGTTTTTTTGTTTTTGTTTTTTTTTTTTTGCTAAATAAATGAAAAAATACTGATATTTAAAATAAATAAATGCTTTTCTTTGTTTCTGTTATAAAATTTAGCAAATTAATAATTGTTCCTCATAAACTTAGCCCAAAATGTATTCTGCTACATGTCTTTGGTAAAAATAACCCAAGTCAGTGTATATTATCTTGTTTGTGTGAAAGTTATAGAGTCCACATACTATGATCAATCCTGATGTACTGGCAGCAGGGCCGATTCGGGGGGGATGTCTTAATCTGTGGTGAGGGGGGCGTACTGGGAGCTTCTGCCACTTCTCCTACAGGACAGAAGTGCCTGTCATTCTTTCTCCTGTTACTGTATAATGTATGGATTCCCGACTCCTCCATTCCAGCAGCTTCAACTCTGCCTTATTGCAACTGCACTGATTAATCACTCCTCTCCTTCAAAACTCCCCCCCCCCCCCCCGTCAGCTTGTTCTCCTTGCTGCCGGGTCACTTCAGTCTTCCTTGTTGGTCACTTTCACTTTGTCTGGCTCATCTCAGTTCCAGCACGTCCTCTGCACACCTTCCCTGCACAATCCTAAAGCCTCGTACACACAATCGGATTGTTGGGCAACAAAACCGTGGACTTTTGTCCGAAGGGCGTTGGCCCAAACTTGTCTTGCGCACAAACGGCAAGGAATTGTCGGACAATAAATACAAACGTAGTGACGTACTACTTTGTTTTTCAGCTCTTTAGCGCCACCCTTTGGGCTCCTTCTGCTAATTTAGTGTTAGTAGAAGTTTGGTGAGTGTTGATTTGTGCTTTTCATTTCGCACCTTTCATTCCGTGCTTTTCAGTTCATTTCTGAACGTCCGTTCGTCAACCAGCCATGTTGCGGTATCGGAGGAGATGAGGTGTTATTTATTATTGGCCTTGGCGTTATTGCTTTGACATTATTTTTTTGGTTGAATAATGATTTGATTTGGTATATTTTCTATATTTTTGGATGCATAGAATGCACTTTTTGCTTAAGGCCTCTTTTACACGAATGATCCGTTCAGGTCCGCTTGTCAGTTTTTTAGGCGGACCTGAACGAATGCTCCATAGACCTCTATCTCTAGTCCATTCATCTTCTTCTTCTCTCACTCCGACAGACCTAAAAAAAAAAAAAAAAAAGCTGCAAGCCACCACGATCTGCCTCCGCCGTAATGACCGCCTCTCAGGTGACAGCTCTTTTATAACTGAGGGCAGGGCCACACGATGACATCGCCGGGTGACCCCGTCCCCTCTGACCCACGTGGACATCCCTATGGCTTTCCCATAGCGTCAGAGGGGGGCGGGGGTCACTCGGTTGCGTAACTTGGTTACGCTAATGAGAATTGCCGACCACTGCATGCCGATATACGGCACAATGGCAGCGGTGGGCAAATGGGCGTACCTGTACGTCCCCTTTAATTGGCGGGGCTAGTGTGTGCACCCTCCGTGTACAGCGCGACCATGCCAGCGGGTCTAATGACCGTGCCCGCGGGTCCCAACAATGTAAAATGCCTAATGGATGTAAAGGTAAATCCCCAGAATGGAGTAAAGTGCAAGATAGTAATAAATTTAAAAATTATGAAGTTTTAACCAGGGAAGGTTGACATAGGGCCACCAAAACGCAGAGATAGTTGCTAAATGCAACCACGTGCTTGCATCCCTAATTGAGTGACAACAATGGGGAAAAGGGGGAGGGAAAAATGTAATTGCCACCACATGCTTCATTTAAAGTTCCACTATTTGAAAGATAAAAAAATGCTTTTTTTATACAACTATAAGGATCAGACCAAAATGAGGGACAGATGAGGAAGAAAGAGGGACAGAGGGACTTTGTTCCAAATCAGGGACAGTTGAGAACTATGAGTAAAGCATACTGTTATACTCACTGTGGAACCAAAAGGGTTAATACTTCCCATGTGTAAAAAGCCTGTCTTCTCTGATCCTCCCCTTCTTCAACAGTAAATAGAGTCCACCTGTGTGTACTACTTTTCAAGGCACTGTAAATAACAACAAAATACTATATATCTTTTTGCTATTTATTTGTATGGGTTTTTTTTTTCAGTCACATCATGTCTAACCAGCAGTGATCACACAAAATGTATTTGATTTAAAAAAAATAAATAAATAGAATTCTGTTTTTTTTTCTGTTATTGTTGCTTATTTTTTGACACAATCAATAATACACCATTTATTTCCCTACTGTGTAAAAAATTCTTAAAGTAAATCTAAAAAGCAATATACTTGTATTACATTTTTAGTTCAGTTAAGTTTTAGTAACAACAAAATAAGCTCAGAACATCATGAAAAAACTAAAAAACCTACTAATTTCATTAATTAATTAAACTCCCATTACTTTTACCTTAAAGTTAATTTATTAAAGTAATGGGAGTTTGAGTGGCAGGAGGAGAGGGACATTGGTAAAAAAATAAAATTTTGATTTACTTGAGAAAATGTTGAAAACAAAAACACGTTATTATACATATTTATTACCCCAATTCCCAGAAAGTGTTTTGTTTTACCTGTGGTGTGACCCGATTCCTTTTAACATTAACCAGTGCCTATGGCAAAGTCAAGGTGTCTGCTATTGGGGTCTTGGGACTTTAGTCTTTGCAAAGCCGAGTTCTGCTATAAAGCCACAGTACAAGGATAGATGCTTCCCGTTTCTGTTTGAATGTTTTTGTTGTTCTTCTGAAATGGAATTCATCATGTTTAATGTTCTTTTTTTCCACCCATTTGCTGATGTGCAGGTTTCAAGGCTTAGCTTTGAAAGTGGAAGAAAGCATTTTGAGCTTGTGTGTATCTTGCTGGAAGGCAAAATGTTTGATAATAATTTATGCTTACAGGCTACAATAGAATTGTTTTCTGAAGTTAAGGTTTATTGCCTGGAGCTGCTAGACAGCACATGAAATATTAAGTGAGGCGATTTTCCAAAATATACCAAACAATGCATTTCATTGTTTAATTGGACAAACCTGTGATGAGGGTGTTAAAAAAAGAAAAGAGAGAGAACCGAAGGTGGAAAAGTCTTGCCACAGTATATTTACAGAATATTTTACCCAACGTGACCTATGCACCTAACTTTATAACAGCTGAAGCATTGGTGTGGATGTGTCAGGAAATGTTGGACCTGGTGGGGAGGATCTCTTGGCCCTATCAAAACGTGATGGTTATTGTCAAGAGAGAAGATCATTCTAAACAAAGGTATTGTTTTGCTTCTGTCTACTAAGGTCAAGTTGCAATAAAGCCAAGGAAACTTAGACCTCTATTAATATTTTTTCTAAACAGTAAAGCTGCGTTTTCCCTTAGCACAAGCAACAGAAAACACCACAGATTTGCTTCAGTTGAGCATTAGCATATGTAGCGCTGGCTCCTGACGAGCATGCGCTATGTGTTTTTCAAAGTTAATATTCCTGAAACCACAGTTGGGTTTTAGGGCTAATTATGCCAAATTATGGTTTCAGTACCAGTCTAGCTCCTTGGCCGTAGGTGTTTCTGTCACCGCCGGAAGGTATGAGAACGCAGTTTGGCTGGGCGTATTGGGTACCATTCTTTTCTCGGAATCAGCCCAGTGGGAGTGTCATCCTGCTGTGAATTCTGGGAGGTGGTATTTAAGGTACTGAGATCACGTGCTTTGGGGTTGTGGTCCAGAAGATATTTTCTGTCTGTTTGGTCCTGGTCCTCCTGACCAGCCCCCATGGCCCTCCTGGCCTGGGGTGCGGATCCATGCAATTCCGAGAAGCATCCAGGGGAGGACTCTTCGGGAGAAGGCCATGCACAAGGCTGGCGTCTCTGAAGGAGCCTGGAGGCTCAGTTGAAGGACACTAAATGGATCTACACTCATACGGTATCGCCCGACCGGCTGAGAGATACTGGTACCGTATAATAGCTCACTAAATTTGTCTAAGTCCCTCAGTTACATCCAAGTCTGTGGCAGAGACTTTTCTCAAGTGTTCTATATCCAAGTCTGTGGCAGAGACTTTTCTCAAGTGTTCTATATCCAAGTCTGTGGCAGAGACTTTGCTTTACCTAACACTCTACCGGCTGCTAGGCCTAGTGAGAGGAGGTCTATCCGGTGGTTGTGAGTATCCAGCTGTGAAACGGTAATTCTCTGGATTTCTATAGTGAGAGACTTTCTATTTTTGCAGTCCAAAAGTACCTGAACATTCTTCCTAGCCCTCTACCCTACATTAAGAGACTGTTATACTGTTTAAATAAATAACCCAAAAGTAAGATAAAGTGTCAGTTTCTGCATTTCTTTGGGCCATCTACCAAGGGAACCCCTAGATGGAGACGAGGTGAAGAAGGTAAGTCCAATAAAACCAACAGCCCCCAATTGTTTTGCTTGGTGTCTATTAAAGGTTTTTTGCAGAACAAGACAAGGAAATTTAGACCTCTGTAGTGAATTAATGTGCTTTACTGAACAGAAAAGACTGATATACAATTCAGGCACAAGCCCCCAATCTTCCTAGCAAATAATAATGTACAGTATGTATGCAATAAGTATACTAAACAGCTACTCAACTTGGAGATGGAATCAAGATGGAATCCTCTTCATGGTTCTCTGCTCAAAGTCCAACTGCTTTCTCCAAAGTACTCAGATCCACTCTTGCTTCTTTTTCTTCAAGAACAACTCTGTCCTTTGTCTGACCACATGCCTGTTCAAAGTCCTCCCTTCCCTCTGACTTCCTGTACATCATATCCTGTAAAGAACTTCCTCTGCTGAGCTCATAAACTAGTCTGACTGGTTAATTTGCATATCAAATAGGGGAGGCTTTGCTTCTAAAATAGCACATGGTCTTAAAATCTAACAATTAAATATCTATGCTATAAAATCACCCAAAAAAAATCCATAACAACACAGGTATCAAAAGTTTCCCATTCTTATTTTTTTTTTCTTTATTTGAAAAGGTGAAAACATAAATAAGACAACTCATTTTGGGGTTAGACACCCTCTCCAGGGCTAAAGGCTGTTGTGACAACCCAATTATGCCCTCGTCTATGTCTTTGCAAGATAGAACAGAAAGTCATTTCTCCCTTGTCACTACAATACATTATAACTGAGAAGTTTTAGTCCTTGATACTCTTAGGTAGCTTGATTTAAATTTCACCATTGAAAGAGCAGTATTTCTCTGCCATTTGGGCTTTCCTGGTGTGCTGCAAACATGGGACACCGTTTTTCCTGAATCAGCATCATGTTTTCCAAAGGTGCGGGTTGGCCAGCCCCCAGCACAACATAGTGTCCTACCCTTGCCATGGAAAAGCATGAGGCTGATCTTGGGCAGGCTGCATTCAGGAATGAACATAAGTGCACCTCTGTCAAGATCTGCTTCACCTCCCACCCTTTTATCTTCTGCTGAAGCTGTAAGCTATACAGCTCTGATCAGGGCTCTTATATCTAATAAATGTTTTCTAAAATATACGGGGGACTCTGATAAGAAGAGTGTGGCTTCTGATGTGATGAAAAAGTTGAGAAATGCAGGTTGGTTATAGTTATTGGATTACAAAATATCATTCCCCACAATAATCACTGTTTAACAAGTATTAAAGAGGAAGTAAACCCTAATGGATTTACTTCCTCTTTGTTTCCCTGCAAAGGTAAAGAATAATGGACTACTATGCATCGCATAGTAGTCCATTATGTGTCACTTACCTGACACAGGAGCCAGCGAAGTCACCGATGTCCCCTTGTTTACGGTGCCTCCATCTTCTTGGTGGGTCTCGCGGCTCCGTCACTGTCATTCGACGGCGCCGCGATGACGTCACTCATGTGCATGCGCACGGGAGCCGCCACTCGCGGCATATCGCCGTTGAGAGTGCATGCGCCGTAGACAGCAGTGCCTGTCTTTTGTCAAATATCTCCTAAACCGTGTAGGTTTAGGAGATATTTCTTTGACCTACAGGTAAGCCTTAATCTAGGCTTACCTGTAGGTCCAAGTGGTTTGTAAGGGTTTACGACCACTTTAAAGTTTCCACTCATGTACAAAATGGGGTAACTGAAATCAGAGCTGGGACTAAATGTATGCCTCTAAAGCAGGGATCTCCAAACTACGGCCTTCCAACTGCTGCGGAACTACACATCCCATGAGGCATTGTAAAACTCTCACATTCACAGACATGACTAAAGAGTTGTAGTTCCTGAACAACTGGAGGGCCATAGTTTGGAGACCCCTGCTCTGAAAGGACCCTTCATCCATCAGGCACATTCACACTAAGCTTATGGTAAACATAAACTGCTGATCTGGTTGATGTTAGTGTTTGTAGGCACCTTGAGATGTGAGGAGGTGGCTGATGAATCTCATAGAAAGGTGACATTTTCCAGCCATTCGTTATTTTACCTAAGGATTAGGTCACCACCAAAAGTGTCTTTTTGTGCCATGCATGCTTTAAAGAAAAGAGTTTGTTAATTTAGTTTGACATAGTTTAGGCTTGTATGCCTAACCTCCATCTAATGTCTTAGGTTTACTCCCAGTAGGGATTCAGGGTTCCTTATGAGGAAGCACAGTGTGTGGTAGGAAACCAGGTACTGTATATTACATTGCCAGAAGACAGCAACTAGTATACACTTATTAATATTATAACATTTTTGTTGCTTGTATGTATAGACGCAGCTATACATTCTTCATGACAATGCATTTAACAAGTCTGCATCAATTTCTCTAACTGCACATTTGTTTTATTACATGGTAAAAGGAAGTATTCATTACTAAGGAGAGTGTGAAATGCGTCGATCCATTCCTTCCTTCCCCTACTGTTTGTGTGCTGTCTTTTTCACCAAGGAAAAATTGACAGTGCCACCTGAGAGCGCACCCTGCCCCCTGTAAGGTATTCTCCCCATCCATGCTACCTCCATGCTATATAACTGCTGCAAAAGCCCACTCTGAGTAAGCTCCACATGTGTCACTTACTGACAAGGAGCAGCAAAGTCAGGGGTAGCTGCTTTGGGTCCCACAACATTGACTGGGCACGAGCAGCTGCCCCTTTTGCCCTGTGTTAAATACGGCCCTGTCTTTGGCCCTATTTATTCCCCTAATGAGTCTGTACTCCCATCCATGGATGGCCAAAGGGAGCCTTGAGTATGAACCATAAGTAGAAAAAAAAGAAGGCTGGAAGAATGTTCGAAGAAGGCTGTGCAGCACCAGGCAGGGTCACACAGTGAAATGGGAATAGGAGTGAGGATGACGGTATATGTTTCACAATACAAGTTTCTCCAAGGTGGGTGGTGTGTTTCTAAATATGCTGGGATTTAAGACACTGTCCCATCAGTGTTCATATCTAAAAGTGTAGTTGCCCTTTAAGGGTAATTAGCCCCTCTTGTCAACACTATCAGTACTATATGCAAATAGTCCTGTTCTAAATGCAGTGACTATTCTCAGCAATGTTTTACTCTACTCCTTGCATGCTTGTAAGGAGGCCAACTTACCATTCTAGTCTATTTACAAAGAGCCACAAATAAGCAGCAGTGCATGATCCACTGGTTTAGCGTAAAAGAAACAAGCCACCTGGCATTAATGTGTTATTAAAGCCTTAAAGTGGTATTAAACTATTTCTTTTATATATTGCAGCTTACCAGTCATTAGATATGGCATCTGCATTCGTTTTCTTTTTTTAGGGTTTTTCCCTCTGTTTTCACCAGTAACACACCTCCTGTATTAAAGTGCCCCCACTCTAGATGAAGGAGCACAGGGGTATCTTTCAAAATCATGTCACTGGCCCTTCTACCAACCACAAAGTGCTCTGTTCTCCATTAGGCAGTAAATCACAGGCTATACACCACAACCTGCATTTTATCATACACTTTCTCTGTTATAAATGGGGCCCTAAGTCACTATCTCTGTCCAAATAAGCCATGCTGACCATTGATGATGCCTAAAAAATAGGGCATTTTTGTTGTAGAGCATAGAAATCATGCGCTGGAAGCTTCTTGTTGGCAGTAATTGCTTTGCTTTTATGGAGGATTAGCAATGCATGTCTTACAGCATGAGGAACATGAAACAGGAACTAACCACAAACAAGTGCACTGAACTTAGATAGATGGTACATCCTGTCATATCATAGAATACACATTATAACACTATAATACTACATCGCCACCTGCTGCATAGATAAGTATAATGCATATAGAATATAGTTCACAGTACTTTACATTAGACATGTGCACACTGAAATATTTCGTTTCGGAATTTAGTTTTCGGCCGAAAAATAAATTAATTTAGTTACTCCTAAAATTCGTTTTTATTTATTTTGTTTAGTTAAAAAATGCATTCGTCCAAAAATCCGAAATAATTAAGGTTGAATCTGTCATTGAAAACTTATGGTGTCTGTCGAATGTTCTAAGAAGATTCGACGGTGCAGCTAAACTGTACGATGCCCCAATCGTACATTTCCGGTCGAATGTTCCGCCTACAAACTATAGTAGAATTTTAATGTTGTATGACACTAGTAATAATTATATTTATTAATTATTATTACTAGTCAACCAACATTAGAATTCTTCTACAGCCTATGGGAGGAGCATTTGACCATAAATGTCCGCTCGCGCCGACTGCTTTGTCGAATCTGCATGGCAAATCTTTTCTCTCTATGTCGAATAATCTTGGACTAATAGAGTTAGGTTAAGCACAGTCAACCTCTTTTCTCTCTATGTCGAATAATCTTGCACTAATAGAGTTAGGTTAAGCACAGTCAACCTCTTTTGCTATTTTCTCAATGCATTTAAATAGCATTGATTGCTGTATAAATGACAATGGTCCCAAAAATGTGTCAAAAATGTCCGATGTTCCGCCATAATGTCGCAGTACCAATAAAAATTGCTGATCGCCGCCATTACTAGTAAAAAAAAAAATATTAATAAAAATGCTATAAAACTATCCCCTATTTTGTAAACGCTATAACTTTTGCACAAACCAATCAATAATCGCTAATTGCGATTTTTTTTTACCAAAAATATGTAGAAGAATACGTATCGGCCTAAACTGAGGAAAAAAAAAAATGTTTTATATATTTTTTGGGGATATTTATTATAGCAAAAAGCAAAAAATATAGAATTTTTTTCAAAATTGTTGCTCTATTTTTGTTTATAGCGCAAAAAATAAAAACCGCAGGGGCGATCAAATACCACCAAAAGAAAGCTCTATTTGTGGGTAAAAAAGGACGCCAATTTTGTTTTGGAGCCACGTCGCACGACAGCGCAATTGTCAGTTAAAGCGACGCAGTGCCGAATCGCAAAAAGGGGCCTGGTCCTTTGGCTGCCAATTGGTCCGGGGCTGAAGTGGTTAATGTCGAATCTTTTCTCTCTATGTTGAATCTTTTCTCTCTATGTCGAATCTTTTTTCTCTATGTAGAACAGTGTTTCTCAACCTTTTTCCAGTCGGGGCGCCCTTAAAAAGTATTTTCAGTCTTGAGGCACCCCAGTCCAAGGCTTGGTTCACGTTACTGTGTGTCGCGGAAAATGCGCAAAAATGACGCTAGTTCCTGACACACAGACAAATGCTCTGCTCTTTAGGGATGTCATTAATTCTTAATGGTACCCCACACATTGGAAAATGTGGGGTGCTTTTGGTGCAGTGCAACTTAAAAAAGAACGTTGAGGACTTTAGCTGTGTTTTTGTGGGTAGGGAAGCCCATTGAAATTAATTGGCTGCCCTACACGCACAACGTAACCACATAGATGTGAACCAAGGGCTTGTTCACATATCAGGTTGGAGGGGCGGTAAAACCACATGGTTGAGCTGTTTTTACCACCCCCAACTTCTCCCCCTTTAGCTGCAGAGGCAGCAGCTGGGGGTGTACACATGTTGTGGCTGCAGCTGGAGGTATACCCAGGGTGAATGGGGCTGCACTGCAACTACCTTGCAACTGCGTGATGCTGCATTAAAAACAGGTGGTGAGGAGGCAACACAATACCTCTTTACCGCCTGTCAAATGCCTCTGAAAAGAGATCTGTGCATGGATTGCTTTTCAGGGGAGCATCAGTCCTTGCTGCTATCACAAACAAGCCCTACAAAAGCAGTTCTGATGGTACAGAAATGGGGGGGGGGGTCAGGATTAAAAGTAACATACCATTACGCATACAGACACTTGTACACACACACACACACACGCAGACACATGCACACACACGCCCACACATACAGACACATGCACACACACACATACAGCCACATGAACACATACAGCCACACGAGCACACATACAGCCACATGAACACATACAGCCACACGAGCACACATACAGCCACATGAACACATACAGCCACACGAGCACACATACAGACACATGCACACACACACACACACATACAGACACACAAACAGCCACATGAGCACACACACATACAGCCACATGAGCACACATACAGACACATGCACACACACACGAGCACACATACAGACACATGCAAACACACATACATACACACACACATACAGACACATGTATAAAGCCCTTTTAAAACAAATCTAGCTTCTAGCACAGTACCTTTCCAGTTTCCTCATTCAGTCGGGAACTGCACTGTAGGGGGAAGCAGAGAGCACAGCACACTCCCTTGCACTTTACTTCCACTTTGCTAAGGTTGACAGAGCTTTTCACAGTGCCGATGTACAGTTCAGCAGGGGATCGGGAGATCGGCTCATCTGACAGCCCTTCATGTCGAATCTCATATTTATATCGAACTGTTGCAACGAAAAACGAAAATAAAGCATTTGTTTATGTCGGATCTTTCGGTTTTCGGATTCTGCACATTCATTATCGTTTGTTAAAACGATAACGAAAATACCCGAAATTCAGACGAAAATGCATTTGGATGAAAACGAATGCACATGTCTACTTTACATTACTTGCTGTTGTCCTTATAACACAGACAAGATCATTGTCAGTAGAAATACTGTGAGCTCTGTGAAATAACCCTCTTGATTTACTCCAAAACCTGTTATGTTTAAAAAAATTAGGATTGGGATCGTTCAGACATACCAGTGCTTGGATCAATCCACAAAGACTATTAGTGGGTCTAACAGTACAGGCATGAAAATGGGCCCATAAGTACCTAAGCTCATCTGATTCCTGATCCTGGTACATGCTGACGTGAGGCTTTACAGTTTGCTTTGACTCAGAACATGCCATCCATCATCGTACAAACTAATGTACACACTGTTATTGGCAACTGAGGTTCTCTCATTGCTTTGGGGGATGGTACTAATAATGGCAGAGATCCAAGTCCAAGCCGAAGTTCTCAGTTCATCATGTCTGAATTGGATTGGATGTTGCCTAAAATTAAGGAATTGCTAGTTTCAAAAAAGTAGTACACCTAAAGGGTTCTCTTTGACATGCATTGTGAACAGATAAAATATTTTGAAAGCTAAAATGTGCTGCCAGTAATTAAGTTTACCAGCATTGCTTAATAACAATCATACTACAGATGTAGCGTTGCATCCCAATGATATAAAATGTTCCTTTATCCCAGAGGTTATTTGTTCCTCTTTGACTCTAACTTTTATGATCCAAGACAAACCCCACTTGACACATGTTTTTATATTGTTTCTGTGGCTGGTATTGTATTTATAAATGTAGCTATAAATTCTTCATGACAATGCATTTAACAAGTTTAGATCAATTTCACTAATTGCACATTATTTGTTTCATTACATGGTAAAAGGAAGCAAAATTACAACCAATATCAGTGGTGGATAATTTCATTTTATTTTACATTAATGCCACATTCAGTTATTGGAAGATCAAAGTCATTCAAATGTCAAAGAGAAGCTGTTGTGGAAACAAAAACTTTACTATGCTTTCTAATGCAGGGTTTCGCATTTTTCTTCTCAGTATCTGAAATTAGATGAGTTCTACACAATCATTCAGGACAAAGTGACAGTGCCACCCAATAGCCCCCCCCCCCCCGGTAAGGTCTTCTTCCCAACCATGCTACCTTGTCTCTTCCCTGCTGCAAGAGACTTCTCAAGGTAAGTTCCTAGTCTCAGTTTATCTGGGCCGATGACATCACTGCCACGTCCATGTGTTGGCATGAAAATCTTTCCAAAAAATCCTTGATAATTATAAAATGTCCACCCAAAACTGAAAAAGCTTTGTATAGCCTCAGCAAACCCTATGGTTAAATAGTTGCCTTTATCCCCACTCATGAGATCTTCATGTTTTGTTCCTGCCTGACACCACACTGCCAATGCAAGAAAAGCATAAAAGTCCTCCTCCTATGCTTTGTGGCCACATTTATTCCAACAAAGGGTCTGTAATCCCATGCAAAACAAAACCCCAAAAATTCCCAGCTCAACTTATGCCGTGTACACATGGTCGGACATTCCGACAGAAAAAGTCGGACTTTTTCCATTGAAAATTCAGACGGACTTAGATAGAGAACATGTTCTAAATTTTTCAGATGGAAAAAATTTAGAGCGGAAAAACCGCTCGTCTGTATGCTGTTCCGATGCACCAAAAATCATGCATGCTCTGAAGCAAGTACGAGATGGAAGCTATTGGCTACTGGCTATTGAACTTCCGTTTTCTAGTCCCGTCGTACGTGTTGTATGTCACCGCATTCTGGACGGTCAGAATTTGGTGTGATCATGTGTATGCAAGACAGCTTGAGCGGAATTCTGTCGGAATTCCGTCAAAAAAACCTTCAGAGTTTATTCCGATGGCAAAACCTGTCGTGTGTACGCGGCATTACAGACCAGCCTGCAACCAACAGTATTATCCTGTCTCAGGGGCGGACTGACAACTCATGGGTCCCCCGGGCAATAGGAGATTATGGGGCCCCCAGGCAATCAGAGATTATGGGGCCACACAGTATACACACACACACACACAGTATACAATCACACAGTATACACATACATGTATACACAGACATGTTTCTATTGGCTGAGAAGAGTCGGGGCAGCTATAATCTCAGGATTTTTAGACCAAAAGGACATTTCATAAACAGATGTAAAAAAAAACACAGATTTTTACATACTGTCCCTGGTGTTACTGAGGCTGGCAACCCTGATGGGGCCCCCTAGTGGCCCGGGACCCTCGGGAAGTGCCCGAGTGGCTGAATGGTCAGTCCGCCCCTGTCCTGTCTAACAGTATGCGTTAGAAACAGGGGTTTAGTTTGCACACATTTGCAAATACATACATAATCTACAGAGCCCCATCAAGACATCCCAGTATTTTCTGTAGTCCTAACACTAAATTTTGAGAGCCTCCACAGTGGAAGCACATGCATAATAATGGATAGGCAGAGGGCAGGTGAGCCAGGGGGGAGCCCACACCTCCTTAAAGGCACAGGGGTGCTCTGGACACCTAGCATAAAGCACAAGGGCAGCAAAGGTGACCACGGTATCCCCTCACCAATATTTTAACAGCACAAACAAATGGCCACTGCCCTCACCTATAACTGGCCTTTGCAGCAAGGAGTACATGGAAGGTCCAAGCTCAGCTTACTGACCAGTCTGCAACCAACTGAATTATCCTGTCTAACAAACCCTTGATAATTATAAAATATCCACCCAAAACTGAAAAGGCTTTGGGTAGCCTCAGCCAACCCTATGGTTAAATATTTGCCTTCATCCCCAGTCATGAGATCTTGTTTTGCTCCTGCCTGACACCACACTGTCAATGCAAGAAAAGCATTCCAGCCAAGTCCTCCTCCTACCATGCTTTGTGGCCCAATGTATTCCTATGAAGGGTCTGTAATCCCATTGGTAGCCAAAGGCAGCCATGAGTATGGACCATCAGTAGGAATACAGAAGACTGGAAGAATATTGGAAGAAGGCTGTGCAGCACCAGGTAGGGCCACTCAGTGAATTGGGGATGGAAGTGAGGATAAACAATGGATGCTGCTTTTTGATGTATTAAGATTTCCTTTTTCACAAGATTCAGCTGATTCCCTTAGTGCTGGTCCCATTTTCCTTTTTCACAGTGGTTCCTTTCCCTTGTCGGGTGGAGCCCCCTTTTTTTGTGCATTCTTGGGATTGGACTACAGGGCAGCACAGCATGCAGATGCTGCCTGTACCAACGTGCAAAGGAAGCCCAAGAGGAAAACACAGCCAGACAGATACTCCTCTGATCCTCCTCCAAGGGAAGTAAATGACAGAGGTTTCCAAGGTGCGGTCCTGGGAGCTGCTTGTCAATTATTTTTCTTGGAGGAGGAGCAGAGGAGTGTCTTCTGTGTGTAGTCCAGATTGTGTGTAATGACATAGCCAGCATCCCCACATCGGGCAAGTTTTATGAATGCCGGGGCACACATGTGCCATCTCCAAGAATGATGGGACACACACATACCTCCCAACTTTTTGAAAATGAATGATGGACACCTATTGGCAAAAGAATGGAGGCATAGGACACACCCCCTTCCATGTCCCCTTCAAGGAGAATTGTACAAAAAAAATAATAAAGATTAGGTAAACCCACAAGAGTTTTTTGTTATCACTATTATTCCTTTACAACTGCAGCAGTTTAAAATTGGATGAAAGGTGAAATACGTTTTTCTTGATAGCGACCCTAAACACACTTCCAAGACGACCACTGCCTTGCTAAAGAAGCTGAGGGTAAAGGTGATGGACTGGCTAAGCATGTCTCCAGACCTAAACCCTATTGAACATCTGTGGGGTATATTAAAATGGTAGGTGGAGGAACGCAAGGTCTCTAACATCCACCAGCTCTGTGATATTGTCATGGAGGAGTGGAAGAGGACTCCAGTGGCAAGCTGTGGAGCTCTGGTGAACTGCCCAAGAGGGTTAAGGCAGTGCTGGAAAATAATGGTGGCCACACAAAATATTGACACTTTGGGCCCAATTTGGACATTTTCACTTAGGGGTGTACTCACTTTTGTTGCCAGTGGTTTAAACATGAATGGCTGTGTGTTGAGTTATTTTGAGGGGACAGCTAATTTACACTGTTATACAATTAATTAATAAATCACGGGACCAGATGGCTTGCACCCGAGGGTACTTAGGGAACTTAGTCAAGTAATTGCCAGATCATTGTTCCTAATTTTTACTGACAGTCTACTGACTGGAATGGTACCAGCTGATTGGCGAAAAGCCAATGTAGCACCAATATTTAAAAAGGGCCCAAAATACATCCCTGGGAATTACAGACCAGTTAGCCTAACATCAATAGTATGTAAACTCTTGGAGGGGATGATAAGGGACTATATACAAGATTTTAGTAATGAGAATGGTATCATTAGCAGTAATCAGCATGGATTCATGAAGAATCGTTCTTGCCAAACTGTTAGGTACCTGGTAGTGCTGAGCCTGACTTGGTGGTTGGAGACCTCTCTTACAACTCTGGTTCAGGGCCTGCTGGATTGGGAACAGCGTAGCCGTGAACACAGCGGGTAGGAGTGTCCGTATGGATGCAGGTGGCCGATGCTGGGTAGATGCAGGTCTTGGTCGGATGGTAGGTCTGCAGATGAAGGTTCGGCAGAAGACCAGGAAGCAGGAGGTAGACCGGCAGCAGGAGCAGCAGCAGACGGCAGAAGTAGCTGACAGCAACGGCAGTAGATCAGCAGAGGACGGCAGCAGCGAGGACCTGTGCAGGGACACTGGAAGCAGGGATGGTCAGGCGAGCCGGGTCACAACAGGTAAGGCAGACAGGTAGAGACGACAGGCAGAGGGATGGTCAGGAGGCAAGCCAGGGGTTCAGCAACAATAACACAGTCCAAAGCAGGGTCAAAACAAGCCGGGGTCAAGGAACGGAGAAGGCAGCGGAGTCAGGCAGGCCGGATCACAGGTAGGATGCTCAGACAGGTTCAGGTTGGGGACACAGGTGGGAGCTGAGACGGACAGCGCCGCATGCAGGCAGCTGTCCCCTTTAAATAGGGCCACTGGCGCCAAAGCGGCGCCGATCGCGAACGTGCACGGGGGCGCGCGCGCCCGCTATTCGCGCACGGGAGCGCGCGCACGAGTCCGGCGCGCGCGTGCACGCGCGCCGGCGCTCAGAGGGGCCAGGGCTGCCCAGGTGCCCGCGCACCCTCCGGCTAGAGTGCCCAGGGCGGCTAGAGCCCTGACATTGCCCCCTCACAAGGGGCAACCTCCGGGTGCCCATTAGGCGTTGTCTCTCTGGATGGGAAGAAAGGAAGGTGCGAATTAGTCTCTTGGCATGAAGGTTGCATTCTGGTTCCCATGAATTACTCTCGGCCCCATACCCCTTCCACTTAATCAGGAACTGCCTCTCCCCCCTACGTCTCCTGCAATCAAGGATGGCCTCCACCTCGTACTCTTCATTACCTTGGACCAGGACAGGTCCGGGTGGGTTTGTACCCCTATCTGGGAAGGGATCGGGCACAGCGGGTTTCAGGAGGGAGACATGGAAGACTGGGTGGACTCTCATAGAGTCGGGCAGGGACAGCTCATAGGAAACCTCATTGATCCTCCTCTTCACAGGGAAAGGTCCTAAGAACTTGGGAGCAAGCTTCTTAGAGGGACAAGCAAGTCTAAGGTTAGTTGTAGCTAGCCATACCTGGTCGCCCACCTGCAAGTTCAACTCTCCCCTTCTCTTCCGATCAAAGAACTTCTTACTGTCCTCCTGCGCCTTGGTGATCGCCTCCTGAAGTATCCTGTTGTTGCGGCTGAGGAACGAAGCTGTATCCTGGACTGCCGGGACTGAAGATTCTGGGAGAAAGTCAGGGAGAAAAGACAGATGAAAACCGTAGTTGGCAAAAAATGGGGATTGTCCTGTGGCAGAATGGCTGGCATTATTATAGGAGAATTCTGCTAGGGGTAATAGGGACACCCAATCGTCCTGCACAAAGGACGTGAAGCACCTTATGTATTGCTCCAAAGTCTGGTTGGTGCGTTCCGTCTGCCCATTAGTTTGGGGATGATATGCAGAAGAAAGGGCCAGCTCAATCTTAAGGATCTCACAAAGGGCCCTCCAAAAACGGGACGTGAACTGGACCCCCCTATCTGAGACTATATTGGCCGGAACCCCGTGTAGCCTGACTATCTCTTTAATAAAAAGGTGGGCAGTCTCTGTGGCAGATGGTGTTCCCCTTAAAGGCAGAAAGTGGGCCATTTTGGACAGCCGGTCCACTACTACAAAGATGGCAGAGCACCCCTCTGAGCAAGGAAGCTCGACTATAAAGTCCATAGTCAACATTCGCCAAGGTCGATCGGGTGCAGGGAGAGGCTTCAAAAGTCCCCAAGTTCGGTTCCTTGACGTCTTGCTGCAGTTACAAACAGGACAGGAGTCAACATAAGACTTGCAGAATTCCTTCAGCTTGGGCCACCAAAAGGTGCGTTGCACCAGCTCCACAGTTTTACGGCTCCCGAAGTGTCCTGCCAGTGGGTGGTCGTGTAGTAGGGTCAGGACCTTCACTCTTACAGATTCGGGGACGAAGACTTGACTCCCCCTCCAGAGAAGTCCATCACTGGAAGTTAGGGTGACCCCATGGGGTCCCTGGGAACTGGCGGATGCCTCCCGGATTTGTGATAGCAGATCTGGCTGTAAAAGTAGAAAGTTTCCGGTAGATAGGATGGTGTCTGGGGTGGTGGAGTCCTTGGGACTGTCGAACATCCGAGAGAGGGCGTCAGGTTTAACATTCTTGGAACCGGGACGATACGTGATATGAAAGCAGAACCTTGAGAAAAACAGAGCCCAGCGGGCTTGTCGGGGCTTGAGTCGCTTGGCAGTTCGTAAGTACTCAAGGTTCTTGTGGTCTGTGTAGATAAGTACTGGATGATTAGCTCCCTCCAAGAGGTACCTCCATTCCTCTAGTGCTGACTTGATAGCCAAGAGTTCCCGGTCCCCGACATCATAATTCCTCTCGGCTGGAGAAAGTTTCCGAGAGAAAAACCCCACCGGGTGCATGGCGTCTTTATTGCCCTGTCGTTGAGATACGACTGCCCCAACTGCCACTTCAGATGCATCGACTTCCAAGATGTAAGGGAGGGCAGGGTCGGGGTGACTGAGAATGGGGGCGGAGGTAAACAGTCTTTTAAGCTGATCGAAGGCCCCTTGAGCCTCCGGGCCCCAGTGGAAGCGTGTGCCCTGCTTGGTCAGCTGGGTGATGGGGGTGATGATAGCAGAGAACCCTTTAATAAACTTCCTGTAGAAGTTTGCAAATCCAACGAACCGTTGGATTCCTTTCCTGTCTACAGGTGCTGGCCAGTCAAGGACGGCGGACACCTTTTGAGGGTCCATTCTAATGCCTGCCGGGGAAATTTCAAGTCCCAAAAACTGGATTTCCTGCTGCTCAAATTCGCACTTCTCGGCCTTTGCATACAGGCCGTGCCGTCGGAGTCGAAGGAGTACCTTGCCCACATGCCCTCGATGTTGTTCTAGGGTTTGAGAGAAAATCAAGATGTCGTCCAAATAGACGATCACAAAAATGTCCAAAAAGTCTCTGAGTACATCATTGATGAAATGCTGGAAGGTGGCTGGGGCATTACAGAGCCCAAAGGGCATGACCAGGTACTCGTAGTGGCCGAAGCGAGTCCGGAAGGCCGTCTTCCACTCATCCTCGGCCCGAATGCGGACCAGATTGTATGCACCCCTTAGGTCCAACTTGGTGAAAATTGTTGCCGATCTTAGCTTTTGAAAGAGCTCGGGGATTAAGGGCAGAGGGTACCGATTCTTGACCGTAACCTTATTGAGCTCCCGGTAGTCCACACAGGGCCTCAAGGACTGATCTTTTTTGGTGACGAAGAAGATGCCTGCGCCAGCAGGAGAGGTGGAATGGCGGATGAACCCCTTCTTTAAGTTTTCGGAAATGTAGGTCTTCAGGGCCTCCTGTTCCTTCTCGGAGAGAGGGAAAATGCGACCGAAGGGAATTTCAGCCCCAGGGAGGAGCTCGATGGGGCAGTCATAGGGACGGTGGGGCGGAAGGGAGTCTGCCCCCCGCTTGCTGAAAACGTCCAGGAAATCGTGATAAGGTTGGGGTACAGACTGGCACAGGTCTTGATCCGCGTCAAGGCAAAGCAAGGTAGAGGGTGTCCCGGGGGTTGCAGGTAAGCAGTGTTCCTGGCAGTAATGAGATTGAAATTCTACCTCCCCGGTGGACCAATGGATCAGCGGGTTGTGGGCCTGGAGCCATGGCATACCCAGGATGACTGGGAACAGGGGAGAGGAGATCACATCCATGGTTAGAAGCTCCTGATGTTGAGGGAAAATTGTAGCGGGTAAAGGCAAAGTCTCTTGAGTCACCTGGCCAGACTTAATACGGGACCCATCCGCTAGGAACACAGAAAGTCCTTGGGTCTTCTTCTGGAGAGGCAGAGCGTGAGTGTTGGCGAAGGTGGCATCCACGAAACAGCTGCACGCCCCGGAGTCAATGATGGCGCTGGTGAGTATTGTCCTTCCCTGGCACTGCAATGACAGAGGAAGGGTAAGGTGAATAGTACTGGCTGGGCAGGGTGCAGAGAGAGGAGAAACGGATGACAAGCACTTACGCGTCTTGACAGGGCAACCATTCACGAAATGTCCGGAGCCCCCACAGTACAGACACAGATTCAACTGGCGACGTCGGGCCCGTTCCTCGGGCGTCAAGGGGGCACGTAGAAGACCGATCTACATCGGTTCGGAGCCATCCGGAGCAGGTCCCACGGGAGGTGTAGAAGGAGCAGGTAGGTAGCGGGTAGCAGGAACAGGAGCCCTAGCGACCATCCAAGCTGGGCGACTGGGTAAAGCAGAGCGTTCAGCTCGGCGCTCTCGCAGGCGACGGTCCAATTGAATTGTCAGGGTGACAAGGTCCTCAAGATCCTCAGGAACTCCTACACGGGCCAGTTCGTCTTTCAACCCCTCCGAGAGGCCCATGCGGAACTGGTGTCTGAGGGCCGCATTATTCCATTGAGTATCCGCGCTCCAACGCCTGAAGTCCGTGATATAGTCCTCGGCCGTCCTGCGGCCCTGCTGGAGCGCGGATAGGGCGGATTCAGCTGTAGCCGTGCGTTGAGGGTCGTCGTACAGCTGTGCCATTGCCTGGAAGAAGGCGGCTAAGGACTGGGTCATGACACTGTTGGCTCCCAGAAGACGGTGGGCCCAGGACTGGGGTTCTCCTTGTAGAAGGGACACCACGAATCCCACTTTGGTGACCTCCAGGGAGAAGGTCCGGGGTTGCAGGGCAAAGTAAAGCTGGCAGGCATCTCGGAAGGCCTGAAACTTGGACCGGTCGCCTGAGAACCTTTCTGGGACAGGTACTCTAGGTTCGGGAGGAAGCATCACCACTGTTGGTTGGGAGGCAGGTTGCACTGGTGGTGGAGGAGGTGCAGCAGCCATGGGGCTGGCAAGTTGTTGAACTTGGCCTTCCAGCTTGGTATATCCCTCCTGCAGGGATTTCACTGCCTGTGTAAGGGCTGCCAGGTGAGAGCAAAATTCCCGCATGGTAGAGGCTCCTTCCGCAGGCTCAGTCATAATGGCTGTCCGTACTGTTAGGTACCTGGTAGTGCTGAGCCTGACTTGGTGGTTGGAGACCTCTCTTACAACTCTGGTTCAGGGCCTGCTGGATTGGGAACAGCGTAGCCGTGAACACAGCGGGTAGGAGTGTCCGTATGGATGCAGGTGGCCGATGCTGGGTAGATGCAGGTCTTGGTCGGATGGTAGGTCTGCAGATGAAGGTTCGGCAGAAGACCAGGAAGCAGGAGGTAGACCGGCAGCAGGAGCAGCAGCAGACGGCAGAAGTAGCTGACAGCAACGGCAGTAGATCAGCAGAGGACGGCAGCAGCGAGGACCTGTGCAGGGACACTGGAAGCAGGGATGGTCAGGCGAGCCGGGTCACAACAGGTAAGGCAGACAGGTAGAGATGACAGGCAGAGGGATGGTCAGGAGGCAAGCCAGGGGTTCAGCAACAATAACACAGTCCAAAGCAGGGTCAAAACAAGCCAGGGTCAAGGAACGGAGAAGGCAGCGGAGTCAGGCAGGCCGGATCACAGGTAGGATGCTCAGACAGGTTCAGGTTGGGGACACAGGTGGGAGCTGAGACGGACAGCGCCGCATGCAGGCAGCTGTCCCCTTTAAATAGGGCCACTGGCGCCAAAGCGGCGCCGATCGCGCACGTGCACGCTCACGGGGGCGCGCGCGCCCGCTATTCGCGCACGGGAGCGCGCGCACGAGTCCGGCGCGCGCGTGCACGCGCCCGCGGCGCGCGCCGACGCGCGCGACGGCGCTCAGAGGGGCCAGGGCTGCCCAGGTGCCCGCGCACCCTCCGGCTAGAGTGCCCAGGGCGGCTAGAGCCCTGACACAAACCAATCTATTAACCTTCTATGAGGAGGTGAGTTGCCATCTAGATAAAGGAAGTATAGGGAAAAACAAACTGCCCTTATTAAAACAAATAACAATAAAAAATTATAAACCAGTGAGTGAAAATCCATGATAGACCCAAAAAAATTGAATACCATAAACAGCAGTGAAGATGACAAAATATGAATATGAACTTTGCAAATTTAAACAGTTAATCGTCCTAAATGAATATTAGTCCGTGGATATTAATCCAGTGATTAATCAGTGAAGGTGAGTAGGACTTCTTAATCACACAAATAGCACCCTTTGATGTGATCCACCACCGCATAAAATACACGCTTACCAGAGGGCAAGCTTGCACAAGCCTGTAAGGTAACTCGATGTCCGGTCATCAATGCAGTCACAGCTCCCCTCCGCAGTTTTAGACCAAGAGGCAAACCAGGATAGCTCAATCCAGCGGACATACGGAGCAAGCAGCAAGTGGGACCCAGAGAGATGGAAAAAGGCTCACCATAGTGTAAATCAGTATAACCAAAATTTATTAAAAGTGAAGATTGCACTTACATCGGAATGCAGGTAAAAACATCAAGAGTAAAAACAGTAGCCGGCCGGCTTGCAGACACCCATTTAACTACGAGGTACACTGTGATGACGTCAGCACGTCAACCACCCGACGTATGTTTTGTCTCTGAAAGAAGTCGTCTGGGGAGATAAATGAAAGGCCCGTAGACGTGGTGTATCTGCATTTTGCCAAAGAGTACATAAATTGAAAACTGGCTACAAGGGCGAGTTCAGAGGGTGGTTATAAATGGGGAGTACTCGGAATGGTCAGGGGTGGGTAGTGGGGTCCCCCAGGGTTCTGTGCTGGGACCAATCCTGTTTAATTTGTTCATAAATGACCTGCAGGATGGGGTAAACAGTTCAATCTCTGTATTTGCGGACAATACTACGTAAGCTAAGCAGGGCAATAACTTCTCCGCAGGATGTGGAAACCTTACAAAAAGATCTGAACAAATTAATGGAGTGGGCAACCAAATGGCAAATGAGGTTCAATGTATAAAAATGTAAAATAATGCATTTGGGTGGCAAAAATATGAATGTAATTTATACACCGTGGGGAGAACCTCTGGGGGAATCTAGGATGGAAAAGGACCTGGGAGTCCTAGTAGATGATAGGCTCAGCTAATAAAGCAAACAGAATATTGGAATGCATTAAAAAGGGGATTCATTTCAGAGATAAAACGATAATTTTCCCGCTCTACAAGGGGCACCAGTCCTCAGGAAGGATGTACTGGAAATGGAGCGAGTACAAAGAAGGGCAACAAAGCTAATAAAGGGTATGGAGGATATTAGTTATGAGGAAAGGTTGCGAGCACTGAACGTATTATCTCTAGAGAAGAGACGCTTGAGAGGGGATATGATTTCAATTTACAAATACCATACTGGTGACCCCACAATAGGGATAAAACTTTTTTGCGGAAGGGAGTTTAACAAGACACGTGGCCACCTTAAACTACGTAGAGGATTTTTCTCAAGTGTTGTCACTTGAAAAGATATAATAAAATACTTACAAAAATGTGAGGGTACTCACTTTTGTGAAATACTGTATGTGAAAACTTATAATAAAGAATATTGAATTAGGTAACTATTACCAAATTATTAATTTATAGTGGAGGCATGTATGAGCAATTTAGATGTAACTGTTAATATAATCAATTATTCTGTATAGAAGATCTACAATGAAGTATAGAAAAAGAAAAGAAAAAGAACAAAGAATGAAAACAGAAATAAAATAAAATTACATAAAAAAATAGTAATAATATAAAGTAATAGTAACAGTTAGTAACAGAAATAAAAAAGGTGTATCTCTGCGCTGTGGTGGGGCGACAGCTAACATAGATAAGTAATATATCAAACTTATAAATAATTTTAAGAAAAAGTGTGTAGCGCCAAAAGTAAATCAACAGCGATGAAATATGAATACTGTGTTATAAATGAACAGCATATTGAAATAGTCCAAAAAACGGTTAAATTGAAAAAAATATATATATAAGTCCAATGTTAAATGAAAATAATCAATGAAAAAAACAATATAGTGAAAAATATAAATTGAAATGCACAGTCCCATGATAGCATCAGCTATAAAATTATTGGTGAAAGCACAATAGTTCAGTGCAAAGATGTGCACAAAAAATTGGTGGAGAGTTGAAAAGTTAAGGTGATCCAGTACAGTGCTCCAGAATCATCCACCCCACACCTGTGAAATTGACACTCACCGAAAAAGCTGGCTGCCGTTACAGCAGTAAACACGCACTCAGTGTAGATCCGCCATCTGTTGTGGGGAAGGCTGTTCATTAACTCGCACCATCCAGATGTAGCTGTAGTAAATAAAGCTAATCAAAAGCCAGATTAAGTCTCCATAGTGTAGTACTTATTGGATTTGTATGTGAAAATCCAAACTAAAATAAATCATAAAAACATATGACAATTGGGTTTTGGCAAAATGGCCGACAAATCACTTCCTGTTTGCAATTTCTCTAAGTAGACACCGTGATTTGAGCAGTTTTGAGAGACTATATAAACTAGTTTGACGTCTGACACTAGAGGACCTCTTGATAATGTTCTATTGGACGAAACGCGTCGTTGATGGGACACTAGTGTTGACGTCAGGCCACTGTCCGATACCGGGGTGGCAGTGGCACCCATTGTCATATGTTTTTATGATTTATAATTTTTTGGCTTTTAACATACAAATCCATAAGTACTACACTATGGAGACTTCATCTGGCTCCTAGTGAGCTTTAAATTGTTTTTTTGAATTTTTTTGCAATGTGCTGTTAACTTATAACACAGTATTCACATTTCATTGCAGTTCATTTACTTTTGGCGCTACACACTTTTTCTTAATAATAATAGTAACAGTTGTTCATCGATAGTATTGTGGTTCACTGTGTTGAAAAAACCTTAGAATTTCCGCAGACAGTGGGTGGAGAAAATTTGTTGCTACTAGGAATCACTTGGTAGAATTCTTAGTCTGCCTGGAGAATTATTCATATTTGCTTCAGTATAAAGAAATGGTGTCATCAGTTGGGATATTTCCTAGTTTGAAAATTAGTGTTCCATAAGGTTGGGTTCACACCGTAGCATGGAGCGGCTCACAGCAGGGGTCCAGTGCATCCCCGTTCAGCGTTTCAGGTCCGATTTCAGCACAAATTTTTGGCTGAATTTGGACCTGAAACGGACCAGAAGACACACAGGACTCCTGTGCAATTCACTCCGGAGCCGTTCCGGAGATGTGTGAACCGGCTCCATAGAGAGCCGATCACAATCTCCTGACATGCAAATTGGATGCAGGGAAACCCACATCCAATTTGCAATAGTGTGAACCCAGCCTCCAGTTTTTCAATATACAGCAAGGATTTCAGTTCCTTTTTCACCATAGTTAATTTGGGAGCAATAGGTGATGTTCCTTGATTTTAATATAGTTCTGCGGGCCGTCAACAAACCTAGTGAAGACCATGATGGTATTGTAACTGGTGTTAAGGATGTTGATGAGGGGGAAGGGCCAAACCATCCAAAAAGGCAGATCATAGGATCCTTGTCAATTTGTATCCTCAATATAATATGTATGTAGTTTAGAATTTGGTCCCAGAAGGTAGATATCTTGGCACAGCTCCACATTCTATGAAGTAGTGTGGGTCGTATAGTGCCACACCAAGAACAGGTTAAGGCAGAGGAATCCGATTTATCAATCAGGAAGGGCATGAAACCGAGACGTAACTAGAACCTTCAGGGCCCCAGTGCAAGAAACCATTTATATTGCAGTCCGCAGCGTTCCCCTTTACATCAGAGCTCTCCCTTACATCAGGGTCTGTAGCATTCCCCTTTACTTAAGAGTTCCCCTTTACATCAGGATCTGCAGAGTTAACCTTTACGTTAGAGTTCCCCTTTAGATCAGGGTCTGCGGAGTTCCCCTTTACATCAGATTCCATAATTTCCCTTTACATCACAGTCCACAATAGTAAAGGTAAAGATCTATAATAATGGACCAGATTTGCATCAAAAATTGGGATGGAAAGAGAAAAAAAAAGGGGGGAGGAGGGGGAAGGAATAGCAACAGGATGGGTTAAAGAGGAGTCAGATAGGCCCTGACGGACCTCCGTCCCCCATGTATCCTGAGTGCTCATCTTCTAGTTGAATTATCTGGACTGCCTAGGGAAAGATTGATAGAGTTTGAGTAAAATCTGCCAACTCCTGGAAGTGCAACCAGCAAGCTCACGTCTTAGGGAACTTAGTGGGTGTGTCATGTGCAAAATTAACAAGCTCTTTCATTTCTGCTATCTGCCAGATGCACTTGAACCATTCCTGGACAGTAGGCGGATATGTGGTATTCCAATTGGGGTGATGCAGCGCTTGGCTCCGTTGACCATATGCATGGCCAAAGATTTGTAATAGCAGGATCTAATGTAGGAAGAGACGAATAATGCCAAAGGTTTTGAGCAGGAGTATAGTCTAATCATAGGCATGCACACAGGGTGTTCCAGGTGTGCCTAAGCACTCCCTAATCGTCCCATGCACACAGGGTTTTTTTTTCATCCGTAACATCCTGGAATAGAGTTCGGCCACCTCCGGCGCTAGCCCCTTACTCGACACTCGTTACTGTAACTTGCACACACAGAAAATCAAGTGCCAGACACCTCTCCTGGTGGTGCACGCTCTGCACTATCCGTATGAGAGCAGAGGAGGGAGGGGGTGCAGAGTGTGCACAAATCTAGTGTCTCTGTGGCAGCTCCTAAAGCCAGCACCGGCAGCCTGCACACTGCTACTGTAAGTTTTAGCCCCCCATTTTGCAGCAGCTCCTCTCTCTTATCTTTAGGTGGGGTAAAGATAATCTTGGGGAGAAAGGACAGCTCTGTACTGTAATCAAAGGGCAGGTTTGGGGGAGAGCTCTGTACTGGGGAGGGGGGTGGTAAACTTGAGTGTGAGCGATATATTCCTTAATTCTGCACCATGTACAAAAAAATACAAATGCACGCCACACTTTTCACATTTTGAAAAACATTTATCATTTTCCTACCACTCCCCAATTATGTGCCGTTTTGTGTTGGTCTATCACATAAAATCCCAAAAAAATATATTTACTATTTTGGTTGTAACGTGACAAAATGTGGAAAATCTCAAGGGGTATGAATACTTTTTCAAGGCACTGTACATACACACACACGCATGTTTGAGCTTTGGGGTGCACACGCTAATGCAGTAGGCTGCGCACTCCTATGAGTCTAATGTATAGGTAGTGTCATGTACCCCTTTACAAAAGGGTTTTAAAACCAGACAGGACCACAACACTTTTAATAATTGTACCTTAGGTCAAAACATTTATATTTTGGATAGAACAGGAAAGGGTTAAACCACCTGTCAATTATGTATTACTGTGTGAAACAATCTCTAATTATTCTGGACACCGTTGTCAATGGACAGAAAATGATAGGCAATTTAAAATAGAACAGTTGTCTCTGGAACAGGAAGAGAAGGGAAATCTGTCAATGGTGACAACTGTTCCTGTGACCGTTGTCAAATACCTCCTAGTTTGGAGAGATTTCCTCCCACTTGCTGCCAGGTTTGTGGGACATGAATTGAAAAATATATATTATATATATATATATATATATATATATATATATATATATATATATTTATATTTTATTTATTATTTTTTTTTTTTTTTTTTTTTTCTCATTCTTCTTCATTCTTCTCATTGTAATTCTATGGGCAGATAATCTTCTGCTGAGTTTGCTCTTGGCTGAGCTATTTCTATATGTTGTATTTGCATTATGCTGCTTAATACTCCTATCCAACTGTTAAATTCAAGAAAGCCTGCAAAGTTGAATTATTATTATTATTATTATTATTATTTATATAAATCTTCAAAGGATAAAGGAGAACATAATAGACCTCAGAGCTTAATTCCCAAATGGTGAATATTACAATGTGTGATAACAGCATAATGGAAGAATCACTGAAACAAAATTGATCCTTACTGTAGTGTGGAATGATTGGAAAGTATGCTATTGCCCTCTAGTGGCAGAAAAATATGTTTCTGCATAACAGATTTGCAGTTTGCCTGTTTAAAATTCTTTACATAACCTGTAGAGATAGTAAAGGGAAAAAACAGCATATTCCCTTCTGATGAACTGGCTGAATTCCAATCAGTGTATGGGCAGTTTAAGTGTAGTTTTCCAGCTTGTCTAGAGCAAATACAGAAAGTCTTGTAATGTTTGTTGTTTTTTCTATAAAATTGCTCCCCTTCTTGCAAGGTCATTATAAATCAAGTTGAACAGTATGTTGGGGATTGCCCCCCTCTTACTTATGTACCAGCTACAATACCCTCAGCGCTGGGTGTGTTCCATTAAACCTAAAGAGGAACTATGGACTCCCATTTAAAAAAGCATAGAAACACATGTTTTTCTGCTCCTTTGGTACGTCCGGCATAGAAAGTCATACCTCCCAACAGTCCAGGGTTGTGCGGGACTGTCCCTCATTTTTCACTTCAGTCCCAGATTCTCGCATACAAAGGTTTCTCCTGCAAATGCACTGCATCTGTGCAATGAGCCAATGCCATGATTTGCATATGTTGGGTTCATTCATAGGCAAAGCATGGGGAAGGCTCCTTCTCGGCACTGATCACATTGCACAGCCAAAAGGAGGTCTTCAGGCTGTCTCTGCTTGTGAAGTCTGCATTGCATCTTGTAAGTTTTAAGGGGAAGGGGTCTGTACTGTGGAGAGGGAGGGAATCTCTGATGGGTTAGGGGTCTTTAATGAAAGGGGGTCTGTACGAGGGGGTGGTCTGTACTGGGAGGACTGTACTGGGAAGGGGCGGGTTGGGGGGTTCTGTACTGAGGGGGTGTGCTGGGAGGGCGGTCTGTCCTGAGGGGGTGGGTTGTCAGGGGTTGGGCTGTGGGCTGTGGGGGGAAATCTGTACAGAGTGGAAGATTGGGGCTGTTGGAGGAAATCTGTACTGTGACAGGATATGGGCTTGGAAGGGGAATTTTCATACTGGGAGGATAGGGTCAGTTTTGGTTGTAGCCTATGCATTACATACTTCTGACTCCCTGTGAACCTTACACTCTGTGCATTACATACTCCTGTGCCCTGTACTCAATGCATTAGGCACCTTGAATATGTACTTTGTGACCACTGCACTCTGCAATACTCACTCCTGACACCAGTGGCATCACTAGGGTTGGTGTCACTTGGTGCGGTAAAAAATGGAGTCACATGGTGTTTTTGCAACCTGCGTGAGAAAGAGAGGGTGAGAGAGAGGGCAGAGAGAGAGGGCAGAGAGAAATAGGGGGGCAGGGAGAGAGAGCGTGCAGGAAAAGAGAGGGAACAGAGAGAGGGGGGCAGAAAGAGACAAGGGGGGCAGGGAGAGAGAAAGAAAGGGAGCAGGAAAAAAGAGAGGGGGCAGGGAGAGAGAGAGAGGGATGGGGCAGAGAGAGAGGAGGGGGCAGGGAGAGAGGAAGGGGCAGGGTCTGGTCAGTGCTCACTCACTTGGATGGTGCCCGACTGACTCAGTCAGTGGCTTCTGTTTCAATGTGGCTGTCAGCTTGTTTAATCTTCACACCCCCAAATCCCTTTCACAGATGGAGCACATGGGCAGGGAGAGAGGGGCAGGAGAAGGTATGCATGTCATGCTGCTCAGGCATGCTGGAGGTAGACAGAACAGTGTGGGGATCCACTCCTTCCAGGACAGCTGCAGCTCCCAAACCGGATGTCTCCTGCACCCGCAGAGGATGGAGCAGTCCTTAGAGGAGGGAGAGGAGAGGAGCAGGTGGTTTTCCGCCAGCCCTGCATGTCTGTGGCAGAAGTGGTGTGGCCTTTCAGGGTGCATCAGAGCGGCTTGTCTCAGTCTGCCCCTGGTGTCACCCGGGCATGGCCTGCACCCACCGCACCCCCCTAGCGAAGCCACTGCCTGACCCTTTACTTTGTGAGTTAGGCACTCCAGACCTCTGCAATGTGTGTGATACACACTCCTGAGACCTTAACTCCATGGATTACACACTCCTGAGCCTTTCACTTTGTGAGTTACACACTTTTGAGGCTTAAACTCTCTGCATTATGAACTCTTGGCTCCTGCACTCTGTGCTATGTGCCCTCTTTGAGCCCCTGTGTATTATGTACTCCGTAGCCCTTCACTCTGAGTATTAAGTGCTCTTGCACTCTGTATGTTACACACTCCTGAGCCCTGCACTCTGTAGATTATTTATCCCTGACCACTGCACTCTGTGCGTTCTGTACCTCTGAGCCCTGCCCTCTATATGTTAGGCACCCCTCAGCCATGCCATGACCCCTGGATGATAGGCACTATGTTGTACTTTTCATACACCTGACCACTGAGGTCTGTATGCTGGGTTTTTATATGACATTCTCCTGACCACTGAACTCTACATAGATTATACTTGACCTTGCACTGTATACTCTGTTGTACAGAATACACTGCATTCACTATTATAAACACTGTATACGCTATATTGTACGTTATATTCCTACCCTGCAACTGTATAAACTATGTTGTACAATGTATTAAGCTGAGTGATGGAGTCCTAACTAATTTAATTAAAAAGATTTTTTTCCATCTAAAAACCTTTAATCCACCTGCAGCCTCAGCAGGTGTTGCAGTACTCAGCAGTAAGGGCAGTGTATCAAATGATGATTTCCTAACCACCTCAAGACCGGACACTTTCACCCCCTTCCAATCCAGGCCAATTTTTAATTTTCAGCGCTGTCACACTTTGAGTGACAATTACTCAGGCATGCAACACTGTACCCATATGAAATTTATATATTTTTTTGAGACAGATAGGCCTTTTTTTTCTTTTGGTGCTATTTAATCACCACTGATTTTTTTTTTTTTTTGCTATATAAATGAAAAAATTCCCCAAATTTAGGGGGAAAACTTTTTTTTTCTTAGTTTTTGTTATAAAATTTAGAAACTAAATATTTACTCATACATTTAGACCACAATGTATTCTCCTACATTTTTTTGGTAAAAAAAAAAAAAAAAAAACCCAAGGCAGTGTATATTTTTTAGTCTGTTTGAAAGCTATATAGTCCATAAGCTATAGAATTTACTGTATATTTGAAAATTGATCAATCCTGATGTACTAACTGCTTATTTCATTTCTTGAGGCACTAAAATGGCAGGACAGTACAAATACCCCTTAAATGACCCCTTTTTAGAAAGTAAACAGTCCAAGATATTTAGTAAGAGGCACGGTGATCAGGACTCTGGTATGAGGTACAGTGGTGATTGGGATGGTGTTATGGCGTATGGCGGTGATCAGGATGCTGGTATGCATATGTCAGTGATCAGAACGCTGGTTTATGGTATGAAGGTGATCAGGGTGCTGGTATAGGGTATGGGGGTGATCAGGGAGCTGGTATTGTGTATTTTAGTGATCACGATGCTGCTATGATGTATAGTGGTGATCAAGACACTGGTATGGTGTATGGCAGTGATCAGGGCGGTGATATGGCATATGGTGGTGATCAGGTGCTGGTATGGTGTATGGCAGTGATCAGGGTACTGGTATGGCATATGCGGGCGATCAGGGTGCTGGTTTGGTGTATTGTAGTAGTGGTGGGTTTATTTCCACTTTGAGTAAATGACCACATGTTCTGGGCTCACACACCCTTTTTTCACTGAAAAATGATGTTTCTTGATACCTGAGGAATAAATAACAATAGCATCATGAAAATAGTATAACCACTGTTATTATATTACAGTCTCAACTCAACAATCAGCAGCTCAGGAGGCACAGGTCGCCTCCAGTATCTACAGCCCACCCAGGAAACACACCTCTACACCCCAATGGTATTATTGTTATGCAAGTTAGGGGTGGGCAAATTTGCCTGGATTGGCCTTTGCTGCTGACAGTGGGCACTATTAGCAGTGTAGTGAAAAGGTGTGAAGATCTAATAGGCGTTATGCCTCGTACACATGGTCAGACTTACCGCCAACAAGCTCACATCCAACATTTCCCGTCGGAAAGTCCGATCGTGTATACGGGCCTTTAGGCTCTATGTGCCTACAAATACAAGTCAACAAAAATAAACTGCATTGGTGGGTTTGGCGCCCTTGGTCAAAGTCTAGGGTGCAATCTAATCATGCTTGAACTCCTTACTAGCCATCAGATGCTCTGCTGCATTGGATTTTTCAGTTTCAACACTCTTCTTCCCAGGCTCAGTAGAGGATGGAAGCAGCTTGGCTTGGAGGCTTGGTCCAGGCCATCACATCTATATTTCTATCATATACAGAGACTGTCTATGCGCTGGGTGCTTTCACATACCACGTCTGGGAACACTAAGTTCATCCATCCATTTCTACAAATAAGTGAGCATTTCCATATATTCCTTCTTTATGAAAATTAATTGCATTCCACAAGCATTATATTGTCTTCTTTTTTACACCATGGCATTTATTCATAATAAAATGTTTAATCATCTCATTAAGAATAAATACCAGAAAAATAAGTGTTCCCAAAATAAGATTTTAATTGACAATAACAACCTACTGATGCCATCGGTTTGTAATTGAACTTCCCATAATGTGTTTCAGGACATTCGCTAATGGATCAGACATTGTAATGAATGCGTGCCCACTGTCCAGGGTAATTAAGCGATTTGCCTTCACGTACATAGCAGGCTGTTTCATTAACTTTATTGAGTTTATTACAGATGAAGACAAAATGGCTTCGTTTCTGGAAATCGCTTACTGTTTTGAAACACAGGAGTTTCAAATTCAAACCAAAAGTTTATTACGCTGGATGACACATTCGACTTTAGGCAAAAACTGGAAAATTCACGCTTGTCCAGAAAATAGTGCTAAAATGATTTAATGAGATCTCTAGGTAAGACGAGAAGGAGGTAAATATATTGTATTATTTACTCTTAAGCCAGTGATGTCCTTTCCCTGGGGAAATTTTAGAAAAGCACCTATTAAGGTGTATGTCATTGAAAAATTCAAGAAAAAAATGTATGCAGTACATCGCTGCAGCACATGCACATTTTGATGGCAGTATTTTAAGATATTTTAAATAATAGCATTCACCATTGCATCCAACTGAGTAACAAATATAAGAGAACAAATGTTAACCAATGTGGCTCAATTCTAGTCTTAAAAATCAAATAAAGGGAAAAAAGCTGGCCTTTAAACAATACAAAATGAAAGGGACAGCTTAAGGCTCAATTCACTAATGGTTACCGCATGCGCTCACCCAAAAAAAAATGATTATGCAGTATTTAGCGCAAAATGAAAAATGCACAGGTAAATATTGCAAAAAAAAAAAAACATGCGGTAAACTTTTAAGTCCAATTCACAAAGGTAACAGAAAGTAAAAAAAGATGCAATATTTATCACCTGGGTTTTGCTGGAGGTATCACATGCTGTATTTTGTCAGATACAGCATAGGAAGCCAGCCGCCACCTCCTTAAAGCGGAGTTCCACCCTAAAGTGGAACTTCCGCTTATCGGATTCCTCCCCCCCTCCGGTGCCACAATTGGCACCTTTCAGGGGGGAGGGGGGTGCAGATACCTGTATAATACAGGTATCTGCACCCACTTCCGGGACGCATTATCCGAGCTGCCCCGCCTCTATCTGAGAATGCCCCGTTGTGTCTTGGGAAACACAGTTCCCAGGACACAGCGGGGACCAATAGGGGCGCGCAGCGTGACTCGCGCATGCGCAGTAGGGACCGGGCAGTGAAGACGTTGCGTCTTCACTTCCTGATTCCCTGACGGCGGGGCAGCGAGAGACGAGCGGTCTCTCGTCACATTCTGCCTACACCACTGGAACCAGGAACAGGTAAGTGCCCATTTATTAAAAGTCAGCAGCTGCACTATTTGTAGCTGCTGACTTTTAATATTTTTTGTGCGGGTGCAGCTCCGCTTTAACAATGGATGACAGCTGAATGTAAACAAAACATGCTGGCAATTAAAAATTATGGGGAAAAAACAGCGTGATGATGTCACCAGGTGGCCCTGCCCCCTTGTGATGTCACTGAATCAGCATGCTTCTGGCCGATGATGTCACAAGGAGGTGGGGGCCACCCAACAATGTCACTGGGTGACTCTGCCCCTTGGGTATTTAAGAAATGTCAGATGGCGGAACTGACAGACGGCAGGAGCCCTCAATGAGATCAGAGTTTTTTTTTTTTCTTTTTTTGCATTCAGCAGTGCAGCGGGCGTCATGATTGACGATGGGGGACATTTTTTTTTTGTAAAAAACTTGTGTTGTGTCTTTACTCACTTTTTACCCCATACTCAATTCATGGGGGGGGTCTGGGGGCTCCCTTGTTAAGCGGATTTTCCAGATCCCGATAACCCCCTCCGCCCGCAGGCCCCCACAACCACCGGCCAGGGATGTGAGGAAGAGGCCCATCAACATGGGGACAAGGTGCTTTGGGGTGGAGGGGCACCCCCCCATGTTGAGGGCATGTGGCCTGGTATGGGCGCTCGATCTTCCCCTCTCTTTCTTGACCTGCCAGGCTGCATACTCAGATAAGCATCTCGTATGTATTTGGGGGGACCCCACGCCATTTTTTATTTTTATTTTGGCACGTTTTGTTTACATGAGTCATCCATTGTTAAGGATGTGGCGGCCAGCTTCCCGGCCCGCTCCTTAACAAACAGCTCAATGCGATAAATTGCCACATGAAAATATGCGGTAATTACCACATTATCTAAACTTCACCGCAGTAGTTATTTACCGCACAATTCTTAGTGAACTGAACAGTTGCACAATTGTTTCCACATGCCTTATTTTGCCAGATTTTTTTCAGCGTTATTTATCTTTTAGTGAATTGACCCCTTAGGCAGGATTGGTTACACATACAGTAATGTAGTAAGAAATGCAATCAGGGCAACTAAAAGATTATAGTAAGCACATTGCTACAAAAATAAAGAAAAAAATTAAAAGTTTTCAAATACTTCAACAGTAAAGGTAAAGTAAAAGTAAGGACTAGGAAAGTATACCCATATAGGATAAATTTGAGACTTTAGTCATAAATCACATGACTAAGGTTAGCATGTTAAATACCTTTTTTCTCTTCAGTGTATACATGGGAAAAAGAAGAATTTAATAGAAGGAATAGTACAGGTGATACTGAGTGGTAAAGAGAAAACTTAGAGAGGAAGAGAAAGGAGGAGTACAGGAAAAGGAATGATAGGTATAGACAGGAGCTGACAGTGTTCTGTTGTGGCAGAACTATGTAGAGTGAAGATTTTGAAAACTCAGAAGTGTGCGAGGCAACCAAGGTGGGCCAGGAGGTGACTGGCCAGATAATCGATTGCTCCGGTGCCTGTTTGTGGAAAGCACAAACCTAAAGACCAGAACCCCAGGGCGTACTAGGGCGAGAAGATCAAGTCTGGTACAGCCTACGTAGGAATGTTGCAGTCTGTAGTGGGTGACGTATGCTCGTCCTGCCAACACTTGCACTACTGTTAAGTGACCTTGTCTGCAAGGTGAAGGAGCGTCCTTCGAAAATAGAGTGTCATGTATAGACATATGTGACAGAAACTAATGCCTGAAGAGTACGTCCAATGATGTATGTGAAGTAGCTGTATAGTGCAAGGGTGCTGCAGCGTGATGTGATAGAGCAACCCTTGAACTACGCTCCTGACTGACACTGACTCTAGTAGCGAGGTCCTGGTTAGGATCGAACTCGGTCACACGGGATACCTGTATCAGGTGTGACATATAGAACAAGAGATTTTTTATTTTTTTTCAATTCCCCCTTTTGTGCCCTTTGTGTGCGACTGGCCCTGGTGAAGATGCAATTGTTGCTTTTTTTTTTTTTTTTTAACCTGGAAACAACGTCCAACCTGGTACAGGATGGCACCTGAACTCGACTGACCTAAGGGAGAAAGACAGACGGAAAATAATGAGTGGCTCGTATGAATGCCACTGGAGACGAGTGGCCAATTAAGTGTGGCGGTGGGAGTGCCACTGAGTGTGCTTGCAGTGATTTGCAAGAAAGTTATGTTGAGATGTGTACTTGCAGCGTTTGCAAGGAGTTTAGGCTGAGATGCATGTTTGTGGCATATCAAATGGATAACTGCTGAGATGCGGGTACTTGCAGCAATTGCAAGGAGTCTATACTGAGAAGCCTGTTTGTATCAAATGCAATGGGTATATGCTGAGATACGTGTTTTTCTGCGATTGCTAGATGCCTATCCTTGCAACGTTTGCAATAAAGGTAACCTACTGATAGGCGAAAAGAAAAGGATAGCAGAAATAGTATGTGTAGGAACGAACAGTGAAAATGGCATACGTAATGAATCATAGATTTATGATAGGGAGTGTTACAAATTGAGTATGGAATACTCGTGATGCGAACCGTTGTGCCGCTGATGCGACTAGGTTCGGTTAGGAGTGTGCTGTATGTAGCTGCTGACATGATATGAATCGGTCAGAACAATGATATGAATAACGAATCGTAGGGTATGGTACGAACCAATACGAATCAGTGTGTGGGATGCGAGTGATGCCAACCGTTGTGCCACCAAGGCGATTTGGGCTTGAATCGAAATGATGCGTATGGCATGAAGTGATATGGATCGGTGAGTGAGACAATGAATCGTTAGTAGGGTATGGGGGGGAGCGGTATGAATCATGTGGGACGTGTCCGATGCAAACCGTTATGCAGCTGATGCGACTAGGTACGAATCGGACTGTGGTAAGTGTGCCATGCCTTCGTTGTGAATCGGAGAAGAAACAGGGAAGGGCCTGTAACTACTGAGTACTGGAGGCCTACGAACGATTCGTAAGCTCCCTCAGCAGAATCAAACAAGCAATGGTAAACAAAATGAGAAATAAGCTGGTTGAATGTGATACGACAAGGGGGTAACGAATCCTACCTGTGACAGCGAGCAAGACTTTGAACGACAAACTAAAAATAAGCGACCGCAATGTACGGTATTCAGAACAGACTCATGAACACGCAGTAAGCTGAAGAGTCGTCCTGGTGATGTAACGAATAGCGCACTGGAACGGAGAGCAAGGGCGAGCAGCCAGCTTAAACACCCATGGGCTCCTCCCATAAATTCAGGCCATCATACTGGCCTTCTAATATATATATTTATTTTTTTTTTTTTATTTTATATATTTGTCTGGAGCTTAGCTGTAAATGTCCTTTAATAACTACGGATTACTTTGTAACTTTAGTGTAGTTAGAGGCATTAACTTGAAAGCTGAAGAAAACGCATGTTGTTTTTTTAACATCTTATACTATATAAATTTGCTTTAAATGGGCCTCTCTGCAGAATCTGCTGACTCCACAATCCCCTTCTGTCCTGTCATTTGCAAGATGGGTTATAACAGGGCTCAAGTCCTGCAGGAACGCATGGGAACGGAGTTCCTGTACTTTTTCCACAACAGGAACTCAGTTCCCGTTAGCAGCCGTGTCCTCCAAGACTTTGAAGTATGCGAGCTGTGTGGCAGGTGCTACACCAGCAGCTGCCGACACAGCTCGCAATAGTAAGTGACGCACACCGGACCATTTAGGCATTGCCAGTAGGGGGCCCCGTGACAGCTTCCGCTTCGATCTACCTGTCAATCACAGCTAGCTGACAGGTAGATCAGGTCCCTGCTGCTAAGAGATTATATTTAGTCAGAACTCTCGTGATGCGTCCTCCTCGCCGGCCCCTGATTTTCTGTCTCCTCATCTCCCACCCCAGTCTCCTTCATACTTGCTCTGTGTGTCCCGCTGAATCCCCCCCCCCCCCCCTCCTCTATCTTCAGTGCCATATGATGAGAGAACCCAGAGGAGGAGTACAGCTATTCTGCTCACAGGACATGCAGGGAGAGAGGTGAGCTGAGGAAGGAACATTGGTTTGGGGTGGTAAGCTGAGCACAATACCTGGCAAAGTTTAATGCCAGGAGGGAAGTTTATGTGGAAATATGTGAAGGGTTGGAATAGCAGCGAGTGTGTGTTGGAGCCCTGCAGAGTTTGCAGGCCCCCAAGCTAACATACATCTCCTAAGCAGGGACACATCACTATCTCCCCTAGCATTCTGTCCAGATAATGTGCAGTTCATTTATGACCTTTCCGTTTAACCCTGTGTTATCCAAACTCTGTTCAATGAAAAGTGTAAACTCACCACATAAACACTCTATATACAAAATAACATTCCCCAATAAAGATCAGAACATGATGTTCACATTTGCATGGAAGCACAATTGAATGAATGCTGATTATTCAGAGAATTGCCGTATTTATGTTTATTGAGGACTGTTTTGTTTTTTTATGTACTAACAGTTAAGCTTCATACACACAATATGAAAATTGGATGAAAAATACCACTTTTGAAGCGTTCGTGCATATGAGCGTATCATTTTTTTTTTTTTGGTGGGCAATTGGATCTTGGGTGGGAGTTCCCACACTTTTTTCCCCAGGACTTGACCCCTGGGTTATAAGCTACAAGCATGTGACCCCAAACAGCAAGTCTGAGGGGGATCGAGGGGCCAGGAGATTCTGCAGAGAGGCCCCCCCTTCCCCCACAACTGCATATGTAATGGTAAGTAGGGATGAGCTAAACTATCTCAGGGTTGATCAGAGCGTGGTTCAGTAAGAAGCTTGGATGCTGAACCCAACCCCACTGAAATCAATGGGAGCTGAATCTATCAAATTAAAAATGCCAATTTTCTGGGCTATTAGGCAAATTCCATTTCATTCTCAGCTTCTATTTTTTTTTAAAACCACGCAGACCCCTTCAAGGATCTGCTGTGTATTTTGAGGGATCTTTGGACGGGGGGGAGGGGGTCTATGTGCTTTTTATTTCTTTATAAATATCACTTTTTTGTAGCACACGATACCACAAGAATGAAAAACAAAAATTGTGTAGGGTTCCTCCCAAAATAGATACCAGACCCTTTGAGTCCACCACACAAAAACAGAAACTGCTGGAGGTCACCAGGAAATTCATACCAGATCCTCCAAGCATGCTACCTGGCCAGAAAAGGGGTAGGGGTGAGCATACCCCTCGCCCCAAACCAAAATAGGCCACATGCCCTCAACATGGGGTACCTTCTCTCCCAGATGCACAATCTCTTCCCCCCCACTCTGGCTGGTAGATGTGTGGGGTCTGTGGCGGGGGGCTTATTGGAATCTGGAATGGCCATGGCAATATTTGGGCATTATTGTAACCCCTCTGATTCCTACTCATTTGCTTACATGGCCAGGGATTCCTAGCTATGTAAGTGAGTGGGTGACGTCAGTGGTTGGTAAGGTTGTGGAGGGGGCAAGCACCTGCTGCTTCCTTAGCAACCACTGACAGTCGTAAGCTGCCACATTCATCCACGCCAAAGGCCCTACACAAATCAGTTCAAAGACCAGTGTTCAGTACAAATTCCCTTAACTTTTAGCATTTGAATGAACATCCAAACAGCCAGGGAGCTCATCCCTAATCTGAGCTCATCACTGAGCTCATCCCTAATCTGAGCTCATCACTGAGCTCATCCCTAATCTGAGCTCATCACTGAGCTCATCCCTAATCTGAGCTCATCACTGAGCTCATCCCTAATCTGAGCTCATCCCTAATCTGAGCTCATTACTGAGCTCATCCCTAATGGCAAGCAGGAGCTGCATTTGAAAATAATGAGCACTAGTATGTACTAATCAGGGAATCTGGAAATTCATAGAAGACTTTTCTACAATTTTGCTAAAGGTGAACTTACACTTGTTTTGGGCCTAGGTAATTGTTGCTAAGAAAAAATAAATTAGACTGTGACTATGTCTTGCTGCTCTATATCCACTGTCTGCTGTGGACTTTTAAGTACATAATGGGGTTTATTTACTAAAGCTGGAAAGTGCCAAATCGGGCTCACTTCTGCATAGAAATCAATGAGCTTCCAGGATCCCCTGATGAAGTCACGTGACCGTGACGAACATGCGCCGGAAAGTACAGAGATACCGGAAGTGAGGTACGAGCTCCCTGCTCGTTTTTACATGCTGTTTTATGTACACAGAAATGTGAGTTTATATCTTTACCTTATTCAAATA
The DNA here is from genome assembly GCA_028564925.1 of Lithobates sylvaticus. Lineage (NCBI taxonomy): Eukaryota > Metazoa > Chordata > Amphibia > Anura > Ranidae > Lithobates > Lithobates sylvaticus. The sequence goes on along the minus strand of CM053026.1, from coordinate 707,946,801 downwards.
AATTAGTTTTTAAAAAACTACTACACTATCGAGCATCCCTTTTACCTATTTGCGAGGTACACATACTAACGCCAGGCCAAAAAAGGGACGCCCATTAGGAGAAGCACTCACTTGGAACCAAAGGCGGACGCCATCCAGGGAAGAGCAGAGGCCCCTTGGGAGCCAATATATGTATACACGCTGTTACCTTACAGCGGTAAGGTAAGGGGACATCTATACCATACCCCACAGAGGAACAGAAGTCACATATTATTGTTTTCCTGCACTACTCTTCTGAGAGTGACCACCAGTGACCACCAGCACCGTTATTACTTCACTTGTGTTTTTTTTTGGATTGACACCTATGTCACAACAGCCTGCACTGTAGCCCTAGCAGACATAGGGTTTACTTCACGGACTTACATCACCATACTATTATTTATCACCCATACCATACTATTATAATTTTGTTGGCACCAAAGTATTTAATGCATAAAATATATGATTTTATTTAAAGAAATTTATTTATAAAAACGCATTTGACATACGTTTTTAATGCGGTTTTATTGGAGCAATTTTATTGGAGCAACTCTATTTACCTATACTATCTATTTAATGAACTTTATGTATGAAGATATATTATTATTATTTATTTGAATTGTGTTTATAGTGTTTTCACTCCGTTTACTAAGTAATTTATGCACAGTAAGCACTTTTAGTACCCTTGACACTTTATGGCTATTGTCACTTGCCAGCGCAAGTAAATTCGTTCTCCTAAGCACCTTATATTTGCACTTATACGTTCAGTTTATTTTTGAATCCAATATACAGCGCAGCACTACCTCTCTTTTATATAACTTTTTTGGACCTGAAATTTCCATCAGTGTTCGCTGCAGTATTAGACCATTCTGTTACACACTAGGCTGGCGCAGAGATACATACTACAATACATTTCCTGACTAGTATGTACTAATAAGAGAATCTGGAAATTCATAGAAGGCTTTTCTACAATTTTGCTAAAGGTGAACTTACACTTGTTTTGGGCCTAGGTAATTGTTGCTAAGAAAAAATAAATTAGACTGTGGCTATGTCTTGCTGCTCTATATCCACTGTCTGCTGTGAACTGATAGTTAATACAGGCATACCCCACTTTTAAGTACATAATGGGGTTTATTTACTAAAGCTGGAAAGTGCCAAATCGGGCTCACTTCTGCATAGAAACCAATGAGCTTCCAGGTTTTATTACCAAAGCTTAATTGAACAAGCTGGGGTTAGAAGCTCATTGGTTTCTATGTAGAAGTGAGCCTGATTTTGCACTTTCTAGCTTTAGTAAATAAACCCCATTGTGTACTTAAAAGTGGGGTATGCCTGTACTCATTTAAGGCTTTGGTGTCAACAAAATACAGTTTAATGCAACAATTGTGTCTTTAAAGCACCAGAAAAAAATTCTGTGAGAATGTTGAGAACGTCTGTAATAATACCCCAGTGTAATGTGGTATTTATAAGAATGCATTGTGTGCTTTCTCATGGTTTTAATTCCTCTTGTACTCTTTATTTCCAGGTGATATGCCACTGGCAGAATATACTATTTCTAGGTCAAATATTTTCACCTACTGCAAATGAGAAGGTTTAAACTCAGATTACATCATAAAAATATGGATATTTAATCTTTAACCTCCAAAGTAGAAGAAGGTAACCATTTACTGACAACGTGAATGAAACTGAAATATTGAATACTAAATCTTCAATTATAGGGCAAAGATAGATAGAAAGATAGATAGATATTTACTGTATATGTTTAACTACTTCAATACCGGGCACTTACCCCCCCCCCCCCCCCCTTCCGGCCCAAGCCAATTTTCAGCGCTGTTGCTGTTTAAATGACAATTGCGCGGTCATGTTACACTGTACCCAAACAGAATTTTTATCATTTTGTTACCACAAATAGAGCTTTCTTTTGGTGGTATTTGATCACCTCTCTGTTTTTTATTTTTTGCTAAACAAATCAAAAAAAGGCCTAAAATTTTGAAAAAAAATTTAGTTTTCTTTTGTTTCTGTTATAAAATTTTGTAAATAAGTAAGTTTTCTCCTTCACGGATGGGCACTGATAAGGTGGCACTGACGGGCACTGATAAGGTGGCACCTAGGAGGTGGCACTGATGGGCACTGAAGGGCACTGATGATGGGCACTGATAGGCGGCACTGATGGGCACTGGTAGGCGGCACTGATGGGTGGCACCGATATGCAGCACTGATGGGCACTGATAGATGACACTGATGGGCACCGGAAGGCTGCACTGATGTGTACTTATGGGTGGCACTGATAGGCGGCACTGCTGGGCACTGATGGGCATTGATAGGTGGCACTGCTTGGCACTTATACGTGGCACTGATGGGCACTGATATGCGGCACTGATAGATGGCATTTATAGGCATCACTGATGGCACTGGCACTGGCAGGCATTAGGGATGGGCACTGATTGGCAGCTGCCTAGGCACTGATTGGCATTTCCCTGGTGGTCTAGGGTGGCATACCTGGTGGTCCAGTGTGGTGGCATCCCTGGTGGTCCTGGGCGGGCATCCAAGGGGGGGGCTGCGCTGATAAACAATCAGCACAGACCCCCCCCGTCAGGAGAGCAGCTGATCGGCTCTCCTCTACTCGCGTCTGTCAGACACGAGTGAGGAAAGGCCGATCAACAGCTCTTCCTGTTTACATCATGATCAGCCATGATTGGACACGGCTGATCACGTGTTAAAGAGCCTCCATCAGAGGCTCTTTACCGAGAGCGGTGTAGCGGTGTGTCAGACTGACACACCGCACCACCGATCGCCGTGATGCGCGCACCCGTGGGCACGCGAGAGCGGTCGCTCTGGAGGGCCGTCATATGACGTCCACCCAAAGCGAGAGCCATTTGATGGCCAGTGGGCGGGAAGTGGTTACATTTACACCAATCAGCCATAACATTTTGACCAATGACAGGTAAATAGAATGTAGCATCCTGATGTTTAGGCAGGATTGCTATTAAATGTATTCCCCAAGTTATAGTTGCCTTGGCCAATTGTCAGGAGGTCAATTGATTTCACCCTAATTCTGGAATTGCTGCACTTCTCTCTTCTCTCACTAGTTAGCCGGGTATCTGGCGGCATTAGATAAGACAAGGGCATTGCAAGGACAGATTAGGAATGAATGAATGGGGTGTCTCAGCCAATGGGCAGGGATTTTCTGGGGTACCTTGGCCTGCTGGGAGAATCCATTTGATTGGGTGCATTCAGGTGATCGGGGTTCAGTGCCACCTGGACTGCTGTCTGGGTGGACATGTGTTGTATTGTCCCGGGCTGCTAGGCCAGAAACCTAAGGCCTATCCTGGGGACATCTGGCTGCTAGTCTGTCTGAGGGCTTATTCAGAAGCATGAAAGCAGTGTAGGGTTGGGACTGCGGGCTTGTAGTCCAACCAGAAGTAACGGCTCCGCCAGGGAACCAGTCATGGTCGGAGGTAAAGGAAATTTGTTACCACTAAGGGACCATCCACCTTGCTACCGGACACCATTGTGAGTAAGCTGAGGCCAGCCAGGAACAGTGAAGAAGTGGGAAAACTTCAGCAAGTGCCAAGTCAGGGACTCAGCGGGACAGCAGAGGTGACGTTTGTGGAGTGCCAAGCAAGGGGCCTAACGTGTCAGCAGGGGTGAAGCTTGAGGAGTATCAGTGAGTGCCAAGCCAGGGACCCAGCAGGGAAGTGGCGGTGACGCTTGAGGAAGAAACTGAGTGCTAAAGTGAAAGAGCTCAGAGGATCCAGTGGCAAGTGGATCTGAAGTCTAGTGAGAGAGAATGGGAGCTCATTGAGTGAAGACCCACAGTGAGTGAGTGTGGGGTAAAGTGAACTGTTCGTGTTGCAGATAGTTAATGCTTTTACTGTTAGTAACAGCTACAAGATTGTTGCCATAGGAGACAGCAGTCCTACCTACACAGAAGTGGTGTCCAGCTGGAGGCCTTCACTTGTATAGCTGTCTACCTACAGAAGTCTCGGAGTCTGCTAATTATCTTTTCATCTACCTAAGGGTGTCCTAGCCCTAACCCTCTCTCCCACAGTTCTGTTTAAGAGACAATAAATCTCTTTGCATTCAAAAAGTGTCTGGCGCTCACCTGTTCAACTTGCATTACACCCACCATGCCTTGTAACCCACTCTACACCAAAGGATGTCAGCTGTCCCTAACTCTGGAGTTAACCATTAGGCCAAAAGAGGCCCGGGACTTTGCTACAAGAATAACATTGATTATCTTGTTACACGATTAAATAGCAGAGCTACTGTAGATCAAATTGCTGAAAAAAATAATGTTGGTTTTGATAGAAAGGTGTTAGAACACACAGTGCATCACAGTTTGTTGTGTATGGGGCTGTTTAGCAGTAGACTGGTCAGGTGCTTCACACAGAGCTCCTATATTTTCTTCTCAGCAGCACCCACAGGACTACCGACTACAATGGCTGGAAAGACCGCCAGGCAGTTTGTAGTGGACGTGGCCGTGGACGTGGACGTGGTCGTGCATCGTCCATCAGCACGTGGCCATGGGACACGCGCGACTTTGTTTTCGGCAGCTGGACAGGATGCCTGTTGACCAAGCCCTCCTCATCCTCCTCATCCTCCCTCACCCAGGCTCAGGGTACTGACAGAGCATCATCAGCCACCCCTTCCCTAGACCCACCATGTCCCCCCCCGAACTCTTTGAGCACAGTGTTGGGTACATGCTCCAGGAGGATGCCCAACGATTCGAAGGCTCGGATTACGATACCCAGCTTGAGGAATCTGGCAGTACGGTTCCACAGCTGTTGTGTATGGGGCTGTTTAGCAGTAGACTGGTCAGGATGCCCATGTTGACCCTTGTCCACAGCTAAATGTGCCTACAATTGGCATGCATGCATCAGATCTGGGCCACAGAGCAATGGAAGAAGGTGGCTTGTTCTGATGAATCAGACTTGTTTTTTTATATTGTGTGGGTGGTCAGAAGCGTATGCATCATTTACATGGGGTAGAGATGGCTCCAGGATGCACTATGGGAAGAAGACAAGCCGGTGGAGGCAGTGTGATGCTTTGGCTAGTGGCGTCCATGCCTTGACGTGTCAGAACTGTTTTGGCAGCAAAAGGGGGACCTGCTCAATATTAGGTAGATGGTCATAATTTTTTGGCTGATTGGTGTATATACATACAGTTAACCCAATACACTATTAATTCTATGATCATTTATGGGCTCTAGCTATCGCTAGCCCAGAACATATTCCTTGAGATTTTGAAGCATTTTCTTCAGGCATAGTAAGGGCATTATAACATGTATGGAGCTTCAGGAGTTTGTTTTCTGAGATGGGAAAGGTAAGGAAAGCAGTTCTATAAGAGGAGAGGAATTCTTTCACTGTAAATACGTGCACAAAAACTTTCGCATTTGCAGGTGTTCCCAATGAAGTCTATGGGATCAAGTCTATGGGAGTACACTGAAAAAAGCTCATATACTTGTTTGAGCATAGGATGACTAAAGCCCTATACACACTATTAGATTTTCTGCAGATTTTTGTGTTCAAATTTACCAAAACCATGTAGTGCAAGGGCCTGCCGGATTACATACAAATTGAAACTCTTATGCCGCGTACACACGACCGGACTTCTCTACGGACTTGGTCCGGCGGACTGGAATCCGTCAGACAATTTGATCGTGTGTGGGCTCCAGCGGACTTTTTCTTCCCAAAAGTCTGGCGGACCTAGAAATAAAACTTGCTTCAAATCTTTTCGACGGACTCGAGTCCGGTCGAAAAATCCGGTCGTCTGTGTACTAGTCCGGCGGACTAAAACCGACGCTAGGGCAGCTATTGGCTACTGGCTATGAACTTCCTTATTCTACGTCATCACATTCGAATCCGTCTGACTTTTGGAGTGATCATGTGTGGCCAAGTCCGTTCGTTTGTAAGTCCGGCAGACCTCAGCTGCAAAGTCCGTCGGATTGTCAGCCGGACCAAGTCTGTCGAAAAGTCCGGTCCTGTGTACGCGGCATTAAGCTTTGACCTCATATTATATGGTTTTGGTAAATTTGGAGACAAATATCTGCAGAAAATCTATTATGGAGTCTAAGTGTACAAGTGTGATCAGGGACAATTAAAAATAATGAGATTCTGTGTAGTAGGGCATAGTCAGAACTTGGTGCAGGTGCAAATTTGCCACACACCTCTGCCAGGTCCCAAAGGCCAGGCAGACCTCAAAAATGGTGGCAATGTTGAAGGGGGGCAGAGACATGATCAAGGCAGCTGAAGTTCCTCTTTAAAGGATAGCTAAAAGCATCACTTTTTTTAAGCTTTGGATATAGTGAAAAGGGATTACAACACCTGTGAGATTTTTATTACTGTCTGTGTCCCTGTTAGGTGATTCAACCGCTCTATTTGCTCTGTTTACCATTTTCACCGAGAATAAAAATGAAAGGGGTTGGGATATAAAATGTTGGGTTGTGACCAAAAACAGGAGTAGAGGGGAAATCTTCCAATGGGGGCACTAGTTCTGCTGACACCCCGGGATTCCCTAACTTTGGGGGAATTTCCTCTCGCTTGTTGGCTATGGGACAGGAAGTGAAACAGGTGGAAAACAAAATGATAGGGGTATAACCCTCCCTTACTCTGTCCAAAAGTTTTCTTAACATGATCTACAGTTTATTTCTTGGACTGCACAAAAGGAATAAACAACATGACACAAAGCCATAATAAACCAGAAAAGTTTGTGCAATGCTGAAAATCTAATAGACATAGTTTTGTGGAAGTACATGGTGGTATTCCCTTTATATTTTCTTTTGCAGTCTGTTATTATAATTAGAGATTTTTTGCACATTTAAAAGGTTGCAACCATTTTGCCATGCTTCAGTTTCATCAGCATGGGCCATGTTCGGATTTTTACTTTCAATTAAAATAATTTTTCATAGTTATATTAGTCCAGCTTGGACCAACGTAACTATATGTAGCACCCCCCTAGGTAGGTTGCTGGGGTGATAGGTAAATGTAGTTCTTTTTTGGCTCTTCTGTAATCAATGGAGCAGCTATTGATTTCTCTGGGCTGTTCTAGATTTCGCAGTCTGCATGTTTGATTGCTTCCCCCTGCATTGTGGAGGCTTCCAGAACATAGAGGGCTGGCAGCTTGAATTTTTATTGTGCTGCAGCCAATCCCTGAGGAGGTGTGCTCAGTGGGTGGCTGGGGGGACATAAATAATCTGTGTCTGGAGAGGTCCTGTTCTTGATATTCCAGCCTCAGGGGCTGCTGCCCCTTTGAGGCAGTTCTTCTGAAGTCTGCTGATGTTCATTGAGGTCCTAGAAATAGGGAGCATTAACCAGAGAAGCAGCCAAGAGGCCCGTGGTAACTCTGGAGGAGCTGCAAGACCCATAGCTCAGGTGCGAGAATCTCTCCACAGGACAACTATTAGTCGTGCACTCCAAAAATCGGGCCATTATTGAAGAGTAGCAAGAAGAAAGCCATTGTTGAAAGAAAGCCATAAGTCCCATTTGCAGTTGCAAAAAGCCATGTGGGGGACACAGCAAACATGTGGAAGAAGGAGTTCTGGTCAGATGAGACCAAAATTGAACTTTTTGGCCTAAAAGCAAAACGCTATGTTTGGTGGAGAACTAACACTGCACATAACCCTGAACATACCACCCCCACCGTGAAACATGGTGGTGGCAGCATCATGTTGTGGGGATGCTTTTCTTCCGCAGGGACAGGGAAGCTGGTCAGAGTTGATGGGAAGATGGATGGAGCCAAATACAGGACAATTTTAGAAGAAAACCTGTAAAGCCCCATACACACGCGCGGACAATCCGTGGACCAGGTCCGTCGGACCATGTCCGTCATACTTTGTCTGATGTTGGTTTTGCGTACACACGATCGGACAAAGTTGTCGGACAATCCGATCATTCTGAACGTGGTGACGTTTGTTGCCTACGACGGGACTACGTAGAGGCTAGTAGCCAATAGCTTTGGTCTTGTAATGTGATCTGAGCATGCGTAGCACTTTGTCCGGTCGGACAAGCGTACACACGCTCGGATTTGGTGTGATCGGACCGGGTTGACGGGAAATCTTTCCAGCAGGAGATAAGACTTTGTCCGACGGACAAACCGACGAACACTGTCCGATGGTGCATACACACGGTCTGATTTTTCAACAACCTTGTCCGATCGGACCAAATTGATGAAAAAGTCCGACCGTGTGTATGGGGCTTTAGAGTCTGCAAAAGACTTGAGACTGGGGCAGGGGTTCACCTTCCAGCAGGACAAAAACCCTAAACATACAACCAGAGCTACAATAAAATGGTTTATATCAACGCATATTCATGCGTTAAAATGGCCCAGTCAAAGAAAATGGTCTTGAGCTATTTTGCAAAGAAGAATGGGCAAAAATGTCACTCTCTAGATGAGCAAAGCTGGTAGAGACATCCCCAAAAAGACTTGCAGCTGTAATTGCAGTGAAAGGAGGTTCTACAAAGTATTGACTCAGGGAGGCTGAACTCCACACTTTATCATTTTCCTTCCACTTCACAATTTGTGCCACTTTGTGTTGGTCTATCACATAAACTCCCAATAAAATACATTTAAGTTTTTGGTTGTAACCTGACAAAATGTGGACAATTTCAATGGGGTGTGAATACTTTATCAAGGCACTGTATATGCAGTAAAGCATGCTTGTTATACTCACTGTGGAACCTAAGGGGTTAATCCTCTGCATTGTGTAAGAAGGCTGTTTGATCCTGTCTTCTCTGATCTTCCCCTTCTTTTACTGTCCGCAATCCATCTCCTGATAGAACAGAATCGTTTTTTTTTTGGGGGGGGGAGTGCATGTGATCAGCACAGGGCCAATCGGCACTGTCCAAACAGAGGGTCAGGAGTCCTGCAGCCTTATAGGACAGTCAGAGGAGAATGAAAACTCCTCCTACAAACTTTAACCAGACACTGATAGAAATCACAAGACTGCTATATACAGCTGATGAGAAAAGTAATTTATCAGTTTATATTTATTAAAATAATTGCATTTCCATGTTCTGTGTACTGTGGGAGACCAGATATTGTGAATGCATGGTCCTGGGTTTAGTATCACTGTGATTTCCAGCTTCCAGGGGCATCGGCCAGGTATGGTATATACATAGTTGGACTAACGTAATTATGAATAGCATAATAATTCCTCAAATTTTTCAAATCCTCTCTTTATAAAACATTATTTTGTGAAGTTGTACCTCTGTACCGGCTTCCAGTAAAATAACAGAGACAATGTAATATAATATCTGCAGCACACCACTGTATATTGGCAGGTGCTGTGGCTGGGAATCCATTTTACCTTAAACTTGTAGGAGAACAAATAATAATTTGGAAAGATTGGATTACCTGGAATGTCATGGGGTATTGATTAGAAGGCAGGTGTTTAGCTGTCAGCAGAGGGTTCAGTCACACTACAGTAACAGATAACAAAATATACGACTGTCTGGTGGCTGGGAGGACGGTTGTCATTCTACCGTTTATGTTTTACATAATTGTGTGTTATTTCAGCTCAGGTTGTAAGCCTGAAGGATGAAAGATAAAATGAGAAAATATGAGCATTTCACAATCACTGCCTACAGCACACAGTATGCCGAGAAGAAGACTTTTACCTATACACCAAGGTTTTCCAGAAAATTTATAAAATCCCATTAATTAGACTAATATATATTTTTACGAAAAAAATCAGAACTGCTGTTATGTTTTTCTTGCTATCCTTGTCTCTATGGGTGGAAAAAGTATTTAAGTCGTGTATTTTAAAATTCAAGTTATAATATCTGTGTCCCCATTTTGGGAGATTCACCTTTTCTTTGTACTGGTGACCAGTGTAACTGAGACAGAAAGTGTTGGGAGATCTAAAATTTTACAGTTGTCACTAGAACAACGAGTGAGTGTAAATCTTCCATTAGGGACACCTATTAGGTTAGGTTTAATTGTAATGTAATGTGATGTAGTTAAGGACTTTTTGAGATTTGTTGTTTTACACAAGTTAAAAACTGTTTTTTTTTTGCTAGAAAATTACTTAGAACCCCAAAACATAAGACATTTTTTTCCTAACACCCTAGAGAATAAAATGGCGGTCATTGCAATACTTTCTTTCACATCGTATTTGCGCAGCAGTCTTACAAGAAAAAATACACTTTTTTTAGTTAAAAAATAAGACAACAGTAAAGTTAGCCCAATTTTTTTTATATTGTGAAAGATAATGTTACGCTGAGTAAATTGATACCCAACATGTCACGCTTCAAAATTGCGCCCGCTCGTGGAATGGCGACAAACTTTTACCCTTAGCTAGCTGCTGCCATAACAACGATATTCCTCTTCAAAGTCAGTCTGTAAGTGGTTAACCACTTACCGCTGAGCGTATGCATATATATGGGTCTTTATCCCTTGGACCACATATATGCGCTACTGTGTTTCTGCTGGGAGCACCCTAGCTAGACATGTGCAATTCGTTTCGTTTTTTTTCGGGTTTTTTTCTTTATTTTCGTTCGTTTTCGTACGAATGAACGAATCGTTCGAATCGTACGAAACCGAATAACGAATCGTTCGAATCGTACGAATCCGATTAACGAATCATTCGAATCAAACGAATCCGAAAAACAACGAAAATCCGAAAAAAACAAATTAGAAACAACGAATGTACTAATGAAGAAAATTCGAGAAAAGAAAACGAATGAAAAAATTTGTAACTTTTTTTTTTGTTGAATTGGTAATTTTCCGTGTCCCTTACAATGGTGCTGCTAAACGTGCTTCGAATTGATTGAACAAAAAAATTCGTACATTCGTAACTTTTTTTTTTTCGGTTCGTAACTTTTTTTTTCGATTCGTAACTTTTTTTTTCGATTCGTAACTTTTTATTTATTTTTTTTTTCGATTTGTAATTTTCCGTGTCTCTATTGAACAAAAAAAATTCATACATTCGTAACTTTTTTTAACTTTTTTTTTTCGATTCGTAACTTTTTTTTTTCGATTCGTAACTTTTTTTTTTTCGATTCGTAAAGTATTAAAATGTAATAATAGCATACACATTACATAAAATTATGAATTATGTTCCGATTACGAATCTACGAATGTTACGAATGTACGAATAAATACGAATGCGTTGGAAAATTAAACTAACGAATCAACGAAAAAATAACTCTTACGAATGTACGAATTGTTACGAATACGAACACCGACGACTTACGAATGTACGAATCGGTACGAATCCGAACACCGACGACTTACGAATGTACGAATCGGTACGAATCCGAACACCGACGACTTACGAATGTACGAATCGGTACGAATCCGAACACCGACGACTTACGAATGTACGAATCGGTACGAATCCGAACTCCGACGACTTACGAATGTACGAATCGTTACGAAATCAACGGAAACGAAAAAAACGAAACGAAAAAAAACAATTTTTTGTGGGAAACGAAAAAAACGAAACGAAAATAAATGAATTTTTTTGTTGTGCACATGTCTAATCCTAGCACAGAGATCGAGCTGTGGCTGACGGCCCCGGGTGTCGCACTAATGATTGTGAACCAGGAGGACCAGTTTCCAAGAACCTGATCACTGTGATTGTATACTGTGCAGCCCGCAACTGTGCTTTTTCCTCCTCTTGAATGGAGAAAGATACATTGTATCTTTTCTCATTGCTAGAGAAGAAAATTGTAAATAATAATCAAATAAATAAACAAAAAGTAAAAATAAAAAAGCTAGTTTAGGGGTTGATCTAGGTCAGTGCAAAGCCTCATACACATGATCGGACCATGGACCAACTTTCCCGTGGATTTTTGTCCAAAGGGCGTTGGCCCCAAGTTGGTATTGCATACACACGGCAGGACTTTTTCAGCCATTTTTCACCAAATCACTTGGTTTTTCTGCTCTTTACTGCCACCTTTGGTCAACTTCTGTATTGTTGCCTGATCTTTTGCATTGGTTCTGCATTGGTTTGTACAAAAGTCCGTTGGTTTTGTGTACACACGGTCGGACTTTGGTCCATCGGACTTTTGTTGGCAGAAAGTTGGTCTGTTCGCACAGCCAACAAAAGTCTGATGAAACCTGGAAAAAGTTGGTCCAATGGAGCGTACACACAGTCGGATGTTGGTCCAAACCAGCTAATTTGCATGTTGGTTGTCAACAAGTCCGATCGTGTGTACGGGCCTTTAGGCTGAGGGTTGGGGGTCAAGGTAAAGCCTCAAGCCCCATACACACGGTCGGACCGTGGACCAACTTTCCCGTGGACTTTTGTCCAAAGGGCGTTGGCCCTCAAGTTGGTATTGCATACACACGGTCGGACTTTTGAGCCAACCAACATGAACGTAGTGACGTTTCAATGTACTGACGACGCTTCAAAAGAGGACGTTCGAATACTCCAGCGCCACCTTTGGTCAACTTCTATATTGTTGTCTGATCTTTTGCATTGGTTCTGAGCATGCGTGTTTGTACTGTGGACAAAAGTCAGTTGGTTTTGTGTACACACGGTCGGACTTTGGTCCTTCGGACTTTTGTTGGCAGAAAGTTGGTCCGTTCGCACAGCCAACAAAAGTCCGATGCAACCTGGAAAAAGTTGGTCCGATGGAGCGTACACACGGTCGGATGTTGGTCCAAACCAGCTAATTTGCATGTTGGTTGTCAAAAAGTCCGAACGTGTGTACGGGCCTTCATACACACAATCGGACCGTGGACCAACTTTCCTGTGGATTTTTGTCCAAAGGGCGTTGGCCCCAAGTTGGTATTGCATACACACGGCAGGACTTTCAGCCAACTTTCACCAAATCACTTGGTTTTTCTGCTCTTTACCGCCACCTTTGGTCAACTTCTGTATTGTTGTCTGATCTTTTGCAGTGGTTCTGCATTGGTTTGTACAAAAGTCCGTTGGTTTTGTGTACACACAGTCGGACTTTGGTCCATCGGACTTTTGTTGGCAGAAAGTTGGTCCGTTCGCACAGCCAACAAAAGTCCGATGAAACCTGGAAAAAGTTGGTCCGATGGAGCGTACACACGGTCGGATGTTGGTCCAAAACAGCTAATTTGCATGTTGGTTGTCAAAAAGTCCGATCGTGTGTACGGGCCTTTAGTTTGACCTCATATTATATGGTTTTGGTAAATCTGAAGGAAAAAATCTACAGTAAATTTCCCTCAATTTAAAAAGATTTCCTCTCACTTCCTGTTGTGTCTCTGGGAGAGGAAGAAAAGGGAAATAAGCCCCAAGCGAAACAGAGAGCAAAAAAAAAAAACATTTAACCCGATCTTACTCTAGTCTAAAACTATGACTAGATGTACTAGATGTACTAGATTTTTATAAAAATGTATTGGCGGTTAAATAAAGATTTAAATCCCCAATAAAAATCCTTCATGCAAATAATAAAATCCAAACTTAGCAATGAAAAATAGCTTTTATGAAAAAAGAAGGTTGTCTTTTCAAATGATCTTTTTATTTGATGACAAGTTTATCAAGTATTTCTGTAGCAAGATCATTTTGTTGTTCTTATGCTTTTTTTTAGTTTGAGAATAATTTTATCAAGTATTTCTGTAACAAGATAATTTCACTGTTCTTATCCTTTTTTTTCCTTTTTTATTTATTATTTTTTTTTTTTATATATTTTATTGGTATTGTATTCCAACACTTTAGCTATATGTATAATGATTACTAGCTGTACTTCTCTTCGGTACAGTTAAAATAATTTGAATCAAAAAAAAAAATAATTAATGTATAGAAAAGGTACTTTGCTCGCTTAAAAAAATATTGTGTATTTTGTGTTTATAAAATTACTTTCTGCAATTGCCAGTTGCCTGGAAGGCATGTAGGTCTTTCAACATTAATGCTTTCCCATTATCATGGCTAAGCCTTGCCAAAAGCTATTCCACTGATGGACCAGTGCGGTGGTCAGTAAGCTCACAGTGGAATGTTGGTTGTGATGGTTTCACCATTAGTTCAGGGAAAGTTTAGTAATAAAGTAAAGCTAAATGCAGGACACAGAAGTGGGTTTTCTGGCGTAAAAATAATAATTAGAAACATCTTTTAGTATTTACTCTTAGGGCAGGTTCATTTTATTGGGACCTATTCTCACCATGCATTATGTTCACACACGTACATTGATGCAAGGCATTCTCATATGATTGTAGGTGGGGTGCAGCATGGTGCGGTGACCATAGGTGTGCGCAGCCTATTGCATTAGGCTCTGCACCCCAAAGCTCAAACACACATGCGTGTGTGTGCAAGTGTATCTATAGAGCAGTGAATGATGTCAGTAGGGCAGAGATTGATGTCAGTTGTAGTCTTTTTACAATTTTTTTGTAACTCCATTAGGGGGCTTTGGTGAAATATCCACACCACATTGGATGATTAGAGTGTGCCCAGGCACACCTGGCACACACTGTGTGCACGCCTATGGCGGTGACAATAATTCACACAGTCAGGTACAATGGAAAACTTGTATTGAAATCGTACAGCAACAGTTTGTAATAAACCTGGTGGAAGGTGGCTGGGTACACTCAAGGTTTTATGTGAAGAGAGCAGGTCTCAGCTGGGCTGACAGGGTCTGTTAAGAAAGCAGAATGTGGCCTGGCTCTTGCCCAAACAAGATGATGCTCAAAAGAGTTGCGACCCTACGCTTTCCCACCTGGATAGGAACCTTTCCCTACTGCAAGTGCTGTCCTTAACACATGGAATACTAGTCTTTACTCGCAACTTTACTTTACTACCAACTCGCAAAATGCATGCCATGCCTGGGAACCAGGGCACTAAATAGGCTCTGTCTGACCCAAGATATCTGCCAAGATATCTACCGGATTGCTCCCCCATTGACCAAGTGAACCATAGAGGAACTGTGTTCCCCTTGACTTCCTCTCCAGCTACAAGGCTGCTGCAGATGAGCGCCACCTGCAGTGGAGAAAGTAGACTGCACCTGGCTATAAGCTAAGGCTTGCTGTGTTAAGGAAACCCATTCATTTTGAGTAGGCTGGCTATGCACTTTAGTGAATATTAGTAAAATGCATGCCAAGCCTGGGAGCCAGGGCCTTAAATAGGCTCTACCTGACCCAAGATGGCTGCCAGAGTCACATGGGGTGTCAG
Organism: Lithobates sylvaticus; assembly: GCA_028564925.1. Taxonomy (NCBI): domain Eukaryota; kingdom Metazoa; phylum Chordata; class Amphibia; order Anura; family Ranidae; genus Lithobates; species Lithobates sylvaticus. The sequence goes on along the minus strand of CM053026.1, from coordinate 707,931,707 downwards.
CATCCTACTAGATTGCTCCCCCATTGACCCAGTAAACCATAGAAGAACTGTGCTCCCCTTGACTTCCTCTCCAGCTACAAGGCTGCTGCGGATGAGCGCCACCTGCAGTGGAGAAAGTAGACTGTACCTGCCTACAAGCTAAGGCTTGCTGTGTTAAGGAAACCCATTCATTTTGAAAAGGCTGGCTATGCACCTTAGTGAATAGATAAACAGATATGACTCAACACACAACAATGTACAGCATGTGTACCGTATTTGTGAGTTTGGTTGCAGTGCCATTAATTATTGCCACTGCAATGCACTGCACCCTAGATTGTACATAAAGATGCATTACTATCTGATTGAGCCCCTGTTCACATTGACTGTGGCTTTGAAATTGCATGACTTCATCTGAAATCGCACAATTTCAAAGCTGCATGTCAGTGCGACTTCGAGTGTGACTTGGAAGACATCTGTGCGGCTTCATGCAGAGATGTTCATGCAAGTCGCACCCAAAATCGGCAAAAGTAGTGCAGGAACTACTCTATCAATTCAGTGCGGCACCGAAAAGTCGGCGTTGCACCGATTTGAACAGTGCGATTGCCAGAAATAGGGTGCGACTTGTCATGCAATTTGACCTGTCAAATCGCATGACAAATTGCTCTAATGTGAATGGGGGCTGAGCCCCTGAGTGTTTAGTAAAAGGTAAAAATATTCTTTACACTGTATTTCTATAACAGGCCACAAGAGGTCTCTGTTGTTTAAGAACAAGTAGAAGCTGATCTGGAGAATGGGAAATAATGAGCTTTTATACTAAACATATTCCACAGTAAAATGTAGAATGAGGACACATAACTTTAATCGGATAATGAAGTAATATTAGTAAAAAAAAAATGTGCTTTAAGTGCAAAGATTTGAAACTGTCCAGATAAGCATACACCAAGCGGGAGTACATGTGCAAGCATGAGCATCACTTGCAATCAATCTCACACATGTACAATTGTGTTTGCAGCCGATTGGTTAGCTGAATCAGCAGCTGACTTCTGGAATCTCACCAGAACCCCTGGAACAGTAGTCAGCCCTTCATCCCTTCCAAATGAGCATCTCTGATCCCGCTACAATCGAAACTTAATTAAGCACTTCAGCCCCGGAAGGTTTTATCCCCTTCATGACCACTTTACGACCAGCGCACGACCAGGCCATTGTTTTGCGATACGGCACTGCGCTAATTTAACTAGTAATTGCGTAAATTTCATGTAACGCTGTACCCAAACAAAATTTATGTCCTTTTTTCCCACAAATAGAGCTTTCTTTTCGTGGTATTTGATCACCTCTGAGTTTTTTTTTTTTTTGCGCTATAAACAAAAAAACAATGACAATTTTGAAAAAAATAAATAAATAAATAAAAACAAATTTGTTTTCTGCTATAAAACATATCCAATAAAAAAATAAAAAAAAATTAATTTCTTCATCAGTTTAGGCCAATATGTTTTCTGCTACATATTTTTGGTAAAAAAAAAAATATATATATATTGATTGGTTTGCGCAAAAGTTATTGTGTCTACAAACTATGGGATATTTTTACGGCATTTTTATTTTTACTAGTAATGGCGGCGATCTGCGATTTTTAGCTGGACTGCGACATTGCGGAGGACAAATCTGACACTAAGTGACACTTTTTGGGGATCAGTGACACCAATACTGGGATCAGTGCTAAAAAAAGAAGCACAGTCACTGTCCTAATGACACTGGCAGAGAAGGGGTTAACATCAGGTGCGATTAAATGTGCTTCTAGGGGGTGTTTGCTAACTGTGGGGGAGATGCTTTGACTGGGGGAAGACAGAGATCTGTGTTCCTGCTTAGCAGAAACACAAGATCTCCATCTTACCCTATGACAGAACGGCCATTCTACCTCTCTCGGAAGAGATCGACAGGGTGCTGGTGAACATTGAGGTCCACCGGACCCGCTGATTGGATCCCACTGTGTCCAATCACAGCGAGAGCGCGCGCCCCATACCCGGAAAAAGCCACAACGTACAGGTGTGTGATTTCACGGACCACCCTGCCGCAGTAAAAGTAAGTGGGGTGGTCCCAAAGTGGCTAAAGCTGAACCCTGGCCAAAAAAAATAAAAATTTCCTAGTCAATCTATTTTTTTAATGCCTTTTTAAAAAAAACTGTTACAATTACCTTAGTGGCACTAAACCCTGGTTTGAATATATATTCTTAAAGGATAAGTTTACCTTTGGGAACATGTTAAAGCGGTAGTAAAGTGCATCCAAAAAATAAATAAAAATCGGGCAGTTTAAGTCATAATGTGCTAATATGCAACTACAGGTTGCAGAAAAGAAATTTGCATGATTCCCCCTATCAACACAGAGAGTCCTGACAGGGCAATCCCTCCTGCCCAGGCATTGTCTTCTTCAGGTGGTGGAAGCTGTGCCCGCTGGTTGAAGACAGTGATTATCACTAGTGGCTATAGCAGCCACTTGTGATAATTGCAAGCAAATCAGGCAGGCTGGTTGTACCCAATTTGAGCGACCAATCAACTTGGTACATTCAGCCTGCCCATAAATGAATGGTTAGAATCTCAACCAGTTACTGCTGAACCAGCTGGGGTTCGAACCACGTATGGCTGGCTTAAGCATTGAAATATCACTATGTGTTTTTCCAGTCTGATTTGAGCATACAAATCACTACAAGTTTTATCATTTGTTTTCATTTTTATTTCACTTTCACATAAATACATCTTTCTATAACAGACATTACACAAAAGAGATGGCAAACATAAAGGGCAAGTGTCCATATAGCCCTATGCTTTTTGCTTATCTCACAATAAACTTTTTACTCTCCTTCTCATCACAATGACTCTGCTCCTCTTCCATTCTAGGGCTCTCATCCTCCATAAACTCTCCTTATGACCCACCCCTGGATTGTGTCAACATTAAAATGGATCTAAACGGTATCTGAGCACCACAAACTGAAAATGCTATTTACTTTTAATATTCAAAGCAAACTCACCCATCCATCCATGGCTCCATGATTAATTTTGTTGAGAAATGATATATGTAGCATTTACTGTACTTTCCTGTAATTCATCAGCCCTTAGCTCAAGCATGCAGGCAGAAAGGTATGCTTAACTGAGAAAGCCCCTCCTCCCCTCCTGAAGACTCCTGGGATGTATGACTTAATGGGTCGAAAACAGAACTACTGCTCCTCAACGCTAACCGAAGTAAAAAAACGAAGACCTCATGGATCCCACCAACCATCCTGGGACAGACCATCCTCCCAAGCACCAAAGCCAAAAGCCTCGGAGTCATCTTTGATTCAATGATGACCATGGATGCACAAATAGGATCAGTAATCAGCGGATCCCATCATCTCCTCCGCATGCTTCGCAGACTCATCCCCTTCATCCCAGAAAAGGAGAAAGCAGTAGTAGTAGGAACCATCATCAATTCGCGTCTCGACTACGCAAACTCCCTCTACATAGGATTATCGGATTACCAGATTGCACGCCTACAAGTCGTTCAAAACGCAGCAGCAAGATTAGTCACCGGAAAGAAACCATGGGAATCCATCTCCCCATCCCTAAGGACCCTCCATTGGCTCACGGTAAAATATAGGATCACATTCAAGACCCTCTGCCTCACCCACAAATGCTCCACAATACCTTTGTGAGAAAATAGGAAAATACATACCGAATCGCAGACTTCGATCGACAGACCAAAATCTCCTTCTCATCCCCAAAGCCCACTACAAATCGAAGGGAGAACGAAGATTCGCAGTACAGGGACCCCGGCTATGGAATGCTCTACCAAACGACATCCGCTTGGAAGAAAACCATCAGGCATTCAGGAAAAAACTCAAGACCCACCTCTTCTAATACAGCAGGACAACAAGGGCAGACAAGCGCCTTGAGGCGATTCAGTTCGCATTTGCAGCGCTATACAAATCATTCATTCATTCATTCATTCATATGACATCATGTTGGCCTAGGCCGGAAATCAGGAAGCAACTAAAAACTGCTTGCCGACCAGCTGCCATCATTATACTGCGGCAGGTCAGCTCTCCTGCATGAACTGCCATAGCTGGAGCATGCATGTGGGTTCGGCGGACTCGATGTCCGCCAGCGACTCGAGATCACGGTGTACCGAGGCAGAACGGGGATCTGCCAGTGTAAACCAGATGACATGTCAGAGATCTTTTGTTCACAGTGATCGGGAACAGTGATCTCTGTCATGTCCCTGGCAGCCCACCCCCCCTACAGTTAGAACACACCCAGGGAACACACTTAACCCCTTGATTGCCCCCTAGTGTTAACCCCTTCCCTGCCAGTGCATTTTTATAGCACGGATCAATGTAATAATGTCACTAGTCCCCAAAAAGTGTTATTTGGGGTCAGATTTGTTTGCCGCAATGTCGCAGTCCCACAAAAAATCGCAGGTTGCTGCCATTACCAGTAAAAACAATAAACAAAAATAAAAGTCCCTAAATCAATCCCATAGTTTGTAGACACAATAACTTTTGCACAAACCAATCAATATACGCCAATTGAAGTTTTTTTTACCAAAAATATGTAGAAGAATATATATTGGCCTAAACTGATGAATACATTCATGTTTTATATATATATATATTTTTTTTTGGATATGTATTATAGCAGAAAGTAAAAAATATATATATTTTTTCAAAATTGTCACTCTTTTTTTTGTTAATAGCACAAAAAATAAAACCGCAGAAGTGATCAAATACCACCAAATAAAAGTTCTATTTGTGGGAAAAAAAGGACATAAATTTTGTTTGGGTACCACATCGTAATGTATCGCAAAAAATGGCCTGGTCAGGAAGTGGGTAAACCCTTCCGGGGCTGAAGTGGTAAAACAAGCAAATATAATTGACCTTCCTATCTATTTACTAATGCTAGTAGGATTAGGATTAAAATAGTTAATTGAGAGAGTTTAGTTCCACTTTAATGACAACTTTGCTTTGATGTCCATATCAACACCCCTCCTAATATCCCCCTCTCCTCCCACCCTACAGTGGCTGTGCCTCCCTATTTTACATCCTAAATTCATTTTTTAGATGGCCAAAACAAAGCTCTCTATAATGTGTGCATTGCATTGTCTTTGTTAGCTTTTTAAATGACGTATATCTTCTCTGTAATGGCAACGGCTTGAGCATCTGTTTTTGCACTATTGTTTTATTGATGTATTATGGTATCTTGTTACTTCAATAAAAATTATTGAAATATAAAAGAAAAAAAAAAGGAAAAGTAAAGGATGGGAAGGTGAGAAAGTGAGAATTATATAAGGAGGCATTGGATAAGTCAACTACTTGCCTCTTCTCCTCACTCTCCACCTCCAGTGAGCCAGAGAGATCTATGTTTGTTTTATGGTTTGGTAGTGAAGGGGATTTAAGGGTACTCCAGGTACATGACAGACCAGCCAAGTGGTTAACATTGCAGACTACCGAAGGACCCCCGGTACCATGAGGCACTTCAATGAACACAAGATACACAGAATAAGTTCAAAGAATATGCCTACTTTATTGGGCGTGTACACAGCTTATATTTGGTTCAGCTATACCAATCACAATAGGGGAGGGGGGGAGTGGTTAGTAAAGGGATACAGTAATATCCTTAATATCATGAATATAATTAAACAAGTCAGCGATATATGGTTTATACGAGTCAGTGACCCTTTAAGATACATCATTATGAGTTAACACGGGTCAACAGGCCATCTGGTTATGAATCATCCTGTCCCAGACAAACCAACCCACAATGATATATATATAGCACAGTGCTTATGCAAGCATCTTTCCAAACATTAGTTGATAGTTGCAGATTTAAGCCATCTTGTATACTGAAATGGCCGAGCATGTTTTGGGCATATTACTACAGGTAGAACTAGGTAGACTGCTCATTATTCTCCATTGAAGATTTCAACAAGCATCTTTAAAGTTGCCTATAGGAAAAGTTCCAAAACCTAAGTGGCTACCTAGTGTTCTGCATCAATGTTATGCTTGTTTTGGGCCTTGACTAACATTCTTAGATGAGTTCTGCTATTTCCAAACAGGGGACCATACGAGAGAATGTAAGGTGAGCAAAAAACGATTGGTATTTTGTTATGCCTACTTTAGGAAGTATTGTCCATACACTTTGCATATGACGTGTTCATTAAGGCTGTATAAACAGATAGATCCCACCAAGGTATGGCATGTTGTGAAATAATAGGTCCATGTACACAGAATAAAACTATTGGGTTGGGAAACCAACACCATTAATGATGAAGATTGTTTTTTTTTTTATATTTGAACTTCTTTTTACTTCTGTGGAAAAAGTGGGCACGTATGTCTGGTAAACAAAAGATCGTTCAGGGAGTCTGGTTATTCATTTTCTCATAACCAGCTCTTCCATGTATTGGCCAAGTTTATAATGCAGATCCCCAATATTTTCCTAACTGCATGCACAGTTTCTAGAAAAGAACCTCACAGCTATGTATAGCTGCACTTATTATCAGGACTTTGTCCTGACATTCAGAATCAATGTCTATAGCAGTGAAGAATGTGTATTGAATTATTGAATATTAATGGAGTCCTGGCTCTCATTCAGGCTGGACTCTGGCCTTTTCCTTCATCTGAAGAGCATTTACAAAGCCCGGCACCAGGGAAATGAGAACCAAGCAGGCGCTGTGGTTTCCTCCATCTGTGAGCAAATGTGGAGCTTGAGATGACCATCAATCGAATCCCCAAAGGTCCTTATCTATTAAACTGTGTTTGTTTGCCCTTCTGCAGCTGAATTCACCACTGGGAATAATTGTGGCTCCTAATGTATTTAACTTATATATTCTATACAGATTTTTTTTTTTTAACATGTTATGTGCCTAAAGTGGTTATAAAGCCTAAACATGTTTTACTTTAATGCAATCCTTGCATTGAGGTTAAAAAATGTTTAGGTAATAGCAGGGGCGGACTGACAACTCATGGGGCCCCCCGGGCAATAGGAGTTTATGGGGCCCCCAGGCAATCAGAGATGATGGGTCCACACAGTATACACACACACACACACAGTATACAATCACACAGTATACACATACATGTACACAGACATGTTTCTATTGGCTGAGAAGGTACTGGAGAGGTGGGGAAGCTATAATCTTGGGATTTTTAGACCAAAAGGATGTCGGTAAGGGACATTTCAGAGACGGATGTAAAAAAAAAAAAAAACACAGATTTTTACATACTGTCCCTGGTTTTGCTGAGGCTGGCAACCCTGATGGGGCCCCCTAGGGGCCCGGGGCACTTGGGCAGTGCCCAAGTGACCGAATGGTCAGTCCGCCCCAGGGTAATAGTATCCCCCCCTACCCCCTTACACTTACCTGAGTCCTTATTCAATCCAGGGCTGTGCCAGTCTACAGTGGCTCTTTCTCCTCACTTCCTGGTCTCACAGGCTTTGCTGGGGCAGCGGGAACCATTGTTGTCAATCAAGGCTAGTGAGGATGATGAGGGAGTGGGGGGCAAGACTGATCCATGCTGCCTGTGTCTATAGATGCAGGAAGCGGGGCTCAGGAGTGAGCCTACATAAGTACCCCCATAGGAAACAGCTTTCTATGGAGGCACTTGCCAGAGTGGAGGAGCCAGGGTTCCCAACAGGGAACTCAGAAAGAGGAGGTTTGGGGCCACTCTGTGCAATTCCTTTGTACAGAGCATGTAAGTATCAACCTGTTTGTTTTTTGTTTTTTTACATTTACAATCACTTGAATGTCTTAGTGGATAGTGTATTGTCAGCTATCAGATGTTAGGATGTTGGAGAGTTAGGTTCTCTTAGTATTGTCATCTAGTAATGCTGCAGTGCATATAATTTAAGGGTTTATTCGCTAAGCCTGCATTCATATCCGAGCAGAGCATATCCCTCATGATTCTGAAGTGTTGTTTGACAGGTGTTTTTTAAAAGCTTTGTGAACTTGTTTTAAGCTTCATATGTTTACTTCCTGAGCTTGGCGAGGAGAGCAGAGCAGGTGAAATATGTAGAATGATGGTAGCAAAACAATAAGAAACAATAACAGAGGGAATACCGGTTCATACTATAGCGGTTCATACTAGACCTTCGTTCAACCCATTGGGAGATAGAGAGGTCAGTTTGTAGAGCCAGAATGATTCTCGTTTACATAATAGGGAGAACCTCTCATTATCAGTCAGAGAACCACCCGGGATGCATTCAATGGCTACAACCTTTAGACAATGAATGTTTTTAGCATGATAAGTTTTGAAGTGGCAGGGAACGCTGTGTTCATAAAGTCCCTTTTGTATAAAATGTCGGAGCTCCCTTACACGTTTTCGTAGGGTTTGCATTGTACGGCCCACATATAACAAGTTACACGGACATACAAGTACATGTAGCACATACTCAGTAGAGCAGGTAATAAATTGCTTTATGTCGTACTTATTACTGGCCTAATCAGAAAAGGAGGATTGGCCATGTTGGATAAATTGGCAAGTCAACCATCCCCTTTTCTTACACTGGAAAATTCCAGTTCTGTTGTTGAAATAGGACCTAATGTCCATGACTCTCTCCTTTCGAGAATTTGTACCACATTATCTGTGGTGCTGGGTGTAGAATGGGTCCTAGTTTCGGATCCATTTGCAGAATATGCCAATGTTTTTTGATGATACGCTGAATGGATCTATATTTGCTGTTATATTCGGTGACAAACCTGATAGTGTTAACATCTGGCTTTTCACAACTCTTGGGAGGTGGAACAGTTTTCAAAAACTTATCGTGAGCCGTTTGCACTAATTCTGCTGGGTATCCCTTTTGCAAAAACTTGTTTTTTAGGGACACACTCTGTGATTCATACTCCCCACGGTTGGTACAGTTTCTTCTTAGCCTTTGAAACTGTCCACTTGGAATGTTGTTTATCCAAGAGGGATGGTGGCAACTCATATAATGTAAGTACGAGTTGCCACTAGTGGGTTTGCATTTTGCAATAGTTTTTATTGCAGATGGACCCACCTTCATGGTATAATACCAAGTCTAGAAACACTAGGTTGATGGAATTTATCACATGTGTAAAACTGAGACCCAAATTATTGTCATTACAATGAGTAACAAATGACTCAAATAATTCAATACTCAATACTCAAGACTTTTCTTTTTCAGAATACTTCCTTTTTGGGAATTATTTTTATTAATTATTTTTACTTTACTTTTACTACATTTTTATTTATTATTTTATTTATTATTATTTTTACATTTAGTTTTAGTTTTATTTTTATTTTATTTTACTACATATTTTTTTTTCAGTCGTGGCAATTATTTAATTTATTATTATTATTATTATTTTTTTTTTTTTAATTCATATTCTAACTATTTTTCTTGTCCATTACTTTTACTTTTATTGTCCCCCTTGTCTTTGTTTGAGTAGTTGCAGTGTATGTAGATTGAATTATTGTAATCAGGTTGTTTCAACAATGGAGGTATGCTGCGGTAGAGAAACCAATCATGGTTCCTTTAAATTTGTGATCCTTCCCGTGGTCCACCCCTATTTAAACCCCATTGGCTGTCTATGTCACATGGCCTGAAGAAGGGCCGTGCCCGATACACGTTGTCAAGACGACAGCTATCTTCTCTCTCCATTCTCCTCGGCTTGCTCTCCACCCTTTGTGCTTCAAGTCTCGTTTCGGTGGTTGTTCCGGCGGCCTCTCGGTCCCTTCCTTGTTCCGTGGCTGTTCCACCATCCTGCCACATATCATCGGGGATTCAATCGAGGCCTCAAATTTGTCCATCTGGCTCTGCACATGCTGGCTTCCCTCCTCCTAGTGACATCCAGGAATACATGAAGATTTTTCCATCACAGCATTGCTTCATCAAGCCAGTCCACCACCGACTGTTGCTCAAGGTACTGTCACAGTGAAGAGCACGCTTTGCAGTCTCTCCATCTATGCAAGGAGATTTTTAGATAACTGTTCATCTAAGTATATGTCATTATTAAATCGGCACATGATTTTATCTCATTGAGCTTTTTGATTGTTTGTCCTTTCAAGACTGTCCCGATCAGCGCTTCCAGTTGTGGTTGTCCCTGAATGTTTTTACTTGTATTCACACCCCTCCTGGTGTGCTTACCCACACAGCTGCTTTTTGGGCTCTTGCTGGACATTCACAAGGTTTCCAGTGCAACATATGTCCCATTTTGTGGCGCCAGACTGTTTTTGTCTTTTTTTTTATTCTGGCACACAGACTAGCCTGGTGCTGTAAGCTAAGCTGCGTATGCACAGCCCAATTACATTTGTTTTCAGATGAGACAGTTCATGTCTCTTCTGCAATTAAAGCTTGCCTGCCCACTTCCTGCCCCCTGGTACCCTCAACAGACACCTCAAGGAACACAGGCAGAAGATATTTATTATATGTAATATTTAAAAGTAGAATTCTGGTATAAGCCCAACCACTCTTAACTAGGGATGGGCAAACGAGCATAAGTTCGGGCTGAACTTTCGCTCTTTGGGCATTCGTCGAACATCCAAACAAACCGGTCATTCGCCCTCCCCCGAACCGACCACAATGCATTGCAGCGCTGAAGAGTGCATTGCAAGCTGTGATTGGCTGAAGCAGGGAAAGCTTCAGCCAATCAAGGCACTGTCAGAGTCATGATTGGACAGTGTCATCATGACTTTATCCAATCATGGCTCATTCCCGCCCCACAGTATAAAAGTATTCTTTCAATGGCAGCCATTTTCAGTGTGATTTCGGAGTGGAGAGAGATAGAACAGGGCTCTGTAAATTCCAAAAGACAATATAAAGGAATAGTGGTGGTAAAAAAAAAAAAACACTTGTGGGTTCAACCAATCATTTTTATATAATTCCTAACAGGAGGCATGTCCTATGCCTACAAACTTTTGCTAATAGGCGTCCCTCATTCCCATCTCAGAAAGTTGGGAATCTATGCTTGAATAGAGACAGCTCAGATAGTTTCACTGTAGTGTAGTGAGACCGTGTCAGTAATATTTACATTAGTGTACAACTAGAATTGATTGCGTTACTGCAAGTTTATTGTCATTTTCTTCTGTGTGCGTTACTGCCACTTTAACGCCATTTACTTCTGTGTGCGTAATTGCCAGTTTAACGCCATATAGTTCTGTGTGCGTTACTGCCAGTTTAACACCATATAGTTCTGTGCCTCACTGTACGTTTGGCGCATTATATTGCAGTATATTATAGTGTATCCATGGAGTGTGTCTGTGTAGTGTGAGTACTCAAATTAAAGTGCACCAAACACCAATTTACATTGATTAAAGTGCATCTACATACAGATTTCCACTTCTTCTTTACATTTTCTTATAAGCACCTCCCCTCCCTCCCAATCAGACATTCCCTTGGCACTGTAAGGGGGCAGCAACAAATGTATCCACAGGCAAAGTTGGATGTGGTGGTCAGTCCTCAGGCAGGGCATCATTTCCTCTGTTTAGTGAATTTGCCCGTACTGTCCAGCCACAGCATGCAGAGGAGGTGGTGGACTGGCTTACTAAACCTTCCTCATCCTCCTCGTCCTCTCTCATGCAAACAGACAAGTGTGCAGTCCCCTGCAGTTGCCAAAGTGGATAAACCTGCATCCTTGTCCACATCTATTCCTGACATAGCCCCAACATCAGCCATTGAGGAGTCAGCTAAGTTAATTGACTATAGCGTCAGCCACTTGCCCCTTGATGATGCCCAGCCATTACTGGATTCAGATGTTTGTTCTGAGGTTGGGGATGACAGGAACATAAGCCTAGAGAGAGGGAAGAACACTGGTATACAAATTGGCATTCATGTTGCCCCAGCCACAGCGTATTGCCAAGTTGTCTCCAGTGTTAATGATGATGATGCAGGAGACCAATGTTTGACAGGTGCATACCATTGCAATTTTTAACAGCAAGGCCAATTCTTGCTTTCATCAAGAGTACCTCTATAGGGTTACAGTGGGAAGGTGCCACTGACACCCAAAGACCAATATTTCTACACCTGTTTGACAGGTGCATATCATTGCAATTTTTTCACAGCAAGGCCAATTCTTGCTTTCATTAAGATTACCTCTATAGGGTTATGGTGGAAAGGCGCCACCGACACCCAAAGACCAATTTTTATGCACCAGTTATTTCTATACAAAGTGACACCAGAATGTATCCTAAAAATCTCTAATCTTGTTCGGTGCACTACATTGTGGCCTCATCATACACACTCCCCAGCTGTTGGTGAGCAAATAAAGGCAGCTTGCAGGGAAAATGGAATTTTATTTATTTTTGGCTTTATAAAAGCAATTACTGCTGCAGCAGATTCTAAACATGGTACAGATCTGCCACTTTACAGGTAGACTTATGCCGCGTACACACGATCGGAATTCTAGTCGGAAAAAACTCTGACGGTTTTTCCGATGGAATTCCGACGGAATTCCGCTCAAGCTGTGTTGCCTACACACGATCACACCAAATTCCGACGGTCAATAACACATCGGCATAAAACACGTTCGACAGCACTATAAAAGGGACGTTTAATGCTTCCGGGCATTAAACGAAAAAGACCGTTGGGCATACACACGGTCGGAAAATCCAATGAAAAGCTCCCATCGGACTGTTTCCATCGGAAATTCCGACCGTGTGTACGCCGCATAAGGGGACCCCCAGGCACTATATTGGAAGGAATTTTTCATTTTTATGCTTTCAATTTAAAAAATCACTGCTCATTTAAAAATGAAGTTTTTCACAAACTTTTCTTTTGTCCCCCAGGGCAGGACCCGGACCCCTATAACCATTGTATGCCCAATTACTTGCATATAAGTCTTCAAAATGGGCACTTTTGATTTTTGATGTTCGGGTCCCATTGACTTTAATAGGGTTTTAATGGGTTTTACTAATGAGTAAAAGTTGTGTTACAGCTATTTAACAAATTACAAGTGTATGTTAATTTTCAGCAATAATATTTAACAATATTTGTGGGATGGGCTGGACACTACATTTGTGTGCCCCCTGTTGGTCAGTCACCAGCCTCGCACTTACCCCATCTTGGCGGGAGGGATCTCCTCCTCCTGGTGCTTCACGTCGGCTTCCCCTGCATCTCCTCCCTCCTCCTCCTCGGCGGCCAATAGGATCAATTCTCCTCTCAGCTAATTGGGTGACAGGTCTCTGCGCCCGGAGCCCCCCCTTTTTTGAAACCTATTAGAGCCTCTGGCTCTAATCATGTGCTTCTAAAAAAACCTCCATTGGAATCAATTCGTCTGGTGCCCAGCATGTAGATTAGGGGGCCGGACGCATGGATTAGGGGGCGGCACCCCTGCAATTTGGATGGGATTAGTAATTTAAACAACCAAGGACAGTATTTACCCTCCATGCCTACTCTTAAATACCTCAAAAGAAATGGGAGGAAGGAACACTTTCCCACACAGGAATTCATTATGCATTGATTCACCCTATTCATGCATTACTCTGATAGTATTACCACATACAGTAATAGTAAATAGAACTGGCACATGGAACTTGCAATTTATCAGAAAACAAGCTTTTTTTTAAATGTAATTTAGTATGTTTCCATGAATCACCAGCTGTCGCCACAGTAGATTTTATCTGGCAAATTGCAAGTTAATTGTGCCAGGTCTGTTGATATGCCTACTGATAAATGACAGGGGCGCTTCAATATTTTTCTTGTTTTCGAAGGTCCATGACATCAGAGAAGGGTTTTAAAAAAATGTATCTGCTCCTACCATCGGACAAGGGCTTCTGATAAAGAGGAGCATGAGCTCACATCCAGGGTGGGATGTAAATATCTAATCTCTGCTAATTTTGTCAGTGGTGTTGCCCAATGCAGACAATCAGATTCTTCCTTTTTACTTGCTAACCAGCACTAACAAAATGGGAACTATGATTCTATTGGTTGTTTTGGGCACCACTGTGTAGAGGTTACTATCAGTGAAAACTCCATATTGTATTGACCATTAGGCAAACAAATTTGTAAGTAACTCTCTATATTTCCTGAAAAATAACGGTTTTCCTACCTTTCATTTTTCAAGCCTTCCCATTAAACCATGAAGTTGTATATCCCATTAAAGGACCAATGCAAAGGCTCAGAAGATGGGTAGCGCCAAGGCCAGAAAAAAAGTGAAATTCAGTTCCCTATACAGTATGTCTGGATCTATTGATTGTTTTGACATGTGGTTTTCATTGAAGGCAACCCCTGCTTAAGCTTATGCATACTTTAAATTTCCCAGGTTTTGAACAGGTTTACATTATTGTAGAGATGTTGGCGCCAAGGAATATTGTCCAAATATTATGTTATAAAAATAACGTAACAGCATAGCCAATAAAGGTATCCAAAAATTTGCCAAAACCCAAAAGTACTAAATAATTGTGGCTATGGTAATGCCAAATAGTCAATTAAAACACATAAATAGTTTCCTTTACTTTTACTAATACACTTGCTACTGTTTAGTGCATAACTACCATGAGACCAGATACGGGTTCTAGTCCTAGCCAAGATATGACCTGCTTTTAACCTAGGTTCAGTCAGGTTTGCCTAACTGAGCATTATTTCTGGCTGTGTGACTCAAGTCGAATGTTATGATTTTCTCTTTCAATTTATTACATTTGTTTTTGTAGCAATATGGACTACATGCATAAGGCACCATACCTTCTAGCGTTTCTAGCATTGTCTGTCTCTAGTGATGGAGGGGATGCGCTGGACATCTAATTTTACAGATACAACCGGCTCTTTTGAGGACAATCATAATGCTGATGTGGCTCACGATGAAATTAAGTTTGACACCCCTGGTCCATTCTCTCTAAAGGAAGTGTACATATATGTATAAAGTATTGTCGTTGTTAAAATATTATCTTGTGTCTTTCGGAGGAATTACTTTGCTGAGTTGGCGCTGTCGCCTAGAACTCAGCAGATAACTCAGTTATCTTTGTGATAACTTCCCCTTTTATTGGTTCAAGTAAAATATTCATAAAACCTAAATACATTGAGTTGTTGGATTATTGCCACACAGTGATACAAGGATATCTGAACCCAGAGTGTCAGGTGGGTTGGAAGGTTCACCAGGTCATGGCCATGCAGCTGAGCAGGTAATTCTGAGCAGCCCTCTAGGGGGCAGTGCTACATTTATTTATGTTTTTTGCTCAGCCTTGTTCTTTGTGTTTTTGTTTGTCTTAGATTTTCTAAAAAAATTGTAATTAATTGCTGGATACAACTATGTTATTGTACCTTGCAATGCCATGAGCTTGACATAATGTTTGTATTATGCAAAGCCATAAATAAATAGATTAAAAAAAACACTTAAATGTGTTCACTGTTTTTGTGTTACCTTAGCTTTGTTTATTAAACCTCTAGAGACCTGGTGCCCAACCTGCAGCCTGGGCGGCCACAATCAGCCCTCTGCATAACTAATATATCCAGTCTATGACTGTCTCCTGAAGCATGTCTCCAACAACTCCTATAGCATGTCTACAATCTCCGAACATCTCTTGTATCATGTCTTCAATCTCTTGCTATATATTGTATTATATTCACAGTCTCTGACCATCTCTTGTATCATGCCTATAGTCTTTGATTATATCCTGTTGTGAATCTGCTGTCTCTGATAATGCTTATTCTCTGAATTTTATGCATGGCCCTTTAGTCGGAGGTAGCACTTGAAGCCCCCATATTAAAAGAGTTGACCACCACTGTTCTAGAGCATTTAACATGAGATGAAGTAATTCTATATACTATGATCATGGTTGGTTGGTGCACATTTTTGAATGGCATATATGTAAAACTAGATTCTTCCTTCAACATGTTGCCATTTCAAAGTAAAGTTGAAATGGATTTGGTTATGTAATAGGTAGACAAACAATGGATTAAATACATTTAAGTGCATGTCAATATAAAAATGACATCTCATTTATCATGGAAAAAGAGCGTTTGGAGATTTATTTAGGTAACCCAGATGTGTATAATGACATTTGCAGCACATCTAAGATATTGTGCCTCTTGACAGCAGCTGCTTTCAGTCATTTCATCATTTTGGCAGTTTCTATATTTCACAGTCAGAGCTGTTTGAAGTGTATTAGTACCCGTGGAGAGTCCTTGGTGAGGAAGAAGCGTGCATGGGTACTGGCCAGGAGGATCAAACGTCAGCTTGGGACCCCCAGCAGCGGCAATAAAAACAAACACATTGCACAGGTGGAACATTGTCATAATCAGCTGAAGATTCAATATGCTCTTGCTTAAACAGGAACCCTAGGGACCAAGTAAGGTGAGGTACGGATAATAACATCCAAAAACACATCAAAAGACAGAAAATTAACTCAGTTTGTCCAAATTTGAGCTTTATAAAATAGTTCCATAATTATTTGCAACTAAACTGAACAGGGCCCAGGGATAGTCTCCAGAGGGGTCCTTAATCTCTTCCTAGTCATTTTGTGCAATCTTCCACCCCAACTACAAGTCAGTGCACACAATGCTTCAGTGGGGTGGATGAGCAGTATCAATAATCTTTCTAGCAGTGATCCGAGGCGATTGTAACTATTGTGTGATTGTTTCAAGGTGAATATATTATAAATGTGTGTGCTTGCCATTTATAATGTTAGATGGGTGGAGTTTGGTACTTGACACTTGACCAATATATTCACATGATCAGGAACAGGGAGGTCCATCTTTATGGCCTTTTGGAACCAGAACAAGTAGGGGAAATCCCTTTTAAGCTCACCACATGAGTTACATTTGGACTGCAAAATTTCAGATCTACTGTACAAAAATTATGTAGCGCAGGCCGGTCTGATTGGATACAAATTGATTCGATATTTAAGGAGGTCCTAATATAGGTAGGGCTGGAAAGGATGTGGGCATAACATTTCATTCCCAGGTACCATTAACAGGACTCATGCCCTAACTTCTATATTGGTGTGAGAAACATATAGATGGAAGACAAGAATGCACATTTCCAGCACCAGTTGGCAGTACACTTCCCAAGGAGGGATTACTTCATCTTGACTCCACAACTACTCCCAACTAGGATTCCAGAACCTCTTCAGGTATCCCCAACTGGGAAATACCAAACACTTCCAGGGCTACATGGCTGCCCGAATAAGGCTCCAACCATTCCTATGGGGCTAACTCCACCAACTACCTCCTCTCCCTTCTATGTCTCCACCCCAAACTGACTTTATCTCACTCTACACACAATTTATAAGCTACCAGAGGGAGCAGCCTAGTGCCGAAACTGGGAATTGAATTAACACCACTTAAGCTCATATAACATCATTTTGGTAAATCTAAAGGAGACTGTACAAATAATTTTGTTTATTTAATTTCATTGAAATAGTATTGGATTGCGTAGATTGATTATTTACACATTGTACAAAGATTAAACAGATTGCAACATGTATGGTGCGCTTAAAGGTCTGTATTAAAGATTTTTTTCTTACTTTAAATGGGGTTTTAAATTTCCATACAAGTCTAGGGGGAAGGAAAACTCACAAATGTGGGTCCAGCTGAACTCAACTGCACGTCAAATGCACCTGCCTATGAATTCTGAATGATCTCCGAAGCATCTCAGACTGATGTAAAACCAAGGACATTGACACAAGCCCAAAGCCCTTTGACACTTGCCCAAATAGGGATTCTGTTTCTCCCCTTATAAAAAAAGGTATTTATACGTTTTTTTTCTATATCTATAGACAAATGTTTTGCCTTTCATTTCTATTTTAAAGTAATGGTTTGTTTTACACGGTGAAGGTTTACAATATCTTTAAGTGTATTACAGGCAGGCCTTCATAGGATCTTAGCAAGGTTGTGCAATCAGATTATAATGTGTATGCTACCAACCCCTGCCCTTAAGAATACGCTAATGTAGGTCCAGCCTTGCACACAGTTCCAGGATAAGATCATCCAGTGCCCAGGGCAAAGATGCCCAATTGCGCCCCCTCCCCATTATGTGAAAGCTTATGAGGGGGAGAGAGAACACAGCCTGCACCTCCTCCTGTATCTATCCTCCTCTCCTCGCCGCTTCCAGCACTGGGCTGACAGAAGTAGTGATGATGTCACTACTCCTGTCAGCCTTATAGTAGAATGAACTTGTGTCGTCCCCATCCCTACATTACACCCTGTGCCCGGGGCAGCTTTCCCTTCTGCCCACCCCTTGTCCTGCTTCTGCTTACACATATTACATTAAAATGTTTTTTTTTTTCAAAACGATCATTTGCATTTTAAATTGTATATATCTCAAACTATGTTTTGGATGGATCAAAAAACCCTATAAGTGTATCAATAGGGACATTTCCCATTACTTTCTTTCACAGAAACTGAAACAGGAAGTAAAAGAAACTCCCCCAAAGTAAGGGGAACTTTCCTCTTCTACAGTTGTCTAATGAACAAATGTCCCTGTTGGAGCTTTTCCATTACTTCTTGGTCTGAGGACAACTCTAAAATTTTGCATTTCCCCTCACTTTCTTTTCTTGGTGACAATGATCACCAGTACAAATACAGGGTTAATATCCCCAGCAGGGGCACAGCTATATAGACTTGACAGAGGGTCTAACCCTTCCCCACTTTATCCAAAACTACCAATAAGATACACTTTAAACCATATCAAGAAAAAAATGGCATATATTGCAGCTTTACTAGTCCTTAGGTGTGGTGGCTGCATTAGTTATTGTAATGTGTTTTTTATTTTCACCTGATGATCCTGCCAATAACACATCTCCTGTACTAGGATGCCAACGTTCCCTTGCCATACATAGATCAAAATTCAGCTGGTTCAGCAAGGACCAGGCGAATTTCAATCCATGTGTGGACGCTGAGGTTGAACAGAAGTCCATATACTGATCAACTTTTCAACCTCTCTGTTAGTATTCGTGCACTCAGACAGCGCTGAAGGCTATAGACTATATAGTGTGTGGATGGGTGAAGTGGGTTTGTTTTTTCATTTACCCTGCTGGTTGAATGAAAAAAAACTGACCCACGTATGGCTAGCTTTAGTCCAATAATGAATGAACTGTGTGTGCTGCACGCCTTGTGTAACATCCAAGATAGAGGTCCCCGCCTGGCTTGCCTCCGAGATCAGCAGGAACAATAAATATTGGTGGCTGCACACTCCAGATGGACATTAAAACTTATATGTATTATATCAAAAGATAAAATCAAAACAGCACAATGAGCATAAGGAGATGAATGTTATACCGTATGTTATAATTAAGCGCTGAAACTTGCGTAAAACGCGTTAACATTCATCTCCTTATACTTATTCTGCTTGTTTGGTTTTACCTTTTGATTTGATACAATTACGTTTCGATGTCCATCCGGAGTGTGTGGCCACTAACATTTTTTCGTTCCTACGGCTAGCTGTACTGTATCTATGGAGGAGTAGTGTTATTACCCTAGGGCAGATCTACAGAACCCTTCTCTCTCTCCTCTTCTCCATAACATAGTAGGAACGTGTTCCGTATTCCACAGTAGTGTTTAACAACTGTTTTTTCTTGTTCAATATTTTTATTGAAATAAATGTCATCAATATAACAAAACATTGTACTAACAAATATCCCCAACCAGAAGCCAACATGGCCCTTCGGTAGGGTTTATCAAAAACAAAATTTATGAAGATAACAGAATGTTAATGTAACAACAAATAAATATATAAGACATATCGATGATACCAAATCTCCTGAAGACTTGTTATAAACCATTGGTCAGAGCAAATGAGTGACAATAAACTCTTTGTGTGCCATAGGTTAATAAGATTGAGCAGGGGTCGGCAGAGTATCAATATCTGATGTTGTTCCAGTCAGTTCAAGGGAGAACACGCCAGCCACCCAAACAGGAATCTAGCTGTGGACTGTACGTGTCCCCATGCTCCTCCTGGATATTTCGGTTATGCCCTCCGCCCCCTCCCTGCCCCTTCATTTCAATTAATTAAATAAATGTATGGGCTGCCTAGGTACATTACTCCAAGTGATGTAGTTAGTAATAGATAACTGTGGTCAAATGGCATGCAAAATAAGATAACCCAGAAAAAAACAAGGTGCATAGGAAAGAAAACTGTAAGTGAACTTCACTTTTTTTTTTTTTTTTAAAGTACAGCCGTTCAGGGGATAGGTAGGTTGGGCTCCACAGAGTAGGCCCTGGGGAGTCACCTTGTTGTCATAATAGGTAATAAGAGAAGAGAGTAATAGAAAAGAAGAAAGAGGAGAAAGAGAAAGTGCATCTGTGATGTGATTATCAAAGAGGAGCGGAGGAGGGAATCCATTACCTGAATCAATCGTTGGGGGGAGTTAAGGTAAGTGTCCCGGATATAGGGGAACCTTGATGTAACGAGCCCAAGGATCCCAAGTCGCTTCAAACTTGAGCACGCTGTCTAATAATTTTGCAGTGATTTGTTCTTGGGTCATAATCCAAGTAATTTTCCGCTTGGCAACTATCAAAGAAAACTTGTTTGTTTTCCACGCCCTTGCAACAGTAAGTTTTGCTCCTAGCAGCATAAAAAAAAAATAAGCCTCTGATACCTGGGCAAGTCCACCAAATATGGTACCCACCTGCTTACAATCCCGAAAGCAAAGAGGTGAGGAAAATACTTAGCAAGCCTGGAGGGGACATAATACCAACGTGTGAAAACTTTAATGTTTGCCTCTATTAGGTTTATGTTGAGAATACTCTTATAAGACAAGGCGTAGATCAGCGAGCTACCACCCCTCTGATCCGCGAGGGTACCACACCACTGTTCATAAGCTGTTGGTTTTGGGGGAATGGATTTATCTGTCCATAAAGTGTTTAAAAATTTCTTAATTTGGTTAAATCTAGATTTCTCGGTATTTGGCATTTCCAATTTGTCAACACAATCAGTCAGTGTGAGAGGGCCCGATGCCATTAAGAAATGTCTTATTCTAAACATGCCCTTCTTCAACCACCACTGGAAAGCTGTTGTGTTCAATCCTGAAACAAAGTCTTGACTATGAAAGATATAGGCCAATGGTCTCAGGGAAGAAACCAACTAATTCTGTTTATGGAGTGTGTCGCAAAGTACTAACAACTGTTTTTTAGTCAAGGCACCCTTTTAAATGATGGACAGTCTCAAGGCACACCATTCTAAAGTTTAAAAAATGATTCTAATAGTTTTACAACTTATCAACTGCTGATGTTGTCGGCTGTTAGAATGCTGATGGTTAGTAGACATGTGCGATTAGTTTCGTATGAATTTCCGTAAATTCATACATTCGGGAGGATCCATAATATGAATTGCTATGCTTCCAAATTTTGTACAAAATTTCTTTTACGAATTTCGGATCCAAATTCCATTACAAAGGAAACGTGACTGGTGTTTTATTGACCAATCAGAGGTTTTCTTCTGCTGCTGAGTGAGGGTTGGGAAAATTATCTTTTTTAATATGGGAGTGGGTGACTTCCGTAAATTCTGTAGTCGATGGGAGATTCAGAATCGGACAAAATAAGAATGTTCGTTAATTACGATTATTCGTTATGATGAAGTTAAAAACCCAGGAAGTCAGCACAGCTCAGGGATGATGGGAGCCCCTCATAATGATAAATTCATCATAACGAACGTTCGTAATTGTTACAAAAGTTAACAAACCTAACGAAAATTCGTATTTCGTACGAATCCAAATTGAATTTCGGACACGAATTAAGAAATACTTATTAATTCTAATACGAAACGGAAAGGAACGAAACAAAACAAATTTATTGACGGCGCACATGTCTAATAGAAGGTCGTAATGGTGCACAATAAAAACCTGTGGCTTTGTGTAACTAAAAGCAGGCTTATCCACCACCTGGATTGTATACAATTTTTGGGCATTTTTAAGGCATTTCCTCAAGGCACCCCTGAAGAAACTTGAAGGCACCACAGGGTGCCTGGGAACTCTGATTGAAAAAGGCTGGTCCATAGACAGTACTGAGAACAATGTTGATAAAAGTGCAATAAGCAGAGGAAGTTGGGGGGGTCGCTGAATTTATGGCAGGACCATCAGGTATTTTTCTGGGGGGCATGTATCCAACAGATGGAACACTTTATTAAAGTGAATATAAATGGTGAGGGTTTACATTACTATTAAAGTTAGGATTTCTTCCCTATTGCAGACATGCTAGTCTACTCAAATCTTAAATTAAATGGGTGAAAAATAGTCCACTCTGTTGTCATCCCTTCATTCAGGGCATCCTCCACAGGACCATTGCGTGACAAGGAGACACAAAGCTCTGAGAAGAGAATCAGTCCTTAAACCAGCATTAAAACAAGACTCTACACTTTTTATGTCGCTTTTAGTTAATTTCTCTGCTTTTTCCCCAAGCAGAGATCAGTAATCACATTACCTCCGCTCCAGGCATCAGCTCCAATGGCAATGTATAGAGAGAACAAGAACAGAGCCAGGAAGTATGGAGATGGGGGCAGATCAAGGCTGGAAGTCACACCATCCAGATCACCCCATTACTACCACCCCTGACCCATCTCATCATCATGACAATGGACTACACAAGCCTGCAGATACATTGAGTGGGGACTATGCCTATGTACAGTTGTATCTGGGATACAGGATTTTTGTCTGATTAAAGTGATTTTGTTTTAAACCTTTTTATAAACTTAAAACAAAAAAAGTTAGGAAGTAAAATCAAATGTTGCTTTTTTTTAATTCTGATCAATGTTTCTTTCGTGTATGTTTATTCTATGTGGAATCAGCATTATAATATGTTTAATTTCAATGAATACATATGCACTGTGAAAAAACGTAAATATATATATAGAGCTATAGATATATATTTAGAACCTTTGTCGTGTGCTTTATCACATATACCACATATATATATATATTATATATATATATATATATATAGATAGATAGATAGATAGATAGATAGATAGATAGATAGATAGATAGATAGATAGATAGATAGATATAGATAGATAGATATAGATATATAGATTTAGATATATATATA